>CM055125.1:196719746-197919746 GCA_029206835.1 Rana muscosa
TTCAGGATACGGACTACCTCGGAAGCCGCAGCTGAGCTCCGAGTTCCCCCTTGATGGTTTACATACGCCACCGCCGTGGCGGTGTCCGACTGGCTCCTGATGGAGCGACCCTGTACTCTCCCCCGACCTGAGGAGAGACACAGTCCGATGGCCCGTATTTCCAGAACAGTGATTGGTAAACGGGCTCGTCCGGAGTCCAAGGCCTGAGCCGACAGGACTCCCCAGACTCCACCCCAGCCCGTCAGGCTGGTGTCCGTCGTGAGTACCGTCCATTGGATGGGAGGGGAACGACTTTCCGGACCGAAGAGCCGAGGATCCCAACCACCATTTCAGGGGCGCCCTGACCAGGTGAATCACCTGGATCTGAAGATCCAAGGACAATGGGGATTTGTCCCAGGTGGACAAGATCTCCTTCTGCAATGCCCTGGTGTGTGATTGGGCATACAGAATGGCCGCGAAGGAGGCCACCACGAGTCTCGGGACTCTCATGCAAAAAACGGATTGACAACCATTTTTGGGATGTCAGCACCCGCACCGCAGACTGAAGTGTCAGCAACTTCTCCAGAGGTAGGATACCTTTGCCTCCAAGGAGTCCAGAATCAGAACTAGATACTCCAGACACTAAGTCGGGACCAGGACTGACTCCTGAATGTTCAGGAACCACCCGAGTCCCTGAGGGTCTAATTGACGATAGTCACCTTTCCTCTAAGTCTGATCCACTTTCTGCTCTTAGCAGAAGATCGTCCAGATAGCCCACGACAGCAATACCTCGCTGTAATAGAAGGCTAGAACCGGAGCAAGCACCTTGGTGAACACCCTTGGTGCCGAGGCTAGGCCGAAAGAAAGAGCCACAATCGATAGTGGACTTTGCTGATCGCAAAGCGCAGAAACTTCTGGTGACTTGCGTAGATCGGAACATGCAAGTAGGCGTCCTTGAAGTCCAAGGATGCCAGAAGAAAATCCCTTTGGTGGAGTGTAGCGACCACCGTGCGAATGGATTCCATGCGGAATTTCTGCACCTTCTCGAAGGCATTCAGGGCCTTGAGGTCCAGGATAGGTCGAACCACGTCCTATTTTTGGGACGACAAACAGATTAGAGTAGAATCCCTGAAAACTCTCCTGTGACGGAACCGGCACAATCACTCCGGACCTGATTAAATCCTGTACAGCCCCCAAGAGGGCTGCCCGACAGGTAGGAAGGAGAGGAAGATTTGAGGGAAAGAATCTGTCTGGGGGCCAGGATCGGAATACTATCCTGTATCCTGAGGTGACCACCTCACACACCCACCAGTCAGAGATTCGGGAGGACCACCGATTCGTGACCTGCGAAGTCGTCCCCCCACCCCAGAGTCGGGCGGAGGCAAGACTTCACGCGGAGGCGGGCTTGGGAGCCGCTTGTTCGGCTTACGCACCCAGGGGCACTTGTGCCCACCAGCCGCACTGCCGTCAGTCTGAGAGAGCCTACCCGTGGACTCTGACTGACGAAAAAAACCCGTTTTGCTGGAAAGGAAGGCCCCTGTTTGCGGCGGGCCTCCTCACCCTTGCTAGTCTAAGGAAGAAAAGTGCTTTTACCTCCCATGACATCCATGACGATGTCATCCAGAGCAGCACCGAAAGGTCTACCACCTTTAAATGGTAGATCCGTCAGGAGCTTCCTAAGGCTAGGTCAGCAGACCAGCACTTCAACCAGAAAAGACGACGCAATACCACCACCGAGACAGAGGCCCTGGATATTAAAGGGGCCGCGTCCAACGTGGCGTCGCACACATAAATCAGGCCCTGAACCAGTTGGTGGGCCAAAGCAACTGTGTCTGGATGAAGATTATGCTCCTGTACAGCTAGGTGCAACATTTTTGCCCAACCTGTAAGTGTTTAAGACACAAGGGTCGCCGCTACCACCGGCCATAGGGCGGATCCCAACAAGGCAAACATGGCTCTGCTCACCACTTCTGACCTCCTGTCAGTGGGGTTCTCAAATGCAGGAGTCCCCTCCATCAGGAGAGTGATGGCCTTGTTCAACCGGGCGACTGGAGGGTCGACCCTGGGGGAGAAGCCCACTTTTTAAGTAGGGCATCTTCAAGGGGTATCTGATAGACAAACGCCGCGGGACCATAAAAAAAAAATCTTCTGCGGCTTTTCCCAGACCTTATCAATGAGCTGGTCAAAGAAAGTACATATGAAAAAACCTCTTTAGAAGGCCTGGCCTTAAAAGAACCAAAGGAGACTGTATCCGCCTGAGGTTCTGCATCCGCAGCATTTTAGCTTGAGAGTGTCCCTCACCGCAGTCATGAGTACACTAACAAGCGCCCTGTCATTTACTGACTCAGAACTGGAGTTTTCCTCATAAGGAATGTCCTGTTCAAAACCATCCAATACATTCAGAACTAGGGTCCTGAGCGGTAGTGGCTAGGCCCATATCTGAATCAGCGCACTGCCCTCATGAAGTAAAGTGGGGAGAGGGCGCTTTTTTGCTCCCCTGCGCTTGCACACAGCTCCCATCCTGGTCAGAAATGATTCCAGGACTGCACACAACTGGTCCCTAGGGACCGCAGGTGCTGAAGCACTGCCTGTTGTCCACTGACATTTAGGGGAAGCTGGTGACAGAGACTCCATATTGCCCCCCTCTGAGACTCCTCAGATAAAAAGTCCACCCACAGGCTGTGCTGACTGAGGAGGGGGCGCCCAGGGGACTCACCAAACCGGACCAGGGACCGCTCAGTTCCGCTGTCTGTACCGCGCTGTGTCAGCGCTGGTGAGCTGTGAGGAGATTGTGAGGAGATTCGTGCTGTTACAGCAGCGCTAGAGGCCAAAACTAGTGCTGAAGAGCGCGCGGGCTACAAGAAAATGGCCGCCGCACTTCACTGAGGCGATCTGCGGCAAGATGGCCACCATGACTCAGCAAAAGTGAAAAAAAAACAGCACACACACAGCGCCACTCGGCGCTCAGGCCCCAAAACACACAAAAAAAGGCCCCAAGCTCTGCAGACCAGCATTAGCCCCTCCAAGAACAGTGTGACCCCCAGGCACCCCACACAGCACAGCGCCAGCAATGGTGACAGAGAGTGACAATGAAATACAGGGGGGAGACAGGGAAAATCCCCCACAGAGAAACACACAGCCTTTTGTACTCACCTGCAGGCAGGAGAGACTACTTACCCGTCCCCTGAGGGACCCACTGGTGTGTTTCTGACAGGACTATCACAGTGCAGTACTGAGTAGCTGTCGGCCCGGTCCACCGTGAAAGATACAGTCAGTCAGGAACTGTTCAGTCTTGAGAGGACCGTGGGAGCATGAAAGCAAACCCGGCCACCCCTGGAGTCATGGGGCCTGTCGTAAACTGAGTCTCACGCACACAAGGCGAGGATCAGCACGCTCGATGGTCGGACAGGGAAGACTACGAGGATATCTTGTACCCAACCTGTTGCCCAGCCGACAGTTGATAGAAAATTCTCAAAAATAAAATAAAAAAGAATTCCAGAAAAGGAATAAAAATAGGTCAGGAGACTGGCTCCTGAGAGAGCCACGTCTTCTCCTTCTGCTAGGCAGAAAAAAACTGAAGTCTGCTGACTGTAGTGGGAGGGTTATGTCCGGAGGGACCGCCCCCTGGGTGGGGCTGTTCAGCTCTGGCTTTTAGAATGTATGTATAACATTTCACATTCTGCCTAGGTCTTCTCCTGCAAGCAGGGACATAACCCACGTGTTAAGTGTAAAGAGACACCGTGTCAGTCCATGGATGGTAAGAGAAAAGTAATTTAAAACTGATCGCAGCTGTAATGAATTGTTGGGTCTCGGCAATATAGATAAAACTCATTGAAAAAAACGGCATGGGTCCCTCCCCCCCCCCTAGTCCATTACCAAGCCCTTTGGGTCTGGAATGAATATTAAGGGAAACCCCAAACCAAAATGTAAAAAAAAAAAATTGCGTAGAGGTCCCCCCAAAATCCATACCAGGCCCTTCAGGTCTGGTATGAATATTAAGGGGAACCCTCCGCCAAATTATAAAAAAAATGGCGAAGGGGTCCCCCTCAAAATCCATACCAGACCCTTATTTGAGCACACAACCTGGCAGGCCGCAAGAAAAGAGCGGGGGGGACAAGAGAGCGGCCCCCCTCTCCTGAACCGTACCAGGCCACATGCCCTCAACATGGGGTCTCATCCCCACAACCCTAGCCCGGTGGTTGTGGGGGTCTGCGGGCGGGGGGCTTATCGGAATCTGGAAGCCCCCTTTAACAAGGGGACCCCCAGATACCGACCCCCCTATGTGAATTGGTAACAAGTACATTGTACCCCTACCATTTCACAAAAAAATTACAAAAAAGACAGCTTGGGACAAGTCCTTTAAAAAAAAAAATGTTCAGCAATGTAAATCCACGCCGCCCGACGTACCGGAAAAAAAAAAAAGCCGCAACAGTTTCGCCTCCAAGGGAGGCTGCCGCCGAGTGACGCTTCTCCCGCCGGTGACAGCTGTTATATAGCTGAGGGCGGGGCCACCCGGTGACGTAAACGTGTGACCCCTGCTCCCGAAAAAATGTCAGTTTTTAAAACTTTTTTTGCATTGATACATGTCCCCTGGGGCAGGACCGGGCCCCCAAACACTTTTTATAGCAATAACTTGCATATAAGCCTTTAAAATGAGCACTTTTGATTTTTCATGTTCGTGTCCCATAGACTTTAACAGTGTTCGCGTGTTCGAACAAATTTTTTGCCTGTTTGAAAGTTCTGGTGCGATCCGAACCGGGGGCTGTTTGGCTCATCCTTACTCATAAATACCACAAGCTAGAATTACATATCACAAGTGTTGCAGGTGCCTGAGAGTGAAGAATGGGCAATCACGAGATCTTTTGTTATCCATGAAAGATCTGCCCAGAAAATGATAATGCAGCTATAGCAAAACATTATCAGAATTCGCTGTCATTTTGGTGCTATTAGAGAGCAGCAGTTTACAGTAAAAAGCAGTTTGTCTTGAGAAATTTGTAACAGAAGAGACGCAGTACAATAAAGTGGCCTTTGGACCTCTCCTAAATATAGAAGATTTTGTGTCTCATGAAGACATGTGAAAAAACAGACATCTTCGACAGTTTAAATCTTAGAAATACTATTGATGTTAATTCTGCCTCTGGTGCCTTCTGTATATAAATCTCTGGCTTTGAAAAAACAGCCGCTTGGAGCAGCAGAAGCTTCTATCGCTTTATTTTTTAACATTTACTTAATTTTTTTTTTTCTTTACTTCTGCTCTCTTGTTGGAGGCTCTTGTTTAGCTGAAGTGTGAAAGAGAAAATGGCGAAGCAGCAGGCGCTGTCTTGATATGACTTTTGCATCGATCTTGCCCAAGCGTATTGTTTCTGCTCAGATGCAGCGACAACAAATTATGGGAAAAGACAGTATTGTTGCTTGGAAAAGGTTCTCCGGGGAAAATAACACACCAGAACAATAGAACAATGAATTTAATCATTTCATTACAAGTGGAAGGAGTAAATGTAAAGGAATTAACAATTGTATTGGGCACAATGCTTGGAACATCTTCGTCGGATATCATTATTAATCTGGATTCCGTTTTAGACAAGGGTGCTGTGACCTTCTGCAGAGTTTCTAATTGTTGTACTTTCCACAAAATACTGCCATGTATATGTAGCACACACACCCCTCTTCCCTACCTTTGGCTCACTTGTAGGAAAGGGGGCACACCATGCCACATGCCCATACCCTCCTGTGTGAAGAGGTTGAGCGGTGTAATGTACCTGGGTCTTTATGGTCAGGTTCTCCAGAGAAGGGTTCCCGTCTTCACTGCAATAAAGACGAGTCTCTATTACCCAATAACTCCAAGGTCCACACCATAGGCGTGCGCAGCCTATTGCATTAGGGTGTGCACCCCAAGGCTCAAACACACGTGCGGCGTGCGTATGTGTATATATACACACACATGCACTTTTAAAAATAAATGTAAACAAACATTATGTATGTTTTAAACACAAAGAAACTTGATTTTTTTCAATTTATTAAAACATTTCATTGTTCACACTAGCGGTTGAGGTGCAGTAAAACCCTGCTGTCGAGCTGTGCTTTTACCGCCCCTCAACCACTACCATCTTTTAGCTTTAGAGGCATCGGCTGGGCATGTTCACATGCCACAGCTGCAATTGTACTCACTGACTGTGACCCGGCCTGCAACTGCATGCAAAGTGGAGTTCAAGGGGTTAAAGCAGGTTGTGTGGAGGCGATACAATGCCTCCTCACCACCTTTCAAATTCTCTCTGCATATGCGGGAGTGACTTCATTGTGGCTCCGGCCACTCATACAGCCGGAGCCTGCGAACCCGGAAGTAAGACCGGGGAAGATGTACTGAGGGCTTCGTTGTAAGGTGAGTATTTCATAATGTGCCCGTATGTAATGCATACTAGCACATTATGCAATTGCCTTACAGGGGAAAGTGTTTTTTCCCTCCTTTTTCACTGCTGCGGGTTACAACCGCTTTAAGTTGGTACATGTGCATGGTTTTTTTTTTTTATTAAGATCGCTAGCTGATGGGTTCTTGCATCTACACAAGTGATATGGATGCAGGAATCCCCCTTGCTGGAACATCGTATTCTGACAGCGGGGACTCTCCACTGTCAGAATACACTGATTAGTGCTGCAGCTGATTGGCTGCAAGAACAAGGTTTCCAGTAGTCATGTCCAAGAGAAGCTGATCTAATGATTAGCTTCTGTCTTACAGGGAAGGCTACACATAGATTGAAATGTATCGAGTCCCTGGAGAACTGGACAAATCTCAATCTGTGTGTACCCAGCTTTACCTTATTCCTTGCTCAGCTTCCTCCATTGCTGTGAATGTCCCCTTAGCTTCTTTCCAAGTTACTGGCTGTGTTCACACTCCAGCCTCCCCATCATACTATACAGGGTTAATGTCCCTGTATGGTATGTGATGATGTCACGGCTTTGAATGAAGAAAGAGCTTGGAATCAAGTCAAAGAGTATATTCCCCCTCCCCCCAACGTAAGGATGGACTTTTTTTTAAACAGAAATGTTTTATTCTTGAAATAAGCATATACAGAATCTGTTTGTTGGCCCTGGTTCACACTGGTGCGATTTGACATGTCAAATCGCATGTCAAATCGCCAGCATTTGCCAGCAATGGCACCGTCCTAATCGGTGCGGCGCTGCACCGATTTCAAAAAGTAGTTTCTGTATTACTTTTTGCGATTTCGGGCCGCGATTTACATTGACATCTGGGCAGAAACCTGCACAGATGTCTCTGTAATCATGGCCCGAAATTGGGACTAGCAAGCGGGAGTGAAATCGTGCGAGTTCAGCTGAGCTTGCACGGCTTCACTCCCGCAGCTCAGTGTGAACCTGGGCTAAAACAGTGAGGTGTTTGATACATTGAATCAGCAGGTATACAGACAGTCATATGCACATAGCTGGTCAAAACAAAAAGAAACATGACATGGCATAAATGTCAAAGTACACCAAGTTATTGTCTATAGGGTATTAGGTGAAGGGTTAATATAATCCATAAAACAAATATTAAAGCGGAGGTGCAGGAAAAAAAAAAAAACAGTGTAGCTGCTGACTTTGAATAAGGACACTTACCTGTCCTACTCGCCCGCAATGTGGGTCCTGCCACGGCGATCGATCGCTGCTGGCAGGCTCCTGGCTCCTCCATCCTGAGTAGGGAAAACAGGCAGTGAAGCCGTAAGGCTTCACTGCCTGTTTCCTACTGCGCATGCGCCACTCGCACGGCGCTTTGTGAATGGGCGGCTTGCCTCCTGGGATATACACAGTTCCCAGAAGGCAGCGCGCCCCATTCACAAGAAGAGGAAGCGGAAGGAGACCCACCACGGACGGAGAAGAGGAACATTAGAGGCAGATTAGGGGACTTCCGCATAGCAACAGGCATTTAGGATGAGTATAAAAAAATAAAAAAAATCCTATTAATTTTTTTTTTTTTTTTAGGATTTTTAGTGTAATGTTTTTTTTTTAGAGTGGACCTCCACTTTAACCACTTAAGCCCCGGACCATTTCGGGCCATTAGGACCAAGCCTGTTTTTGGGATTCGGCACTGCGCTGCTTTAACTGTAAATTGTGCGGACATGCAATGTTGTACCCAAATGAAATTTGCGTCCTTTTCTTCCCACAAATAGAGCTTTCTTTTAATGGTATTTGATTGCCTCTGCGATTTTTATTTTTTGCGATATAAACAGAAAAAGACCGAAAATTTTGAAAAAAAATGATATTTTCTACTTTTTGTTATAAGAAAAATCGAATAAACTCAATTTTAGTCATACATTTAGGCCAAAATGTATTCAGCCACATGTCTTTAGTAAAAAAAATGTCAATAAGCGTATATTTATTGGTTTGCGCAAAAGTTATAGCGTTTACAAACTAGGGTACATTTTCTGAAATTTACACAGCTTTAAATTTATGACTGCCTATCTCATTTCTTGAGGTGCTAAAATGGCAGGGCAGTACAAAACCCCCCCAAATGACCCCATTTTGGAAAGTAGACACCCCAAGGAAATTGCTGAGAGGCATGTTGAGCCCATTGAATATTTATTTTTTTCGTCCCAAGTGATTGAATAATGACAAAAAAAAAAATAAAAATAAAAAATTACAAAAAGTTGTCACTAAATGATATATTGCTCACACATGCCATGGTTATATGTGGAATTGCACCCCAAAATACATTCTGCTGCTTCTCCTGAGTACGGGGATACCACATGTGTGGGACTTTTTAGGAGCCTAGCCACGTACGGGACCCCGGAAACCAAGCACCGCCTTCAGGATTTCTAAGGGCGCAAATTTTTGATTTCACTCCTCACTACCTATCACAGTTTCGAAGGCCATAAAATGCCAAAATAGCACAAAACCCCCCCAAATGACCCCATTTTGGAAAGTAGACACCCCAAGCTATTTACTGAGAGGCATGTTCAGTCCATGGAATATTTTATATTTTGCCACAAGTTGCGGGAATATGACAAACTTTTTTTTTTTTGCACAAAGTTGTCACTAAATGATATATTGCTCACACATGCCATGGGCATATGTGAAATTACACCCCAAAATACATTCTGCTGCTTCTCCTGAGTACGGGGATACCACATGTGTGGGACTTTTTGGGAGCCTAGCCGCGTACGGGACCCCAAAAACCAAGCACCGCCTTCAAGGTTTCTAAGGGCATAAATTTTTGATTTCACTCCTCACTACCTATCACAGTTTTGAAGGCCATAAAATGCCAAGATGGCACAAAACCCCCCCAAATGACCCCATTTTGGAAAGTAGACACCCCAAGCTATTTGCTGAGAGGCATGTTGACCCCATTGAATATTTTTTTTTTTTGTCCCAAATGATTGAATAATGACAAAAAGAAAAAAAAAAAAAAAATGTACAAAAAGTTGTCACTAAATGATATATTGCTCACACATGCCATGGTTATATGTGGAATTGCACCCCAAAATACATTCTGCTGCTTTTCCTGAGTACGGGGATACCACATGTGTGGGACTTTTTGGGAGCCTAGCCGCGTACAGGGCCCCAAAAACCAAGCACCGCCTTCAGGATTTCTAAGGGCGTAAATTTTTGATTTCACTCCTCACTACCTATCACAGTTTTGAAGGCCATAAAATGCCAAAATAGCACAAAACCCCCCCAAATTACCCCATTTTGGAAAGTAGACACCCCAAGCTATTTGCTGAGAGGCATGTTGAGTCCATGGAATATTTTATATTTTGCCACAGGTTGCGGGAATATGACAAACTGTTTTTTTTTTGCACAAAGTTGTCACTAAATGATATATTGCTCACACATGCCATGGGCATATGTGAAATTACACCCCAAAATACATTCTGCTGCTTCTCCTGAGTACGGGGATACCACATGTGTGGGACTTTTTGGGAGCCTAGCCGCGTACGGGACCCCAAAAACCAAGCACCGCCTTCAAGGTTTCTAAGGGCATAAATTTTTGATTTCGCTCCTCACTACCTATCACAGTTTTGAAGGCCATAAAATGCCAAGATGGCACAAAACCCCCCCAAATGACCCCATTTTGGAAAGTAGACACCCCAAGCTATTTGCTGAGAGGCATGTTGAGCCCATTGAATATTTTTTTTTTTTGTCCCAAATGATTGAATAATGACAAAAAGAAAAAAAAAAAAAATGTACAAAAAGTTGTCACTAAATGATATATTGCTCACACATGCCATGGTTATATGTGAAATTACACCCCAAAATACATTCTGCTGCTTCTCCTGAGTACGGGGATACCACATGTGTGGGACTTTTTGGGAGCCTAGCCGCGTACGGGACCCCAAAAACCAAGCACCGCCTTCAAGGTTTCTAAGGGCATAAATTTTTGATTTCACTCCTCACTACCTATCACAGTTTTGAAGGCCATAAAATGTCAAAATAGCCCAAAACCCCCACAAATGACCCCATTTTGGAAAGTAGACACCCCAAGCTATTTGCTGAGAGGCATGGTGAGTATTTTACAGCTCTCATTTGTTTTTGAAAATTAAGAAAGACATTTTTTTTTCTTTTTTTTTTTCTTTTTTTACATTTTCAAAACTTTGTGACAAAAAGCGAGATCTGCAAAATACTCAACATACCTCTCAGCAAATAGCTTGGGGTGTCTACTTTCCAAAATGGGGTCATTTGGGGGGGTTTTGTGCCATCTGGGCATTCCATGGCCTCCGAAACTGTGATAGGCAGTGAGGAGTGAAATCAAAAATTTACACCCATAGAAATCCTGAAGGCGGTGCTTGGTTTTTGGGGTCCCGTACGCGACTAGGCTCCCAAAAAGTCCCACACATGTGGTATCCCCGTACTCAGGAGAAGCAACAGAATGTATTTTGGGGTGTAATTCCACATATGCCCATGGCATGTTTGAGCAATATATAATTTAGTGACAACTTTTTGTACATTTTTTTTTTTTTGGTCATTATTCAATCACTTGGGACAAAAAAAAAAAATATTCAATGGGCTCAACATGCCTCTCAGCAAATAGCTTGAGGTGTCTACTTTACAAAATGGGGTCATTTGGGGGGGTTTTGAACTGTCCTGGCATTTTATGCACAACATTAGGAAGCTTATGTCACACATCATCCACTCTTCTAACCACTTGAAGACAAAGCCCTTTCTGACACTTTTTGTTTACATGAAAGAAAATTTTTTTTTGCAAGAAAATTATGTTGAACCCCCAAACATTATATATTTTTTTAAAGCAAAGGCCCTACAGATTAAAATAGTGGGTGTTGCATTTTTTTTTTCCAAACAGTATTTGCGCAGCGATTTTTCAAACGCATTTTTTGGGGGAAAAACACACTTTTTTTATTTTTAATGCACTAAAAAACACTATATTGCCCAAATGTTTGATGAAATAAAAAAGATGATCATAGGCCGAGTACATGGATACCAAACACGACATGCTTTAAAATTGCGCACAAACGCGCAGCGGCGACAAAACTACATTCATTTTTAAAAGCATTTAAAAGCCTTTACAGGTTACCACGTTAGATTTACAGAGGAGGTCTACTGCTAAAATGACTGCCCTCGATCTGACCTTCGCGGTGATACCTCACATGCATGATGCAATTGCTGTTTACATATGACGCTAGACGGACGCTTGCGTTCGCCTTTGCGCAATAGCAGGGGGGGACAGCGGTGCTTTTTTTTTTTTTTTTTTTTTTTTTATTATTTATTTGGCTTTTTTATTTTATTTTTAAACTGTGCCTTCCATATTTTATTTTTTTACCATTTTTATCGTTATCTCAGGGAATGTAAATATCCCCTATGATAGCAATAGGTAGTGACAGGTACTCTTTTTTTGAAAAAAATTGGGGGGTTAGACCCTAGATCTTTCCTCTGCCCTCAAAGCATCTGACCACACCAAGATCGGTGTGATAAAATGCTTTCCCAATTTCCCAATGGCGCTTTTTATATCCGGGGGGGGGGACATTCCCTCCCACTGCTTGTAAAAGCAGTCTAGAGGCTAATTATCTGCTAGAATTGCTTTTACATGAAAGCCGGCTGCTGGCTGAAAAGAATGATACCAAGATGATACCTAAACCCGCAGGCATCATTCTGGTATAAACATTCAAAGTCCAGCAACATACCAGTACGTTGCTGGTCCTTGTTGGACATGTATTGTAATCTTTTTTTTCATACAGCCTATTGGCTGAACGAAAAAAAGAGATTGATTGGTGGGTATGCCCACCATTAGAATACCTCCCTTCATCCACCCACTTCTAATGATGGGCATATATGCCGAAGCATGGGGGCATCCTCCCGCAAAAAAGTTATGCCGCGTACACACGGTCAAGCCTTCGTCGGAATTTCGACCGTATGTACGCGGCATAAAAGGTTATGCTGCGTACACACGGTCGGACTTTTCCACGGATAAGCCTCCGTTGGAATTTCGACCGTATATACGCGGCATTAGGAGCAAAATCGCTCCTCCGCCCCTGCTGCCCCCATGCTTCGGCATATATGCTCTTTTTTTTAACTGTGGTGGTGAAATCACCTCCTACAGCGTTGGAGTCACGGCTTTATGTATCGTGGGAGCAAACGCTGTTGCTGTCAAGATAAATAGATCCGTGCTGCAACTGAATGGCGTACCTGCTAAGCAAATGGTGGTTAACATTAAAACAAAGTAACATTACAGTACAACAGTAAGACCTTACCATGCCATACCTGCAAAGCAAATACCAAAACAAAACCTAGTAAAAAATAAAAAAATGTTTTAACGCAACCTGTGCCTAAAATATATATATGCCGAAGCATGGGGGCATCCTCCCGCAAAAAAGTTATGCCGCGTACACACGGTCGGAATTTCGACCGTATGTACGCGGCATTAGGAGCAAAATCGCTCCTCCGCCCCTGCTGCCCCCATGCTTCGGCATATATGCTCTTTTTTTTAACTGTGGTGGTGAAATCACCTCCTACAGCGTTGGAGTCACGGCTTTATGTATCGTGGGAGCAAACGCTGTTGCTGTCAAGATAAATAGATCCGCGCTGCAACTGAATGGCGTACCTGCTAAGCAAATGGTGGTTAACATTAAAACAAAGTAACATTACAGTACAACAGTAAGACCTTACCATGCCATACCTGCAAAGCAAATACCAAAACAAAACCTAGTAAAAAATAAAAAAATGTTTTAACGCAACCTGTGCCTAAAATATATATATGCCGAAGCATGGGGGCATCCTCCCGCAAAAAAGTTATGCCGCGTACACACGGTCGGAATTTCGACCGTATGTACGCGGCATTAGGAGCAAAATCGCTCCTCCGCCCCTGCTGCCCCCATGCTTCGGCATATATGCTCTTTTTTTTAACTGTGGTGGTGAAATCACCTCCTACAGCACTGGAGTCACGGCTTTATGTATCGTGGGAGCAAACGCTGTTGCTGTCAAGATAAATAATTCCGCGCTGCAGTTGAATGGCGCACCTGAAAACAAAAAATTACATACCTGAAAAGCAAGCATGATAAAACATTGCAGAATACAATACAGTAAAAAAGAGCAGAACAATAGAGAGAAAATAGAGAGAGAGAGAGAACAATAAAACGACAACTATTTTTGGTTTTTTTATTTTATATTTTTTTTGTGTTTTGTTTTTTACGTTTTTTTTTTCTTTTTTACACTTTTTTTTGTAACTTTACAACTGTAATGGTTCGGGTCTCTCAAAATGTAATGGCATCTTGGGAGACCCTGTGTAAGTGTGTCCTAGTCTGTGAAATGCTGTACCCTACGCTAAAACTTCACTTTTGAGTGGTAGCGTTCAAAACATTCACCTTGGCAAAGACCAGGCTTGTCAGGACAGCGTGGACAAAAACTACGGGTGTCACGCCTAAATCCGCGCTTGCTACAGACACGACATCTTTTTTGGGGGTGGCTTTGGGTAGGGGTACTCGGGAGGACATACGAATAATGCCTCTCATGCAGCCGGCTTACTGCATTTGGTTGGGGATGGTGAGGTGCAGAACCGCCTGGATACAGGAGTTCTGTGACTATCTCATTCTGGAATTTTAGAAGAGATAACGTCCCGCCTGAAGCTCTGTATAGCACATGAGCGTTCAGCAAAGCCAATTGGAATAATGATAGAGACACTTTTTTGTACCAGCGTCTCGCCTTACGGTCAATTAGATACGGCGCCATCAACTGGTCGTTGAGGTCCACCCCTCCCATATTTTGGTTATATTCGTGGACACAGAGGGGTTTCTCCACAACACCAGTCGCCGTAGGAATTTGGACTGTCGTGTCTGCATGAAGGGAGGTAAGAAGGAAAACATTCTTATTGTCCCTCCACTTCATAGCGAGCAAGTTATTACACTTCAAGCAGGCTCTCTCCCCCAGCCTAAGACGGGCATCTACAAGCCGCTGGGGAAAGCCCCGGCGATTAGGTCGCACGGTGCCACATGCTCCAATCTTATGATCAAACAAGTGACTAAACAGTGGCACGCTCGTGTAATAATTGTCCACATACAAGTGGTACCCCTTTCCGAATAAGGGTGACACCAAGTTCCACACTATCTTGCCAGCGCTCCCTATGTAATCCGGGCAGTTGACCGACTCAATCTGACTGTCTTTTCCCTCATAAACCGTAAAGTTCACTACATAGCCTGTTGCCCTGTCACAGAACTTGTAGAGCTTGACCCCGTATCTGGCACGCTTGCTGGGAAGGTACTGCTTGAAAGACAAGCGGCCAGAAAATTTAATCAGGGACTCATCAACGCAGACAACTTGATCGGGAGTAAACAAGGCTGCAAAACGTTCGTTGAAGTGGTTTATGAGGGGCCGAATTTTATAGAGCCGGTCGTATTCAGGGTCCCCACGTGGACGACAAAGTTCATTGTCGTTGAAGTGCATGAACCGCAAAATCTGCTCGTATCGTGCCCTGGACATGGAGGCAGAGAACACGGGCATGTGGTCAATTGGGTGCGTGGACCAATAAGCACGCAATGACGGAAATTTATGTGTGCCCATGTTGAGGGAAAGGCCCAGAAAGGTCTTAAATTCGGAAACCGTAATTGGTTTCCAATTTCTGGCAATTTTAGGCAACTGGGGGTTAGCGGCGATAAATTGACCAGCATATAAATTACTCTGGTCCACAATAGATCTATAGAGATCTTCCGTGAAAAACAGCGAATAAAAATCGATTGGCATAAAATCAGCTGTTTCCACCTGAATACCGGGTTGGGCAGTGAATGGGGGAAGTACGGGTTCTGCAGAAGTGGTGGGGACCCAATCAGGATAGGCGAATTCTGCAGGAAGGGCAGTATGGGCACGACGGGCCTGCCTTTGTCTTCTTGGTGGCAGCGGGACACTACTTGTGCTTGCCACCTCGCCAGCTTGAACTGCACTTATGGGACTCGCCACGTCACCAAGTGTTACTGCAGTGCTGGATGTACGTCCAGGCTGTACTAGGCCGCTGGTGCTTGCCAGTTCACCAGAAGGAATAGCGGCGCTAGTACTACTCTGCTCCATGATACGAGAGACCTGCGGTTCTTGCTCCTCAACAACCTCAGAAGATCGGGATCGGGTACGCCTGACCTTAGCAGGGACCTCAACTTCGTCGTCAGAGCTATCTGACGTGGGGCCGCTGACGTCACTGTCTTCTACGGGAAGATATTCTGAGCCTGAATCTGACAGATACGTGACCTCCTCTTCACTATCTGTCATGCTCAGAATCTCGTAGGCCTCTTTACTAGTGTACCTTCGACTTGCCATTTTGGGCTCTAAATTTAGGGGTACACTAGTAAGATTCACAGGAAAAAAAGCACCTGACTGTCGTCAGCAAATATATCAAACGCTACAAAAAAACTGTTAGCGATCGCAGGGATCAGGCCTGTCTCTGCGAACGCTGCAGTTATGTGTGTTGTGTTTGGTAAGTGACAGTGATCGATCGATACTGCACTTGGGTGGGCTGGGCTGGGCTGGGCGGAGGGGCTAAACGCAGGTACTAGCAGGTATCTGGGCTGATCCCGCTAACACTGCGTTTTTGGGAACCCTAAACCGCTGGGGATGCTAGTATAGATCTGATCAGATACTATACCACTAAGGGGGGTGTATGCTTTGCGCGTGGGTGTTAGCGTTACTGGCACTAACCTAACACTGCCTGGGGCGACGCAGACCCTCTCTGGCGCTAAAACCTAATTGATCTCACCCGCCGGGCGATCAGGGGGGTTAAACCTTTATTGGGTTATATACGGCGGGTGCCCTGATGCTATAAAAAGCAAACTAATCAACCAGCGTCACCCGTAACCTTTATATGGTGATCACTGGTGAAAGGGTTAACTAGGGGCAATCAGGGGGTTAAAACCTTTATTAGGTTAAATATGGGGGTACCTGACACCAATAAAAACCTGCGGCGAACCTAAAAAAAAAATAACTGCCTATCTAAAACACCAGCGACACGAATACAGCGATCGGAAAAACAATCGCTTAGTGACGCTGAAGTTAGGGGGTGAAAGGGTTACCTGGGGGGTGATCAAGGGGTTAAACCTTTATTAGGGGGGGTTAGGGGGCTACCCTGGACCTAAAGGGGCCTAATCCTAACTGCCCTGCAACTTTTTACAATCACAGATGACACTAAATGCAGTGATCAGTAAAATAAATGATCACTGCAATCAGTGACACTGTGATTGGGGGCTTTGGGGTGACCTGGGGGGTGATCTGGGGGTGACTGGGGGGTGATTTGTGTGCCTATGTGTACCTACGTGTCAGTGGACTGTTGGAGCACTAACCTCTGTCTTCACTCCTCGGCACCGGGAACGAAAAGACCGCGGCGAGGGAGATGACATCACTTCCTCCAGCCTGTGTTTACATCACATGGCGGAGGAAGCAATTTCATTGGCCGGGAGCGATCGCGAGGGGGGGGGCGGAATCGAGCGGACCGCCCCCTCATGCCTGATCGCTCCCGAACACTTAACGGCCGCTCACTGCAGTGAAGGGGGGTCCGGATGGACCCCCCAACTGCACAAAGGCGATCACGTAGATCTACGTGATTCTGCCTGTCCGTGCCATTCTGCCGACGTAAATCGGCGGTGGGCGGTCGTTAAGTGGTTAAGGATAGACTTTTTGACTTTCCTGAAGTATTATGGAATTCCATTCCTTGATGTTAATGCTCTGATATTTTGTTGGTTGAGAATTACTGGGACTTCTGAGGTGCTACATAGATGTATTGAACATACACATTATATCTTATTAAAAAGGAATGATTTTAATAAGATATATTGTGCATGTTCAATACATAGAAGTCCCTGTAATTCCTAGCCTGTTCAAGAATGTCACTTTTCTTTCAGTTAAAGCGGAAGTAAACCCAACGCATTAATAGTTAAAAAAAACAGTTACATTCCCGGCATGACGGTAGGGTGACCACATTTCCAAACTGCCATTCAGGGACACCCCCCCCCCCTCTTCTTGAGGGACTGGTTTCATGGAACAACCTTTTGCCAATGACCAGGGGGGTGGAGGCAACTGGCAGATGGATGGTGGTGTGCGAGGTGGAATGTAGTCTCGGGAGTTGACAGGGAATTTGTCAGCGGGTGATTTGTTGGGCGAATGCCTGGTGTTAGCACTTTAATCATCCTGACACCATGCTTGATATGGTGTCAGGATGATCAAATCACATTATTTCTGTTACTACATTGTAATATATAATGAAATAGTTCCAATTTAGTTCCAAATAGTGTCCAATTTGTCCACTGCAACATTGCAGTCCCGCTATAAGTCGCTGTTTGCCACCATTACGAATAGAAGAAAAATAAATAAAAATTCCATAAATGTTGCATGTAGATGCTATAACTATATAGGCGCAAATCAATCAATAAAGGCTTATTGGGATTTTTTTTCCAAAAAATATGTAGAACACATATTGGCCTAAATTGATGAAGAAATTATATTTTTTTTCAATTTTTTTTATTGGATGTTTTATAGCAGAAAGTAAAAAAAAAAATTTTTTCAAAATTGTCTGTGTTTTTTGTTTATAGCGCAAAAATTAAAACCGCAGAGGTGATCAAATACCACCAAAAGAAAGCTCTATTTGTGGGAAAAAAAGGACATAAATTTTGTTTGGTTACAGCGTTGCATGACTGCGCAAATGTCAGTTAAAATAACGCAGTGACGTTTTGCAAAAAATGGCCTGGTCATTAGGAAGGGGTAAATCTTTCGGAGAGCAAGTGGATAATAAGGACCGTTTCTTTAATATATAACGTGGACCTTCTCCATACATCAGGGACTGCTTACCAAACAAGGATTAGAACTATGATAGTTACACTTGGTAGAGGGACAGAAGACAATAAAAGGACAGAAGGGCTGGTTTATAAAACAGGGACTGTCCCTATTAATCAGGGATAATGCCATACTCAGGAGGGGGTGAAGGAGAGGGACTGGTCTCCAGGTCAGGGACTGTCTCTCTGTGTACAGTGACATGCTGTGAGTGGGTCTCTGCACACAGCTACTGTTGTCTCATGTCTCAGTGTAGCACACACACAGGCAGTAGAGATGTACAAACACACAGGCAGCTGTGTACATTCCCCTCCCTCCTGAGCACTCCTTCATGGTTTCCTCACAGTGATTTATGATTCTTCTAGCAGGGCCACTGCGGAGCATTCCAAGCTGGCAGGTTAGGGAGGGGGGAGGTGAAGAAAGTGACAGACAAGGAGGCACAGGCTCATCCATCTAACAGACAGCTCTATAGAACTTTTACAACTCCCTCTGACAATCCAGTGTGTCCCAGGCGGTTCTCCTTATGGTGTGGGCAGAGGCTGGCAGATCCCCCCCTACTAGAATAATACTCACTGTGCGATCACACTGATCGGGGAACATCGCTGTTGTCAGCTGCTCTGTGCTGTGAAGGGTCAGACTCAGGTGCCCAGTAGAGATCCCCGGAGGCTCACGCTGGCTGGCTGTACAGGAGAGTGGCTCAGACTGGCACAGTCTAAGTGGTCACTGGCGTCACTGTGACTGGAGCTGGAGGAGGACTCGGACCGACCGGACAACGAGGCTCAGGCTGGCTGGCTGTGCACAGGTTATTGGCTCTGTCTGAGTGCACTGGTCACTGGCATCACGGTCACTCACTCTGTGCTGGCTCCTGCTGGTGGTGGCTGCGGAGGGAGGCGCGCGCGCTGCTCTCATACTCAGCGTAGTGTGCGCCGGGCGGGTTCACTCACTGCACACACTGAGACTGAGTGACAGGCCTCAGCTCAGCTGACGTCACTGGTTGCTAGACGCGGAGCGGCCCCTAGCCTAGCAACCAGACTGGCAGTGGCAGCCTGAGCCTATGTGTATTGTAATCATCAGTGTGCTGTGTGATAAAATTATAAGGTGGTGGCGGTGGACAGGCGGAGCGGACTGGTGTGGTCTGGTCAGTCAGTGGTCACTGTTTTTTTTTCATTCCGGGACGTCTGTATTGTCCCGGAATGAGCTGCCTGGGACACGGGACTAAAATCTCTAGTCAGGGACGATCCCGGGCAATCCGGGACACGTGGGCACCCTACATGACGGAAATTCTAACTGTCACATTGGTTGTGCTCTCAACCAAACTGTCACACCATCCAATCGCTGGTGTCATAACTGATCACATGTGCAGCATCATGGCAGTTGAAAATTAAACAGAGGCCAAGATGGCAGCTTCCTTGGCTGAAAATGATAGGAGGGTTTACTTCCACTTTAAAGTTCCCTGCAAGGTGCAGGAAAGGTTTACAGCACAGTGAAAAAGGCAGAGAAGGTTGGGACTCACATGTGAAGAAGATGCACTGCAGGCTGCCATCATTCCTCTTAGACTCTGCCCCAGGAAGAGCTGTGCTCTGTGCTGGACAGGAGGGAAGGGAATCGAGGGTGCACTGTGATCTCTTCCTGCTTTGGCTCCGCCCACCTGTACTGGAGCTGAGAGAAACGAATACCGAGGAGAGAGACAGTTTTCCCAGTTGTAAGCAGTTTTTGTGGCAACAGAAGGGATCGGATGGTGGGCATTGGTAACTACCAACTCCTGTCAGTACTGCAGCCACCAGCTGTGGAGTAAGCAGTCAGGAGTTGTCCCACGCTGCCTCTGTAGTCATGGCTACTGCATCCCTGATAGCAGGTGGCGGAGTGATATTCAGCTGTCAGTGATTCTGTAGCCGGGACTACAGAGGCAGTATCGGAAAATGAGGCTGCCTGCTTGCTCACTCCGCTGCCTGTGGCTGCAGTTCTCACAGGAATCTTACATTGATCTAATAAATAGTGACACTGGCAGCGCTATTTGTTAGCAGGGGTGCCCAAACTGGAGTTGTCACACATTGTGACAGTGAAAAAAACCCCTGCGCACGCCTATGGTCCACACCAATTGCAACTCCAACGTAGAGTTTATTTTTCTCTTATGCATAGTCATTTAGATAGAAAAGGTTGGAGGAAGATCAGGACAGCAAGAGGTGTTGGAGCAGGACCAGGCACAAACAAATATTTATTCACTACCCATATCTTCAGGTAGTCTCAGCTCATCCGGATAGTCTCCTATCAGAGTGCATCCTAGCAGCCGGAGTGATGCTCGAATTAGATTTACACACAGTCTCTGCACAAACTCTGCCACAGATCTGGTGAACGTTAGGTCTCTGCCACAGACCCGATGAATGATAGGTCTCTGCCACAGACCTGATGAATGTTAGGTCTCTGCCACAGACCTGATGAATGAGGATTCTGGCATTAGGCCTCTAACAGGAAGATGACATCCCTCCAGAGAGTTACCGGGCCCCTTCCTTCACTGCGATCTCTCACCAGTCCCTCGGAACGGTCCTCCCCCGGCCTCCTCGTCTAGATACGGGTCTCCTCGCAAGGCAGCACCCTGGGATTCCTCCTCCCTCCGTGGGTTCCAGCCGAAGGTGCTGGACCCAAGGCCTTCAGTTGCAGCCCCAGGGCTAAATGTGCCTGGGACTGATCCGCCAGTGTACCGGGCCAAGAACTCCACCCCAGGGCTAAAAGTGCCTGGGGTGGCCACAAACAGAATCACATGCTCCCAGGGTCGGATCCCCGGGAACTCACACCTTACAGACAGGGTCTGCCCCTTTTATATCCTCTCCCGGGATGCACAGCAGGCCGACACGCCCACCACACCACCGCCGAGAGGGGACATCCAATGCACAGCACTGTACCAGCGGTTCAACCCTAGCCTCCGATGGCAGCGCCACCAACAGGCCACAGGGAACTATACACCAGCATTCGACCTGTAGTAAAAGAATGATTTTACAGAACCCTATCAAATAGTGTGTTTGAGTACAACTACCACTCAAACATTCCCCTAGATTTTAAAACCCCGCTACATATATGCCCCACAGCCCATTTTCTCTTTTCATTTTCAATGTACCAGGGATGGAGGCATGGGTATGGCATTTATGGGTCTCAATGGATCACCTGCCTTTTCTTGACAAATTACCGGGTGGAAGACACCCATTCCCCTTTGGTGACCTATTGAGCCCTATTTCCTTTTCTTATTTGCTCAGTGATTAATTCTCTGAGACTACTTATATGTTGGCATCCTTTTTACCCAACTTTGACCATTGATATCCTTCCCCAGACTTCATTTGACAACAGGCCATTATTGTTTATCCCCCTGTTTTGATTACAACAGTCCTAATCGTGATTTTCAATGATGTATCCATCCCCATGGCTCACCCAACCCAAGCATTGGTGGGTCCCTGTTCTTTGGTCTCTTCCGCCCGGGGTTGCGATGCGCCCAGTTCCCCCTCCCCACCTGCCTTCCTTGGCGGGGGGGCGGGGCATTATCCTTGGCGCATCGGCATCATGTCAGTATGTTGCACGCACGGCACCCATTGGGACGCCTGCGTTTTCATCATAGTTTTTTCCATCTCGCATGACCCAGGGGGATGGGAGGGACCCCTCCGAGATCATTTGCATCTCGGGCGTGGCTCTTTCCATCCCCACACCTGGCTCATGCGTCACATGATGCTGGCGGAGATACGCCCCTTACTGTGGACATTTATCCGGTAGCCACCTGGGGAGCTTCACTTCACAGACATCCATCTGATGAGAGGTTCCAGATTCTCTCTTTCTCTACACTTCAAGGTAATTTCCAATCCTTATTGCAGGATTCACATAGTATTCTTTACATATATACTCTTTTTACCTGCTTTTCTACATTTTGCCTTGCACTCTGCTCACACTGCTTCAAACACACATTTAATTTCATCGCTATTTAGCATTTTTGGGGATCTGGTTTGGCTTTTTTTCAAACCAGATTTATTTACACCAACACTCAGTTGATTTGCAAACTTTGGCTGTTAACCCTTTCAGTCATGTTATATCATTAACCCCCTTTTTTGTTCAATTTCTCCCAGCACCCATTACACATTATTCCCATTAGGCATCCACCAGCACATCATTTACATATTCACTCCCCTCTTCCTTTGCTCCCTTTTTGTTTTTTATTTTTTGTTTTTCCTTCCCCCAATCACATTCTAATTTTGGTTCTCAAACCATTCAACCTTCTTTTCTTTTTCGTACATCACGGGACACAGAGCGACTTAGTCATTACTAATGGGTTATATAGTTTACCTTCAGGTGTTGGCACTGGCCAATTCCAAACCGGAAGTACCCTCCCCTATATAAGCCCCTCCCACCCGGGAGCACCTCAGTTTTTTTGCCAGTGTCTAAGGTGTTGGCCAAAGAGTAACATGTGTTTTCACTGGGCTTGCGTACAGGTTCTTTTGGGCCTTAGTAAGCTGTTCCGGATCCCACCAAAAAAGCTTCATAGCTAAACGGTCGGTACCCGGGCCTTGCAGCAGAAGAGCAAGGTTTTGCCTGTAATGCTTCTCTTAGGAGGGCTGGACCCTGGGATCCAGAGCTCTGGTCATACCCACGACCAAGACGCTGTCTGTGCAGGGTGCTATACAGGTCCAGGGGAGTGGAATCCTTGGGAACCCGGTCCCTGAAGGTTTAATTACAATGCCTGCCGTGATAGGTGAAGTTTGGACTTTTGTGGACCAAACAAAGTCCTGCGGCGGGGATCAGGTAAGTGGGGGCCCTCAGGAACTTGGTTCTATTGGGGGACCCCCAAGCCTAATTTGTCTTTCTGTCTGTTACCTAACGGTATTCCCGCTAAATATCTGTGTTTGCCTATAACTACTGAAAATGTAAAATTTTAATAGTAGTCAAGAAAAAAAAAAAAAAAAACAGGGACCGCGGTACCTGTGTTAAACCACTAGAGGCCGCTGTAGTCCATTTTTCTTGTAAATGTGGATCTTTGGTTTTCTCAACTCAAAAGATCCAGGCAGCTGGTAAGTTTCTCTGAGGGAATCCACTTCCTCTGCCCTGTTGCTGCGTTCATCCACCGCACAGGCCCTCCGGCAAAAAGGGCCCTGGCTCCTAGTCCTCTGTTGGTTTTCGAAAAGGGCGCCATTGGCGCACGGGCGCGCGCGCGGGCGCGTGCACGCGCCTCCTATGAAAAAAAAGGGGCGGGGCGGGTGGATGACGCTCGATGCGCGCCGCGGCGCTTCTGCGCATGTGCGGGCGTCCCAGCATGGTTAAAAGACACAGTACAAGTGTCAGCTGCATGCAAACAGAGCTAGCAACAAACAGTGGCACACAGAGGCGGTTGATGCAGGCATCCCCATAGAAAGGCACTTTAGTGGACACCAGCTGGTATATAGCAGCACCTGTGTTAGACTATTACCAGCAAAAATTGGTGTATGACGACGGGAATACCTCAGCTTTGTGCTTAAAGGATATGTCGTCCAGACGCTCCGGAAATAGATCTTCCAGGAAGCCAAAGGGGTCTCCATCGGGCTCTGAGGATATTGGGCATGCTTGCACTGCACCAATCTCCCCTGAGAATGCAGAGGTCAGTAGCCGTAGAAACCCCGCAGGAATGCCTGGTGCTGCGGCTGTCCCCAGTCCACCTGCTCCTGTATATATAACAGAAGAGGTTTTATCCTCAACTCTGGGAGGATTGGAAGAGAGATTAACAGCATTGATCGCTGCTTCCCTGTCACAGGAAAAGCGCGTCCGATCTCCGTCTCCTCCTTCAGAGTGCCTGTTAGTGGAGGAACAGCCCCACACAGAGATCGACCTACCTGAAGGGGATCAGGATGAGGTTGATTCACTTATAGAGGAATCAACAGTGGAAGAACCTTTCTCAGCTTCTCAGGCTGAAAGATTATGGGTTCAGTCTCTGACTAACATGGTCCGATCAGCATTTAAAATGCCTCTGGCGGAACCACCATCCACTACGGTTTCCTCGCTGGGGTCGCTAAAAGCTCCCCAGGCGGTCTGTTCCTTCCCAATCCACCCTTTATTAGAAGGGCTTATTTACCAGGATTGGGAGCATCCTGATAAAATATTTGCTCCCCCCAAGAGATTTCCGGTGATCTATCCCATGGAGGATAAGTTCATAAGAAAATGGAGGGTCCCTATAGTGGACGCAGCCATCTCTTCTGTTAACAAATCACTGACATGTCCAGTAGATAATGTTCCAATGTTCAAAGACCCAATAGATAAAAAATTGGAGTCTTTACTAAAATCTGCTTTCTCTACAGCAAGTATGGTGACACAACCTGCGGTAGCAGCGATTGGAGTCTGCCAAGCAGTGAAAGATCAGTTGAAACAAGTCTTAAGGGACTTACCAGATCAGCAGGCTCATGCCCTAGCTGACCTGCCTAGAGCCTTGTGTTTTGCGGTGGACGCCATAAAGGATACAATCCAACAGGCCTCCCGCTTTACGCTGTCTATAGTACATATGCGTAGGCTTCTGTGGCTCAAAAACTGGTCTGCTGAAGCTCCCTGTAAAAAACTGCTGGTTAGCTTCCCATTTCATGGAGAACGCTTATTTGGAGAAGATCTGGACAAATATATCCAGAAAATTTCTGCCGGTAAAAGTTCACTCTTACCGGTTAAGAACAAGGGTAGAAGTCCTTCTTTTAAGAGGCCTACCTCTCCAGTCCCGGGCACATCGGCTGGGAAGCAGTTCCGACGGCCTCCGCGGTCAAATTCAGGGGGCAGAAATCAGGGACAATCACAGGGTAACAAGAAGCCCTGGATCAAGAGAGGTACAAAACCTCCCCCTAAGGCATGAAGTATTGCCCCCGCTCAATCGGGTGGGGGGAAGACTTCAGTTGTTCACAGAGACCTGGCGGGACACCATCAGAGACAGATGGGTGCTCTCCGCAGTAAGTCTGGGATACAAGCTGGAGTTAAAAGGCACTCCTCCTGCCCAATTTATGAGGTCAAACGTGCCAAGAGATCCCCAAAAGAGAGGATCCCTCCTTCTGGCACTAGAACAACTATTGCTCCAAGGGGTAATCATGAAGGTTCCCCTGGAAGAAAGCGGATTCGGGTTTTACTCGAACCTTTTCACAGTCCCCAAACCAAATGGGGACGTGAGGCCCATATTAAATCTAAAAGGGCTAAACAAGTTCCTAAATATCAGGACCTTTCGGATGGAGTCGATCCGATCAGTGGCCACCGCCCTACAAGGGCAGGAATGGCTAGCCTCGATCGACATAAGGGATGCTTATCTGCATATTCCCATCTTTCCGGCCCATCAGAAATTTCTACGCTTTGCAGTAGAAGGGCGCCATTTTCAGTTCAGAGCCTTACCTTTCGGTCTGGCCACAGCACCACGAGTGTTCACAAAAATTCTGGCCCCATTATTGGCCAATCTAAGAACACAGGGTGTAACGATAATGGCATATCTAGACGACCTGCTACTAATAGACCACTCAGTGGAAAAGCTGGAAGTAGCTATTCACAAGACAATCGAGTATCTGGAATATCACGGTTGGATTATCAACCGGGACAAGTCAGCTCTAAGACCAGTCAAAAGTCTGGAATACTTAGGGCTAAGGCTGGATTCAAATCAGAGAAAGATTTTCTTACCTCCAGAGAAGGTGTCGTCTTTAAGAAATTTGACCCACTTAGTGGGTACAAAAAGAAAACCATCCATACGTCTCTGCATGAGGCTGCTGGGAAAGATGGTGGCTTCATTCGAAGCGGTACCCTACGGTCAATTCCATTCAAGGAATTTGCAAAGGGCCATACTGTCAGCCTGGAACAAAAAAGTTCAGGCTTTAGACTTACCAATGTCCCTGTCCCCTTCCGTTCGCAAGAGCCTCCATTGGTGGTTGGTGCCCCAGAATCTGGAAAGAGGGAAACCCTTCAGTCGGGTTTCTTGGAAGGTGGTCACTACAGATGCCAGCCTCATCGGCTGGGGGGCAGTGCTGGAGCAATGGTCTCCAGGGCAGGTGGTCAGAAGCAGAAAAGGCCCTGCCCATCAATCTCTTAGAGATACGAGCAGCCCGGTATGCCCTAGTAGCATGGACATCCAAACTCCAGGGGTTCCCTGTCAGAATTCAATCAGACAATGCCACGGCAGTGGCATATATCAATCATCAGGGTGGCACCAAAAGTCGTGCAGCCCAGAAGGAAGCAAATTGCATCCTGGAGTGGGCAGAAAGATATGTCCCAGCCATATCCGCGGTTTTCATCCCAGGAGTGGAAAATTGGGGAGCGGACTTTCTAAGTCGCCAACAATTATGCCCGGGGGAATGGTCTCTTCACCCCGAGGTTTTCCAGGCAATATGCCAGCGGTGGGGAACACCGGATGTAGATCTGCTAGCATCCAGATTCAACGCAAAGGTGGACAGGTTTGTGTCTCGCACAAGGGATCCCCTAGCTTGCGGCTCGGATGCCCTAGTGTTCCCTTGGGATCGGTTCAAGCTGATATATGCATTCCCACCGCCACAATTGTTACCGCGATTACTCCGCAGAATCGGGGTAGAAAAGAAACCAGTGATTCTGGTGGCTCCAGCGTGGCCCCGAAGGGCATGGTACGCGGAGATGGTAAAAATGTCAGTGAGGAGTCCTTGGACCCTCCCACTTCGTCCGGACCTGCTGTCGCAAGGACCGATATACCACCCTTCCTTACCAGCCCTAGGTTTGACGGCCTGGCTATTGAAGCCCACATTCTGAAAAAGAGAGGGCTCTCTAATTCTGTGGTATCTACCATGATCAATGCCAGGAAACCGGTATCCAGGCAGATCTATTATAGGATCTGGAAAGCGTACATTACGTGGTATGAGACCAAGAAATGGCATCCACGTAAGTACATGATAGGGAGGATTCTGGACTTCCTACAGTGGGCTGTAGATAGGAAGCTGGCCTTGAGTACTATCAAGGGTCAGATTTCGGCCTTGTCAATATTTTTTCAAAGGCCCTTGGCTTCGCATTCACTAGTCAAAGCCTTTATACAAGGAGTGATGCGTATTAGCCCTCCGGTTAGTATTCCCATATGTCCTTGGGACTTAAACCTGGTTCTGTCGGTTCTACAGAAACAACCGTTTGAACCATTACAACACATTTCCTTGGTTCTTCTCACCAGGAAATTGGTTTTCTTAGTAGCCATTTGTTCGGCTAAAAGAGTGTCGGAATTAGCAGCTATGTCCTGTAAGGAGCCATATCTGGTTGTCCATAAGGACAGAGTAGTATTACGTCCTCATCCAGCCTTTCTTCCTAAGGTGATATCGAGGTTTCATTTGAACCAAGATGTGGTTCTTCCTTCTTTTTTCCCAAACCTAGCTCAGTAGAGGAAAAGTTATTACATTCTTTGGATGTGGTAAGAGCAGTTAAAGCTTATCTAAAAGCCACTGCTCAGATTCGCAGAACGGATTCTTTGTTTGTTCTGCCGGAAGGCCCCAGAAGGGGTCAGGCAGCATCAAAATCTACTTTAGCCAAGTGGATTCGACAGGTCATAATACAAGCCTATGGCTTGAGAAAGAGACCGCCTCCGTTCAAAGTTAGGGCGCACTCCACAAGAGCGGTTGGAACTTCATGGGCAGTGCATCACCAGGCCTCCCTGGCTCAAGTATGTAAGGCCGCAACATGGTCTTCGGTACACACGTTTACTAGATTCTATCAGGTACACGTTAGAAGTCAGGAGGATGTCGCCTTTGGGCGCAGTGTGTTGCAGGCCGCAAAAGATCCTCATGCCTGATGGCGCCCAGCTTATGTACCCCCCCCCTCATTTGGCATTGCTTTGGGACGTCCCATTAGTAATGACTAAGTCGCTCTGTGTCCCGTGATGTACGAAAAAGAAAAAGGGATTTTTATAACAGCTTACCTGTAAAATCCTTTTCTTGGAGTACATCACGGGACACAGAGCTCCCACCCCTCTTTTTGGGACACTTATTGCTTGGCTACAAAACTGAGGTGCTCCCGGGTGGGAGGGGCTTATATAGGGGAGGGTACTTCCGGTTTGGAATTGGCCAGTGCCAACACCTGAAGGTAAACTATATAACCCATTAGTAATGACTAAGTCGCTCTGTGTCCCGTGATGTACTCCAAGAAAAGGATTTTACAGGTAAGCTGTTATAAAAATCCCTTTTTTCACTCATTGCTCATTTTCATTTCTCCATCCCTTCACCAGCATTCTGCCCTTGCACCCTGTCTGTGCCTCTCCGTCAGTTTGGTGCTGTGCCGTGGCTGTCCGGGTTTCTCCTTGATGGATGTCCCATGCCATCTTCTCTTTGACTCCCCTCTTGATCGAGTGGCCGTTGAAGTGTTTATTGGGGGGCCTTCCCCGCCTCAGCCCCGGGTGAGACACTGTATCCAGGACCACCACTCTACGCCATATTTCAAATGCTTGGGACAACCCCATTCCGGGTTTTGCCATTGGTAACGTATCAGACTACCTTATTCTGTTTCAAATGACATAATTTTTTCAAGACTTTATTTGATCTGTCTATCCATCTCCCCTTGTAGTCAAATGACATGCACCCCACTCCTGATGACTGGCTTTAAACGCCAAGAAACGCGTCGAGTCCATGCTCAGGGATGCCAAGTAAAGCCTGCCCAACTACGAATCTACTAAGTGTATTCTTGACATTTCAATTGGATAATTAATTTCACTGTTTCTGTATGTCCATTTAACTGTCACTACTTGCTCCAGCCATGTCTCAACAATGAATTGCGATTATGTCTATGTGATAACTTCTATTTACATTATGCCTTTGTTTGCATGATCTATGTGTACTTTTACCATGATACAGATCTCCATTCTTTAGACTGACTATGCAGCATGTATACCTGGATACAGACCACTCCCCAACGGGACAGTGATGTTTACCAATTTTTGATATCTTAGACCCTTTTCCCCATGCCCATCCATGAGTCCATGCTCTGGAATGTCAAGTAAAGCTTGCCCAACTATGAATCTATTAAGTGTATTCTTGACTTTTTAACCGGATAATCATTTTCACTGGTTCTGTATGTCCATTTAACTGTCATTACTTGCTTCAGCCATGTCTCAACAGTGAATTTTGATCATGTTTTTGTGATAACCCCTATTTATACTATGCCTTTGTTTGCATGATCCATGTGTACTTTTACCATGATACAATACATTTTTATATTTATATCCATGCCTTGATCTCCATTCTTTAGACTGACTATGCAGCATGTATATATGGCTACAGACTATTCCCCAACGGGACAGTGATGTCTACTCATTCTTGATATCCTAGACTTTTTCCTACGCCCATCCATGCCTCATTTAAAGTCCCACAGCCCATTTTCTCTTTTCATTTTCAATGTACCAGGGATGGAGGCATGGGTATGGCATTTATGGGTCTCAATGGATCACCTGCCTTTTCTTGACCCGCTACATATATGTTTACTGGCATCAAGGGGCTGTGAAGGGAAACTCCACTTGCAAGATCTTCTATACACCATCCTCAGTTTCCTAAATCAATGTGTGTAAAACTCTGCTCATTTGCCTGTGTCATTCACCTTTTTATCATCTTGTGTGCATTTTTGCTTCTCTTTAACCACTTAACAACCACCTGCCGACAAATAACGTCGACAAGGTGGTTGCTTAACTCTGGGAGGACGTTATATAACGTCCTCCCAGAATCGCGCTCCCGCGCGCCCCCTGGGGCGCGCACACGGGAAACTCCGTGACCGCCGGGTCCAGAGGACCCGGCGGATCACGAATCGCGGTAAATCGCCGCTGATAGCGGCCGTTTACCACGTGATCGCTCCGTCAAATGACGGAGCAATCACTTGTAAACAGACCGGCGTCATTTGATGACGCCGGTTCCTCCCTCCCCTCTCTGTACCGATCGGTACAGTGTGAGAGGGGAGGGGGAGGGAGCGGATGGCAGCAGCAGCACTGTGGGCTGGATCTGTGACAATTGCAGTCACAGATCCAGCCATCCATCCATCCCTGCTCAGCCATCCCTGTGCTATACCCTGCCAATACTCTGCAATACACCCTGCCAATACTCTGCAATACACCCTGGTGCAATACTCTGCAATACCCTGCGAAATACTCTGCAATACCCTGCGAAATACTCTGCAATACCCTGGTGCAATACTCTGCAATACCCTGGTGCAATACTCTGCAATACCCTGGTGCAATACTCTGCAATACCCTGGTGCAATACTCTGCAATACCCTGGTGCAATACTCTGCAATACCCTGGTGCAATACTCTGCAATACCCTGGTGCAATACCCTGGTGCAATACCCTGCACAATACTCTGCAATACCCTGCAAAATACTCTGCAATACCCTGCAAAATACTCTGCAATACCCTGCGCAATACTCTGCAAAATACTCTGCAATACCCTGCACAATACTCTGCAATACCCTGCACAATACTCTGCAATACCCTGCACAATACTCTGCAATACCCTGCACAATACCCTGTGCAATACCCTCCACAATACCCTGTGCAATACCCTCCACAATACCCTGCCATACACCGCAATACCCTGCCATACACCGCAATACCCTGCCATACACCGCAATACCCTGCCATACACTGCAATACCCTGCCATAGTCCGCAATACTCCGCAATGCCCTGCAATACTCCGCAATACTCCGCAATGCCCGGCAATACTCTGCAATGCCCGGCAATACTCTGCAATGCCCGGCAATACTCTGCAATGCCCGGCAATACTCTGCAATGCCCGGCAATACTCTGCAATGCCCGGCAATACTCTGCAATGCCCGGCAATACTCTGCAATGCCCGGCAATACTCTGCAATGCCCGGCAATACTCCGCAATGCCCGGCAATACTCTGCAATAACCACTTCCCGCCTTTCGGCCGTCATATGACGTCCTTGACTTTGTGCGGGGATATCTGAATGATGGGAGCAGCTACAGGCATCATTCAGATATTAGCTTTTTCAGCCGGCGATTCCCTACACCATAAGAACAATCATAGCGGCTGTTCCGCCGCTTGATCATTCTTACGGGAGGCGAGAGGGGATGTCGTCCCCCCCCCCCCGCCGCCCTCCGGTGCTTCTACCGACTCACCGCTACGATCAAAGCCAGGATTGTTGTTTTTTTTTTTTCAGGCTTCCCAGCCTAGAGGTGAGATGTGGGGTCTTATTGACACCCCCCCCCCCCATATCTCACTGTAAAGAGGACCTGTCATGCCATATTCCTATTACAAGGGATGTTTACGTTCCTTGTAATAGGTATAAAAGTGATCAAAAAAATGTTTAGGGCGGAAAAACATGTCAAACTAAAATAAATAAAGTAAAATGAAGAATAAAATATATTTTTTTTTAAAGCGCCCCTGTCCCCGTGAGCTCGCATACAGAAGCGAACGCATACGTAAGTCCCGCCCACATATGAAAACGGTTTTCAAACCACACATGTGAGGTATCTCTGCGAACGTTAGAGCGAGAGCAATCATTTTGGCCCTAGACCTCCTCTGTAACTCAAAACATGTAACCAGTAAAAATATTTAAAGCGTCGCCTATGGGGATTTTTTAAGTAGCGAAGTTTGGCGCCATTCCACGAGTGTGTGCAATTTTTAAGGGCGACATGTTAGGTATCTATTTACTCGGCGTAACTTCATCTTTCACATTATGCAAAAACATTGGACTAACTTTACTGTTTTTGTTTTTTTTTTAAGCACAAAACATTTTTTTTCCGTAAAAAACGCGTTAAAAAAATTGCTGCGCAAATATCGTGCGAGATAAAAAGTTGCAACAACCACCATTATATTCTCTAAGGTCTTTGCTAAAAAAACATATATAATGTTTTGGGGTTCTATGTAATTTTCTAGCAAATAAATGATGATTTTTACATGTAGGAGAGAAATGTCAGAATTGGCCTTGGTGCTCCAGAACGCCTGAAGGTGCTCCCTGCATGTTGGGCCTCTGTATGTGGCCACGCTGTGTAAAAGTCTCACACATGTTGTATCGCCATACTCGGGAGTAATAGCAGAATGTGTTTTGGGGTGTAATTTGTGGAATGCATATGCTGTGTGTGAGAAATAACCTGCTAATATGACAATTTTGTGAAAAAAAAAAAAGGGAAAAAAAAAATCTTGATATTGCAAAGAATTGTGGGAAAAAATGACAACTTCAAAAAACTCACAATGCCTCTTTCTGAATACCTTGGAATGTCTTCTTTCCAAAAAGGGGTCATTTGGGGGGTATTTGTACTTTTCTGGCATGTTAGGGTCTCAAGAATTGAGATAGGCCGTCAGTACTTCAGGTGTGATCAATTTTCAGATATTGGCACCATAGCTTGTGGACTCTATAACTTTCACAAAGACCAAATAATATACACCAATTTGTACTTATTTTTACCAAAGATATGTAGCAGTATAAATTTTGGCCAAAATTTATGAAGAAAAAATAGTAATTTGCAAAATTTTATAACAGAAACGAAAAAAAAATCATTTTTTTACAAAATTTTCAGTCTTTTTTCTCTTATAGCGCAAAAAATAAAAAACCCAACAGTGATTAAATACCACCAAAAGAAAGCTCTATTTGTGTGGAAAAAAAGGACAAAAATTTCATATGGGTACAGTGTTGTATGACTGAGTAATTGTCATTCAAAATGTGAGAGCACCGAAAGCTGAAAATTGGTCTGGTTATTAAGGGGGTTTAAGTGCCCAGTGGTCAAGTGGTTAAATGTTTTGGATAGAGTGGCGGGAGGTTATTATTTTAGTCTGTATCACCTCTAGATTTCCCCACACCGTCATGCTGGCAGTAGTGACCAGATTTGTTCCTTATTTTGAAAAGATTTAAGCCGGGTACACATGGGCCGACTGTCGGTAGACATTTGCTGTTTAAAAAAAAAAAAAAAGGTCCGACATTCGACCCATGTGTTTTTCGGTTTGTCTGACAGAAGCCAGTCATTTGGCCAGCTTCTGTCGGACGAGCATGTTGGAAAACCAGCAGCCGACCGACTCTTGATCAGCGCTCTTAGCCAATGGCAGAGAGTGCTGATCGGAGTGTTCGTGCAGGGGGGGGGGTGTCCCTCTGTCAGAACACAACAGCTCAGCAGGGGTTAGCACTGTACTAATGTTAGATTGGTTAGTACAGTGGCTCTGACCGGAGCTGGCAGTTTGTTTTTTTGCAACCCGCTGGGTTGCACGACAAAATAAAAAAAACTGTAAAGCCGCATACACACTATCAGATTTTCTGCTGATTTTTGTCATCAGATATACCAAAACCATGTAGTGCAAGTGCCTGGCTGATTGCATACAAATTTAAACTCTTAAGCCCTGTACACACGATGGATTGTTTTCATCAGACAAACCGATCGTGTATGGGACCCATCGGTCTTTTTTCCATCGGTTTTTAAAAAATAGAACATGTTTTAAATTTTTCCGATGGATAAAAACCAATCGAAAACTCCGATCGTCTATGGGCAAGTCCATCGGATAAAAAACCCACGCATGCTCAGAATCAAGTCGACGCATGCTCAGAAGCATTGAAATTTTTCTCGGCTCATCGGAGTGTTTTACATCACCGCGTTTGGAACGGTCGGTTTTTTGACTGATGGTGTGTAGGCAAGACTGATGGAAGTCAGCTTCATCGGATTTCCGATGGACAAAACCATCGGATTAGAATCCATAGGATATCCGATCGTGTGTACGAGGCTTTAAGGTTTGACCTCATATTAGATGGTTTTGGTAAATCTGATGACAAAAATCAGCAGAAAATCTGATGGTGTGTATGGGGCTTTAGTGTGTACCAGGCTTTACATTTGCTTCCTGTTTGTAGTGCTATTGATACAGCATTAGAGGAAAACTCTACCCAATGCAGATACAGCAGAGGGGATTTGCAGGGGATATACTAGCTTATAAGGTACTTTTTCATAATGAGAACCTCCATTGTAATTCTGGGGGTTGACAATTGTATCATCTATCCTAAAATGTCAGCAAGGCTTAAAATGAATAACTGTTTATTGCGTCTTCCTTTATGTAACAATAGGAATCATTGGAATTTTTAAGTCCTTAGCTTGGGTCCCAATTTTCTATAATGTTGCTACAATATATTGCTAATGATATTCATTTAGATAATGAAAAACCTAAATGATTATAGCTTTCTCTCTGTAAAGTCACTTACCTTTCATGCTGAACATTGTGACATGGAGCTAAAGATTTGAGGGATATATTAAGACTTTTCTTTTTTTTGGTGTGTGCCCTACTGAGATTTTCCTATACTTTCTGTCTTGAAGACGCAACAGGAAGTGAAAGGAAATCTCTTCAAAGTAAGGGAAATGCACTCAGCGTTGTCACCAGAAGAAAAGTACCCACTAGAGGAGTTCCCCTCTATTTCAATTCCAGAGATAACATTGGAATTTCCCTCACATTTTGTCCTGGTAGCAATGGTGACCAAGACAAAATAGGATGAACTCCAACAGTAGGGACACAGACAGCAATACAAATATAGCTGAGGTTCTAACTCTTATCTGTTCCATCCCAACAAAAAAATGTCTTTAGATACACTTTAACCACTTGCCGACCATCAACCATCATTATACGGCGGCAGGTCGGCTTGTTCCTGCAAATCACCGTAGGTGTACATCAGCTCCTTTAAGAGTCATAGCAGGCACGTGCGTACTGCCAGAGGCACACACACGCACGCTGCACGGCGGGGGACCCGATGCATGTGGCTGGTGGCCGTAATGTCTGCCGGGGCCACCCCCGATCGCAGGAAAGAGAGCCAGAATGGGGATCTATCAATGTAAACAGACAGATCCCCGTTCTGACAGGGGAGTAGAGAGAGATCTGCTGTTCCTAGTGATTAGGAATAGTGATTTCTCTTCTCTTCTCCTCCAGTCAGTCCAATCCCACCCAGTTAGAAACACCTCCCAGGGAACACGTTTAACCTCTTTCCTGCCAATGACATTTACACAGTAATCCGTGCATTTTTATAGCACTGATCGCTGTATAAATGTCAATGGTCCCAAAAAAGTGTAAAAAATGTCCGATCTGTCCGCCGCAATATTGCAGTCTTGCTAAAAAAGTGCAGATCACGGGGGCGTGGCCGGGATGTGAAGCAGGACGGACGTGTGTCTCTGGAGCTCCATGCCTGATCCGAATACATGACCCTGTATACTGGCTTTTCTGCACCCGCATGTATCACGGCAGCTCCCGCGGGCATCCAAGACTCCCCGTGACAGCGATCATGTCGGCTAAAGGCCGGTTTAATCCCAGTAAAGATCCAAAGCCACCGCGCTCTGGGAAGGGGCGGGGCGCAAACTCTCCCAGCGCCATGTCGGCCTCCACTTCCAGTATGCGGAGTGGGCCAGGGACAGTGCAGAGCCCGGGAACCTCAGCATCTCCCTCAGCCATGGCATCCTCCTCTGCTACAAATGAAGCCGCTCTCTCCTGCAGCACTGGAGACGGCGCCGGAGGCAATTGCTAAGCCCATACTAGCTGCTATCGAGGGCTTTAAGTCCATGATGATGGTCCGCATTGATCACCTGGCGTCAGAGTGTACCCCCCTGATGAGCCATGATCTTGATAAAATGAGGGGAAGAATCACCTTAGCGGAGGACAGAATCGGCATGATGGAAGATCAGGAGGGCTCACATACCGCACAAATCGCAGAACTGCAATCGCTGGTGAGTCTTCTTGTACACAAAATGGATGACTCTGAGAACAGGCAGAGGCAAAACAACATCCGCGTGGTAGGCCTGCCGGAAGGTGCGGAGGGCCAGAAGCCCGCCATTTTCACCAAATCACTGTTTAAACAACTGTTGAATTTGCCAGCCAGACATGCCGCCCACATACGTTGTTGAAAGGGCACATAGGGTACCCATGGGGAAATGCCCGGAGGGTGCACCACCTAGACCATTCCTGGTGCGATTTTTGAACTTCCGAGATGGGGACCTGATCCTGGCGGAGGCAAGGAAGCATCCTGAATTACCTTATGAAAATACCAAACTGATGCTGTTCCCGGATTTTTCGTCCGAGGTTCAAAAACGTTGCAGATCTTTCAATGAGGTGAGATGCCGTCTCCGGGAGAAAAATATCAAATACGGCATGTTGTATTCCAGCCGGCTGCGGATCCCCCACAAAGGAACAGTCCAATTCTTCGATACACCCGAAGAGGCCAATGAGTGGATCGACACGTTGTGAAACGGTAACTGGGGTTCCACTTCTCTCATCCAGTTTTGGGGACTTTGCTATTCACGGGGGGGGGGGGGGTGGCCTGCATTATGGAGGCTTCACAAACACCCTAACATTTTGAGACTCTGACAATGTTGGTTTTCTGCACTACACAGATGGCAGGGCTGAGGCATCCTATCAAATGCATGATCTTTATTCTCTCACACCCCTGCTGTTTGAGTTCCTACATTGGGTACTGTTAACGTGGACATTCCTGAACGTATGTGGGAGGGCAGGGAGGCCATTCACTTCTTCTCAGGGGCACGGACAGAAGGTTAAACAAGAACGGACACTTTTTTCACTGTCTTTTAGGACTTCCTGCAATGTTTTGGGCCTAAATTATTTTTCTTTTTCTTTTTTGGTCACGTTCTCTCTGAAGTTGGGACTAGTTTTGGGATTACGCTGCGTGTACTGGTTGGAATGTTTTGCACAGCAGCAGGGAGTTATCTGGGTTTTAAAGTTTTTTTGTTTCTATTTGTGCAATGTGCCAGAACACACCCTTGGATACCTGAGACATGTATTATACACAAGACTCAGTCACTGGTCGCTAGCAATTATAGAGCAGATATGCCATTTACTGTATTATTTCATAAGGTATTACTATGGCGGGACTGGTGTTTGATTTGATTTCTTGGAACGTTAGAGGCCTGAATGATAAATTCCGTCGTGCCCTAATGTTTCACTACTTGAAACCACTTAAACTGCATATTGTATTCTTACAGGAGACGCATTTAGATGGTAATAGAATTTTGACTATGAGACGCTCCTGGATTCAATGTGCTGTACATGCTACATACTCTACGTATGCCAGGGGAGTGGCTATTTTGATTAGCAAGACAGTCCCCTGCAATGGGCGCCAGGTTATCACAGACCCAGGGGGCAGGTATGCCATTGTTGTAGCTGACATACATGGGCATAAGATGGTACTAGTTAATGTATATGCCCCCCCCCCCATTTTAAATTCAGGTGCTGTGTGACCTGTTGGGTAAGCTAGATCCTTTTATGCACCTGCCCCTCATTGTGGTAGGTGACTTTAACGCTATTTTAAATGCTTCTCTGGACTCCTCCAACTCAAGGAGAGTGGTGTCCGTGGAACTTACAGCATGGGCGGAGACCGCTGCTCTCAGAGTCATGAATATGGAAGAACCCTACCACTAGGAGCTTCTCCCACCTATCTAAAACACATCGGTCATCTTCCAGAATTGATCTAGCGTTTGCAAATGCTTCAATGCTGCAGTTGGCGCGGGGAGCTAATCACACCTCCCTACGGATACATGTTGGTATACCCTTGCAGGTTAGAGGGGGGGCATGGCAATTAAATCCAGGATAGTTGGAAGTAGAATCGGTTGCTTCCCAGGTAGCGCTAGCTTTCTCTGGGTACTGGGAGGATAACATGCGATCAGCCCCCTTGCCTATAGTTTGGGAAGCCTTCAAGCAAGACTGTATCCTGGCCTAGGCCAGCAAGGCCCAGGCCTGGGGCAGCACGGAAAGAGTCCCCGCCGGTTTGCGCTACACTGACTGTCCTATCATCCTGGACCACAAACCTTCCTCACTGTGCTATATGTTTTCTGCTGCACCATTGGCATGGTTTTATCTTCTTAGTCCTCTCCATAAAATTATCAGAAATTTGTGCTTAGAGTAAGGGAGGGTTAGAGCCCCTGTCAGTTTATTTTTACCATCCCTGTCCCATTGCAGAGATTCCCCTACACTTCCTGCCCCATAACCAAACAGGAAGTGAGAGAAAATCTATGCAAATTAAGGGAATTCATTGCCCCTCCCGCCAGGCCCTTAGAACTAGTGTCCCCACTTGAAAATTTCAGGGTGGGTCTTAAACAGAAAGGGGTGTGGCCTGACAGGAAGGGGTGGGTCATATTTAAATTAGAGGGTGCACAAGTTTAGTCAGGCCTAGGGCAGCACAAACCTAAATACACTACTGCCTTCAAGGCGTGTATGCGTGGACAGTACATCTCGGCCATTAAGCAAGCACGTAAACAATTTAATGCTGAGTCACAGGAATTACAGGACAGAGAAAGGATGTGTGAGTTGACCCATGCAGCTAATCAGTCAGATGTCACTTATGTGGAACTGCTTGAGGCGCGCCGTCTTTTGGCGTTGCACTTTACCAAACTGACGCACACTTCTTGGGTGAGGAGGGCGGAGTCCCTCTTCGAGCAAGGAGATAAAAATGGGAAACTCCTGGCTATGTTGGTGGCAGAGCAGAGAGTCCAAACCAGCATCCCTTGCATTGCCACCTCTCAGGGAACTCTATTGTCAGACCCCAATGACATCTTAGACACAATTATAGACTACTATAGTACACTGTACACCCCTATTCCGGTGTATGACAAACAGGGTCTCGAATCCCTACTCACCTCGTCTGCACAGATTATCTGAGGGGGACCAAACTAATCTAGATGTAGACATCACAGACAAAGAAATTGAAACCGCCATTAGATCATTCCCACCGCACAAATCACCAGGGCCAGATGGATTCTGCATTGAATGGTATAGGCTACACATGGAGACTCTTGTGCCAAGGCTTAAGAGCTTGTTCCACTTCTGCATGGAGCACAAGATTTTGCCAGGTTCTCTTATGGAGGCTCAGGTGGTCCTATTGCCTAAACCGGGCAAGGACCCTCTGAGCTGCTTTTCCTACAGACCCATAGCTCTCCTTAACCAGGATCTTAAGATCCTAACAAAAATACTTGCCACAAGCGTATCGAAGGTAATCACCACACTAGTAGACATAGACCAAACCGGGTTCATTCCCCAGAAATCCGCTCATACAAATCTTCGCAGGCTGTTTGCGCACTTACAGATCAGTCATACTAACCCTGGGGCCAGAGTGATAGTGTCCTTAGACATGGCGATAGCCTTTGATTCTGTGGACTGGCACTATATGTGCGGCATATGGGGTTTGGAGATGTTTTTCTCACTTGGATCTCATTGCTATACAGTAAACCCAAGGCGACAATTAAAATGGGCACGTTAGTTTCCGCACAGTTTTCGGTGGGCAGGGAAACGTGTCAGGGTTGCCCACTCTCCCCGGCTTTATTTGCCTTGGCCATTGAACCCATAGCTATTGCTCTACGAGCATCGGCGGAAGTCAAGGCCCTCGAGGTAGGAGGCATTCGGGAATCCACGGCCTTATACGCTGACGACATACTTCTTTTTTTTGGAGGATCCCGGACCCTCACTAGAAGCAGTATTTGAGATCCTAGGCACCTTCGAGAAATTTTTGGGCCTACGAGTAATTTGGGAGAAGTCCAACATTATGGCTATTGACAATGGGGCCCTGGCGCGAGCATCACCTCAGGTTCCCATAGCCTGGGTATCTGAAATCAAATACTTTGGTGTACATGTGTCCCCTAAAGTTACAGATTACCTGTCACTCAATCTAATGTCAATACGCACTAAGGTTAAGATACAGTTAGACGCCTAGAAACATTTACCACTCCCCTTAATTGGTAGGGTGAATTTGCTTAAAATTAAGGTATTACCAGTTTTTCTATATTTTTTGCGCAACACCCCAATATGGGTCCCATGCTCGTTTTTTAATCACGTGAACAGCCTGTTCAGCTCTTTTTTGTGGGACTTGGGCAATCCCAGGGTAGGTCTCCGTACACTACAGGAACCCTATGGACAAGGGGGGCTTGGCTCTCCCAGACCTGTTCAAATATTTTCTGGCAGGGCAGATGGTATTCGCCCAACGATGGCTGGTAAGAGATGATGGTGATGCAGTGACAGTACTTGAAGCTGCTCTAGTGGGATCTTATGAGAGTCTTTACTACTTGGTGCACAGAGGACCGCAGGTGTCGGCTCCTTTGACTGGCTCACCACAATTTGCACGTGGGACAGAGCAAAGGTGCTAATGCACTCCGAATCGGAGGTATGGTCGCCAGACACTCCATTATGGTTCAATCCTAGACTACCACACTTTAATGAACTTCCAGATCCAACAGTGTGGGCTCGAGTTGGCATCAAACAATTGAAGAACATAGTTAGGGGGGGGGGGACTGCTCACTTTTGATCAAAGGAAAGGCTTGACCTGCCAAATTGGTACTTTTTCCGCTACCTACAATTGAGACACGCATTCGCCATACAGTTTGGTGCAGGTACGGTGGAACTGCAAACTTCACCCCTGGAACGGTTACTCTGTGATGAATCCATGTGAAAGACGCTGTAAGAAACTTATAAGAAACTATTCGTTGAAAGGCCTCAGTCGCTCAGCAAATGCAGGGATAATTGGAGCTCGCTAGTCCTCAATTTTCAAGGGGACGATTGGGACGATATGTGGGACCTTCCATTCCTGGTATCTGCTCGTGATCAATTTACGATACTTCATATGGTATATTATACCCCGGCGAGAACAGCCAGTATATATGGTTCGATGGTTCGTATGATGCTGCCTGCTGGCGTTGTAAGGCCGTCAGGACGGATTTCGACCATATTTTCTGGCACTGCCCACTAATACAGGAATTTTGGATAGGAGTCACAAAAACCATTCAGGGACTGATCTCAATACCGGTCCCCGTGACGATCTCGGTGTGCTTGCTGGGCCTGGTGGAGGAGGTAGCACCACTCAGGGCGCAAAGAACCATGCTCTCTCTCACGTTGTTTTACGCACGCAAAGCTATCTTACTATGTTGGAAAAAACCTGAAGCTCCCTCACTGGCTTACTGGAAGGGCATAGTGAATAAGGCAATGCCCTTGTACAGAGCCACGTACCTGAGCAGAGGTTGCCCTAAAAAGTTCGAAAAGGTATGGCAATGCTGGCTTTCATCAGATGACACTCTATAATTGAAGAGGTAATTGATTTCTGAAAGGAACATACACCAGTTGAGGTGACCCGGCAGGATTAGCAGCAACCAGGTGATAGTGTTTACTTCTCTATATTCCATTTTGTCTACACTGTTTTAGTTGATCTTAGGATGCTAGAGGGTTAATCCATTATGTTTTAATTCGTGTAATGTTTGGGGCATTGCACAATGGGGAAGAGGGAGGGGGATGGGGTTGCGGGTTATGCACCTGTGCTTTGTTTATTGTTTAAAAAAAAAATGTGAATAAAAAGCATTTTCCCCCCAAAAATTGCAGATCACCATTACTAGCATGAAAAAAAAAAAAGATAAAAATGCCATAAATCTGTCTCCTATTTTGTAGACGCTATAACTTTTGTGTAAACCAATCAATATACACTTATTGTGATTTTGTTTACCAAAAATATGTAGAAGAATACATATTTGGCCTAAACTGAAGAAGAATTTTTTTTTTTGTTTTGGGATATTTATTATAGCAAAAAGTAAAAAAATATATATATTTCTCCTATCACCTTCCAGGACGGCACACCTGAGAGATGAGGGCTCCTCCCTACAGGAAACACAATCAATTGACAGCTTGTTATAAGGCCCCACCCTTCCCCTTGATCCCCAGTATTGATTGTGTTTCTCCCGAACACAGCGACATGTTTGTTTTGTTTGATAACCTATAGACCGGGGAGGGTCTGATGGTAGCCCTGTTGAGACAGGTTTTAGGGAGGCCGGGGAGGGCTGAACTAACCTGTAGGGCTTCGGTCCTTCTCACAGGTCGCCCCAAAGCATGGACCAGCGCTCTGGCCACGGGGAGTGCACGCCATCGTTGTAGTTCAAAGACGCCGCCATCAAGCCGCTCTCCTCCCTTCCGGATTCTCTATACAGGAAGCACTGTCTCCAAGCCTCGCGGCCGCGTCACAGGAAGTGGGCGGCACCACTGACACAGTGCAACACGGAAGTGTTAGACGTCGGGAGACAGCGTGGAGAGCGGCGCGGACACGGTGGAAAGGGTCAGCTTACGGTACCAGCCGCGCTAGCGGTACTCGCAGCCCAGGACCCAGCCAACCTCCTCATGAAGCGAGAGGAAGGGAAGGCCACTGCGACTGCAGGCAGATCCAGGTCGGGGACTGGTGAGTACAGGACCCCCTTGGAAAAGGAGGGAGAGGGGGAGTGAGAGTTCCTGGCCCTTAGGGATATGGATTCCTGGGACCAGCCAGTACAGGAACTGGATGTTACTGCTCGCTTCCCTTTCCCCTCCCCAGTACAAAGCTGCAGTCCTGAGGAAAGACAAAGCAATGTTTATGCACGTATACTATTTCTCTTGTCTTTCAGAAACCCCCAGCGGTACCCAGGAGGCCTCAGTACAACCTCCTGCCGCGACAGGGAGTATTTCCTCTAAAGGATGGGGGAACTGCAGGGTTAAACTCCCTAAGTCGCACTCTAAGACCCTTTGCTATATATGTATAAACAATTTAGCAGGGCAAGAGGCTTCTGCAATGATGAAAAAGTTTCTCGCATCTATGCAGACGGAAATGCTGGCAACAGTTAAAACTTTCCGTAAAGCCGATGGACAGTCAGCAACCCAAGGTCCTGACACAGAGGAGCTTACCTCTAGAGAAGGCACATCTTCCCAAGTAAGCCTCTTTACAGGGGGACCCAGTGCTCTCCTCCCACCCTCACAACCACCTCCTCTAGAACAGGTAGAGGAAGCAAAAAAAAAACACAGCTCACAGCTCAGAGGGGGAGTAGGATATAGAATCCTTAAGCCAGTCTCAGGAGGAGATAAGACTAAGGAGACACCTCTTCGCTGTAGAAGATCTGTATGGACTCTTACAGGCTATATATGCCACAGAAGAGATTCCAGAAACCCCTAAAATAACCTCATCATCAGGGTCTATAGGGGGCCTGAATCCAGGGTGTTCCCACTCCATCAATCCCTTAAAGACTTGGTCTTACAGGAATGGAAGGAGCCTGAAAGAAGGATTGTCAGACAAAAGACCTGGAAAAGGAGATTTCTCTTTAACCAGACTGACGAAGAGATATTTTATTTTATTTTTATGCTCCCAAAGTTGGATGCATCTTTGTCTCAAGTCACTAAGTTGTCTGACCTCTCCTTTTGAGGACGCAGGCAGTATTAAAGATCTAATGGACCGCAGAGATAACACATCAGCTAAGGGTCCAGCCTTAGTGGCAGCCTGCGTAGCCAGGAACACAGATTCCTGGGTGGAGAAGCTTCCCATATATCCCAGGGAACCGAATCAGAGGATGTCATTGATTCCCTGACAGTCATAGGAAGAGCTGTTGCTTATCTTGCAGATCCTGCTATTGAGTCCGCAAGAGCTTCAGCTAAAATGGCAGCCTTAATCCGGACAGCTCTACTAGCTGAATTGATTAAGGCCTGGGAAGGAGATATGAACTCTAAGGGTAAACTATGTGGCCTTCCCTTTCAGGGTTCACTGCTGTTTGGCCAGGACCTAGACAATGTTCTGTCAAGGTCATCTGAAAAGTTTTAAAAAGAGTCTAAGATTAGAGTGGGGGGTTGACTGTCCCATTTTGTTCCTCGTTGGGAAAAGATTGCGGACACCGCTTGCATTTGCTAGATCCTGCGAGTAGGTTATCGGTTGCAATTTCTGGCAAAACCCCCCTGATCACTCTGACACATCCCCCCCCAGGGATGCCCTAAAAGGATCTTCCCTCCTGGAAGGTATCCAGGAATGGGTAGAACAGCAGGTGGTGGTACCAGTACCAAAAGAACAACGATACCAGGGATTCTATACCCACGTAATTGTTGTTCGCAAACCATCAGGGAAGTACCAGCTAATAGTAAACTTAAGAAACCTGAACAGGATCTGGAATACAAAAAGTTTACTATGGACAGTATCTACTTGGTATGCAAAAACCTCATGAAAGAAGCCTTCATGACGACCTTGGACCTCAAGGATACCTACCTGCATGTGCCAATTCATGTGGAACATCAGGCATACTTGAGGTTCGCAGTAGTAGTCAAAGGAGAGATTTTTCACTGGCAATTCAAAGCCCTCCCATTCGGGCTAACAGCCAGTCCAAGGATTTTTACAAGAATCCTAGCAGAGGTAGTAGCCTTTCTACATCTTCAAGGTATATCTCTAATTCCTTACCTAGATGATCTGCTGATCTCCGGACACTCTGCCCTCCAGGTCAGGTTAGATTCCAACAAAGCAATTTCAGTCCTGAAAAACCTGGGTTGGATAAATAATACAGAAAAATCCTCCCTTGAACCAGAACAGGTCAAGACCTCTCTGGACTACATAGGGGACACCAGGCTGCAAAAGCTCTTCTTACTAGAAGACAAAGTGACAAAATAACTTCGTTAGTAGGGGATCTGATAAAGACCCCATCACATTCCAGAAGGGAAGTATTAAGAACCCTAGGCCTGATGTCGGCAAGTATACCAGCAATAGTCTGGGCACAACTCCACTCAAGGACGTTCCATTTCATCTTTCTGTCCTCATGGGACAAAAAGGAGTCCTTGGATCAAGGAGATACTGCTAACCCCTCAGGTCCTGTCCTCCCTGGAGTGGTGGACAATCCCCAAGAACCTGAAAGGAGACCTTGGGCCCAGTGGAATCCGGTAAGGGTCACCACCGATGTCAGTTCCTGGGAGTGGGGAGCCCACCTAGGAAGAGGAAAAGCCCAGGGGCAATGGAACAACTCACTTAGTCGGATGTCATCCAACTACAGGGAGCTCAAAGCAGTAGGGGAAGCCCTAAAAGTTTTTCAGAAAAACATCAGGGGCAAGGAGGTTCAAGTAAGCTCCGACAACGCCACGGTGGTAGTCTACCTGAGTCACCAGGGAGGCACCAGGTCCAGACCCCTGTTAGAGCTATCCAAAGAGATTCTGGATTGGGCAGAGGGAAAGGTTCTCTCCATTTCTGCCATCCACATAAAGGGGATAAGCAATACCGAGACAGACTTCCTCAGCCGTCAGACGATAAGGCAAGGGGATTGGGAACTAAATCCCGAGGTATTTCAAAACCTGGTACAGTGCTTTAAAAATCCGGAAATAGACCTGTTTGCCAACCGGCGAAACAGAAAAGTAAAGAGATATTTCTCAATTTCCCAAGAGAAGGAATCAGAAGGTCTATATGCACTGACTCAGACCTGGAATTACAGGTTGGCATACGCCTTCCTGCCTTTGATTCCGCGGGACCTTCAGAAGCTCAGCAGATCTCCAGGTCAGATCATTCTGATAGCACCCTGGTGGCCAAGGAGAGCTTGGTTTGCAAGCCTGAGATCCATGGCAGTAGTGGAACCATTGAAGCTCCCGTACAGGACAGATCTTCTCAGACAGGGGCCAGTACTACGCCCAAGGCCAGAATTTTTTCCAGCTGACGGCCTGGCTAGTGAGCGCCAGATCCTGAAACGTAAAGGCTGCTCAGAGAAAGTAATAAGTACCCTTCTTCTGAGTAGAAAATTAGTGACTAAAAAGATTTACTCAAAAGTTTGGAAGACTTTCTGCTCCTGGGGTAAAGAAAGACAGATGACCTCCACTTCTGTTCCGGTTATCCTGGAGTTCCTCCAAGACAGAGTAGACAAAGGCCTAACAGTCAGTACCCTTCGGGTTCAAATAGCGGCCCTCTCAGTCTATCTTGAGAAAAGACTGGCAAAAGAGGACCTCACTAAGCGTTTTTTTCTGTTAGCAAGGGAAAGCGTTTTCCCCGGTCCTTTTTAAAGGTGGTTTTCCACCTTGGGACTTGACTACGGTGTTAGAGGCGTTATCTAAACACCCGTTTGAACTTATAGAAGAGGTTTCCTTTAAGTTTCTAACTTTAAAAATAGCATTTCTGTTAGCTATTACTACAACCAGGAGGGTAGGGGATTTGCAGGGACTGTCCATGAAGGAACCTTTCCTACTGGTACAGCCAGACAGTCAACCTCAGAGCAGATCCTTTGTATCTACCAAAAGTGGCATCCTTATTTCATAGGACGCAAGACATAATATTGCCGTCCTTTTTGTGATAAACCAAAAAATGAGAGACATTTTTTTTTATTGTCTTGATGTAAGAAGGTGTCTCCTTACCGACCTAGAAAGAACAAAAAGTTTTAGGAGATCTAATCATCTACTCATTTTATGTTTCATGTTTATAGCGCAAAAAATAAAAACAGCAGAGGCGATCAAATACCACCAAAAGAAAGCTCTATTTGTGAAAAAAAGAGACGTAAATTTTGTTTGGGTACAGAGTTGCACGACCGCGCAATTGTCAGTTAAAGCGATGCAGTGCTGTATCACAAAAAGTGGCCTGGTCATCAATGGGGGAAATCTTCCAGTCTGTAAGTGGTTACAGACTGAAAGATACCTCCAACATTACTGCAGAATACACATGGTGGCACCAGCAAGTAAATTTACCACTTCTCTCCCACTCACAGGAGCTTTACAATGTGAAAAAAAATCCCTGATCAGCAATCAATGTACCGTAAAAAGAAAAAAAAAAGTTCCTAATCAGCTCCCACTATGGTGACACTGAGCTACTCTGATGAAATTCTGTAAAAAATTCTAAAAGAAAACAAAATGTTAAATATATATTTTTTTTAATGTTTGAAAAATGTAATAAAAAAATTATTATTATTATATTTTTAACATTCTGTCACCAGGCAGTATCACTGATCAGCCCTACACCACCAGTCATATGATGCTGCTGCACTGCACTTGGATTATTGATCATCCGTTTTTTTTTTTAGCATGCTAGTCTCATAAAAAATTATGAGGTTACTCAACTTCCAAAAATTATTGTACGACAGAATACAACTTCGAAAGTGATGTATTCTTTCACTTCCAAGCAGGCGTGGTCTTGCTCTTCCGATCGAACTGTACTGATTAAATGAAAATTGTACAATCTGGTATCGTACGGGAAAATCTTTCCCGTTTGTCCCTTCAGATAATTTCGGATGAACGGTCATGATCGGCTCTCAAAAGCTGTGTACTAATGATCAGATTATTGAACAATCGCTTTGAAAGAGGTATTTTTGTCCGATTTTCTAATTGTGTGTACTAAGCTGAAGTCCAGTGGTCAAATTTCTGTATATGAATTTACAGCTACACACAACATCCATAGTCACTGAAACAGAAAGATCATCTACACACTATCTCAGGTCTAAGAAGAAATTGGTGGATTAAATCACCCGTTTGTGGCACATTTCTATCAATTATGGGTCAAAATGTAAAATAAATTTAACATTTCCTCGAACATCCCCCCTTTAGCCTCCTTCTTAGGGGACCATAGATTTCACCTTGCATTTAGTAATAGTTCCCTTTTCTCTCTCTGGATACATAACAAGTTAACCACACTGAGATCTCTACAGACTAAATGGGAATTCACCTAATTTTCTACATTACAAGCTAAATACAACCTCCAATCATCTGAACACAGGCTCTACCTACTGATTAGATCCTTTTACGAAAAACATTTCTCGCTCAATACTCATCCCCCCCAACACAATTTTTGAACAAACATGCATTTCCTCATCAAGAGATAAAGGACTGATATCATGGTTTTACTGTTACCTTTATGGTTTTGCATTACAAGAGAAATCTGGACCAATGCTTAGTTGGGAATCCGAGTTGGACTGTTCCCTCTCAGTTGAGATGTGGACCTCCATGTCGGATAACCTCTGCAAATGTAACAGCGCTGTCTCTTTTAGGGAAACCCCATTGAAGTTGTTCTCCAGATGGTATCCGACTCCCTCTAAAATCCATTCTTTTTACCCCTCTGTTTCCCCTAATTGTTTCAGGGGCTGCCCGGAAAAAGGTATGTAGCTTCCCCCCAATATTTGGGGGCGCTGTGTTTATATTTAGGGGTAATCTGAGCTAGTAGTTGGGCTCAGATCAATTTATTATTCATTATTGCTTCTGCTCTGGGTGTGATGCTGCCTGGCAGTAGTGTTCCCTGTTGCCTGTAGGTGGCACTGTCACCCCTGGCATAGGTTGAACCACAGGGGGTATCACAGCACCTTGGGTGTCCTCTCTCGGCAGCCATGCAGTGGGCGTGGTCTACTCACTGAGCATGCTGGGAGAGGGTACATAAGGGGCAGACGCGATTGGGGTTCGTGCGTTTCTGGGGACCCATTGGTCCTGTGCGTGCGCCTCGTGGTCCGTATGGCACGGGGTGTGTGTGTGTTCTGGTCCCGGGCACCTTCAGCCCAAGGCCACATTGCTGCTTGTAGGCCCAGCTCTGCTGGCTGGGGCCTATGTTTCAAGAAAAGGATCCCAAGCTACCCACCTACGGGAAGCCCACTGTTAGGAAAGGAGACCAGGGGAAGATCAGTCCCAGAGGAGACTAGCGACGGTACTGCTGTCTCGGGAAGAGGCCTGGAAACTCGCCTAAAGAGGGATCCATAATCATAAGCCTGTGATACGCCAATCTGGCCTAACGGTTCTCTTCATTATTGTTTGGCTGGGAGGATCGGGACTTTAATTCTGTGGCAGGGGATTTCCTGATCGTATCCATAATACAAAAAAAGGAAAGATTGCTTTGTGCTGCATTCCGGCTGCTAGGACCATTAAACGGGACTATCTGGGTGAGCAATACCCACTCAGGCTTGAGTTGCGACGAGTGCTATTTTAGTGTTGCGTGCCTGAACCTTCCCCTGTGTGTTTTTTTCCTCTCGTGTCCTACTCTTCCTCTAAAGTTTCCTCAGCAAGAGAAAAATAAAGCCTAACTGTTTGGGTTTTACATTGTGTGGACATTGGCCTTTCTGAACACTCTTCTCACACCCTGATAACGGAAGCCATGGAGGTAATTTGCAGACCCAAACAAAACCAGCAGCTCTCTTAACTGGGGTTAGTGCTGCAGTACATTTTTGCACATCTTCTGGGATTGTAGACACCTTGACCAGATATGGTGCACTGCAGTGGAGAGGTTTGAAAAGTCATCCAAACAGAAAACTGTCCCCACTCACTGGCGGAATTATCATGGTCGCAACAGTCGCACTTGCGACTGGGCCCTGTAATTCCGCCACTTCAGGGGGGCCCGCCGTCCGCCCGCGTGAGGTGCCCGCCTGACTGTGTGGTTTGGGGGAGGGGGGCTTTCGCCCGCTGAGGTGAGAGAGAAGGCAGAGGCAGCGCAGCGTTGAGAGACTGTGTACCGCCCCGCTCCCGCCTCCAGAGACAGAGAGAATGTAGGGAGGCGGGGCGGACACTGAAAAACACCAATTGAGTGAAGGCGTGGGAGGAGCTCTCCCCTCTGCGTCTGCTTCGAGTACCTGTCCCGTCTAAGTACCCATGAGGCAAGGCATTCCTGGAGGAGGCACAGTGACGGATTTCTGAGGGGGAATCGATTGATTGCTGGTAAGTCCTGTCAAGTGACATTTTGCACTGCAATCAACCCCATCCCCCCCACCACCGCAGATCTCATCCCTAACCCCCCATCACCACTACAACAGAGGTGATGATGGGTGGGGGTAGGGATGAGATCAGTGGTGGTGGTGGGGGGATGGTATCAGTAAGAGGCAGAGGTGGGGGTGGGAGAGGATGGCACCACCACTACCAACCCCCCCCCCGTATCACCGCTACCACCACCGCTGCCCCCCACAACACTACTGCTGCCACACCCCCCAACACCACCGCTGCCACCCCCCCCAAAACCACCGCTGCCACCCCCCTCAACACCAACACTGCAACCCCCTCAACACCACCGCTGCCATCCCCCCTCAATACCACCGCTGCCATTCCCCCTCAACACCACCGCTGCCATCCCCCCTCAATACCACCGCTGCAACCCCCCTCAATACCACCGCTGCCATCCCCTCAATACCACTGCCCTACTGACACCATCCACTGCCCTACTAACACCATCCACTGCTCTACTGACACCGTCCACTGCCCCACTGACACCGTCCACTGCTCTACTGACACCGTCCACTGCCCTACTGACACCGTCCACTGCCCTACTGACACCGTCCACTGCCCTACTGACACCGTCCACTGCCCTACTGACACCGTCCACTGCCCTACTGACACCGTCCACTGCCCTACTGACACCGTCCACTGCCCTACTGACACCGTCCACTGCTCTACTGGCTGACAGTGTCCACTTTTAAGGTAGGCTAGTTTCATATTTTAACTGACATTTCTTTTATTAATTGAATCATATTTTATGGGTACACTAATGCTTTTTTTTTTATTTAACCATGCCCCTTTAAGTCCCCCCACTGTTAATGCAGTTTGGCCACAGCCACTGTTCATTGTAGCACACCTCATTACTACTCTCTTTGGGTAACCCAAAAGGTGTCCCAGGTATTTTACAATCCTATAGCGTGTAGTACAAAAAAATTGCCGTGCACCGCAAAAGTGTTTGTGTTTGGCTTGAAGAAAAGGTGGCAACCCTAATCCCATCCCTCCTCCCCACCAGCACTGTTACTGATCCCATTCCCCAGGTCAGATTTAATTGATCCTATGATTGCTTCATAGGATCAGCAACTGATGTATTGCTTAATTTATGTGAAATCCCTGGTGATATGGCTAGTCCCTCTTTGTACAACAAAGTCCCCCTTTGTTGTACAGTGTAAAAAAATTAAGTATCAGAATTAGGCTTTTTGGTGGGGGGGGGGGGGGGGGTCGGGGGCCTTCATGATTTCTTGCACCGGGGCCCTGAAGTCTCTAGTTACGCCACTGTCCCCACTCCTCAGATCTGTCTATTGTACGGCAATATACCCAATACCCCCAAAACCATGTGTCAGACTATTCCACTCATTATGTAGCTCCATCCAATAGATGATCGCCTTCAACTGGAGATCCAACAACTTACTTTGGCCGCAGGTTCTTGCCAGAATGGAAACACTCAAACTCTCTGAGAGAATTTACAAAACTTTAAATGACAGCCACCATATCTACGATCTAAAATGGTCTTACTGGGATCTTAAATAATCACTGCCTCTTATAGTTCACCTTATATATACCGGTACTTTAAAGTTCCCCTCTCTGCGAAAAATTTGTTATCCTTTGGTATAATTGATGCTTACTCCCTACATGTGACCTGTACCATTTTTTTTTTACTCTTCATGTTTTCAGTTGTGATATATGTACATCCTCAGATTTGATGTTGATTCTTTTTGCTAACAGTGTATTGTAATTTTACATTTGAACTTCCAAATAAAACTTTTGTAAATAAATCACCCGTTTGCTTCTTATATCTTTCTGTGGCTCTGAGTTCCCTGACATGTCCACCCACTTCATCCATCGAAAATTTAAAGGTTGCTTTTCATATTAACCATTACAGAGGGGTTTATGTATCAATTACATAAAAAGTGACACGTCCCTTTAAGTGTTAACATGCTAACCATATTGAAGATCAGATGGAAACAGTCTCAAGTGTAAAGTAAAAAAAAAAAAAAATCCATGTTAAGATCATCCAACTTCACTAATTGTATTACTCAATGGCAGAGTGCTTGGAAAGCTGCCTAGAATTGTAGGTTTCTATCGCGGTTCAATAGTTTAATGTTGAGTCTCTCGGCTGGTGAAAGCCAACACAAGTGCCTTAATGCATTCTCAGAGTCATGTGACCGCTCCAGACTGAGGAAAGATTGCTATATGTAGCCACAGGTGTGGAACATTACAGCTCTCAGCTGTCAACAAATCGCATTCAACCCTGCAAAAACCATGTAATATCTCCTGAACCATTTGAGACCCGGAGAATGTCAGAGCAAGTGGTGAAAGCTAATCGGTAACTCTCTCTATCCTCTAAGACTCCCAGAGCCCCATTTTGTCACGTTGTCTATTCCCTCTGCATTACCACCAGTTTAAAATATTTCAGGTCTCTATCTAGTTAATGTTGTTATTCCAAAGGAGAGGCATCTGAAGACCATGAATCCAAGTGAAACAGAGGAGCAAGACACACAGGCAAGAAAGCACAATAAGCCTGTTCTCATATGACCATGCATACAATATGGATATTGGAAAAAAGTTACCTAAAAGTAACCCTGTTACATTGCTGACTTTTGAAGGCTTATGTCCCCTTACTCTAGGTACAGTATATTTTGGGTTATCATGCTGTAGGATGAACCCCTGACCCATTAGGTTTAGACTAGATGGTGCTGCACGGCACTGCAAAAAGATGTAGTAGGTCTTTTGCTTGAGGATGCCAGTCATTCTGTGCAAGTTGCTGACTCTGGATTCAACATAAGAGACCCAGACCATCATGCTCCTCCCTACATTATTAATAATTAAATGTCACACACCAAGGAAGCATTATTTCAGTTAAAAGTATACACAAATGCTATGCAACGAGCCAGCGATTTCATTCTCTTTTGATTCCTCTGTCCTAAACTCCTTCTTCTAATCTTATGTAGCTCACTGGTTGTAGTTCCGGGCCCAGCCAAGTCTCTTTTATTTTTTGTCTTCTGATGTTGAAGTGGCTTAGGGCTTCCCAGACCTGTTCCTGTCAGAGTCGCCTCCAATTTCCAAGCAATGTATGATGGTGTATAAAAATTTAATCACTGACATCTTGGCATTCTTTGCAATTTCTCTAAGGCTGCTTTCACACTGGGGCGTGGGCGGCGTTGGCTGTAAAGTGCCGCTATTCTTAGCGGCGCTTTACTGTCATTTTTACAGAGGTATTCGGCTGTTAGCGGGGGGCTTTTAACCCCCGCTAGCAGCCGAAAAAGGGTTAAAAACCACCCGCAAAGCGCCGCTGCAGTGATGCTTTGCTGGCGGTTCAGCCACGCTACCCATTCTATTTAGGCGCTCCAAAGATGCTGCTTGCAGGAGTTTCTTTAACGTCCTGCCAGCGCATCGACACAGTGTGAAAGCACTCAGGCTTTTACACAGACTGCAGGGGAGCTTTTTTCAGGCGCTTTATAGGCGCTATTTTTAGCCCAAAAGCTCCTGAAAAACGCCCCAGTGTGAAAGGGGTGTAGCGGGGTATCGCTTTAAGTGAGCACAAAGACTACCATACCCAGTGTGCAGCGGGGCACCCACAGTGCATTGCCTGGCGCAAGGTCTGCTGGGGAAGGACTATTTAAGGAGGGAGGAGCAACACGCGGGTCTCTTCGGACGCCGCCCTCCTAGCAAGTGGAGCCTACGTTGGGGGCCTGTTGTTTGGACTAGGCCGGAGAGCCTGGGCCTAGAGGATCCGGAGAGCTTGCCAATCGTCACTGGAGAACCCAGTCATCTCATCTATCAATCTCCCTTGGATGGTCGAGTGAGACGATGATCGGAGACTACGGGTATCCTGAGACTGTGTTCCAGGACATCAGTTACTGAGTCAGTTGTAAGGACTGGTCCGGTCGGGTTAGAGAGCACTTGCTCAGTATACTTTGACTACCTTTTAGGCCCAGTGTCCTTTGGTCAGGGCCCACCGTTACCGGAGTGTTATACTGCACCCCAGAGAAACAGTGTGTTGTGCAGCCGGAGTTAAGTTGTCTTATTGCTTGCTGAGTAACCAACAGTTTAATACGATTGGATTACAAATAACCTACAAAGTGCACCACCATTGCTAGCGAAGAACCTTCTCAACGAACTAACTGTGTGTGAATTAGTCAGGCCTGACTGTCCAGCAGGGAGACATTGTTTGGTCGCCATATTGGCCATGAGGGGAAGGCTCGCGAGCGTAGTTTATTAAGAGACATTGAGTGCGCATAAGACTGTTAGAACATAATACTTGTTATTTGCTTGACTATTGATATTGCAGGGCCCTGCATAGATAAATGTACCATTGTCTAACTTTACATTTCTATTCAGTAAAAGTACTTGTGGTTAAGCAAGCAAGTGTGAGGAAAATGGCGTACACCTGCACATGCACAGGGGGAACATGCAAACTCCAGGCAGGTAGTGCTGTGGTTGGTGTTCAAACTGATGACCTTAGTGCTGCTGGGTGGAAGTGCTAACCACTTAGCCTCAGTGCTTCCCCCCCAAGTAGTCATCTAAGTTGGGACACCTGTAAGAATTGTTTGCATCAACTTTCAAAGACTTAGGCCTCGTACACACGACCGATTTTCTCGTCGTAAAAAACACGTCGTTTTTTTCGACGAGATTCTTGTTAAGCTTGTCGATTTTCTCGTCAAGCTTTCTATGCGTACACACTGTCATTTTCCAATTTCCTCGTGGTTCTCTGCGCTCACGTCCAGCACGTACGACGGCACTATAAAGGGGAAGATCTTTTTTCTTGGCGCCACCCCTTGGGCTGCTTTTGCTGATCTCGTGTTACCGCGTCTGAAGTAAAAGTTTGGGAAGAGACGATTCGCGCTTTTCAGTCTTCGTACTTTTCAGATCGTTTTCTGCCGTTCAGTTTGTGCTTGTGGGTTCGTATCTTGACTTTCAGGGCGTCTAGGCAGGTCGTATCTGTTTTACAGTGCGTTATTGCCTGTTCGTTTCTGAATTTCAGTTCGTTATTCATAGGCCTTGCTGTTCTAAAGTGCGTTCTGTTCTGTACGTTCTGATTAGACGACCGTTTCCTAGCCATGTCGCCTGGACGTTCTCGTCGTCGAGTTCGTGCTGTGCGTGCGCTTGGTGTTGGTCTGCTTGTTTTGGACCAAGACCAGTCCATGAATGGTGTGAGGAGGAGTTCATGGACCAAGAATTGGTTGCTCCAGCGGGACCAATTCTGCCACATGCCTCTGCTGCGGGAGATCGTCGAGAATAATCCTGAGGACTACAGGAATTTTCTGAGGATGTCTGACCCCGTTTTTCAGGAACTGTTGGCTTTGGTGTCCCCCTATATTACCAGGAAGGACACCGTTATGCGGGAAGCCATCAGTGCTGAGCAGAGGCTCATCGCCACGTTGCGTTACCTGGCGACAGGGAGAAGTCTTCAGGACTTGAAGTTCACCACAGGCATCTCCCCCCAGGCTCTGGGCCTCATAATCCCAGACACCTGTTCTGCTATTATACAAGTCCTGCAGGAGGACTATATTAGGGTAAGTTTTCTCCCTTCACATCACATTTTATGTATTACATGTATGCTAATGTATTGTATTTCTTTCATCCTTTCCTAATTACCATGATTGTAATATGCTGAGAATGTCCCCTTTGTCCCCATGCATGTTGGAAGCTTTAGATTGCCCCTTTTTTCTCCTCCCTAAATATTTCCCCTCACTAACTTTTCCAGCAGGGGCGCCTGTTGCTCCAAATGTTGGGGGGTTAAAACCCCAATTTCGGAAATAAACTTCCTCCTTTTTTGCTCTGTTGCCTAATAAACGCCCCCAGTCGTCCCCTCCAATGCAGCCATTTAGTCCCCTCTATTGCAGCCAGTTTCCCCCCAGCCCTGCACTTACCTTCTTGTGGTCAGCGCCATCCTTCTTCTGTCCTTGATGTCTTCTCCTTCCCTTCATGTTGCATCAGCCAATCATGTTACCATTAAACAGACTTGGTGAACATGATTGCCAGAGCTGCCTGTCAGTGTTTACACAAGGAATGCCCCCTCCTTGCGTCCCCGATTTTTCTTTGAGGAAGCCAATTACATCCCTCAGGTTGTAATTTGCAAGACTTTTTTAATACCTGTTTCTGCTCTGCAATTTTAACCCCCTAAATGACGCAATTAATCATATGTCGGTCGCTTTACAAGAGGCCATCCACCTGAATAGTGTGCGGCATAGACAATACATAGGTTCATGCAACGCATGAACCTATGTATTGTTCTGAGTGATGGGCACAGGAGAGAGGGGACAGTGCTCCAGCGCCCACTCTGGACGCACCGCCACTGCAATGCTATCCTGTGGCCAAACACATCTCCCCCCCCCAAAATAATTTAGTAATGGCCCATCAGAGGGGGTGATGAATATGATAAATGAGCCTTCCATTATACTTTTTTTACACACCTTAATAAACGTATAATTAGATTGATGTTGGCCTCTAATTTTTTGGTCTTGAATTTGCTTGTAATGTATGCCTTTGTTTTTCTAATATTATTTCATCTTGTTTCACTCCACAGCTTCCTTCAACGCCACAGGAATGGCAGACTGTGGCATCGGAGTTTGCCACGCGGTGGGACTTCCCCAACTGCGGTGGTGCCATAGACGGGAAGCACGTCCGCATCGTGCCGCCACCCTGTTCTGGATCCTACTACTACAACTACAAGGGGTTTCATAGCATTGTGCTGATGGCGGTGGTGTCAGCACGGTATGAATTCCTCTATGTTGATGTAGGGAAGAATGGCCGGATGTCCGATGGGGGATCCTTCATCCAGACGGAGTTTGCCCTCCGTCTCCAGAGTGACGACCTTGCATTGCCACCGGATGCAGGGAATATTGAAGGACTCCCCTTTGTTTTCTTGGCTGATGAAGCCTTCGGACTCGGACGGCATCTTATGAGGCCATTTCCACAGAGGACCCTGACCCCAGAGAAGAGTGTGTTCAATTACCGGCTGGCCAGGGCCCGAAGAGTCGTTGAAAATGCCTTCGGCATAATGGCCAGCCGGTTCCGCCTTTTTATGACTTCCATCCACTTGGCGGACTACAAAATAAACTATGTAGTGTTATGCTGCTGTGTGCTACACAATTTTCTTTGCCGCAAAGCGAATTCATATATGGCCTCAGTTTTGCCAGAGGCTGGACTTTCCCCTGCAAATCCCCTTCCGGGCCTGGAATCTGCCCGTCTTGGCTTGCCCCCCCAAAATGCCCGTGTGGTTCGGGACAAATACATGGAGTATTTCACGGGTAGGGGGGCAATTCCTATGCCAGCCTATGTCTAAGTATCCCAATAAAAATCTTCTTTAAACCTTTAATTATTTGTTCTTTCCTGTCTCCTAGTTTGTCTTTGTGCATTTGTAGTGGCAAGTGTATTTTACTTTAGTAAATAACAACCAATTTCACTATGTTACCTTACAAAAGAACCAAATAAGCTTAGAGTGTATTATAAAAAGAAGCTACACGTTGTTTGTGTTCAAATATTTTACTCTCTGCACATTTTTTTTTTGTTTTACTTTGGGGTTGGCCTGACCACAACCCGTCAAATTTTGGCTTATGAAAATACAAAAATACCACTTGCATTTCTAAAATGACAACATTGGATACCTCTGAGCAATCTGAGACATTCAGTTACACAAACTATGTCTCTATGTGCCCGTCCTAATATGGGGTCCTGCCACCCCTTGCCCAGTCAAAAATTCAATATGCACACATTTTTACTTTTTTGCAAATAGGAAGTTTACAATCTTGATCCCTATTGTCAACATGTGCTATCTGCCATCAGGGGTGATCAATGGATGTGTTTTGGGGGTGCATCCCCTTCCTCAGTTCACCGACTTTTGATATGAGGAAGGTGTTGCACCCACAAAAGACGTACATGGATATCCCCTGATGGCAGATAGCACATGTTCACACACTGTGTGCATATTCAATTTTTGGCTGCTTTGTTACTCAAAAAATTAGTAAAAATATAAAAACAAACATGTAAAAACAAATGTGTTTGGATGGCTTATTGAATTCTCCCCAAAACATCGAGAATGTCTTTAAATGTTTGTTCCATCACATGGATTCTTTGTTTAATTAGGTCCAGTTCCGTGCTACATTCCATCACTTGCTGGATGAGGCGGAGGGCACTGTCAGCAGAGAACGGTGTGCTATCCTTCACAACATTTCCATCCCCTAAAAACCATAAAAAAAAAAATAATAAAACTCTGCAGGCCTACCTCGCTTACTTTAAGCTGTGGTGTCAGATACTGACCTGTTGTGGTGACCAGATCCACAACGTCATCCACCTCTCCTTCCTGCACTTCTCCTTCCTCCACCTCAACTTCCTGCACATCTTTCGGTTGTGGATCTTTGGGAGTTTGGGGTTGCTTGGAAGTTGTGGGGTGCATGTGCTCCCTGGAGTGTCCTCCTCCCAGTCTTCTCTCCCCTATGAGAATAAAACCAAAGGTCTATTTATCACACTGTAAAAATCTCATTTTTAAACTTAAAACAGGCTAAATTGTTTGGAAGTGGGGTACAAGTGTGTGTTTGTGCGGAATTTAAAGAAAAATGCATTCTTTATGACCCCAAATATGTTTATTATTCACATTTGGATGTAATTTTTTGGACATGGAGGCACCACAAATAAACTCTGATGCACCTGTGTGGGACACCCAAAAAAGGCGGGTCTGGTGGCCCACACTATAGTGCTCCAAAGTACAGATGTGGAAGCAGCTGCTGAGTGTCCTCTCCTTTACACTGATTAAAGTTTGCATTTCATTCTCCTTACAAACACATCATCTAGACTTAAAAATTATCCACAATACTTGATCAAAAATGGCAGATGTCTAATTACTTTTGGGGGTCTTAAATAAGCCAAAACCACGGATAGTGGCCGAACGAAGTGTCGGTAACGTAACGAACGATTACTGTGCCCAACCTAGTTCAAAATAATACATTTTGGAAGGGAGTCCAATATGCTTTAAAAATAAAAAAAAGTAAGTTTCTAAAAAGATTAATAGCAGAAAGGTCGTCATTTTACTTACTTTTAGCGAGCATCCTCTTTATGCTCCTCAACTGGTCTGGCTCCCTCAGTTTGAGGTCTGACCACCTCTTTCTGAGCTGCTCATTTGAGCGTTTCACCCCGAACTTCGCCCTCAGACTCTTCACAACTTTAGTGAGGATTTTGGCCTTCCTTCTATTTGGTTTGCTATACGGCCCATGCTTGGCATCATAATCAGCCTTGACCAAGATGTCCACCATCTCCGCCATCTCCGCCAAAGACATATTCGATGCCTTGAATCTCCTCCTTGATCGTGACGTGTCCTCGGTCTCCGGGCTTGTCTCCTCGCTAGTTGCGGAATTATCAGACACCTGCTGTAACTCCGCCATATCTGTCTGCGCGCCGAAAGAGAAGGGGCGGGGAAAAGATGTTAGTTAGAACGTCATGGGCGGGCGACGTGTGCGGAGCGACGTGTTCCAATTTGGACGCATGCGTGGTGTGTATATAGCAAACACACATGTGACTATAGTACGTTCGGTGTGCGGAGAGAGGAGTTCAAGTGACGGACGTGCGAACGAAGGTATGTGATTTTGTGAGACTTGTTAAAATTGTTGGCCTATACTGTCTTGAGATTGTTGGAGGATATATATGGTGACTAGGATGTGAAGGAGGTTAGACTGTTTGCCTCACATTATTTAAATATAATTTATTTTACTTGCAGATACAATATGAATGTATTTATTAGCGACAAAGAGTTCCTGGCGGAATTTATTGACCGGGTAAGGGAGCTGCCGGCTCTGTGGGAGACCAAAAACCCCATCCATAAAAAAGGGGTGAGAAAAGCAGCGCTGGATAAGCTGCTCCCATTTGTGCATACCAAGGTGCCCACAGCCACAGCAAAACAAGTGGACACTAAAATTGGGAGCTTGAGAGGTACCTACAGGACTGAACGCTCTAAGGTGCTGGCTTCTCAGAGGTCAGGAGCAGCAGCAGATGATGTTTATGTCCCGGTTTTGTGGTACTACAGCAGGATGTCCTTCCTGGATGACCACATTGAGCCAAGGCCATCACTCTCCACTCTTCCCCCCAGACTTCCCTGCAGCCAACCTGAGCCTTCTCTGGAGCAAGAGGAGGCAGCCATCCTGGATGATCCTGATTTGGCCATCTGGAGCCAGGTATAGTATTAACTGAAAATGTAGTGGGATAAAATTAATGTTTCCCAAATATGTCAGGATGAGAAACATACATTATTTTGTATTCAACAAGTGAAATCATGATCTGTAGACATTATTCTGCACTTAATTGTGTGGTAAATAGTCAAGCTGATGTAGTGGTAAATTTAAAGCAAGGATTTATGCATTTACATTCTAATTGCTTCCATCAGGATTACAAAGTTTGATGCAAAGATTAAACCAACATATTAAACTATGTTTCTTTTTCATACACAGGATGAAATCAGCCAGGAGGAGGGTCTGGAAACTGTCAGCCAGGAGGTGGCAGGGCCCAGTGGCAGCCAGGAGGTGGCAGGGCCCAGTGGCAGACAGGAGGTGGCAGGGCCCAGTGGCAGACAGGAGGTGGCAGGGCAAAGGAGAAGCAACAGATCCCAGGTGCCTCCCATCAGGCTTCACAAAAGAGGCAGGAGGGACAGGACCACCAGTGAGGCAGCAATGGCCCTTATTAAAGAGGCCCATGCCACCCTCAAGGAGCCCACATCCCCTGAAGAGGCCATTGCCGGCCTAGTGGAGGCTAAGTTCAAGGTGATGAGCATGGAGCAACGCCTCCTATGCGAACCCCTGCTCATCACCTTGCTCAACAAGGGGGTGATGGAGCAAATTACCCCCAATACCGCCATATGTGAGGTGGCCCAACTGACCCAACCTCAACCTCCACCTCCACCTTCCTCTTCTGCCCCACCCCCTTCTGCTACCCCTCCACCTTCTGCCCCACCCCCTTCTGCTACCCCTCCACCTTCTGCCCCACCCCCTTCTGCTACCCCTCCACCTTCTGCCCCACCCCCTTCTGCTACCCCTCCACCTTCTGCCCCACCCCCTTCTGCTACACCTCCACCTTCTTCTTCTGCCCCACCCCCTTCTGCTACACCTCCACCTCCTCCTCCTGACAGGAGTACCCCTCCAGTGGGCCAGCCTCCAGCTAAACGAAGAAGGAAGGCTTCAGTAAAGGCTGCAGGGAAGGTTGCCAGGAAGAAGAGGAAGTGATGGCCTTGCTTCATTGTGGTCGCACTGGTCGGACAGAAGGCAGCCTGTTGTAGTACCACACACTTGGGACATATATCTCACCTGCTGCTGTTCCTGACCTCTGGGAGGCCAGCATCAGATTGTGTTCTGAAATGTGGGCCTTCTCAAGCTCCCAATTTTAGTGTCCACACAGGGTTGCTGTGTGCTCTGGGGTCCCTGGGATGCACAAATGGCAGCAGCTTCTCCAGCGCTGCCTTCTCTTTATTTAATTTATAAACATGAATAAATGTGTTTTTTGTTTAAGTTCATACTTGACTATGTGTATTTTTAAATAAAAAAAAACAAGCTTTGGAGTAAGCAGATACATTTGACTGACAATAAAAGGCACAGATATCACCCCCCCAAAAGAATAACTAAATCTGATTAGCTCAAAAACATGGTGTGAAATTTTAAAAATATAGATTAGAAAATTAAATGGGAGATCGCTATCAAAACATTGAGAAATTATAATTAACATCATTTTGAAAAATCTAACCATTTAAATTATTCCTAAAAACTTGCACGATATAATACACATAAATCTTATAAAGAGCAGCATGAAAAAGGTTAAAAATAAGGCATAACTCTGTGTGAATATCAGCAGCAAAAGAAGGTCTCTCGTTTTGATTAATGTAACATTCTAACGAAGAATTCAATGCAGAACATTTAAACGATGAAATATTTATGAGCGTGACGAATGTGCTCTCTCCATTATGAAGGCTTGTTTTACCAGAAGATGCGCTCCCGTCTCATAGTTGCTTGTGAGCATGCGCGCTTTTGGAAGAGTCGTAAAAGCATACACACGAACCATTTTCTCGTCACAAAACAGGCCGACGAGAAACACGACGAGGAAATCTGGACTCCTGACGAGAAAATAGAGAGCAGGTTCTCTATTTTCTCGTCGAGATTCTCGTCAAGTTTCTCGTCGTAAAACCATACACACGAACGTTTTTCTAGACAAAAAAACTCTCGCGGCACTTTTCTTGACTGTTTACGACGAGAAAATCGGTCGTGTGTACGAGGCCTTAGTCTAAGGTTACATAGGTGATTAATAGGACACTAAGCTCACATTTAAAAAAAAAAATAGATGCAATATGTCAAAATATAACTAGAATGCACCTTCTGCCTTTCCTTTGTTTCAGCTCTCAAAGGCAAGCTTTTTCTGCTGTTCTCAGACTTCCTGTTCTAGGGTGGCTATGTTTGTTCTCCATGACCCCCTTGAGTATGTGAATGTAGCCACCCGTTACTGCTTGCACCTGAGATGGACTACACATCCACCTGCAGACACATTCAGCTCTAAGTATTGATCAGTAATAACAGCCCTTCTCTCCACACAATAGTAGTGTGTCAGTGGAAGATAGGATGGGTAGCAGACAGAAATAAGGGGGGGGAAAGGCCCCTCTCCTCCCTTTTAACCTTTTTTGGCACATTAGCCCAATGTATATTTGAAATTAACTATATGTGGCAAAGAATAAGACGGGGAGAGGAGGTAAGGATGTAGAGGTCTAGATTGTAAAGGAGGGAGGGGGCCAGTAGGATGGGGTAGTGGTGCATGGTGGAAGAGACCAATAAGTAAAGTAAGGGCCACAAAGCAGAAAGTTAGGGAAGCATAAAGACGGAATAGGAAAAAAATGGACCTGAAGTAAAAATCGACCAATAAGTAGTGAGCATTACTAGGTTTTGCTGCTTTTTGTTATCACTTTATCTGTATAGTTTAATATTTTATATGTACTCACAGTAGCGTGAAGGACACATTCACAATTTGTTAATTAGTGAGCGCTGGATTAAATAAGGTGTAACGGGTTATTTGGATATGTACCGCTGTTAGTTTGTGTTTTCCCCTTTGTATCACGTCTATGTGTAAAAATATTAGGTGTAGGATGTATGACATTTGTATTGTAAATGAAACTAATAATCATTTATGAAAATCTAACCAGTGAATGATAGGAGGATGCACAGGACAAAAGGAAGCCTGAAAAGAATGTTAAAAAAAAAAAAAAAAAGAGAAGAAAACAGAGCCATTGGTGGGTTTCAATAAAAACTGGAAAAATGGTGCCAATATAAAGCATCAATTTCAAAGCTTATAAAAAATTACCCCAAACCATTATGATTTCCAGTAAAAGTAACATAGGCACATGTAAGTGCAAAACCCTGTGCATAAAAAATTTACATCAAATAATTACAAATAAAACATATAAAGAATGTTCGAAAGTCCAAAGTCTTTTCAGAATTCCACAGGTAAAGTCCACACAGTGAAAAGCAGAAAGACCACCTTCATAGTCTATAGTGAAAAACACCTTGTGAAAAAATCCATGGCAACAATCTAAAGAATGGTAAATGGTACACCCCAGCCAAAAGTGCATTGCAGCTCCTAACCAGAAAATATTGACCTCTGTGCTGCAGATGGTCATACAACGCTTAAGGGGTTAAGGTCTCCCTTCGACCTGTCAGCTTTCTCTGCCAGAGCCAATATTAATGTACCACCGGAGTTGCTCAAAGATAAGACCTAGAAAACACTCTCATAGTGTAAAACTGTATACTGAAGATTTTAAAAAATCACTCGCATTAAAATAAGATCAAAATGGCTTCACAAGCATGTGTGTCTATTATGGCATTCCTACAGGCTTACACAGACTCGGTCCCAACCATCAATCAAGGTCTGTGTGCATGATGACGTCACGGTTGTAGGCCCCACCCTATGCAATTCGTCATAGATTACGTTGTCTGGGGGACGGGCAGAAAGACGGCTCACTGCACCGTGATGTTATATATAGAGCTGCGGCGCCTTTTTAACTGCTGGCTGAATTGCTCTTAATGCATAGCTAACCTTCCACTGGATATGATGCAGCACCACCACAAAACACGAGGCTAACCGCAGAGATATTACCCACTGGTGCCCATGGGTAAAAAGAATTACGGATGAATAAATAACCAACTAGAATGCCATCTAGTGCCAAATGAGTATTAAGACACAAAGGAATTAATACTTTAATCCCTTCAACAAAATTTGTTGCTAAAAAAAATAATTAACAATAAAAAGTTTTTTTTACTCCTAAAAATTCCCAAATCGTAAACAGATAAAACAAAGAAATAGAGTTTTCCACCAAACTGCCAGAAAAGTAGCTGTTTTGGGTTCTAATTTGGACTTTGTGCAGTTGCTCCATGAAGGTGAGAAGGTGAGCCTAATTTAAACTCTTCCCTATAGCAGCATAGGTAAACTGCCCCCATTTTAACTTATCCTTCTAATAGATATATAATAAGCAGCCTTAGGACACAATTCCATTAGCAGTTTCAGCAGCAGCATACAGTCTTGAGATTATATTGAAAGGGGCCCAGCAAGATATATATCACAACACAACACGCTTGTTCAGGAAGAGCTGCTGTACCGGAACAGTCTTTGATTAAACTCAGTTAAATTAACAGCTACAGAAGTCAGCAACAATGAACACCTAGTACGCTCTTTTCCCCCATTCATTACAACCGGAACCTCTGCAGGCTTCTAAAAGCCATTCAGCTATTTTTAATGGGAACACAGGGGGCGAGAGTTGGGACAATGTTTTTCCTACCAGCTCAGTATTGTAATCCCTTCTTTACTCTATCATAAAACAGTTCTAAAGCAAAAGATTAAGCTCACGCATCAAGGAATAGGAAGAAAAAAGAAAATCAATCAATGCAGGTGCACCGAGAGAGGGTAGAAGGTCTTACAGTATATGCAGATTAACTTGCTGGATATTCATCTGGGAGAACTCCTGGGTCTGGTCTGTGTTTACATGAACAACAAGAATTCTGTTTTGACCCAGATGTCAGTGGTGGGACCTGTATTCTATTCTCTCTAGGTCACTGGGTTAAAAAAAAAAAAGGTTTAGGGTGAGGTCAAACTATTAATTTCTGTTATTTCATTGTGTTCGATTGTAGCGGTTTGGCAGAGTGAGTGAAAACTTGTATAGCGCTACAAATGCGAACCAAATCGCCTCAAGGCACTTGTATCCATTGTCATCATGATCCTTCAGAAGAGATGGGTCTTAAGTTTATTCCTGAAGGCCCGGTGATTTTCTTCCATGCGGATGTTTGTTGGTAGAGTGTTCCATAGCCGTGGTCCTTGGACTGTGAATCTTCATTCTCCTTTAGATTTGTAGCGCGATTTGGGGATGTGGTGGAGGTTTTGGTTAGTTGATCGTAGAACGCGATTGGGGATATAGTGTTTTATTTTCTCGCATAGGTATTGAGGAGAGTTTCCTTGTGTTCATATGTGAGTGAGGCAGAGGGTCTTGAATGTCACCCGATCCTTTACGGCTAGCCAATGGAGGGTCTTCAGGGATGCGGTGATTGATTCCCATGGTTTTTTTCCCGTTACCAGTCTTGCTGCTGTGTTCTGGATGACTTGTAGCTGGGAAATCTGGTATTTGGGTAGTCCAAGGTAAAGGGAGTTTGCATAATCAAGTCGGGAATTGATGATTGTTCCAACTACTACTGCTGTATCCTCTTCCGGGATAAAGGGGATGAGTCTTCGTAGCAAGTGGAGAAGATGGTGAGATCCGCTCACTACTGATCCTATTTGGGAGTCCATGGTCATGTCCGAGTCAAAGATGACTCCGAGACTTTTGACTTTGGTGCTTGGGGTGATGGTTTGTCCAAGGATGGTGGGTGGTGTCCCTGCCATCCTAAAGTTCGTCTTCCGGTTTGCGGGAAGAAAGAGAAGTTCTGTTTTGGATCCATTAAGTTTGAGGGAACTCTCTGTCATCCAATGGTCTATCAGTGTAAGGCATTTCTCTAATCCGTGACATTGTCTTTTTTGTTGGTGATGCGTAAGTAGAGTGTCATCAGTGTAAGAGTGGTAGAGCAAATCCTGTTTGCTGATGATTTTGAGGAGTGGGCTGAGGCAGATGTTGAAGAGCATGGGCGACAGGGGTGATCCTTGAGGGACTCCACATGTAATGGTCCGCGCTTCCGAAGTGAAGGCTCCTAATTTCACTGTCTGAGATCGGTTCTCCAGGAATGATGCGAACCATGGTAGATCAGAGTCTGCAACTCCGGCTACTTCTATGAGACGAGTGAGCAAAATTTTGTGGTCTACTGTGTCAAAAGCTGCACTAAGGTCCAGCAGCACCAGGAGACATGATTCTCCATCATCTGCTGCTTCGAGGGCGGAACCCTGATTGTAGTGGGTCCAGGAGTTTGTGGGTGTCCAAATGGTGTTGTAGCTGTTGTACTACTGCTTTCTCAATGATCTTGGAGAAGGTCTTAAGGCTAGTTACCGGTCTCTGTTGGTTTGGGTCTTTGTGGTCGAGGTTCGGTTTCTTTAGGAGGGGTTTGATTATACCTTGCTTGAGGGAGGTAGGGACAATCCCTTCTTTGAACGATTGATTTATGAGATTTGTGATGGTGGGTGCCAAGATATCGGTACATTCTTTCAGGAGTTTTGTGGGAATAATGTTTTTTAGTGATGTACTGTCTCGGAGGCTTCTGATGATGCCTTTGGTGGTGTCGAAGGTGATTGGAATCAGAGTAAATTTAGTTGATTGTAGAGTATTTATATTGCTGTTTTCTTCTTGCTTTGTCCAAGTGAGGTTGGTTGTTTTTTTCTGTTGAATTGTTTCCCGAATGTTTACGATTTTGTCAATAAAAAAATCAGATAGTTTATTGCAGAATTATTGTGTTTCGTATGCTGGAGGCTCTAGGCAGGTGGGGTTCATTGTTTGAGCGACTAGTTTGAAAAGCTTGCGGGGATGGTTTAGAGCTTTTGCGATGGTGTTGGAGAAGTGTTCTTTTTTTGCTTTGAAGATTGCTTTGTGGTATTTTTTGGTGAGTAGTTTGTAGTTTGTGTGGTTTTCCTTTGAGTTTCTTCTCCAGGCTCCTTCAGCTCTTCTGCGTTCTTGCTTCAGTAATGTAAGAGTGTCATTGAACCAGCCGGTATTATTTTTGCGGATGAGTGCTCTGCGTCTCGGAGCGACTATGTCTGCTGTCTGTAGTAATGCTTTGTTGAGGGAGTTGAGTGTTTCTTCCGTTGAGTGGTTTTGATTTAGCATTGTTATTTTGTTCAATAGCGTGGATTTAAAAAGTTCTGAGTGTAATTTCTTCTGTGATCTTGTCCAGTGTGTTGTTATTGAATGTGTCGGTTTTTTGAAGATGGTGTTGGTGGTTATTTTAAATTTAATGGCATGGTGATCCGTCCAGGGTAAAGGCGTGTTGTCCAGTGTGTTGACGTCCATATTTTGTTTGAAGATGAGGTTGAGAGTATGACCCGAAGCGTGCGTGGGAGCCTGTATCAGTTGCTGCAGGCCTAGTTCTTCCAGTTGGTCATTGCAGGCGGTGGCGATGGGGTCCTGGGTGGAATTAGCCCAGAGGTTGAAATCCCTGAGTAGCAGGAGGTGTTTGGTTTTCAAGGTGTATGTCGAGATGAATTCTGTGAAAGGTGTGAGGAGGTGTGTCTTTGGTCCCGTTGGTCTGTAGCATAGCAGTATGTAAACGGTGTCCTGGGGTGTTGTTTGGAGTTGCAGGGTGAGTGTTTCCATGAAAGGCAATGAGTTCTGTAGTTGATTTGGTGAGAGAGAGGTGGGATTTGTAGATCACTGCTAGGCCTCCTCCTCTTTGTCCTGTTCTATGTTCGGTTAGGATGCAATAGTTCTCAGGCACTAGTTCTGCTAGGATGGTGTTACAGTCAGTTGTTAGCCAGCTTTCCGTGATGAAAAGGCAATCTGTGGTGTCTTCAGTGATGAAGTCGTTAATTTCCTGTCTGTGCTTAACTGCAGATCTTGTGTTGATCAGGGCGCATGATAGGTGTTGTAGTCAAAATGGTTCCATCCTATTTTTGGCTGTCGATCGTCGATTGATTCTTAGAAGTTGTATTTTTTGGATGGAGATTGGTAGTATTGAGGTGGTATTCCTTAGGCCACGGAAGGTGTCTGCTGAGTATTTTATGTTGAACATGATGGAGATGAGATGAGTGATGATGATCAGGAAGATGTTGATGATCGGATGATGAATTTGGTGATGATTATCTGACGGTGATGATGATGATGAAGATGCTGAGCCCAATCTACCCCCCCCCCAAGTTGATCCAGAGGAAGGCGAAAAACCGCAGCCGAGCATGGCCAATTGGCTACAGCAGGGGAAAAAATTCCTCCCTGATCCCCCGAGAGGCGATCGGTTGAACCCTGGATCAGCTACCTGTGGTGGACTGGTGCCTGGTGTACTTATCTGGTTGTCAGAATAAAGGGAAAAACCGCCAATCCAGAATAAGACGCTGATGCTGGTGATGATGAGGGTCCGGATGCTGAGGGGGGGGGGGGTGGAATAAAAGATGTCAGGGGATTTGTAGTGAGAGCACTCGGGTGTGGCAAGATGGCCACTACTTACCAGGTCTGGGTCCCTGGATCGTTCTTCCGCCTGCCACTTGTGAGTGATCTCGGGGGGGGGGGGGCTGGTGCCAAGCAAGTGCTGTAGTTTTGGACCGATAGGGAGTGAGCTGGGGGTCGGGAGCAGGAGTAATAGAGTTAGGCTGGGTGGACCTAAGCTAGGCCAGAGCCGCGGTCTATCCTGCGGGGATCGTGCCGCTCCTGCTGAGGCTTCGAGCATTCCGCTGCCGGCTGGGGGGGGGGGCTGCGGGGTGGGAGACAGCCGTGGGACTACTGATGCAGTGATTGGGGGAGAAAAGAGGCGCTCGGATGGCCGGAGCTAGGCCGCAGCCGTGGTCTGTCCTGCGGGCCTAGAGAACTAGGTAGGGATGCCCGGATGGCGGCAGGCGGCAGTCGGCGGCTGCAGGCTTGTGAGTTGGGGAAGTTAGGGGAGCTGTGCTGGGGGAGAGCCAGGTCCAGATGGGGCCATAGACCGGCCGACAAACGCAATGGCAGATTGTAAATAGCAATCTAATAGCAATCCGTTGGTGTCCTGGATGTCAGGAGCTCCTTGCACATAATTCCGTCTGCTAGACCGTATGGCATCAACTGCAGTACAGGATTGCTATGAGCGCAATACATTCCCTCTAATTATGACTAAACTATATTTGTTCATGCTCCAGGCATACAATGCAGGTCAGCTAAAAAGTGTCTGTGAGGTTATTTGCTATCTGCCATACAAATGCAGGTTGATGAGGACCTAACATGTTTTATAAAATATTTACCAGTTTAGTGAAAGTTCTAAAAAGGTTCTGGTATAGTACTGTACTACAAATGTTTTCCGCCAGAAGTGTCTAATTTCCTGGAAAAGGTAGGGAGGGCTCAGTAAGGAGTTCACCAACAATTCCTGTTTTGGGATCTTCAGTTTAATAGGAGGATTAGAGAGGCAGAGGATTTTTTAGCAGAGAGAAGGTGACATTGGCAGAAGAAATTAGGTTAGAATGAAGATTTATGCAGACAAGAGGTTTATAAAAATTATTTCCTAAAGAGGACACCGTAGGCACAAATTTCAACTCAAGTTGATCCCAAGTGACAAAGGGGTCCATTTGAGGCTCATTAGTTTGTTTCCTGGTCATCATTTGTGGGAAATAAATCTAAATATAAGCACACCATATAACAAGAACACTTTTTTTAATCAGCATATAAGCACAAAGGTACAGTACAAATATCCAAGTATGTCATATCACACTAAGCATAATACAGCAAGGGTGTTCCACTAGTAATTCCAATCTATATCCAAAAAGAATATGCGCATGTGCTTAAACTTTTTCATATAGCAGCTGATGTTTAGAAATACACGCTGGCATTTGGTACCCAGAATTGAATAATGAGAAACAAAGCAGAGCCAGAACCCTGGTGACGAGAGAGGAGGAGGAAGAACCCAACATTTCAGGGGTATAGAAACCAAATTTCTCAAGAACCTCCTGCCTGGCTTAAGTTTGCAGACCTTTATTGCTAATTACACTATTTGTTGGAATGCCAGGTCACCCCACTCGCTGTCATCTGTGAATCTGCCCATATATTTTTATCCATTGATTTCTTCATGAACCATACAGGGCCAGATTTAGATTTCCTGCCCTTCTAGACGGTCTCCTCAATGTCAGCCGCCCCCCCCCTCCTCAATGTCAGCCGCCCCCCCTCCTCAATGTCAGCCGCCCCCCCTCCTCAATGTCAGCTGCCCCCCCCTCCTCAATGTCAGCCGCCCCCCCTCCTCAATGTCAGCCACCCCCCTCCTCAATGTCAGCCGCCCCCCCTCCTCAATGTCAGCCGACCCCCCTCCTAAATGTCAGCCGCCCCCCCCCTCCTCAATGTCAGCAGCCCCCCCTCCTCAATGTCAGCCGCCCCCTCCTCAATGTTAGTCGCCCCCCCTCCTCAATGTCAGCCGCCCCCCCATCCTCAATGTCAGCCGCCCCCCTCCTCAATGTCAGCCGCCCCCCCTCCTCAATGTCAGCGGCCCCCCCTCCTCAATGTCAGCCGCCCCCCCCTCCTCAATGTCAGCCGCCCCCCCTCCTCCATGTCAGCCCCCCTCCTCCATGTCAGCCGCCACCCCTCCTCAATGTCAGCCGCCCCCTCCCACTTCAATGTCAGCTGCCCCCCCTCCTCAATGTCAGCTGCCCCCCCCTCCTCAATGTCAGCCGCCCCCCCTCCTCTCTGTCAGCTGCCCCCATCTTCTCTGTCAGCAGACCCCCCCCTCTTCTCTGTCATCTCTCTCCTGCCTGCCTTCACTCTGGGACACAGCAAATAGCAATCTGCTACATGTGGCAGGTGAAGTGGCAAGTGACAATCCGCAATGTGTGGCAAGTGACAATCCTCAATGTGTGGCAAGTGACATTGTGGCAAGTGACAAAACGCAATGTGTGACGTCGTGGCAAGTGACAATCCGTAACGTGTGGCAGGTGGCGTCGTGGCAAGTGACAATCCGCTACATGTGGCAGGTGAAGTGGCAAGTGACAATCTGCAATGTGTGGCAGGTAGCGTTGTGGCAAGTGACAATCCGCAACGTGTGGCACTGGCAAGTGACAACCCGCAATGTGTGGCAGGTGGCGTAGTGGCAAGTGACAATTTGCAACATGTGGCAAGTGACAATCCGCATCTGGTGGCAAGTATCACGCTCAGGCTCCCACTGATTCTGTATTATGGTGAGTTGAACTATTTTTATATATTATATAACAATGTAATAATAGAAATGATGCACTTCACTAATTTTGTTTTGCGATACGGCACTGCGTCGACTTAACTGACAATTGTGCGGCCGTGCGACGGTGTACCCAAACAAAATTTACGTCCTTTTTTTCCCACAAATAGAGCTTTCTGTTGGTGGTATTTCTATATCAGTTTAGGCCAATATGTATTCTTCTACATATGTTTGGTAAAAAAAATAAAAGCAATAAGTGTATATTGATTAGTTTGCACAAAGGTTATAGCGTTTACAAAATAGGGGATAGACTTATGGCATGTCTATTAATATTTTTTTTTTACTAGTAATGGCGGCGATCTGCGATTTTCAGTGAGACTGTGACATTGCGGTGAACAGATTGAACACTTTTGACACATATTTTTGGGACCAGTGACATTTATACAGCGATTTGTGCTATAAAAATGCACTGATTACTGTGTAAATGTCACTGGCAGGAAAGGGGTTAAATGTGTTCCCTGGGAGGTGTTTCTAACTGGGGGGATGGGACTGACTGAAGGAGGAGAGAGATCTCTGTTCCTAATCACTAGGAACAGCAGATCTGTCTCTCCCCCCCTGTCAGAATGGGGATCTGTCTGTTTACATTGACAGATCCCCGTTCTGGCTCTCTGTGGAGCGATCGCGGGTGGCCGGCTGACATCGCGGCCACACACAGGTCCTTTTATACTCCTATATACATTTATGGAGCCATGACAGGTCCTCTTTATACTTCTACATACATGTATAGAGCCATGACAGGTCCTCTTTATTTTCATATATACATGTATAGAGCCAGGACAAGTCCTCTTTATACTTATATATATATATATATATATATATATATATATATATATATATACACGTATAGTGCCATGACCGTTATACTCCTATACATGAATAGAGCCATGACAGGTCCTCTTTATTCAGCTACATGCATGTATAGAGCCATGACAGATCCTCTTAAGTTATCATGATATAAAATTATATCCTTTTGGTGGGCGTAATTTTTTTTTGGCGGGGGGCAGCATTTAATTCTTGGTACCAGGCAGCACAATGTCTTAGGCCGGCACTGGGGGGGGACACCTGAAATGTAAGGAAGCACTCCGCTGGCTGGGGACACCTGAGATGTAAGGAGGCACTCCGCTGGCTGGGGACACCTGAGATGTAAGGAAGCACTCCGCTGGCTGGGGACACCTGAGATGTAAGGAGGCACTCCGCTGGCTGGGGACACCTGAGATGTAAGGAGGCACTCCACTGGCTGGGGACACCTGAGATGTAAGGAAGCACTCCACTGGCTGGGGACACCTGAGATGTAAGGAAGCACTCCGCTGGCTGGGGACACCTGAGATGTAAGGAAGCACTCCGCTAGCTGGGGACACCTGAGATGTAAGGAAGCACTCCGCTGGCTGGGGACACCTGAGATGTAAGGAGGCACTCTGCTGTGGACACCCCTGAGATGTAAGGAGGCACTCCGCTGGGGACACCTGAGATGTAAGGAGGCACTCCGCTGGGGACTGCTGAGATGTAAGGAAGCACTCCGCTGGCTGGGGACACCTGAGATGTAAGGAGGCACTCTGCTGGCTGGGGACACCTGAGATGTAAGGAAGCGCTCCGCTGGCTGGGGACACCTGAGATGTAAGGAAGCACTCCGCTGGCTGGGGACACCTGAGATGTAAGGAGGCACTCCGCTGGGGACACCTGAGATGTAAGGAGGCACTCCGCTGGGGACACCTGAGATGTAAGGAGGCACTCCACTGGGGACACCTGAGATGTAAGGAAGCACTCCGCTGGCTGGGGACACCTGAGATGTAAGGAGGCACTCCGCTGGCTGGGGACACCTGAGATGTAAGGAGGCACTCCACTGGCTGGGGACACCTGAGATGTAAGGAAGCACTCCACTGGCTGGGGACACCTGAGATGTAAGGAAGCACTCCGCTGGCTGGGGACACCTGAGATGTAAGGAAGCACTCCGCTAGCTGGGGACACCTGAGATGTAAGGAAGCACTCCGCTGGCTGGGGACACCTGAGATGTAAGGAGGCACTCTGCTGTGGACACCCCTGAGATGTAAGGAGGCACTCCGCTGGGGACACCTGAGATGTAAGGAGGCACTCCGCTGGGGACTGCTGAGATGTAAGGAAGCACTCCGCTGGCTGGGGACACCTGAGATGTAAGGAGGCACTCTGCTGGCTGGGGACACCTGAGATGTAAGGAAGCGCTCCGCTGGCTGGGGACACCTGAGATGTAAGGAAGCACTCCGCTGGCTGGGGACACCTGAGATGTAAGGAGGCACTCCGCTGGGGACACCTGAGATGTAAGGAGGCACTCCGCTGGGGACACCTGAGATGTAAGGAGGCACTCCGCTGGGGACACCTGAGATGTAAGGAGGCACTCCGCTGGGGACTGCTGAGATGTAAGGAGGCACTCCGCTGGGGACTGCTGAGATGTAAGGAGGCACTCCGCTGGGGACACCTGAGATGTAAGGAGGCACTCCGCTGGGGACACCTGAGATGTAAGGAGGCACTCCGCTGGGGACACCTGAGATATAAGGAGGCACTCCGCTGGGGACACCTGAGATGTAAGGAAGCACTCTGCTGGGGACTGCTGAGATGTAAGGAAGCACTCCGCTGGCTGGGGACACCTGAGATGTAAGGAAGCACTCCGCTAGCTGGGGACACCTGAGATGTAAGGAAGCACTCCGCTGGCTGGGGACACCTGAGATGTAAGGAGGCACTCTGCTGTGGACACCCCTGAGATGTAAGGAGGCACTCCGCTGGGGACACCTGAGATGTAAGGAGGCACTCCGCTGGGGACTGCTGAGATGTAAGGAAGCACTCCGCTGGCTGGGGACACCTGAGATGTAAGGAGGCACTCTGCTGGCTGGGGACACCTGAGATGTAAGGAAGCGCTCCGCTGGCTGGGGACACCTGAGATGTAAGGAAGCACTCCGCTGGCTGGGGACACCTGAGATGTAAGGAGGCACTCCGCTGGGGACACCTGAGATGTAAGGAGGCACTCCGCTGGGGACACCTGAGATGTAAGGAGGCACTCCGCTGGGGACACCTGAGATATAAGGAGGCACTCCGCTGGGGACACCTGAGATGTAAGGAAGCACTCTGCTGGGGACTGCTGAGATGTAAGGAGGCACTCCGCTGGGGACTGCTGAGATGTAAGGAGGCACTCCGCTGGCTGGCGACAGTGACATCAGGGCTCCCACTGATTCTGCATTATGGTGAGTTGAATGATTTCATTTTATATTACAATGTAATAATAGAAATAATGCGCTTTAATCACCCTGACACCATAACAACCATGGTGGCGGGATGATTGAATTGCTAACACCAGGTGTTTGGAGAATCTTGATCTGCTGATTGTTAAACTTTCTGGAATACGCATATTTCTATTGCGGTGTAGGATCTGGGCCTGCTGTCCCTCCATCCCTCTTTTTTCTCTCTCTCTCTCTCTCCCTCTCCCTTTGTTTCTCCCTCCATCCCTCGTTCATCTCAGACTCTAACCACACCCCTTTGAGTCACGCCCCTTTAAGCCAGGTTCAATATTACGCTTAAACAACGCCCATTATTCACGGGTCAGGTAGAGGGCCCCTTTGCAGAATTTTGCTTAGGGCCCCAGGAAGGTCAGGATCGGCACTGGTATAAAGTCACCTCTATGTACCTGACATTTTGGGCATAATGGCATATCTCTTCTGCCCCAGTCAAAACAATCTAGCAAGTTTACGATAGACTCTATGAAGGTAAAGAGATGTATAGAAAGAATGGACTTTATAGGCACTGCTATAGAAAAATATATAACCTTTTTAATGTTACATGTAAAATGCAATACAAATATAAAATACATAAAGACAAAAAAAGGGGGGGAAACCGTGGGTCATAACCACAGGGGAACACTCAAAGGTAAGTATCACTTAGTGTGGGGATATACATGCTTAAATTGCCCACGCTGGACATAAGAGAGTGTTTCCCAGGTAAGTATCCACCGGGTTCCTGGAGAATTTAAAAGATGCTCAACATGTTTCGCGATTTTGGAAGAATCGCTTCTTCAGGAGTTTCTAAATTTCAATAGAAAACATGGTTTTAATACACAAAAAAGTAATAATAATACAGATTTATACAGTACATATGGATGTCAATGACTGTAGACAATGACTTTCACCAAAGAAAGTGTTATTGCAAAATGTCGGATGCGTTTTCTCCACCCCCCAGCACCTCAACTGGAAAATCCGCCCACCAAGAGGTGGCGGAGTGTCACCACCTAATCCTGGCTGATGAACCCGATGAAGGAAGGTGAGTATAGCGGGGGATACGGGGATGCACCAGGAAACTAGAATACACCAAACATACATGGGTAATTAAGCTAATAAAAAGATAAATAGAATTGCCTTCAATTGAAGGTAATACTTAATTAGCTGGAAACTTACATATGTAAAGGGTTGAAAGGTAAGCAATAACAGCGGAAAGTTGTAATTATCTGGATGCGGAGTTACTAAACAGGTATTGTAATGTATTTCTAAAAAATATAAGAGAGAACATTTTTAGGAATTTTTTTTAGCCTATTTGACTGCAGAATTGCTGACATTGCTGCGGTTGAATAAAGAGCATACCTTCAAAGAATTAACCGGCTAGGACGGCTTAGCATATGGCTAACACAGGATGGAAAAGTATCACTGATGTTTCAAAGATGTCTGAATAGGGGAGTCATCTCACTGCAATCAAAGGCATGAGAATGGTAGAAAAACATATCAAGTTAGGGAGCCCATCAAAGAGGTTCTTAGAAAAAAGGTAATTTATACTTTGAAAACAAAGTTGTTTCAAACAAGTGAGCTTTAATAACTTACAAAATACTGCTCCCTGAGTAACCCAAGCTGTTAAAAATTCAAAAAGCTGCTGGTCTGCTGTTGATGCCAGTGTAAAGCAGATCTAAAAAAGAGGCATAAGGAGACTAGTGAATTGCTAAATAGCCATATGGTATACTGGTAACTGCTATTGAAACAGCAGAGAAGGCGAATAGATTTTGCCCAACATACCTTGAAGAGTATACATCCGCATCCAGGTTTACTCCCGCTGTTGTGCTGCAGGGTACCGCAAGCGACCGCCAGGGCTGGATTTACCATTGGGCTTGACTGGGCTCAAGCCCATGGGCCCTGCCCAATAGGGGGCCCCTGCCTGTTAAAGTCTCCTTACTTTTTTCTTTGATTTTTTCTCCAGCGTATGCGCTTCCTGTCCACTGAGTCACAGCATCCGCCCTATACGCTTTCTACGCAAGCTGCGTAGGGCCCCCACAATGTACTCGGGGGACCCCCGCCTCCCCCTCGTGTCCTTTTCCATACACGTGATGTAAATAGGTAGCGCCTGCCCTGAGCTATTGACTGTCTGACGCTGACCGTGTGTCCTGCCGAAAAAGTTCCCTCTGCAGATAAGGAACCCCCCTGTACTGCGCAGGCGAGTCCACAAGTGGATCTTTTGTTTCTTTTCAGACCAAGAAATATTGGTTGTGGATATTTTAGCGGCTGCAGAGTCATTGGTGTGCAGGGGGTAGCAAATAGGCATTAAAGAGCTTGTTATATGTTTAAGATGGATAGCTGAATTGATAGATCGATACACATATTTTTATTGTGGTGTAGGATCTGGGCCTGCTGTCTCTCCCTCTCCCTCCATCCCTCCATCCCTCTCCCTCCATCCCTCTCCCTCCATCCCTCTCCCTCCATCCCTCATTCATCTCAGACTCTAACCACACCCCCTTCCGAGCCATGCCCATTTGAGCCACGCCCACAATTTTGCGTGAACCATTCCCATTTTTCGTATTGTATAGAAGGTAGGGCTCGAAAGTGACTCAAGCCCAGGGGCCCCCACCACCCTAAGTCCTGCCCTGGCGACCGCACTCCCCAATGAACAGCTGGGGAGTGAGAGGTTCACCTCGCTTTGTGTGCATCCCGCTCACGTGTTGGTCAGAGGCGTCTGACGTCACGTGGGCTGGCCAATGACGCACTCCACATCCATGCCTGAATCGGCGCCTGCGCACTGCTGGACTGCTGGCAAGTCCCGGGCGCAGGTGAGGGCGGAAGTGCGACTACGTCACATCAGAAGATGTGTCTTGGTTGCCATTGGATGATAAGGAACACCTCCCCGCCTGTGGTGCAGGAGGAGGAGGGAACCAATCCCCAACGGCTTGGGTGGCCACGTATTCCCCACACCCTCCCCAATATGGAAAAAGATCTGGGTGGGTGACTGGATGGAACAGTGGAGCAGTGAATGGGGGATAGAGAAAACTAACCAGACATAGTAAAATTGCATGTGATAAACATGCTTAAAGAGCCAATGGTTATGGCTATACCTAAAAAATATATACAGATATGCATTGAATGTTAACTGATAATTTAACAGTTGTAACAAAAATAAAAAAAAATACATGGTCACAGGACTCATGAGGCAATCCGTTTTAAAGCCAAGCGAATGCTAAAGGATCTATAATATCTGCCAAGTATTGGAACATGAATTGTAAATTCCAGAAAAAAGATTGAAAAATGTATCTGACCGGCGACGTCCCTATTATACTCCAGACCCAAAACCAACATCAATCTACAAACCACCAAGTTCATAACAAAATACTCTGCACAACACAACTCCTTAAAAAACTGTTTTGAACGACACTGACACTTGCTCAGTGAGGACACCACACTGGGCAAGTATGTCAGAGAAACACCTGAAATTGTGTATCGAAGGGCCTCGTCTATTGGCAACAATTCACTAGTCTCCTTATGCCTCTTTTTTTAGATCTGCTTTACACTGGCATCAACAGCAGACCAGCAGCTTTTTGAATTTTTAACGGCTTGGGTTACTCAGGGAGCAGTATTTTGTAAGTTATTAAAGCTCACTTGTTTGAAACAACTTTGTTTTCAAAGTAAAAATTACCGTTTTTCTAAGAACCTCTTTGATGGGCTCCCTAACTTGATATGTTTTTCTACCATTCTCATGCCTTTGATTGCAGTGAGATGACTCCCCTATTCAGACATCTTTGAAACATCAGTGATACTTTTCCATCCTGTGTTAGCCATATGCTAAGCCGTCCTAGCCTGTTAATTCTTTGAAGGTATGCTCTTTATTCAACCGCAGCAATGTCAGCAATTCTGCAGTCAAATAGGCTAAAAAAAAATCCTGAAAATGTTCTCTTTTATATTTTTTAGAAATACATTACAATACCTATTTAGTAACTCCGCATCCAGATAATTACAACTTTCCGCTGTTATTGCTTACCTTTCAACCCTTTACATATGTAAGTTTCCAGCTAATTATTACCTTCAATTGAAGGCAATTCTATTTATCTTTTTATTAGCTTAATTACCCATGTATGTTTGGTGTATTCTAGTTTCCTGGTGCATCCCTGTATCCCCCGCTATACTCACCTTCCTTTATCGGGTTCATCAGCCAGGGTTAGGTGGTGACACTCTGCCACCGGTGGATACTTACCTGGGAAACACTCTTTCTTCTGTCCAGCGTGGGCAATTTCAGCATGTATATCCCGCACTAAGTGATACTTACCTTTGAGTGTTCCCCTGTGGTTATGACCCACGGTTTCCCCCCCCCCCTTTTTTTGTCTTAATGTATTTTATATTTGTATTGCATTTTACATGTAACATTAAAAATTTTATATATTTTTCTATAGCAGTGCCTATAAAGTCCATTCTTTCCATACATCTTGTTATCAATTAACCAGGATGTGGAACTTTAGTTAACGAGGGTGACTGATTACCACCCAAGTGCACCTGTAATCAATTTGTTGACCAGACTCTATGAAGGATTAACAATTGCGACAACTTATGTGAGGCAGACAGGGATGTGATAGGAACTGAATCTAAGACTGTCCCAATGATCGCCATCTACGTCTCTAAGATCGGCAGTCCATTGAGCCCTGCATTTCAACAAAGCATGGTCCTGGATGGACAACAACAGTACTAAGTATTTACGAGATATCAGACCTTTGCAGACACTTAGTCACTTTGAAGGACCTCAGTCACTAAGGAAGAGCTAGCTAAGGTCAAATTGAGAGTTTGTTTTTGTGTCTGCAATGCGTGCCTGGGCTGAAGGTATTGGTAAAATTGCTTTTGGGATAATAAGAATTCAGTGCATAGATCAGGCGTGTCCAAAGTCCCGCCCGCTGGTTTCGGACGGCCCGCCTGGTCATTTTGACATGTACGTCTTTTGTGGCCCCCAACGAATCCTTGAGCGCCGGGGGCCACAAAAGAAATACATGCTGGCTGCCGAGGAGGAGGCAGGACAAGCGCTGTGCACACAGGAGTACTTTCTGTTTACACGGCGACCTGGAAGTCCCGTCTCCTGCGCTGCCATTGGACGACTGTTCTGTCCATCACAGGAGGCGGGACTTTCGATTAAAGAGACCGCCGAGAAAACAGGAAATTCTCCCGTATGTCTGTCGGCGCTCGTCCCGCCCCCCGTCTCCTCCAATGCTGCAGATGAATGAATCAGGCTGTAATGGTGAGTCTGCATTCATGGCAAGGGGGGTGCTGCATTCAGGGCAAGGGGGGTGCTGCATTCAGGGCAAGGGGGGTGCTGCATTCAGGGCAAGGGGGGTGCTGCATTCAGGGCAAGGGGGGTGCTGCATTCAGGGCAAGGGGGTGCTGCGTTAAGGGCAAGGGGGTGCTGCGTTAAGGGCAAGGGGGTGCTGCGTTAAGGGCAAGGGGGTGCTGCGTTAAGGGCAAGGGGGTGCTGCGTTCAGGGAAAGAGGGTGCTGCGTTCAGGGAAAGAGGGTGCTGCGTTCAGGGAAAGAGGGTGCTGCGTTCAGGGAAAGAGGGTGCTGCGTTCAGGGAAAGAGGGTGCTGCGTTCAGGGAAAGAGGGTGCTGCATTCAGGGCAAGGGGGTGCTGCATTCATGACAATGGGGGTGCTGCATTCATGACAATGGGGGTGCTGCATTCATGACAATGGGGGTGCTGCATTCATGACAACGGGGGTGCTGCATTCATGACAACGGGGGTGCTGCATTCATGACAACGGGGGTGTTGCATTCAGGGCAAAGGGGGTGTTGCATTCAGGGCAACGGGGGTGCTGCATTCATGGCACTTGTGAGGCTGTATTGATGGGCAGTGACTAGGGTTGAGCGAACCCGAACTGTAAAGTTTGGGTCCGTACCGAACATTTGAATTTTTGGGTACCGGACCCAAACCCGAACAATTGCGTGTATGTTTGGGTTCGGGTCCGGTGTTCGGCGATGTAATGGCGCATTTAGAAAAGCTTCAGGGGGCAGCCAATCACCTTTTTGTTTAACTGGTGTGCCCTTAGAAGCCATCATAGCCATGCCTACTAATGGCATGGCTGTGATTGGCCAGTGCAACATGTGACCCAGCTTCTGTATGAGCTAGAGGCACACAGCACAGCACGTCACTGCTGTTGCTTATTAGGGAGAGATTGAAATACTATGAGTTAGTCCTGATTCTGCAATCTGAGAGAAAAGATAGAGAGACAGTTTAGGGCAAGGTTCCTGTTGGTGCTTTCAGGGAGAGAGATTTATATAGAAGTCCAGATTCAGAGATCTAATAACTCAGCGATCTGCATAGGTTTACCTGTTTGTGTTGCAGTGCACAGTCTTCTTACACTGCCATGAGCCCAGTGTCAGAGAAATTGTAATTTTTATCTGCAAGCTCAGTGCACCAGCACTGCATATGTTACGTTGAGAGATACACCCTGTACATACTGTGGGTGTATTGTGCTCTTGCAAAAAGACCCATTTAGGGCCAAAAAAATAAAAAAAATTGCAGTGTTTTCTGCATATATGCAAGTGTGAGATTTACAGTTTATATATTTTTCTTGTATTGTGCTATTCCAAAAAAAAACTTTTAGGGCAAAAATTTTTTTTTAATAGCATTTTCTGTATTGCTGTAGGTGTGAGATACAGCGTTTACATACTGTGGGTGTGTTGTGTTCTTCCAAAAACACCCATTTAGAGCCACAAAAAATATTTTGCAGTGTTTTTTCTGCATATCTGGAGGTGTGTGAAATAAACAATTTATATATTTTTCTTCTACTGTGCTATCCTAAAAAAATAATTGTAGGACAAACACATTTTTTTTAATAGCATTTTCTGCAGTTCTGTAGCTGTGAGATACAGCGTTTACATACTGTGGGTATGTTGTGCTCTTCCAAAAGCACCCATTTAGGGCCACAAAAAATATTTTGCAGTGTTTTCTGTATATCTGGAGGTGTGTGAAATAAACAATTTATATATTCTTCTTCTACTGTGCTATCCTAAAAAAAATTTTTTAGGCCAAAAAAATTTTTTTTTAATAGCATTTTCTGTATTGCTGTAGGTGTGAGATACAGCGTTTACATACTGTGGGTGTGTTGTGTTCTTCCAAAAACACCTATTTAGGGCCACAAAAAATATTTTGCAGTGTTTTCTGCATATCTGGAGCTGTGTGAAATAAACAATTTATATATTTTTCTTCTACTGTGCTATCCTAAAAAATAAAAACATTTTTGAATAGCATTTTCTGCAGTTCTGTAGCTGTGAGATACAGCGTTTACATACTGTGGGTGTGTTGTGCTCTTCCAAAAACACCCATTTAGGGCCACAAAAAATATTTTGCAGTGTTTTCGGCATATCTGGAGGTGTGTGAAATAAACAATTTATATATTTTTCTTCTACTGTGCTATCCTAAAAAAATAATTGTAGGACAAAAAATTTTTTTGAATAGCATTTTCTGCAGTTCTGTAGCTTTGAGATACAGCGTTTACGTACTGTGGGTGTGTTTTGCTCTTCCAAAAACACCCATTTAGGGCAAGATCCTAAATTTGGAAAATATGAGGAGAACGTCAAAGGGACGTGGTGGCCCCGGTCGTGGTGCTGCTGGTGGAGCTCCTGTTGCAGGGAGAGGACGTGGTCGATCTGTGCCAGCTACATGCACAAGTGAAATACCTTCCTCAGGTGCGAGTAGGCGACTGAGCCTGCGGCGGTATTTTGTCGCGCCTAATGAGGCTGTACAAATGTTGAGGCCAGGACAAGTACAGGCGATAGTAGATTGGGTTGCTGACAGTGCCTCCGGTTCCTTCACATTGTCTCCCACCCACTCTTCTGATGAAAGATCAGAGTTGGCACCTGCAGCCCATGTCTATCAGTCTTTCACCTCACCCCCTTGCAAATCAGCCAAGCAGTCTGAGCCCCAAATCATGCAGCAGTCTCTTCTGCTTTTCGACGACTCTGTTAGCAGGGTTTCCCAGGACCATCCACCTAGCCCTGCCCCAGAAGTGGAAGAGATTGAGTGCAATGATGCCCAACCACTTATGTTTCATGATGAGTACATGGGAGGACCATCGCAGCACGTCTCGTATTATGACGAAACACAGGTGCCAACTGCTGCTGCTTTCGCAATTGTGCAGACAGACAAGGAGGGCAGGGGTGAAGACTGGGTGGATGATGATGTGGAGGACGATGAGGTCCTTGACCCCACATGGAATCAACGTTATGCAGGTGACCAGTGTAGTTCGGAGGAAGAGGCGGTGGTCGCACAGAGCCACCAGCACAGCAGAAGAGGGAGCAGGGTGCAAAAGCGGAGCGTCCGTCCCCTAGATAGTACGTCTGCTACTGCCCAAAGCAGCAAGGAACCGAGCACACCAAAGCCAGGTCCAAGGAGTTCCCTAGCGTGGCAGGCTCTTCAGACAATGTGCTGATGACAAGACACGAGTGGTTTGCACGCTGTGCAATCAGAGCCTGAAGCGAGGCATAAACGTTCTCAACCTGAGCACAACCTGCATGACCAGGCATCTAAGTGCAAAGCACGAGTTGCAGTGGAGTAGACACCTCCAAAACAAAGAAAGGTCTCTGGTTCCTCCTGCTTCCTCTTCTGCTGCAGTCTCGGCCTCTTCATCCACCTCTGTAGTGACAGTAGCACCTGCCAACCCGCAAACAGAGCATCTGCCAGCAACACTACCACCTGGGTCACCAACCATCTCCACAATGTCCCATGGAAGCGTTCAGCTCTCTATCTCCCAAACACTGGAGCGGAAGAGGAAGTACCCCCCCAGCCACCCGCAATCCCTGGCCCTGAATGCCAGCATTTCAAAATTCCTCACCTTTTGAAATGCTGTCATTCCGTCTGGTGGAGACGCAGAGTTTTAAAAGCCTGATGGCATTGGCTGTCCCACAGTACGTCGTGCCCAGCCGCCACTATTTTTCCCAGGCGAGCCATCCCTTCCCTGCACAACCAAGTGGGGGACAAAAGTGTGCACTGCGCAACACCATCTGTGGCAAGGTCCACCTAACTACGGATGCGTGGACCAGTAAGCACGGTCAGGGACGTTATATCTCCCTAACAGCACACTGGGTAAATGCAGTGGAGGCTGGGCCTGAGGCAGATAGCAGTTTGGCGCATGTCCTTCCACCACTGAGGATTTCAGGGCACTTCAGTTTGCCTCCTGTTGCTAACTCCTCCTACTCCGCTTCCTCATCCTCTACCGCCTCCTCATCCGGTCAGCGTAACACCTTCACCACCAACTTCAGCACAGCCAGGGGTAAACAACAGCAGGCAGTTTTAAAACTTTCCTGTTTGGGGTAAAAACCAAACACTGTGCAGAAGTTGTGGAGGGACATGGAACAACAGACCGATGAGTGGTTGCTGTCAGTGAGCCTCAAGCCCGGACTGGTGGTGTGCGATAATGGGCGAAATCTCGTAGCAGCTCTGGGCCTAGCCGGTTTGACGCACATCCCTTGCCTGGCGCATGTGCTGAACTTGGTGGTCCAGAGGTTCCTGAAAAATTACCCCAATATGCCAGAGCTGCTGCAGAAAGTGCGGGCCATCTGTGCGCACTTTCGGCGTTCTCACCCTGCTGCTGCTCGCCTGTCAGCGCTGCAGCGTAACTTCGGCCTTCCCGCTCACCGCCTCATATGTGACGTGCCCACAAGGTGGAACTCCACCTTGCACATGCTGGTCAGACTGTGCGAGCAGCAGCAGGCGATAGTGGAGTTTCAGCTGCAGCAATCACACGTGAGTCGCTCTGCGGAACAGCACCACCAATAACTGGGCCTCCATGCAAGACCTGTGTGCCTTGTTGCGCTGTTTCGAGTACTCGACCAACATGGCTAGTGCCAATGACGCCGTTCTCAGCGTTACTATCCCAGTTCTATGCCTCCTTGAAAAACCGCTTCGGGCGACGATGGAAGAGGATGTGGCACAGGAGGAGGAGGAGGAGGCGGGATCATTTCAAAGGCTTTCAGGGCAGTCTTTCACAAGTGGCTACGAGGGTGGGTTCCTGCACCAACAAACACCAGGTACAAAATTGTCCGGCAGCAAGGGCACAGTTCTGGAGGATGACGAGGTGGAGGATGAGGAGGAGGAGATGGAGGAGGAGGAACCATGTTCACAGCAGGAGACCAGCTCATGGCCATCACTGGTGCGTGGCTGCGGGGATACAGAGGACACAGACAATACACCTCCCACAGAGGACAGCTTTTCTTTGCCTCTGGGCAGCCTGGCACACATGAGCGATTACATGCTGCAGTTTTTCCGCAACGACCGCCGAGTTGCCCACATTCTAACTGGTGCTGATTACTGGGTGGCCACCCTGCTGGATCCCCGTTACAAGGACAACGTACCGTCCTTAATTCCCTCACTGGAGCGGGATCGTAAGATGCGTGAGTACAAGCGCACGCTGGTAGACGCACTGCTGGTGGCATTCCCACCTGACAGCGGGCATACGGTGGAAGCACAAGGCAAAGGAAGGAGGAGGAGGAAGAGGTCGCCAATGCAGCCGGGGCACCGCCAGCACCTCAGAAGGCAGGGTTAGCATGGCCGAAATGTGGAAAAGCTCTGTCAGCACGCCACAACAACCAGCACCACCAGCTGTGATGGAACGTCTTAGCAGGAGGCAGCATTTCACCAACATGGTTGAGCAGTAGGCGTGCACAGGCCTACACGTACTGGATGACGGGTCTGCCCCCTTCAACTTCTGGGTCTCTAAATTGGGCACATGGCCTGAGTTTGCCCTTCACGCCTTGGAGGTGCTGGCCTGCCCTGCAGCCAGTGTATTATCTGAACATGTATTTAGCATGGCAGGGGGCGTTATCACAGACAAGCGCAGCCGCCTGTCCAGAGCCAATGTGGACAAGCTCACGTTCATTAAAATGAACCAGGCATGGATCCCACAGGACTTGTCCGTACCTTGTGCAGAATAGACCTGTATACTGGTGTTCTGACAAAAACTGTCCGGCCATCGGATTGTGTCGGGCCCGAACTGCACAGGCGCAGCGCATGCGCAGTGCGGAGGACAAGGAGATTCACAAAATCTCAGAAGATGAACAGTTCCTGCGCAGTGAGTGCAGGTTCAAGCCCCATCCATCCAAGTGGACATACGGTAGCACATAGTAGCAGGGCCCCTCACAGGCTCAAAAGGCACAGCACTGTATCGGCGGTTCAACCCTAGCCTACCATGGCAGCGCCAACTGTAGGCTGCAGGGAACTGCACAACAATACTGTCCCCCGAGGACAAAATGGTCCATAAATCCTACAGAATTAGGGTGTTTGAGCCTATTTACCACTCAAACACTTCCCTTAAATTTAGCACCCCGCTACATTTTTATTTCAAAGTATTTTATTTTCCCACTAGCTTATCCATTAAATTGAATATTTTTTTACAGAAAGGGCGTATTCTGGGGCATTCCCACCATATGTGTGGCATCGTGCTGTTGAGTTTCTGAGTTTCTTAATGACTTCCTGTACCTCTTCTGCTGAAAAGGGGGCCTCCAGCATATTATTATTAATAATATTTTTTTTAATGTTATTTTAAGTTTTTTTCCCTATCCACATTTGTTTGCAGAGCACTTCCCATGCTCCTAACAACATGTTTCTGCCATTTGCAGCCCTCTAGCCCTTTCCATTACTTTTTAGAGCCTTTATAGTCCTCAGAAGTTCAGGTCCCCATTGACTTCCATGGGGTTCGGGGTCAAGTTCGGGTCAAGTTCGGTCCCGAACTCGAACTTTTTTCCGAAGTTCGGCCGAACCCGTCGAACTCGAATATCTAGGTGTCCGCTCAACTCTAGCAGTGACCCTTATTTTGATTCACAGTTCTTTATTTAAAATCTAAGATTTTTTAAAGTGAAGGTGTGTGCTATACGCCGATAAATACGGTATATCCAAATAACACGCCTGAGCTCATCTCTTCACCACACAACCACAAAGGCAAGGGAATTCTTGTTGGGCATTGTGTATTAGGGCTCGAACGAACACACTTAGACCAAATTTTATTGGTTCACAGAATGTCAGGCAAAATGGTCGGCCCTCACGCATGTTCACTTCATAAAATCTGGCCCTCTTTGAAAAAAGTTTGGACACCCCTGGCATAGATGGTCCTATTCCTTAAGAGTGGTGCCACTAAAAACTTGGTGAAAAAAACTAAATACTTCTCTGTTTCCATGAAGAGAACCCATGCAATTTATAAAGTTCGGGGTAATTAGGATTGTGCCATAGGGGGGTAAATTCCAAAGGGGCAGTAATAGATAGTGCCTCTTTGGAGGCCTTCCATACTCTCTTGAGGAGAACTGCCGTAGGGCAAGAGGAGGGGAGGCTCAGTAGGTCTATCTCTAAGTGGGAGCTAGTCGGCAAATTGGAATTGGAAATAGTTACTAGACATGTGCATTCGTTTTCGTCCGAATGCATTTTCGTACGAATTTCAGCTATTTTCGTTATCGTTTTAACAAACGAAAACGAAAGCACAGAATCCGAAAACCGAAAGATCCGACATAAACAAATGCTTTATTTTCGTTTTCGTTGCTACAACAGTTCGATATAGATAGGAGATTCGACGTGACGCTGACAATAACAATCTGTGTCTATCGAACCTGTGGTCGAATGTGCCTAACTCTATTAGTCCAAGATTATTCTACATAGGAGAGAAAAGATTCGACATTATAGAGAGAAAAGATTCGACATAGGAGAGAAAGATTCGACATAGGAGAGAAAAGATTCGACATAGGAGAGAAAAGATTCGACATAGGAGAGAAAAGATTTGTTATTATAGAGAGAAAAGATTCGACATAGAGAGAAAAGATCACTGCTGGAATTGGGTGGGGGAAGTAAAATAAAAATAAAGTTGATGATGAATGCTATTGGCTGATTGTAACCAAAGAGGAGGAGCAGTAAAATAGCTAGAATGACGAAGATTCGACAAAGCATCGAAAGTTAGAAGATTCGACGGTGCAGCAAAACTGTATGACGCTGCAATCGTACATTTCCGGTCAAATGCATCCTCCCATAGGCTATAGAAGAATTCTAATGTTGGTTGACTAGTAATAGTAATGAATAAATATAATTATTACTAGTCATACAACATTAGAATTCTTCTATAGCTTGTGGGCGGAACATTCGACCGGAAATGGATGATTGCAGCGTCGTACAGTTTCACTGCCCCGTCGAATCTTCTTTGAACATTCGACAGACACCATAAGCCTTCAATGACAGATTCGACCTTAATTAATTCAGATTTTCGGACGAATGCAATTTCTAACGAAAAACGAAATAAATAAAAACGAATTTCGGGAGTAACTAAATAAATTTATTTTTCGGACGAAAACGAAATTCCGAAACGAAATATTTCAGTGTGCACATGTCTAATAGTTACTAAATGAGCTATAGGATCTATAGTACTACAGTCCCCCCAGCCAGCAAGCTGTTGCAATTGAGAAGCCAGGAAATACATTCTGGGATGTGGAATTGCCAGTCCCTGGTTATCCTTACTATACTGCAGAGCAGATAAACTGATACAGGCTTTTTTCCTTTTCCATTTAAGGTCTTGGAATTGAGAGTCATTACGTTATAACAAATACGTTTAACCACTTAAAGCGGAGTTCCGCCGAATTTATTTATTTAAATGTCAGCAGCTACAAATACTGCAGCTGCTGACTTTTAAAATAAGGACTCTTACCTGTCCAGGGCACCCGCGATGTCGGCACCCGAAACCGATCCCTCCCTCGGCTCTCGGGTGCTGCCGCCGCCATCTTCGGAAAGGGAACCAGGAAGTGAAGCCTTGCGACTTCACTTCCTGGTTCCTTACTGCGCATGCGCGACTCGCACTGCACGATCCCACTGGTCCCTGCTGTCTTCTGTAAGCTGTGTGTCTCCCAGAAGACAGCGGGGGGGGGGGGGGGACAGAGAATGCGCCGGAAGTGGCATAGATACCCGCAGGTGGCTCGGGTATCTATGCCTAGAAGTGGGAGCAAAATACCTGTATTAGACAGGTATCTGCTCCCCCCTCACCCTGAAAGGTGCCAAATGTGACACCGGAGGGGGGGGGGATTCCGAAAAGCGGAAGTTCCATTTTTGGGTGGAACTCTTTTTTAAAAGGACCGAACCTCTTTTCTGAGATTTGTTGTTTACAAGTTAAAAACATTTTTTTTGCTAGAAAATTACTTGGAACCCCCAAACATTATACCTTTTTTTTCTGTAGCGGGACCCCCAAAAATGGGGTCACTATGCTGTAAATTTAGGGACAGTCTGAGCAATAGCATGGCTCAGATTCTACAATTCTGTTTAATATGGACTCTGCTCTGCCATGTTGTTGCCTGGTGTATAGTTCCCCTGGGCCTGTGGTGGCGCTGTTGCCCAGGTCTCTCGGTTACCGTGCGGTGGGCGGGTTCGGCCTGCTGTGCATGCTGGGAGAGGGTACAAAAAGGGCATACGCCATGTTCTAGGAGGAGTGTGCCTCATTGGGGTGGTGTGCCAGGGGGATTCCAAGGAGGACCCCTGGTGGCGAAGTCGCGCCTGTTGGCCTTGCTGGCCTGGGGTGCGTGAATTGGCCGAGGAGTCTCGGGCACCTTTAGCCCAAGGCTATAGAGTTCCAGGTAGGCCCAGTACCTTCAACTGGGTCTAAAACCAACACACTGGAGTCCCAGGGAACCCGTGTGAGGGTGGCCCACTCTGAAGGAGAGGAAACCAGGGGAGGACCTATCCGATGGATCGGTGAAGAAATTCATGGTGAAGGAGAGGCCTGGTTGCCTATCAGAGGGAAGGATTTGTGAGTTGCAGTATAGCTCCTGTAGTGTGTCCCATTGGCACCTATGATCTCTACTAATCTATGGGAGTTTCAAAGTTCTAACTCAGTAACTAAAGGATTCTGTGGCAGAGGATCTCTTAGACTTGTCCGTGAAGGGGACTAAATTAAAGAAACTGTTCATGCTCCACTCCGGCTGCTAGAACTGTGAGAGGGATCTATCCGGGTGAGCAATTCACACTCAGGCTTGAGTAAAGAATAGGGTACCTGGGTGCCGCGTGCCTGAACCTGTCTCCCTACCTGCTTTTGTTACTATCTTCAACCTATTCCCAAATCTGTTTCAAGCAAGATAAAATAAACTCCTCTGTTTGGAGTTTAAACATTGTCTGGACATTGGCCTTCATTCAAGGAAAAGAACAGACTTTTCCCTATATTCTGGGGACGAGAACCAATGGACGGGAGGTAACTCGCTGCAGGACCCAAAATTGTAAGAACACTGCTCAACCTCTTATACCGGGAGGATACGGGCATGTGGCACGTGTGCCTTTATCTCTGAAAAGTGAAGGTAGGCAGGAGAAAAGGGCCCGTGTGCTACATTTCTAACACCCTAGAGAATAAAATAGCGGTCGCAATACTTTATGTCACACCGCATTTGCGCAGCGGTCTGTAAACATCCCCTGTAATAGAAAAAAAGCATGACAGGTCCTCTTAAATATGAGATCTGGGGTCAAAAAGACCTCAGATCTCATATTTACACTAAAATGCACTAAAAAATAAAAAACAATTTTGGCATTTGAAAAAAATGCCAAAAAAAGTCCCTTTAAGAGCTATGGGCGGAAGTGACGTTTTTGGCTCTGGGGACACCACCACCCCTAGATATTTAAAGGAGGTAGTTATAGTAATTTGGTTGGCACCTGCAGGGAGGGGCGTCTCCAATGAGTCAAGGGGCATAAGAGTAGATTTAGTCCAGTTTATTTTGAATCTGGAAAATTCAGCACTTTTATTAAATGGTCGTCAGAGTCTGCAACGAGCCAGCTGTATCCCCTAGATATAACAATGTGTCATCCGAAAAAAGGGATATTTTCTCTTCCAAAGAGCCTCTGTGAAACCAAACAACGGCTCGGTTCTTACGGATTTGGATGGCTAAAGGTTCTCCAACTACCATGTTTCCTCGAAAGTAAGACCTACCCTGAAAATAAGACCAACTGTGATATTCGAGGAGGGCTGCAATATAAGCCCTACTCTGAAAATAAGCCCTAGTTTAAGGTGGTTGTAAATGGCTAGAATCTTCTCAATTACAGTAGTATATAATGTAAAAGGTGTGTTTTTCTGTAACCTAATTGAGTCAAATACCTTCAGTACATCGCTACTCGGTGTTCAGCTGATCTTCTGCTGCTCTCTTCCTCTTCTCCCAGCTGTCAGTGGGGAATTACACCCCCCCCCCAACTTCTGCAGTGCTTGGAGCGGGAAGACAGCTCAGGCGGGTCACGGAACCGCCGAGTGGTGCTATCAGAAGGTATTTGACACAATTAGATTACAGAAACGCACACCTCTCTATTACAGTGGTATATAATGATATACTACTGTAGCGGGGTGCTAAATTTAGGGGAAGTGTTGGGTGGTAGTTATACCCAAACACCCCAATTGTTAGAGTTCTTGCAACCATTTTTGTCTGCAGGGAGAGTATTGGTGTATAGTTCCCTGTGGCCTGCAGGTGGCGCTGCCATAGTAGGCCAGGGTCGAACCGCTAATCCAGTGCTGTCCCTTGTGTGTCCCCTCTCGGCAGCCGTACGGTGGGTGTGGTAGGCCTGCTGTGCATGCTGGGAGAGGATATAAAAGGGGCAGACGCTGCCTGTTCAGGGTCGTTCGTTGTCGGGGGTCCTACCCCAGGGTGTGTGTTCCTGTCCGTCCTGGGCACCTTTGGCCCAGGGGCGGAGGTCAGTGGATCAGTCCCAGTCACCTTTAGTCCTGGGGCTGCAACAAAGGCCTGGGGCCAGCACCTTCGGCTGGAGCTCACCAAGGATCGAGGAGTCTCAGGGTGCCGCCTTGCGAGGGGACCCGTATCCTAGATGAGGAGGCCGGGGGAGGAACCGTTCCGAGGGACTGGTGCAGAAGTCACGGTGTGGCAGAGACCAAGTTCATCAAGTCTGTGGCAGAGACCAAGTGTAAAGTTTGAGTACCATATCGGCTGCTAGTCCCAAGCTAGGGAGACTATCCGAATGGGCTGAGTCTGCTTGAGAATCAGAGCAGTGAATTGGGTTACTTTTGTGCCTTGACCTCTTCCACACCTTAAGCTGTCCTGTCCTCTCTCCAACCTTTTCTGTCAGAGACTGTGTTTTACAAGAGAATAAACTCTGCTGGAGTTTCAGCTGGTGTGGACATTCAAGTTACTGTGGGGATACAAGGACTTGTCTTTATTTAATATAGAGGTGAGAAACATTCTCTGGCTGTCTGACTGTGGAGGACCCATCAACAACAACGCTCAACCTCTTCACACAGGAGGGTACGGGCTTGTGGTGCGGTGTGCCTCTCTATTCCTGCGAGGAGCCGAACAAGGCAGGTAAAGAGAGGAGACTGTGCGCTACACTACTGTAATAGAAAGGATTCTAGCATTTTACATCCACTTTTACTATGTTCACACTGGGGATTCCTGACAGGCAGGGATGGAGAGGGGGGAGGAGACAGCACATTAAATGGCAAGCCCTACCCCAAAAATAAGCCCTATGTTTTTGGTTGCCAAAATTAATATAAAACCCAGGCTTATTTTCGGGGAAACACAGTAGTGCGAACAGTAGGGGGAAAAACGGGCACCCTTGGTGAGTGCTCCTGTGTAGGAGAAAGGTGTTCTTAATACAGAGCCTAGCTCTGGGTTCAGAGTAAAGGACACATACCCAATTAATGAAATGTTTACCTAGCTCAAACCAAGACAGGATGTCCCAGAGGTAGGACCATTTGACACTGTCAAAAGCCTTGGCTTCGGATTATCCACCGGCACATGCAAGTTGTTTAACAACCGCCTGATATTATTAGCCGTTGATCGAGTAGGGATGAAGCTCGATTGATCTCTGTGAATTAGTTTACCAATCACCTTAGAAAGTCTGGTGGCTAGAACTAGAGCAAGGAGTTTAACGTCCATATGCAATAAAGTAATGTGACGGTACTGTGCCCGAAGTACAGTTCTGAGTAAGGTCGGACTGACACCTCAAAGGCCTGATTTATTTCAGCTAACTTATGCTCCACCCATAAATAGATCACACCAAGTTAGTCCCCGGATGTAGTTTTACATATTTTTTTTCTTCACTGAACATAAAGTGTAGGCTGAAAAAAAAACGAAAAAAACAACAAAAAACAACCATGTGAATAATTGGTCCGACTCCTGAGTTACCAGGATCTAAAGGCTCAATTGAACCAAAAGGATTTTCACTCCTCCCCACCTTCTTTGTAAAAACCCCTGTTATGCTGGGTTGACCCCAATTCACACCTTCACCTGCTCAGCGAATCCACCCATTGGCCAATGTGAGTCCCTGTTCCTGCAGCTTCCTGGAAAATACAACATGTATGACCTGGCTGTCCCAGAAGGATGAGGAAGTGGGGACACGTCAGTCTTGTCGAGGTGAGAATGATGGTGGCAACAGGCAGGGTCAAAACTTTTTTACAAAACTATGTAAACAGAAAAAACAAAACAAAACAAAATTTTCACTTTACAGAGGGGGAGAATGCAGGGAGGTAAAACCATTTAGGGGAGTGAAGGTGCACTTTAAGTACTATATCAGCTGTACCTGTATACCCCTTTAAAGTGTTTGTTACTCCAGCATTTCATATTCCTGATCTGTACCTGCTGTACCATGCGCTTATATAAAAAAAATATCCTGTTCTTTTTGTATTACTTTCTTTGAGTAAAATCCCTGGTGTTCCTGTCAGTCCCTCTGCGTTCCCATTAATAACCAATAACTGATAAAACAGGAGGACAAACAGTGATCAGTTCCCTAGCTATTCTGAGAACTCAGTCTGCTCTTCTCTAATGATTAGACTTGTCCTGACACCCCCCTCTGCACAGCCATTCACTGTGAAGCTCAGTGTGCTGTTGCTTCTCCTCCCCCAGCTCTTATGCAGCTGAGAACAGAGGGAATGTCATAATTTAAAAAAAATAAAAAAAGGGGGAAAAAAAGGTATTTATATATTTTTTTTTACATCTATACACAAATGTTATGCCTTTCATTTCAGTTTGTATGGAATGTTTTACAAGGTGATCATTTACAATAATTTTAAGGACCAGAGAAAATTTAACTATGGGACAACTATATTTTTTGTAGGACAAACAAGACTTTTGACAAAATCGCCCTGCAAAAATGATTGCATTTACTATGCATCTCTGCTATCTAGAGACCGAGAGATACTGTACAGCCATGGCCAAAAATTGCATATACTCCAGAATGTTATGAAGGGTGATCAGATGAATTGCAATTAATTGCAAAGTCCTTCTTTACCATGAAAATTAACTTAACCCCATTTCCACTGCATTTGTGAAGAAGGCTTCAGGGCGCCCAAGAAAGTCCAAAGTCCAGCAAGCGCCAGGACCATCTCCTAGAGTTCATTCAGCTATGGAATCAGGGCACCACCACCAGAGCCTGCTCAGGAATGGCAGCAGGCAGGCAGGTGTGAGTACATCTGCACATACAGTGAGGCAAAGACTTTTGAAGGATGGCCTGGTGTCAAGAAGGGCAGCAAAGAAGCCACTTCTCTCCAGGTAAAACATCAGGGACAGACTGATATTCTGCAAAAGGCACATGGGTAAAGTCATTTTCTCTGATGAATCCCCTTTCCGATTGTTTGGGGAATCCTGAAAAAAACCTTGCCCAGAGAAGAAAAGGTGAGCGCTACCATTAGTCCCGTGTCATTCCAACAGTAAAGCATACTGAGACCATTCATGTGTGGGGTTGCGTCTCAGCCAGGGGAGTGGATTCACTCACAATTTTGTCTAAGAACACAGCCATGAATAAAGAATGGTATAAAAATATCCTCCGAGAGAAACTTCTCCCCACCATCCAAGAACAGTTTGGTGAGTAACAATGCTTTTTCCAGCATGATGGAGCACCTTGCCATAAGGCAAAAGTGATAACTAAGTGGCTTGGGAAAGAAAACATCAACATTTTGGGTCCATGACGAGGAAACTCCCTAGACATTAATCCTATTGAGAACTTGTGGTCAATCCCCAAGTGTTGGGTGAACAAAAAACCCCACAAATTCTGACAAACTCCATCAGTCAGGATATGGCCAGAAAGTTGATTGACAGCATGCCAGGGTGAATTGCCGATGGCCTTGAAAAACACTGCAAATATTGACTTTTTGCAAAAACTTAATGTAATTGTCAAAAAAATCCTTTGACACATATGAAATGCTTGTGATTATACTTTAGTATACCATAGTAACATCTGACAAAAAGATCTAAAAAAACATTGAACCAGCAGACTTTGTGAAAATTAATATTTGTGTCATTCTTAAAACTTTTGGCCAAGGCTATAGTCCCTTAGAAGAAAAAGAAGGCCTTGCGACTTCAGCTAGCTCTTTGGTGATATACTGGAGATATCCTGATGAGCAGAGTGTAGTAAATTGGGCTGGTATGTCCTAGCAAGCAGGGTAATATAAAGTGTGCTTGTGGTGTCCTGAAGCAGAATGAACACTGTCGCTGCTCGGCAGGGAGTAAGTGTAGCACAGGGTACTACAGGTTTAGGCAAAGAGTAGGGATGAGCTTTACCTTCGAGTCGAACTCATGTTCGACTCGAACATCGGCCCGTTCGCCGAACAGCGAACAATTTAGGGTGGTCGCTGCAAATTCGAAAAGCCACGGAACACCCTTTAAAAGTCTATGGGAGAAATCAAAAGTGCTAATTTTAAAGGTTAATATGCAAGTTATTGTCATAAAAAGTGTTTGGGGACCCGAGTCCTGCCCAAGGGGATATGTATCAATGCAAAAAAAAAGTTTTAAAAACGGCAGTTTTTTCAGGAGCAGTGATTTTAATAATGCTTAAAGTGAAACAATAAAAGCGAAATATTCCTTTAAATTGCCTCATCCCCACAACCCTTGCCCGGGGTCTGCGGGCGAGGGGCTTATCGGAATCTGGAAGCCCCCTTTAACAAAGGGTACCCCCAGATTCCGCCCCCCCCCTATGTGAATTGGTAACGGTGTACATTGTACCCCTACCATTTCACAAAAGAAAGTGTCAAAAATGTTAATAACCACACAGACACAGTTGGGATAAGTCCATCATTGGGCAAGCCGGGGTTACCCAATGATGTGGACGGGTGACCCCGCCCTGTGACGTCACGGGGCGGGGTCACCTGTCCCGTCATTGGGCAAGCCGGGGGTTACCCAATGATGGGGACGGGTGACCCCCCCTCTTACGCGTCATGGGGGTTTCGTGTGGAGTGGGGACTGGAGCATCGCTGGAGAATGGATCACCGCCGGACATCGAGAATGAATTACAACGCTGGACAGACTGGATTACATCGCTGGAATGGTTTTTGGATTTTTTATTTTTTCATTTTTAATAAAGGACTTATCCTAACTGTGTCTGTGTGTTTAACATTTTTGACACTTTCTTTTGTGAAATGGTAAAGGTACATGTTACCAATTCACATAGGGGGGTCGGAATCTGGGGGTCCCCTTTGTTAAAGGGGGCTTTCAAATTCCGATAAGCCCCTCGCCCGCAGACCCCCACAAACACCGGGCAAGGGTTGTGGGGATGAGGCCCTTGTCCCCATCAACATGGTGACATCCTCCCCATGTTGAGGGCATGTGGCTTGGTACGGTTCAGGAGGGAGCACTCTCTTGTCTCCCCTCTTTTCCTGCAGCCTGCCAGGTTGCGTGCTCGGATAAGGGTCTGGTATAGATTTTTTGGGGGAACCCCACGCCATTTTTCTTTTAATGGCGCGGGGTTCCCCTTAATATCCATACCAGACCTGAAGGGCCTAATATGGAATTTGGGGGGGACCTCCATGCTTTTTTTTTGGTTCCGGGTTCCCCTTAATATTCATACCAGACCCAAAGGGCCTGGTAATGGACTGGGGGGGGAATCCCTGCCGTTTTTTTCAATGACTTTGATCTGTATTGCCAGGACCCGACAATTCATGAATAGCCGCGAGTAGTTTTAAATGACTTTTTTTCCTTTAGAAATTACATTTTGTGCAGGGACAGTTCTAAGTATGGGAAACGTGGTATATCACTCCCACTTCCTTTCTAGCAGACATTTTGCCTAAACCTCATGGGAAGGAAGCATGGCATTAGAGCTCCAGGATTTCTTAAAACCGACCTTGGAAGCTTAGTCTGTAAGTAGGCTGTCATCAGCACTCAATCAAGTAGTATATGCTCTACTGATTCAACTGCATTTTTATATGTTTGCTAGTACTTTTCTGTTAGGGAGTTCCTTTCAGCTAGGCCACATTTATGTTAGCTAGGGCCTTACACTAGAGAAGCATGCCTGACTGTACTTGCAGTTTGTAATGTAATGTTCAATTCTAATGTATACTTTATAAATTGTGTTTTGCAGTTTTACAAAAAATATATCCAATTCTCAGTAAAGATTGCAACCGTTGACCTTTCGGCCTGCGTCTCTATTGGGAAGTTGTTAGCTGTCTGCCAAGCCTTGTACTTCAGACACATTGTGAGGGCAGAACACCTTCGATAAGTCAGGCAGAGGTACCCCCAGACTCCTCTACTCGCTAGGGTTGATAGACATATGGAGAGAACTAAATCCTTGCACTAAGGACTATACACACTACTCCGCCAGCACCAAACCTATACCAGGATAGACCATGTCTTCATACATTCCTCCTCTATCCCCCTAGCTGTCGGGTCCAAAATATGTGACAACCCTTTCTGATCACTCAGTAGTCTTCCCTATCTCTTCATAGACCCTCACAATCGGATAGCCCCTTTAACCTCCCTGGCAATTTTCCCGAGTGTGACTCGGGGTTAAATTGTAGTACCATTAGCGGTAACCCCGAGCCACACTCGGAATTGCATTGCAGGAACCTGGTGCAGGTTACGTACCTTGTCCCCAGGCTCCTGCGATGTCCCCCTCGCTGTGTCCGCGGGCTGCGTCCTCCGCCCGATGCCTCTGTGTGCCAGGCTCCGTTCCCTGCCAAAATTTATAATACATACAGTACACTGTAATCTTACAGATTACATTACTGTATGAAATTATTTCATATCCCATTTGTCCCTAGTGTTTTGTCCAGTCCCCTGCATGTATTTTTATATTACATATACTGTTATTTCTGCCTGGAAACTTGAGATTGTCCATAGCAACAAAAAAGTGTCCATTTGCCCAGGTTCACACTGGGCTGCGAGAGTGAAGCCGTGCGAGTTCAGCTGAACTCGCACGATTTCACTCTCACTGGCAGTCCCGATTTCAGCCGCGAATACAAAGACATCTGTGCAGGTTTCTGCACAGATGTCAATGTAAATCGCGGGCCGAAATCGCAAAAAGTAGTACAGAAACGACTTTTTGAAATCGGTGCAGCGCCGCAGATGCGGCGTCGCACCGATTAGGACGGTGCCATTCCCGGCAATTTGCGGCAAATATCGCCGTTTTGACATGCGATTTGACATGCCAAATCGCATGTCAAAACTCACCAGTGTGAACCAGGACTTTATGTCAAAAGTGGTTTGAGACCAGCTAGAAAACAGCGATAGTAAATAAAACTTGCAGAATTGAGCGATAGTGAATAGAGGGGAAATTAATTTTATTATAATTATATTATTTTTTATAATTATTTATAGTTATTATATTATAATTTATGATTTTGCGTTTCAAACTTTATCATACCCGGGATGTCTACTAGACTCTTGTTTGGACAGATTTAAGTGAGTTATTTCTAAAGCCCCGTACACACGGTCGGACTTTTGGCCAACAAACTTCATTTTGAGCAAGTTGGACCAACAATCCGACCGTGTGTACGCTCCATCGGACAAACTTTTTCTTTTTTTTTTTTTGTTTTCATCGGACAAAAGTTGGGTCTGCAAACGGACAAACTTTTGACCAACAAAAGTCCGATGGAGCAAAGTCCGACTGTGTGTACAGAAAACCATAGGACTTTTGTCCGATGGACAAAACAACTAATGTTAAAATCAACCAACAATAGCAGAAGTTGACCAAAGGGTGGCGGTAAAGAGCAGAAAAGAGCAGAAAAAACACGTGATGTTGCAAAAAGTTTTGGGAAAGTTTACAGAAAAGTCCTGTGGTGTGTATGCTATGGGTGTGGCCGGCCAACTCCGTTCGGACAAAAATCCAGGGAAAAGTCAGATGAAAGTCCGACCGTGTGTATGGGGCTTTAGAATTACAGGCCTACAATATAAAACGCCACATTTCCATGCAAAATAATTGTACTGCTTTCAGCATCAAAAATCTGACATAATCATACCGCCAGGGAGGCTACATGGTGACTTAATGGATAACTCTTGAATGACCCTGTTCAATGCACAATTGTGGAGAAAGCTATAAAGGAATACTTTGAGACTAACGATAATGACGCAGTTTCTCCTGGAGTACTCTGGGCAGCACATAAAATGGTAAAGATCTGAAGTAAATAAAATAAGGGACTTCCAATCTCTTAGTAAACTCCACAAAAGCAATCCTACCCATGAAACTCTAGCACAACTAGAGGCTGCCCGTCTAGCTCTAAACCTTACCCTGACAGAAGAAGAAAAACACCTCAGGTGGACAGGAGCACGATTTTACTCTCAAAAAGATAGGATCGGATCCAAACTGGCAGCTAAACTTAGCCCCACACCCCAGCTCCTGTCCTTTCCTAAAATCCATTCCACCTCGGGCACTTGTCACAGAATCCCCTCCGAATCATGGAAACCTTTCATGAATTCTATGCCAATTTATATAGAGCTGATCCTCCCTCCTCCCATCTGACATTAGACGAGTTCCTCCATGATATTCCCATTCCAAATACCTTCTAAAAGTCACAGAACGCGCCTTGAACAGTCTATCATGGCTGAGGAAGTCCTAGAGGTCATTAAACATCTCAAAGCAGGATCAAATTTGCGACCTACATGGCACGCTTCTTTAAATCTCTCCGCGATGGAGCCCACCTGGATCTTCAATCAAATGTAGCCTATATCTCAGTCATCCCTAACCCAGGCAAAGATGATAGTGATGTCAGCAACTACCACCCCATCTCACTTATCAATAATGATCTCAAAATTCTAACGAAAATACTCGTGCAGAGATTGTCAGGATTTATAGCAAACTACATCCACAAAGATCAAGCGGGTTTCATCCCAGGTCGGCAGAGCCCTAATCAAATTAGAAGAGCTTTAGACACATCATCTCTTTATTAAACTTACAGTGGGATGAAGGAAAACCACAAGAAGGCTTTCTTTTATCTATAGACCCTAAGAAGGCCTTTGACACTGTTTCCTGGACATATCTCCTTGAGATCCTAGAAAAATGGGGCTTTGGCCCCATATTTCCCGGAATTATGCACGCTCTCTATTCAAACTTCAGTGGTCAAGTGCGTCTGATGGGCAAATACTCTGATATATTTTCTATTGAGAAAGGAACTAGACAGGGATGCTCCCTTTCACCTATAGTTTTTCTATAGCTATTCAAACTTTGGCCAATGCTATCAGAAACCACCGGGACATCAGGAGTACAATGCAGCCCTCAGGAACACAAATGTGCGCTATTTGCCAACAAATCACTGCTTTTTGTCTCCTCCCGCTTATCTCTACCCCTATCATCTTTAAACTTCTCCAAGATTTCGGTCACATTTTATGTCTAATGCCGCGTTCACACGGCCGGACTTTCCAATGGGAAAACCTCCGTCGGAATTTCCGATGGAAAAATAGTGAACCTGCTCTCTATCTAAGTCCGTCAGGAATTCCGACAGAAAAAGTCAGTTGGGGCATACACACGGTCGGAATATCCGACCAATAGCTCCCATCTGACTTTTTCTGTCGGAAATTCCAACCGTGTGTACACGGCATTAGAGTTAATACCTCTAAATCAACAGCTTTGAACATTATGGGTTTGACAGCGTTGCTAGACCAGCTACAATGTCACTTCCCATTCTCGTGGGCTTCAGACTTTATCCCGTATCTGGGAATCAACCTCCCTCCTAGTATAGATAAACTTTATGCTGTCAACTATCCCCAGATGTTTAAGAAACTAGAAGAGGACTTAGCACACTGGTCAAAACATGGTCTTTCCTGGCTGGGTAGGATCAATTAAAATGACCCTATTACCGCATCTTCTTTATCCGTTCCGATCAATCCCTATCTCATTAATGAAATTGCTCCTTCTCAAATTCAAACTAAAATTTGCCTGATTTGTCTGGAGGAACAAGGAAATACTATATCGGCTAAAGACCCAAGGTGGCTTGGGTCTCCCCAACTTATGGTGGTATCATCAAGCAGCACATCTGGCCCAGATCTCCACTGTGTACTCTAGGGGTCAAAAAACCGGACTGAGTATCCATGAACAGACAAGCCATACCGCATCATACTACTGACTTCCTACTGTGGAGTCCTCCTAAATCGAGACCCCCGGTTCTGGCATCCACACTTTCCCATCCCATATCCTTTTGTGACTCCCTGCATAAGCATCCAGCACTAATCTCCGCCACACATCCCCTTTCTCACCTTTTTCAATACCCGCTCCTTCCCGCTAGGCTTAAATATAAAAGCTTTCCAATGGTGGCTGAACAAGGGACTATTCAGAATAGGTCACTTTTCCAACTCCATGGGCCCCATTTCACTTGGGTACTGTAAGAGCACTCTTGAAATACCCTCTTTGGAAAAATGTAGATTCACTCAAATTTCCCACTACCTACACACTATTTAGCCCAATAAAACAGACCCCCCCTAGAACTACAGCTTACAAGCAATGAAGCTCTAAAATCATGGATCAGAGGGGAAGTATCTCCATCATCTATTCCTCCTTAGCCATAAATTCGGACAAACCACCCCCTATGCCTGTAGCTGGGAATCAGATCTAGAGGTACATTGGAACCCGAGGAATGGATTCATTCTCTCTCTCTGTCCTACAAGGGCACCATGAATGTCTCTCTCATAGAAGCAAATGGTAAAATTCTTACCAAATGGAACCTTATTCCTTCCAGGCCGGCTAAAATGTACCCTGATGCTAACCCTACATGCTTCAGGGAGTTTGGTATACTAGGTTCTAGACATGTGCATTCGTTTTCGTCCGAATGCATTTTCGTCCGAATTTCAGCTATTTTCGTTATCGTTTTAACAAACGAAAACGAAAGCACAGAATCCGAAAACCGAAAGATCCGACATAAACAAATGCTTTATTTTTGTTTTCGTTGCTACAACAGTTCGATATAGATAGGAGATTCGACATGACGCTGAAAGTAACAATCTGTGTCTATCGAACCTGCGATCGAATGTGCCTAACCGTAACTCTATTAGTCCAAGATTATTCTACATAGAGAGAAAAGATTCGACATAGAGAGAAAAGATTCGACATTATAGAGAGAAAAGATTCAACATTATAGAGAGAAAAGATTCGACATTATAGAGAGAAAAGATTTGACATTATAGAGAGAAAAGATTTGTTATTAGAGAGAGAAAAGATTTGACATAGAGAGAAAAGATCACTGCTGGAATTGGGTGGGGGAAGTAAAATAAAAATAATGATGATGATGATGAACGTTATTGGCTGATTGTAACCAAAGAGGAGGAGCAGTAAAATAGCTAGAACGACGAAGATTCGACAAAGCATCGAAAAACATACAAACGTTGAATCTGTCATTGAAGGCTTATGGTGTCTGTCGAAAGTTAGAAGATTCGACGGAGCAGCAAAACTGTACGACGCTGCAATCATACATTTCCGGTCAAATGCATCCGCCCATAGGCTATAGAAGAATTCTAATGTTGGTTGACTAGTAATAGTAATTAATAAATATAATTATTACTAGTCATACAAGATTAGAATTCTACTATAGCTTGTGGGCGGAACATTCGACCGGAAATGTATGATTGCAGCGTCGTACAGTTTCGCTGCTCCGTCGAATCTTCTTTGAACATTCGACAGACACCATAAGCCTTCAATGACAGATTCGACCTTAATTAATTCAGATTTTCAGACGAATGCAATTTCTAACGAAAAACGAAATAAATAAAAACGAATTTCGGGAGTAACTAAATAAATTTATTTTTCGGACGAAAACTAAATTCCGAAACGAAATATTTCAGTGTGCACATGTCTACTAGGTTCCGTGTTCCATACCTGGTGGATCTGCTCGCGCATCAGGAACTTTTGTAATGTTTTTTTCCACTTGCTACGTAAAGTTACGGGTCTACCTATTCCACAAGACCCATCCATAGCTATTCTCAACTGAAGATTAGACTAAACACACAGAGGCCATTGTTTTTTACATGTTCCTGGGTGCCAGGATCACAATTGCCAGGGCCTGGAAAAAAACAAAGTTGTCTCTCTCGAAAGCCAAGAGGAACATTTTGTGGATTATGACCCAGGAGAAACTTGTTGCCACCCTTCAAGACAGGGTGCGGAAATTTGAGATGACTTGGGAACCTTGGGCGCTTTACATGAAGATCCCACTTTTCCCCGGTCATCTCTCTTCTTGACCTTGTTCACCCGATTGACCTGTGCTGCCACCCCCCTCCCTCCTCACGGTTCTTCTTTACTCTCTTTCACTGATTCCCTGTCTCTCCACCTCCACCTCGATCCCCCCCCCCCATTTCCTTTCCTTTTTGTTTGAAGTTTAGCTCTCTCACTTATCCCCTAGGTTGTCCAAAGATTCCCAGGAGAGCGGTTTCATACTCAATTGTGCGTTTTTTATTTACACAACCATCGCATTTTAGCATTGCTATTTGGGTTGGGCATGACTAACAGGGCACTCCATCATATTTCCTAACCACACATTCAGAGTGCCGTGGTAGCCAGACTATAGAAACTAGTCACAGATTAGTGGTTAATCTTGACTCTTCCAAACGGGTTCAGGTCTAGGTTTCATGCTTGAGTGGGGCTGAGGGCTCATATATGGTCTTCCATTCCTCCCTGGAGACGATGCCCCATTCACCAGTAGGGGCTCGGTACTCACTTTATGTTTATGACTTAACACCCCCACCCAATCTGTATCAATGCCGTTACACTTTGTCCCTAGCTGTAGTCCTGCATTTAACAGTTTGTAGTCCTGCATTTAATCAGTAACTAAAATCCCACTCTTTTACTTACAAGTTTGAGTTGGGATTTCATGGTCATTGTTTCTTTTGTATTTAGACTGTCTACTTTTGTCATGACACCCTGCTTTGATGTTATTGTTACTATAAATTCTTCTGCTTTCTCATTGGCTTTCTCATTGGCCATGTAGGCCAATGAGTGTTCAGTTCTAATTGTTTTATCTCATTCTATAAAAATATTGAAAGTTAAAAACTACAGAAGCCTCATTCTCTAAAATGCATACCCTTATGACGCAAAACCCCAATCATGTATATAGAGTCTGCAGGCCTTCCAGAAGCACTCTGCAAAGCCTGCTGAATTTAGCTGCACTGTATAATACAGAACATAGATTACAGGTATACTAAATGAATATTTCTCAGATAACATTAGCAGTTTAAAGATTGATTTTATTTGTTTCTTTTAAACACTGAATAGGCAAAAGTCAACTGACTATAGCACAGTGATTAACGATCTCTGTCTGGGAAGGTCGCAATGATTGCTGAAGGCTCTGATGACTGAGCGGTCCTGTCCTGTGTTGACTCCAATGAAATAATCTGAATTTACACAGCTGTGTGTTTAACTGAATTCGACTAAACCATTCAGGAAACTGGCACAGATATGTGCCCAGCGCCCATTACAGAAGGCACTGTTATCTCGTATAACAGCTTATATGAATAATGACTGAAGGATTTACTTTCTGCTGCATTAAGCAAAAGACGTTTTGCCAATGATACAAATTAACTCTGTGCACTGTGCCTCTGATTTTAAAAAATGTGGAATGTGATAAAGATACGTCACTTTTCTGGCCTTGTCACTGCGGAAGTGAGGAAAAAAATCTGATCTACCCAGGTATGGCTGGGGCCAGGCTAACGGGTAGACAGAAGAAATGGTTTCTTTCTTTGGGCACTTGAGATGGAGGGTATTAGGCAGGACATGCAATCTATGCTGTGTGTATGGGACACACTTAGGCTAATGCCCTGTACACACGATCGGATTTCCGATGGAATAAAATCCGATGGAATTTTCCGTCGGAATTCCGATGAAGCTGACTTCCATGAAGCCTCGTACACACGACCGAGTTTCTCGGCAAGAACCAGCAAGAAACTTGCTGGCAGAGCTTTCTTGCCAAGTAAATCGGTCGTGTGTACGCGGCTTTGATTTTTCTCGTCAAGAAAACTGGCAAGAATCTCGATGAGAAAAATAGAGAACCTGCTCTCTATTTTCTCGTTGGCATGTTTCTTGACGAGAAAAGTGTGTGTGTGTACACTTACCTGTCGCCGTGGAAACCCGTGCATGCTCGAAATGACTTTGACGCATGCGCAGTAGCTTCCTAGGCATAGGTAGGGTGTAGCAAGATGGCGGCGACGGCATCGAATGTAACGAGCGCACGCTCGTCGTAGTCGATGACATCACCGCGTTCGCTCCATTCAAAGAACCGTGGGTTCTTTGATTGGAGCGTCTGTACACTCGGCCGGGACAAGTTTCTTGACCAAGAATCTCGTCAAGAAAAACTACGTGTTTTTTCTTGACGAGATTCTCGGCCGTGTGTACGAGGCCTAAGTCTTGCCTACACACTGTCAGACTAAATTCCGACCGTCCAAAACGCGGTGACGTAAAACACTACGACGAGCCGAGAAAAATTAAGTTCAATGCTTCCGAGCATGTGTCGACTTGATTCTGAGCGTGGATTTTTCCCTGATGGAATTCCACACAGACGATCGGAATTTCACATCGGATTTTTTTCCATCGGAAAAATTTAAAACATGTTCTATTTTTTTACTCCGATGGAAAAAAGTCTGATGGACTTTTTTCATCGGAAAATCTGATTGTGTGTACAGGGCATTAATGTACACGGGACGTTTTACAACCTCTCCTGAACGATTTAACTTGACAGATAGTAACCCACGTTTAAAACTTCAGTTTTGCCGCGTTTACATGCCATGTTTTGCCACGTCTGCGTTTAGAAGTGTTTCTAAAAAATAAAATAAAAAATAAAAATAACGCTGACACGTTATTACACCCTATGAGGGAAAAGTGTATGTAATTATAGGGTCCATTCTGTGAGGTGAGCGACCATTTCTTCTATTGGTGGAGGTTTACCCACGAAGTCGCCTGCATGTTTACCATATTGTAGCACCATTGAAGATATTACACATTGGTGGACCTTTGACATATGGACTTATTAGCGCTGCACTGTCTCTTTATATTTTACTGTATGGGATTTGAATGATTGACCCTAAGTGTTCATCAGCTTCAAAAGGGGTTACTATTATTATATGGCTGTTTTTCTTTATATTTATAATGTACATAGATCATCCAGAGGAGAATGTGTTTTTTTTCTCAACAAAAGTGGTTACGCTTTAAATAAAATACTGTCACTGATAAAGGGCAAGTTGAATGGCTATAGTAAAGGCAGCATCAGTAACCGCTGATTGTAAACATTTTATTTACTAGGTATGTAAGCAGCCTGAAAAGTGCACTTTTTTCTTGTACCCCAACTATGTTTTATGCACCTGCATGTCACCTGCATGTTTACCATATAGTAGCACCATTGAAGATATTACACACTGGTGGACCTTTGACATATGGACTTATTATTAGTGCTGCACTGTCTTTTTAGATCTATGTACATTACAAGGATTTTGACAAACTTTGTTGCAGATTCGTACCTTTTGTTATTCTGAAGAAATCCATGTGCTTGTGTGTGCCCATGTGCAAAAGTGAATCTAATGGGAGTGATTTCCTAATTATCAACCAGCTGCTGCACCTGCAGTGCTCTAATGAGGAAAATTGCAGGGGTTGCATCCCTTTAGATGTGATTTCCTATTGGAGTATCTTACCAAAAATGAAATTTTTGTTGCAGGGGATGCCTGAAATCTGAATTGTATCTAAATGCAAACTTCTGGGAAAATCAGTGAGCCAATCACAAAAGAAGGAAATTGCATATCTGGAGGGCGTTCTGTACACATTCTGTGTACAGATCATCTCCAGGTAGCTATATTGCATTGCATTTCACAGAAAATTACAGAGCTGCAAATTGAAAAGGAAAGGTAATTTTAATTAACATTCAATTACAATATGACTTGTGTCGCAATTGTATATGCTATGTTAATTTTACCCTTTAACCACTTGCTTACTGGGCACTTAAACCCCCCTCCTGCCCAGACCAATTTTCAGCTTTCAGCACTGATGCATTTTGAATGACAATTGCGCGGTCATACAATCCTGTACCCAAATGAAATTTTTTCCCCACAAATAGAGCTTTCTTTTGGTGGTATTTGATCACCTCTGCGATTTTAATTTTTTGTTAAAAAAAATTAAAAAGACCGATTTGAAAAAAAATATTATTATATTTTTTTATATTTTGTTATAACATTTTGCAAACAGGTAATTTTTCTTCTTCATTGATGTACGCTGATGAGGCTGCACTGATGGGCACCGATGGGCTGCACTGATGGGCACTGATAGGCGGCACTGGTGGGCACTGATAGGCGGCATTGATGCGTGGCACTGGTGGGCACTGAGAAGTGGCACTAATAGGTGACACTGATGGGTGGCAGTGATGGGCACTGATGGGGGGCAGTGATGGGCACTGGTAGGTTACACTGATAGGCAGCATTGCTAGGTGGCACTGATGAGGCACTGATTGGCATCACTGGTGGGCATTGATAAGTGGCACTTGTGGGCATTGATAGGTGGCACTGGCAGGTAGCAATGGCAGGTGGCACTGGCAGGCGGTATTTATGGGCACTGATGAGGCTGATGTGCCTCTTTCCTCTTTGGGACCATTGTCCCTTGTGCACAAGCCAGTGATCGGCTTTTTTTTCTCCTCACGCTGTTAGCGTGAGGAGAAAAAAAAACGATTACCGATCCTTTGTTTACATCACGTGATCAGCTGTCAGAGGCTGACAGCTGATCACGTGGTAAGGGGCAGAACCGGCCCCTTACACGGATCTATAGCGCGGATGGGAAGTGGTTAAAGGATAAGTACACCTTGAAAAATTTTTTAATGCACATCTTATTGCAGGTAAAAAAAATTCCATTTATAATTTTTTCACACTGCAGCCTGTGAAGCATTGCAAGTGCGAGAGGAGTGCGGGAAGGTGCTGTACTGTAACATGGAACACCCTAAATTCTGGTGCAACATGTTACAAAATTGAACATATCCTTTAACCTCTGACACGTCCAGACAGCCTTCACTGCTCCCTCCTTGCTCTCTCCCCCATCATAGCCTAACAGGGTGTCTGGCTGTCTGTAAGACTCCATTCACACATGCTTGACCCCAAAGTCGCACACAGTTTCCAGTGTCACTTTGGAGCGACTTTGATCCGACTTTACACACTGGCACTAGGTTGCATCGAAACTCACTTTAAAGTAGTGCAAGCACCTTTTCAAAGTAGCTGTGACTTTAAAGTGATTGCAGACTATTACCTTGTAAAACAACTCATTCAGTTTAAAATAGAAATGAAAGGCAAAACATATTTTTGTATAAATATAAAAAAAACATTATACTTTTTTCCCTTATTTATAAATGATCACATTCCCTCTGTTCTCATCTGCATAAGAGCTGGGGGAGATGAAGCATTAGCACACTGAGCTTCCCAGTGAATTGCTGTGAAGCGGGGGAGTGTCAGGACAAGTCTGATCTTCGGAGGAGAGTACACCGAGTTCCCAACATAGCAAGAAAACTGACCACGGTGTGTTCGCCTGCTCATTGTGGTCAGTTTTTAATAGGAAAGTAGAGGGACTGGCAAGAACACCAGGGATTTCACACACAGGAAGCAATGCAAAGAGAACTGGATACTTGCTCTTACAAGTACGTGGTACAGCAGGCACATATTAGGAATATAAAGTGTTGAGGTAACAAACGCTTTAAGTCGCACCAATGTGAACGGGCGCCATTGAAAACAATGGGCTGCGGCTTGTCATGTGACTTTGTGTCCAAAGTCGCGTGACAAATCGCACATATGACTGGAGCTTAAGCCCTTGTTCCCACTGAACACCGCTTTGAAATCACGTGAGTACATCTGAACTCGCATGATTTCAAAGCCGCATTTCAGTCCGACGTCGGGGGCGACTTGAAAGACATTCATGCACTGATGTCTATTGAAATCCTCCCCAAACTCGCCAAAAGTAATGCAGGAACTACTTTTGGAAATCATTGCGGCACTGCAAAGTCGGCATTGCACCGATTGGGACGCTCCTAGTGCAAGCAATAGGCTCTGATTTGACATGCAATTTGACCTGTCAAATTGCGCCAATGTGAACGGGGGCTAAGTGACAGTGGAGAACAGGCAGAGTTAAACAATGTTTACATTTCAGATTTTTTTATTTTTACTAATGAGATCTGGGTCCCCAGAGAGCCTCCCTACATACATCAGGCCCCCCCTTACATCAGGGCCCCCAGAGAGCCCCTCCTTACATCAGGGTCCCCAGAGAGCCCCTCCCTACATGGCAGAAGCGCTAAAGGGGTTAAGACAACAAGGAATCGTGTCCCATCTGCAAAGCCTGGGGTGGATAGTGGATAGTAAATGCAGAGAAATCACAAATGACCCCAAGCCAAAGAGTGGTATACCTGGGCTACATACTAGACTCCAGACTAACCAAAACCTTCCTAACGGGGGGAAAAGAACGAACAAATCACTTAGGCAGTAACCTCCCTAGGAGAGGCCAATGCCATCACAATCAGACAGGAAAAGGCAGTGCTAGGTCTGATGACATCTTCAATCCCAGCCGTCACATGGGCACAGATTCACATGAGACCCCTACAGACTTACATCCTATCCCAATGGGAGGGCATTCCGGTTCCGGCCATAGTCAAGCAAACTCTCCAGTGGTGGCTCAATCCACTTCGATACATCGAAGGACGCAAATAGGATCAATCCGACCCAGTCATAATTATCACCGATGCCAGTGCTCTAGGCTGGGGGGCACACATGATAGGTCTCTGCACACAGGGGAAATGGAGCCCCAGATGGGCCCAAGCCTCATCAAACATGAGGGAGCTAAAGGCTGTGGAAGAAGCACTGAAAGCATTCAAACCAACGCTACAGGGCAGAGATGTGAAGATACTATCGGACAACGCCACAACGATGGCGTACCTGAACAAACAAGGAGGGACAAAGTCCCGAAACTTGATGAGCCTGACGGAAACAATCCTGCTATACGCGGAATCCAACATAAGGTCTATTTCAGCCATTCACCTAAAAGGAACAGACAACAATCTAGCAGACTCCCTGAGCCGCAAGACCATAAAGCAGACGGAGTGGTCTCTAAACCAAATGATCTTTGCACAGATCACTCGAACTTGGGGGGTGCCCGAAGTAGATCTGTTCACTTCCAAAACAAACACAAAATCTCCAACGTTTTTCTCGCTAGATCCTACGGATGTCAACAGCAGAGTAGATGCCTTCAGTCAGATCTGGAAATGGCGACTGTGTTACGCATTCCCTCCAACTGCCTTAATTCCAAGAGTGATTCAGAAGATAAAGGCAGAAAGAACAACAGTGATACTAATAGCACCGCACTGGCCCCAAAGGGCATGGTTCAGTCACTTAAAAAATCTCAGCATCCAACCTCCACTGACACTGATGGACCGGCCAGATCTACTATCACAGGGCCCAATCAACCACCCGAACCACAGAATTCTGAAACTTTAGGCCTGGTTACTGAAAGGATAAGACTTCAGAATAAAGGGCTGTCCAACAAGGTAATCAACACCATCCTAAACAGTAGAAAACCCATGACTAGGGCAATCTATGAGAAAGTGAAAAAAAAAAGTTTGCCTCCTGGAACAAAAACAAACAGACTTCCAGCAGAGGGTTAATCCCAACTATTCTGGATTTTCTGCAAGATGGAGCAGATAAGAATATCTCCCAAGCAACGCTGAAAGGTACAAGTAGCGGCGCTTTCCTTGTTCATGGACATCAGACTCACAGAAGATCTCCTGATAAGGCGATTTCTGATGTCACTCAAAAGAACTAGACCTGCCAAAATGAACAGAACCCCAACCTGGGACATGTCCACGGTGCTCAGGGGGTTTCTCTCCCCTACATTCGCTCTGACAGAGGACAGCTCAGACAAAAACCTCACTCTAAAAACTGCACTTCTTGTGGCCCTAGTATCCGCTAGAAGAGTAAGCGAAATCCAAGCCCTATCCATGATGGAATCATACTGTCTAATACACTTAGACAAAATAATTCTCTCTCCAGACCCGGCCTTCCTACCCAAGGTCTCTTCAACATTCCATAGAACCCAAAAAATCATTATCCCTTCACTTCCAAAATCTATGGACAGCAAGAAAAGGGACATTTACAGCAAACTCGATGTGAGAAACATGCTCATTACATACCTAGAGAGAACTAAGGATTGGAGGAAAACGTCCCTCTTTGTCCTCTATGCAGGGGTTAACAAAGGGAAACAAGCATCCAAAAATACCATAAGCAGATGTATAAGAACGGCCATCCAAATGACCTATGAGGCACAAGATCTCATTCCCCCAGGAAGGATCAGAGCACACACACAACCAGAGCCTGGGCGACCTCGGCCGCAGAAAAAGCAGGGGCGACTCCGGAGCAGATCTGCAGGGCAACGACATGGTCGAACTTTAGTACCTTTGCAAGGCACTACCGAATAGATCAGCTATCCGACCAAGACCAGGCTTTTGGTCGCAAGGTGCTCCAATCTCTAACCCCTCCCTAGTAAGTATTGCTTGATACATCCTCTCGGATGCTGCCCTGGAAGCCTTCTTACTGGTCTTAAGGATGACTTTTCTAGGTTGAGAATCCATCCTAGATGTTCCAAATACCTGACCGTGCTGATGAAACTCTGGTCCAGCCCAGCTATGGACTGATCTATCAGCAGCAGGACGTCTAGGTATTAAAATTGGACAGCTTTGTGTCAAGGACAAGAGTTCCGCTCGTGAGCGGGATGGATGCCTTAGTAACTCCTTGGGATCAGTTCTCACTGGTTTTATGCGTTTCCTCCAGTACAATTGATTCCGCATCTTCTACGCAGGATCAAGGGGGAACAAAAGCTGGTAATCCTAGTTGCTCCAGCATGGCCCAGGAGATCCTGGTATGCATAGATTGTGAGGATGACAGTAGGGGATCCTTGGATTCTTCTGTCTTGTCCGGATCTGCTTTCACAAGGGCCAGTATTCCATCCTGCCTTACAAACGCTAAATTTGACGGTTTGGCTGTTGAAACCCTTGTTCTAAAAGATCAAGGGTTTCAGGCGCAGTAGTAACTACCCTGATGAATGCTAGGAAGCCAGCCTGCAGGGCTATTATAGGGTCTGGAAGGCCTATGTAGCCTGGTGCGAAAACAAGGGTTGGCATCCTCGCAAGTATGACATAGGGAGAATTTTTCCCCTGAAGAAGATACGACACCCCCTGTATCGTCACGCGTAGGGGAGGGGACAGGAAGGCAGGAGAGTCTGTGTGAGGCTGTGAGGACTGTTTACCATATCCCGATCTGTACATCTTGCTACAAGCCTGTTATAGAGTGGTGCACTGTCACACCTGCAGTATGTGAGTACCCTGGCAAGGGATCTCTCTTTTTTATTTAAATAAATATTGTTAAAACGTTACTTGCACCATCCGGGTTTTTTCTTATATATTCTATGATCTGAAGCTGCCTGCCAAGGAACCAGGAACCCAGGATTATCCATTAGAACCCAGGTGTGGTTCATAAGCGTGCACAGACCAAGCTTAGTTGCAAGGTCACACGCTCTAAGGTAAGTGTCCATTACCATAGGGGAGCACCTGTGTGACTACACCTTGGCATGACTTTTGGATCACTCACTGGGCCGTGTGTTGCTGTATGAACTGTATTATACATCACCCTTGGTGGATTGCTCCTACTCATTACATGCACTAAAGCACTGTGGAATTTTTCATTAATTTCTATGCACACTAAAGCACCTTAGAATATTTTTATATGGACTTGTGTGTAATTTTTAAGGATTGGACGGTTTACCACTTATTTACTATGCATGTTTATGCACTTATGCACCTTAGTGTCATGCGATTTTTTTTGATACAATTTATTTTTTTAAATCATTATTTATATATATTTACTTGTACTATTTGTTTTCACATATCTACATCACTTACCGGTAGTGATGAGCCGAACACCCCCGGGTTCGGTTCGCACCAGAACCCGCGAACGGACCGAAAGTTCGCACGAACATTAGAACCCTATTAAATACAATGGATGCGAACGTTCGGATTCTAAAGTGCTAATTATAACGACTATTATCCATGTTATTGTCCGAAACAGAGTTTGGGAACCCGGCTTCTGCACCAGGGGACATGTATCAATGCAAAAAGAAGTTTTAAAAACGGACGTTTTCCGGGAGCAGTCATTTTAATGATGCATAAAGTGAAAAAAAAAAAAGTCAAATATTCCTTTAAATATTGTACCTGGGGGGTGTCTAAAGTATGCCTGTGAAGTGCCACGTGTTTCCCGTGTTTAGAACTGTCCCTGCACAAAATAACATTTCTAAAGGGAAAAAAGTCATTTAAAACTGCTTGCGGCTTTAATGCAATGTGTGGTCCCGGTAATATGGATGAAAATCTTTAGGAAAAATGGCATAGCTACCCCATCAACCCCCCCCCCCCCCTACCCCAGCCCATTACCAGCCCCTTTGGGTCTTGTATGGATATTAAGGGGAACCCCGCACACAAAATAAAAAAGGACCTATATACTCTGAACAGCCGTATACAGGCGGTGCATACAAGACAGGGACTGTAGGTTTGTTCTTATGTAGAATCTGTTTATAATTTTGAACAGCTGCATTGTTTAAGTGGAGCTCAAAGGCAAATTCCTTTTTTTTAGTTTTTTGTAAAACATAGGGAACGGTTATCACCCCTGTCACATTTTTTTTGCTGTCTGTGCCCCTGTTCAGAACATTTCACCTCACTTTGCGTCCCAATGACAACTGTTTTTGAAATGTGGTGTTTTTATTGAAACAAGGATTGGTGATAAAGCATCAGTAGAGAGGAGACACCTTTCTCCCATATTAATTCTTACAGGAGAGAATTTTCCTTTCAAGGGGTAGATTTCCTCTCACTTCCTGTTGTCTTCTTCCGTTTGCAAGTAGTAGTCGTTTGTAAGTTGGATGTTTGAAAGTAGGGACCTGCCATATATACTCTGCAGAAATTGGCCCCTTAGGTGTTGGTGTTGGCACAACACAGTAAGCACTCACAGTTACTCTTGGTGGGTGCTGGAACGCCCTGCTGGCAACTATTATATCAGGAATTGTAATAACATATAATTGTTGAACAGTGGTAGTAAAAATTGGGCCTTTGATGGTGGTGCTGGTGCCACAACACTGTAAGGCCTGACAGTTACTCTTGGTGGGCGCAGCAATGGGCCCTGCTGTGAATTATTAGATCAATAATTATAATTGCATGCCCCTGTTGAACAGGGGCTGAAAAATTGGGCCTTTGGTGGTGGTGGTGGTGGTGGTGTTGACACAACACTGTAAGGCCTGACAGTTACTCTTGGTGGGCGCAGCAATGGGCCCTGCTGTGAATTATTAGATCAATAATTATAATTGCATGCCCCTGTTGAACAGGGGCTGAAAAATTGGGCCTTAGGCACTGGTGGCATAACACTGCAACCCCTCACAGATACTGTACTTGGAGCACAGCAATGAGCCCTGTTGCAAAGTATTGCATCAAAAATTGTAATTACACGCCCCTGTTAAACAGGGGCTGAAAAATTGGGCCTTAGCCACTGGTGGCGGCACCCATAAACCAAAATGATCTTCCAAGCTATCATCATTAATCGGATCATTGAGGAGGAGGAGGAGGATAGCCAGTCAACATAACAGCACAGGCACTCAGCATCAGCATCAGTCTTGAAGGGATGTGACATTTTAAAATCAATTAGTCTGTTATATCAGCATCAGGTGTGTGGTAGCTGGTGGTGATCCAAGACTGGTTCATCTTGATGAAAGTCAGTCGATCAACCGAGTCGGTGGACAGGCGCACCCTGTGATCCGTGACAAATCCTCCAGCAGCACTGAATGTGCGTTCTGAAAGAACGCTGGATGCAGGACAGGCCAGTAGCTCAATTGCATATTGTGCAAGCTCTGGCCAGTGATCCATCCTCAAGACCCAGTAAGCCAGAGGATTTTCGGTGGGGAAGGTGTCCAAGTCTGACCTTGCCCCTAGGTATTCCTGCACCATGTATATCAGACGCTGGCGATGGTTGCTGGAACCGATCATACTTTGGGGCTGCGGACTAAAGAATTGTCTGAACGCATCGGTCAGACGGCCACCTTCCCCACCGCTCCTTCTTTGACTGCTCGAAGCCTCAGCAACTCGTTGTCCAGGACCAGGAGTTTGTAACCTCCCAGTCTCTGGGAACGCGTTGCACAGACCTTTCTGCAAGGCCTCCCAGAGTTGTCTCATCCTCTGCTCCCTCTGCGACGGTAACATAAGGTCCGCAACCTTACCCTTGTACCGTGGATCAAGGAGAGTGGCCAGCCAGTAATGGTCCCTCTCCTTGATCCGAAGAATACGAGGATCCTTCCGCAGACTTTGCAGGATCAGGGAGGCCATGCAGCGTAGGTTAGCTGAGGCATTCAGTCCGGAGTCCTCTGGGTCACTAAGGACGACATGATCCGCAGCCACCTCCTCCCAGCCACGTACAAGTCCACTGGTTTCTTGGGACTGTAAATCATCCCTAAAAGACTGCTGCTGATGATGCTGAGTGCCAGCCTCCACCTCCATGCTGACACAATCCTCCTCCTCCTCCTCCTCCTCTTCCTGTGCGATGGGTGGGACAGAAGGAACACTGTCTGGGTAAAGGGGGCCTTGAGAGGCAAGGAAGTCCTCCTCTTCCTGCCTCTGTTCTGCCTCAAGTGCCCTGTCCATTATTCCACGCAGCGTGTGCTCCAACAGGTGGACAAGAGGTACAGTGTCACTGATGCATGCACTGTCACTGCTCACCATCCTCGTGGCCTCCTCAAATGGTGCCAGGACAGTGCATGCATCCCTGATCATGCCCCACTGGCGTGGTGAAAAAAACCTGAGCTCCCCTGACCCTGTCCTGGTGCCGTAGTTGCACAGGTACTCATTGATGGCCCTCTGCTGCGTGTGCAGCCGCTGCAGCATGGCCAACGTTGAGTTCCACCCGGTGGGCATGTCACATATAAGGCGGTTCTTGGGCAGGTTCAACTCCTTTTGAAGCTCAGCCAGGCGAGCACTGGCATTATAAGATCTGCGGAAATGCACACAGACTTTCCTGGCCTGCCTCAGGACATCCTGTAAGCCCGGGTACCTGCCCAAGAACCGCTGCACCTCCAGGTTAAGGACGTGAGCCATACAGGGCACATGGGTCAGTTGTCCCTGTCGGAGGGCGGAGAGGAGGTTGGTGCCATTGTCGCAAACCACCATTCCTGGCTTAAGCTGGCGTGGCGTCAACCACCTCTCGGCCTGCCCCTGCAGAGCAGACAGGACCTCTGCCCCAGTGTGGCTCCTGTCCCCCAAACACACCAGCGCAAGCACGGCATGGCATCTTTTTGCCTGCGTACTTGCGTAGCCCCTTGAACGCCTACGGAGCACCGCTGGTTCCGAGGACAAACCACAGGAAGAGGCCATGGAGGAAGAAGAAGAGGAGGGGGTGGAGGAGAGAGGTGTGTCACAACCAGTAGTAGCATTTTGGAGGCGTGGCGGTGGAACAACCTCCAACACTACTGCACCTTGTCCTGCATCCTTCCCAGCTGCCAAAAGAGTGACCCAATGGGCCGTGAAAGAAAGGTAACGTCCCTGTCCATGCCTGCTGGACCATGAGTCAGCGGTAATATGCACCTTACCGCTGACCGCCCTGTCCAGCGAGGCCAAGACATTGCCTTCCACATGCCTGTAGAGAGCCGGAAGGGGGCCGAGTCTACCAACTGAAAAGGCAGCAGTTGAAGCGCTAGCAATTTAGCCAAGCTAGCATTCAACCGCTGGGCATGTGGATGGCTGGGAGTGAACTTCTTTCGATGGTCCAGCAGCTGGGGCAGGGAAATTTGCCTGCTAGAATCGGACGTTGGTGTACTGCTAGCAGAGTGCCCGCAAGTACTTGCCTGTGACACACCTAATTCTACACCTTCATTCCTCTCAGAGCAGGTTTCAGAGAGGAGTGAAGGTATAGTGGGGTTGGAGATCCCAGCTGATGCGGTGCAAGAAGAGGTCAGCTTTGTTCTTTGGTGTGGGTCTTTAACCACTTAACGACCGCCCACCGCCGATTTACGTCGGCAGAATGGCACGACAGGCAGAATCACGTAGATCTACGTGATCGCCTTTGTGCAGTTGGGGGGTCCGTCCGGACCCCCCTTCACTGCAGTGAGTGGCCGTTAAGTGTTCGGGAGCGATCAGGCATGAGGGGGGGGGCCGCTCGATTCCGCCCCCCCCTCGCGATCGCTCCCGGCCAATGAAAATGCTTCCTCCGCCATGTGATGTAAACACAGGCTGGAGGAAGTGATGTCATCTCCCTCGCCGCGGTCTTTTCGTTCCCGGCGCCGAGCAGAGAAGAAGCAGGTTAGTGCACCAACAGTCCACTGACACGTAGGTACACATAGGCACACAAATCACCCCCCAGTCACCCCCAGATCACCCCCCAGGTCACCCCAAAGCCCCCAATCACAGTGTCACTGATTGCAGTGATCATTTATTTTACTGATCACTGCATTTAGTGTCATCTGTGATTGTAAAAAGTTGCAGGGCAGTTAGGATTAGGCCCCTTTAGGTCCAGGGTAGCCCCCTAACCCCCCCTAATAAAGGTTTAACCCCTTGATCACCCCCCAGGTAACCCTTTCACCCCCTAACTTCAGCGTCACTAAGCGATTGTTTTTCCGATCGCTGTATTCGTGTCGCTGGTGTTTTAGATAGGCAGTTATTTTTTTTTAGGTTCGCCGCAGGTTTTTATTAGTGTCAGGTACCCCCATATATTATTTTAACCCCCTGATTGCCCCTAGAGTTAACCCTTTCACCAGTGATCGCCGTATAAGCGTCACTGGTGTCACTGGTTAGCCAGTAAGTTATTTAGTTATTTAGGTTACCCGTCAGGTTTTTATATAGTGTCAGGTACCCCCATATTTAACCTAATAAAGGTTTTAACCCCCTGATTGCCCCTAGTTAACCCTTTCACCAGTGATCACCATATAAAGGTTACGGGTGACGCTGGTTGATTAGTTTGCTTTTTATAGCATCAGGGCACCCGCCGTATATAACCCAATAAAGGTTTAACCCCCCTGATCGCCCGGCGGGTGAGATCAATTAGGTTTTAGCGCCAGAGAGGGTCTGCGTCGCCCCAGGCAGTGTTAGGTTAGTGACAGTAACGCTAACACCCACGCGCAAAGCATACACCCCCCTTAGTGGTATAGTATCTGATCAGATCTGATCAGATCTATACTAGCATCCCCAGCGGTTTAGGGTTCCCAAAAACGCAGTGTTAGTGGGATCAGCCCAGATACCTGCTAGCGCCTGTGTTTAGCCCCTCCGCCCAGCCCAGCCCAGCCCAGCCCACCCAAGTGCAGTATCGATCGATCACTGTCACTTACCAAACACAACACACATAACTGCAGCGTTCGCAGTGCTTGGTTTTTGGGGCCCTGTGCGCGGCTAGGCTCCCAAAAAGTCCCACACATATGGTATCCCCGTACTCAGGAAAAGCAGCAGAATGTATTTTGGGGTGCAATTCCACATATAACCATGGCATGTGTGAGCAATATATCATTTAGTGACAACTTTTTGTACATTTTTTTTTTCTTTTTGTCATTATTCAATCATTTGGGACAAAAAAAAAAAAATATTCAATGGGGTCAACATGCCTCTCAGCAAATAGCTTGGGGTGTCTACTTTCCAAAATGGGGTCATTTGGGGGGGTTTTGTGCCATCTTGGCATTTTATGGCCTTCAAAACTGTGATAGGTAGTGAGGAGTGAAATCAAAAATTTATGCCCTTAGAAACCTTGAAGGCGGTGCTTGGTTTTTGGGGTCCCGTACGCGGCTAGGCTCCCAAAAAGTCCCACACATGTGGTATCCCCGTACTCAGGAGAAGCAGCAGAATGTATTTTTGGGTGTAATTTCACATATGCCCATGGCATGTGTGAGCAATATATCATTTAGTGACAACTTTGTGCAAAAAAAAAAAAGTTTGTCATATTCCCGCAACTTGTGGCAAAATATAAAATATTCCATGGACTGAACATGCCTCTCAGTAAATAGCTTGGGGTGTCTACTTTCCAAAATGGGGTCATTTGGGGGGGTTTTGTGCTATTTTGGCATTTTATGGCCTTCGAAACTGTGATAGGTAGTGAGGAGTGAAATCAAAAATTTGCGCCCTTAGAAATCCTGAAGGCGGTGCTTGGTTTCCGGGGTCCCATACGTGGCTAGGCTCCTAAAAAGTCCCACACATGTGGTATCCCCGTACTCAGGAGAAGCAGCAAAATGTATTTTGGGGTGCAATTCCACATATAACCATGGCATGTGTGAGCAATATATCATTTAGTGACAACTTTTTGTAATTTTTTTTTTTTTTTTTTTTGTCATTATTCAATCACTTGGGACAAAAAAAAAAAACAATGGGCTCAACATGCCTCTCAGCAATTTCCTTGGGGTGTCTACTTTCCAAAATGGGGTCATTTGGGGGGGTTTTGTACTGCCCTGCCATTTTAGCACCTCAAGAAATGAGATAGGCAGTCATAAATTTAAAGCTGTGTAAATTTCAGAAAATGTACCCTAGTTTGTAAACGCTATAACTTTTGCGCAAATCAATAAATATACGCTTATTGACATTTTTTTTACTAAAGACATGTGGCTGAATACATTTTGGCCTAAATGTATGACTAAAATTGAGTTTATTCGATTTTTCTTATAACAAAAAGTAGAAAATATCATTTTTTTTCAAAATTTTCGGTCTTTTTCTGTTTATATCGCAAAAAATAAAAATCGCAGAGGCAATCAAATACCATTAAAAGAAAGCTCTATTTGTGGGAAGAAAAGGACGCAAATTTCATTTGGGTACAACATTGCATGTCCGCACAATTTACAGTTAAAGCAGCGCAGTGCCGAATCCCAAAAACAGGCCTGGTCCTAATGGCCCGAAATGGTCCGGGGCTTAAGTGGTTAAGGTAGGCTTGCCAACGAGCTGCATGGCAGGTCAACATATGTCTGATCAAGCATGTGGTGCCCAAGCGGCTGATGTTTTGGCCACGCGATATACGCTTGAGACATATGTTGCAAACAGCAGCTGTGTGATCTGATGCACTCGCCTCAAAAAAGGCCCACACCAAAGAACTTTTTGCATGACGGGCAGAGGCAGCGCCCTGCACAGGCGGAGCTCTGCGGTGTGATTCTGTCGGTGTGCTGCCCATACGCTGGCCACTCAAGGGCATCCTGCCTCGTTGGAGATGTGCCTCCTCCTCATCCTCCTCCTCCTCCTCTCTCCTATTAGGCACCCACGTGGAGTCAGTGACCTCATCATCCCCTCCCTCCTCATCACTGGAGCCAATCTGGCAATATGCTGCAGCTGCTGGAGCATGACTGCCAGATTGGTGTCCTTCTTGAGCATCCCCTCTCTCTGCTCTCACGCTGCTGCCTTCCTCTAGCTAGGTATCATCATCAGATCCTTCCAAACGCTGGGCATCCTCCTGGAGCATGTACCCAACACTGTGCTCAAACAGTTCGGGGGACTCCTCAGGAGGAGGGCATGGTGGGTCTAGGGAAGGATTGACTAATGAAGATAATGATACCAGAGAAGAGGACGCTTTGGCAGCTGCTTTGCCAGTACCCTGAGCCTGGGTGAGAGAGGATGAGGAGGATGAGGTGGGCTTGGTCATCCACTCTACCAAGTCTTCGGCATGATGTGGCTCAACATGTCCAGCTGCCGAAAACAAGGACAAGCGTGTCCCATGGCCATGTGCTGATGACAATGCACCGCGTACACGACCAGCACTGTTGCCCCCAGACACAGAGCCTGCTTGCCCTCTTTTTTTGCCTCCTGACTGTCTGCCTCTCCTTGGTTGCCTTCCAGACATTTTAATGGATGGCCTGCAGGGAGATGGGAAAAACAGCAATAAGGGCTACCTTCAGGTGTATACTGTGCAGGAGGCTTAGCAACAATGACACTGACACTGTCCCCTGTCTATCCTTCTCTGTCCCTAAACACAAGGATTGAAAATATGGTTCAGCAAAATAGTTTTAGAACAGAATAGCACACTGACACTTTCCCTCACTGTCCTACTCTGTCCCTCCCTACAAACAAGATTTAGCACAGAATAGCACACTGATAATTTCTACGAGTGGCCTTTCTCTGTCCCTAAACTCAAGGATTGAAAATATGGAACAGCAAAATTGGTTTAGAACAGAATAGCACACTGTCAGTTTCACTCACTGTACCTCTCTGTCCCTCAACTCAAGGATTGAAAATATGGAACAGCAAAATTGGTTTAGAACAGAATAGCACACTGTCAGTTTCACTCACTGTACCTCTCTGTCCCTCAACTCAAGGATTGAAAATATGGAACAGCAAAATTGGTTTAGAACAGAATAGCACACTGTCAGTTTCACTCACTGTACCTCTCTGTCCCTCAACTCAAGGATTGAAAATATGGTTCAGCAAAATAGTTTTAGAACAGAATAGCACACTGACACTTTCCCTCACTGTACCTCTCTGTCCCTCAACTCAAGGATTGAAAATATGGAACAGCAAATTTGGTTTAGAACAGAATAGCACACTGTCAGTTTCACTCACTGTACCTCTCTGTCCCTCAACTCAAGGATTGAAAATATGGAACAGCAAAATTGGTTTAGAACAGAATAGCACACTGTCAGTTTCACTCACTGTACCTCTCTGTCCCTCAACTCAAGGATTGAAAATATGGAACAGCAAAATTGGTTTAGAAAAGAATAGCACACTGTCAGTTTCACTCACTGTACCTCTCTGTCCCTCAACTCAAGGATTGAAAATATGGAACAGCAAAATTGGTTTAGAACAGAATAGCACACTGTCAGTTTCACTCACTGTACCTCTCTGTCCCTCAACTCAAGGATTGAAAATATGGAACAGCAAATTTGGTTTAGAACAGAATAGCACACTGTCAGTTTCACTCACTGTACCTCTCTGTCCCTCAACTCAAGGATTGAAAATATGGTTCAGCAAAATAGTTTTAGAACAGAATAGCACACTGACACTTTCCCTCACTGTACCTCTCTGTCCCTCAACTCAAGGATTGAAAATATGGAACAGCAAATTTGGTTTAGAACAGAATAGCACACTGTCAGTTTCACTCACTGTACCTCTCTGTCCCTCAACTCAAGGATTGAAAATATGGTTCAGTAAAATAGTTTTGGAACAGAATAGCACACTGACACTTTCCCTCACTGTACCTCTCTGTCCCTCAACTCAAGGATTGAAAATATGGAACAGCAAATTTGGTTTAGAACAGAATAGCACACTGTCAGTTTCACTCACTGTACCTCTCTGTCCCTCAACTCAAGGATTGAAAATATGGAACAGCAAAATTGGTTTAGAAAAGAATAGCACACTGTCAGTTTCACTCACTGTACCTCTCTGTCCCTCAACTCAAGGATTGAAAATATGGAACAGCAAAATTGGTTTAGAACAGAATAGCACACTGTCAGTTTCACTCACTGTACCTCTCTGTCCCTCAACTCAAGGATTGAAAATATGGTTCAGCAAAATAGTTTTAGAACAGAATAGCACACTGACACTTTCCCTCACTGTCCTACTCTGTCCCTCCCTACAAACAAGATTTAGCACAGAATAGCACACTGATAATTTCTACGAGTGTCCTTCTCTGTCCCTAAACTCAAGGATTGAAAATATGGAACAGCAAAATTGGTTTAGAACAGAATAGCACACTGACACTTTCCCTCACTGTACCTCTCTGTCCCTACAAACAAGATTTAGCACAAAATAGCACACTGACACTTTCCCTCACTGTACCTCTCTGTCCCTAAACTCAAGGATTGAAAATATGATTCAGCAAGATTGGTTTAGAACAGAATAGCACACTGACACTTTCCCTCACTGTACCTCTCTGTCCCTACAAACAAGGATTAGCACAGAATAGCACACTGTCACTGACACTCTCCCTACCTATCCTTATCTGTCCCTAAACACAAGGAATCCAGGATTATGTAAAGGAAAAATTATGACACTGTCCCTGCCTATGCTTCTCTTTCCCTACTCCGGAACACACTACACAAGGCCGCCGCGCTGGCGGCCTTTTATAGTGTGGGGCGTGTACTAAACCCCCTCAGCAATAATTGGCCACAGGCATCCTGCCTGTGGCCAATCATTTGTCTCCTCGCTGCCGGCGCTGTGATTGGCCAAGCATGCGGGGTCACAGTGCATGCTTGGCCAATCACAGCGCCTGGATGACACTGCGATGGCGTAGTGCATTGTGGGCCGTTCGCGTCACTCGAATTTGGCGCGAACGGCCCAAATCGTTCGATCTTCGTCGAACGATCGAACAGCCGATGTTCGAGTCGAACGTATGTTCGACTCGAACACGAAGCTCATCCCTACTTACCGGACACATATCCCCCTTACCTTGTATAGTGGTGTGTGCACTATCATTTCATTAGCGCTGTGTTTTGATCATTTTATTTATAGGGAGAATTCTTGCTTTCCTACAGTTAGGAGTAGAGATGAAGCTAGCCTTGAGCACTATCAAGGGTCAGGTCTCGGCCTTGTCCATTCTTTTCCAAAGGCCGCTTGCCTTACATTCCTAAGTTCAGGCTTTTATACAATAAATCAATACAATAAATCCGCCGATTAAATCACCTCTGTGCCCGTGGGATTTGAATCTAGTCCTATTGGTCCTCCAGGAGCCTCCCTTTGAGCCAATGGGTGAGGCTCCTTTGGTCCTTGTGACAAAGAAATTTGTATTTTTGGTTGCGGTCACCTCCACAAGAAGAGTTTCTGAGTTGGCAGCTTTCTCTTGTAAAGAGCCATTCTTGGTGGTTCATAAGGACAAGGTGGTGTTACGACCTCGTCCGTCCTTTTTGCCTAAGGTAGTATCCAGTTTTTATATGAACCAGGATATTTCCTTTCCTTCATTTTTTCCAGAACCATGTTCTGTAGAGGAAGAAATATTGCACTCTCTGGATGTAGTGAGAGCGGTCAATTTCTATCTGTAAGCAGCTGCCCAGATACGGAATACTGACGCTTTGTTTGTGTTGCCAGAAGGGGGCAGGCAGCGTAAAAATCGACCATTTCTAGATAGATTTGTCAGGTTATTTCTCAGGCTTATGGTTTAAGGGGAAAGATTCTGCCTTTTCGTCCTAGAGCGCACTCTACCAGGGCAGTCAGTGCTTCTTGGGCAGTGCATCACCAAGACTCGGTGGCTCAGGTTTGCAAGGCCGCAACATGGTCATCAGTGCATACATTCACGAAATTCTACCAGGTGGATGTAGGTCAGCAAGAGGATGCCGCCTTTGGGTGCAGTGTTCTGCAGGCAGCAGTATAGGTCCACTCGTCTGATGGCGGTCTGCTTTATTTTTTGTCTTCCTCCCCCTCAGATGACATTACTTTGGGACATCCCATATAGTAATTACTATGGTGCTCTATGTTCCATGATGTACGATAAAGAAAATAGGATTTTTATAACAGCTTACCTGTAAAATCCTTTTCTTGGAAGTACATCACGGGACAGAGGTCCCACCCCTCTTATTGGGATATTTATATATATATATTACTTTACTACAAAAACGGAGGTACTCCCTGTATGGGAGGGGTTATATAGGGGGGGACTTCCTGTCTTGATTATGCCAGTGTCCATCACCTGAAGGTGGGCGTATATCCCATATAGTAAATACTATGGTGCTCTGTGTCCCGTGATGTACTTCCAAGAAAAGGATTTTACAGGTAAGCTGTTATAAAAATCCTATTTCTCAGTAGTAAGTAGATAATAGCTGGTATTAGGGCAGACTTGCCATACACAGTATTGTACAATTACAGAAAACACGTGGTCTGTATATGAGGCCAAAAAAAAAAAAAACAGAACTCCTATCCATATTCCCCTCTCTCTTTCACACAATTCCTCCATTATTAAACTTCTGACATTCATGTACAAGCTAACCTAATGTCTCCACCAGTCATGTGGGCTTCAAGGAACTTGCCAGACCACCACCAGACCAGCTTTGTAACTTTCCTCACCCCCTCCTTTGCTCTATATGGAATGTGCAGGGCAGGGAAGATTTACTGCAGCCGCCGGAAGAGAATTGCTGTCACATGTGAACACAGAAGCTGAGCTTCTGTGTATAGACGTGACAGGCAGGGCTGGCTGGCTAAAGAAAAAGCTCTGGTTACAGGGAAGCCAAACTGACTTACTGAGGAAGTGATGTTGTCAGCGAGGTTCGGGCCGCTGTTGCTCTGTGTTTTGGGAGGGGGCCTGTGGTGAGTGATCTCTCAGACATTCGGGCAGACCAGGGGCGCTGGAGACACTGTCGGAAGAGTGAAGATCACACCAGTCCCTTTTGCATGCCGCTGGACGCCAGAGAAGGAGGAGGTGGGTGGAGACTGGAGATAGCAGTCCAGCAGTAGGCCCCGCTCCCGGCCTCACTCAGTCTGTGACATCACTGGTTGCTAGACGCTAGGTGGGGGTAACCCTAACAACCAGTTCCGACAATGTAGTACGTGTCCTGTATATCAATCCGGGACACATGGGCACCTTAGCACACCACTGCACCCAGTAAGAGACTTGGGGCTATAGCCCCAGAAGCCACCCCCTAGCGATGCCACTGCTGACAAAAGGCATAATGAATTGCTCTAGTAAAAGCAGCATCATAAGTGCCGATTTCAAGTTTCAATTTACATTCCGCCAGGGACGCAGACTGTAACAAAAACTGGTCTTTAGTAAAATGGGGTCGGGTTAGAACCCCTTTCAGGTTTTATTACTAACATCTGTGGCTTCCATTCTCATTTCTTATCCTGCCGTCACAGGGTCAAAAAGTGAGATAAAATCTTTCCAACAGAGTCGCGGTTAGCAATAAAAACGTAATAAAAAATTTACAATTTCCCAAAACGTTTTGGCTACAGTTTGGCTTTAACCCACTATTCTAAACAGCTACCACCTGCAGTTCTCTTTAAATAGAAGTCAGAAGCCACAGCTTCAGTATCTTTTAAGGGAAATGAGCACAGTACAATGTCTGACCAAAAGGGGCTAAAATTCACATAAAACAAATAAATTTAGGACAAAGCGGAAAAAAAAACCTTTACTGGACTTTTAAGGCACACCTAATTAAAGCGGAGGTCCACCCAGAATACTTTTTAACACTAAAATTCCTAAAAAAAATAGAATTTTTTTTTTTTTTAGACTCGCCCGAAATGCCCGTTGCTATGCGGAAGTCCCCTAATCTTGTGAATGGGGCGCGCTGCCTTCTGGGAACTGTGTGTAATCCCAGGAGGCAGCCGCCCATTCACAAACCGCTGTGCGAGTAGTGCAAGCGCAGTAGGAAACAGGCAGTGAAGCCGTAAGGCTTCACTGCCTGTTTCCTTTAGTCAGGATGGAGGAGCCGGGACCTGCCAGGACCGAGCGATCACCGTCGGGGGCACGACATCGTGGGTGAGAAGGACAGGTAAGTGTCCTTATTAAAAGTCAGCAGCTACAGTGTTAGTAGCTGCTGACTTAAAAAAAAAAAAAAAAAAAATCACGGGTGGAATCCCGCTTTAAAGTAGAAGTATTGCAGTTAAAGATTTTATTATTTGTTAGTGTAGCGCCCTCCTCACTCCCCTCTTTGTTTTCAGCTCGTCTTTTCTCTTGTCTAGGGGTACCTTAGAGGGGAAGGGAGCGGGGACACCACGCCTGGCCTTCACCACAGGTGTCAGTGTGGTATAAGCAAAGTTATTTTACCTTCGGGTCAGTGCTGTGCACCTGGAGCCTCCACCGAGAGTTACCTTGAACAATGTCTGTCAGAAAATGAACCCCACACCATTAAAGTTCAACACTCCTTTATTCTTCTCGAATGAACACAATCAGTTGAACTCCCTTGTAGAAACAGAACAGAAAAGGAGGTGTGGATGCGAATAGGCCCAGACACAATGTGTTCTCCACTTTCCTCCCTGAAAGTGGGTTGCGGTCTCCGAGCGAGGGGGAATTTCCTTCCAGGCGGTCTCCGACGAGAGGCTCACCCGTCACTGGCAATATGCTGCACCAGGTCTTCAAGTGAGGAGCTCCCCCGGTCCATTACGCCTTCCGGATTCGGGTTCCCAACCCCTGAGTTCCCTAGGATCTCCTTCCCTCGCGGAACTCAGTGTTGGGCACTGAGCTCCAGACCTCCATCCGAGTACCTCATCCCAGGCCAAAGGTGCCTGGGATGGGACACGACCTCCGGCTGTCCTCTAGGCCTAAGCCCGCCTAGAGAACCGACACGAACCATTACCCACAGGCTGAAGGTGCCTGGGACTCGACCCCGTGACAAAGATGGCCGGCACTTTTATACCCTCTCCCGGCAAGCACGGTGGGTTCCCCACCCCACCATACCGCTGCCGAGGGAGGACAAAAAGGAGGCAGGACACACCGCAATGATTCAACCCCAGCCCAGGGCGACAGCGCCACCTGCTGGGCTGCAGGGAATTACACATCACTGATGTCTCTGCCAAGTTCAAATTACACCCGGGAAAGTACATACCCGCTACACTCTCCCCCTGGTGGTTTGACACTGGTCCCCAGTGTCTGGAGTAAATCATGCCCTCAACGGCTGACATAATCCAATCCAGAAACCGACTAACAATTGTACAAAAATAACACTTTAGAAAAAAACTACCCAACTGAAACATTGTGTCTGAGCCCTGTAATAAAAAGGGAAGAAGGAAGGGAGAAAACAATAGCATTAAACCATAACTTTGAATCACATATTCACATTTTACTTTTCCCACCCATCCTGACTAAGACCCACCCCATACATAGTTACATAGTTACATAGTTACATAGTTAGTCAGGTTGAAAAAAGACAAAGTCCATCCAGTTCAACCATAAAAAAAAAAAATAATAAAAAAACTAAAATAAAAAAAATATTGTGCAATCCCATATACCCAATTCTATACCCACAGTTGATCCAGAGGAAGGCAAAAAAAACCAGCAGAGCATGATCCAATTTGCTACAGCAGGGGAAAAAATTCCTTCCTGATCCCCCGAGAGGCAATCGGATTTACCCTGGATCAACTTTACCTAGAACTGTTAGTACTCAGTTATATTATGTACATTTAGGAAGGTATCCAGGCCTTTCTTAAAGCAATCTACTGAGCTGGCCAGAACCACCTCTGCAGGGAGTCTGTTCCACATTTTCACAGCTCTTACTGTGAAGAAACCTTTCCGCATATGGAGATGAAATCTTTTTTCTTCTAGACGTAAAGAGTGCCCCCTTGTTCTCTGTGTTGACCGTAAAGTGAATAACTCATCACCAAGTTCACTATATGGACCCCTTATATATTTGTACATGTTAATCATATCCCCCCTTATTCTCCTCTTCTCAAGAGTGAATAAATTCAGTTCCTCTAATCTTTCTTCATAGCTGAGCTCCTCCATGCCTCTTATCAGTTTGGTTGCCCTTCTCTGCACTTTCTCCAGTTCCCCGATATGCTTTTTGAGAACTGGTGCCCAAAACTGAACTGCGTATTCCAGATGAGACCTTACTAATGATTTGTACAGGGGCAAAATGATGTCTCTCTCTCTGGAGTCCATACCTCTCTTAACCACTTAAGCCCCGGACCATTTGGTAGCTAAAGGACCAGAGGTGAATTCAGAATTTTGCACTGCGCTGCTTTAACTGTAAATTGTGCAGACATGCGATGTTGTACCCAAACTAAATTTGCGTCCTTTTCTTCCCACAAATAGAGCTTTCTTTTAATGGTATTTGATTGCCTCTGCGATTTTAATTTTTTGCGATATAAACGGAAAAAGACCGAAAATTTTGAAAAAAAATGATATTTTCTAATTTTTGTTATAAGAAAAATCGAATAAACTCAATTTTAGTCATACATTTAGGCCAAAATGTATTCAGCCACATGTCTTTAGTAAAAAAAATGTCAATAAGCGTATATTTATCGGTTTGCGCAAAAGTTATAGCGTTTACAAACTAGGGTACATTTTCTGGAATTTACACAGCTTTTAATTTATGACTGCCTATCTCATTTCTTGAGGTGCTAAAATGACAGGGCAGTACAAACCCCCCCAAATGACCCCATTTTACAAAGTAGACACCCCAAGGAAATTGCTGAGAGGCATGTTGAGCCCATTGAATATTTTTTTTTTTTGTCCCAAAATGACAAAAAAAAAAAAAAATTACAAAAAGTTGTCACTAAATGATATATTGCTCACACATGCCATGGTTATATGTGGAATTGCACCCCAAAATACATTCTGCTGCTTCTCCTGAGTACGGGGATAGCACATGTGTGGGACTTTTTAGGAGCCTAGCCACGTACGGGACCCCGGAAACCAAGCACCGCCTTCAGGATTTCTAAGGGCGCAAATTTTTGATTTCACTCCTCACTACCTATCACAGTTTTGAAGGCCATAAAATGCCAAAATAGCACAAAACCCCCCCAAATGACCCTATTTTAGAAAGTAGACACCCCAAAGAAATTGCTGAGAGGCCTGTTGAGCCCATTGAATATTTTTTTTTTGTCCCAAGTGATTGAATAATGAAAAAAAATAAAAATAAAAAATAAAATACAAAAACTTGTCACTAAATGATATATTGCTCACACATGCCATGGTTATATGTGGAATTGCACCCCAAAATACATTCTGCTGCTTCTCCTGAGTACGGGGATACCACATGTGTGGGACTTTTTAGGAGCCTAGCCACGTACGGGACCCCGGAAACCAAGCACCGCCTCCAGGATTTCTAAGGGCGCAAATTTTTGATTTCACTCCTCACTACCTATCACAGTTTTGAAGGCCATAAAATGCCAAAATAGCACAAAACCCCCCCAAATGACCCCATTTTGGAAAGTAGACACCCCAAGCTGTTTGCTGAGAGGCATGGTGAGTATTTTACAGCTCTCATTTGTTTTTGAAAATGAAGAAAGAACTTTTTTTTTTTTTTCTTTTTTTTTTCAATTTTCAAAACTTTGTGACAAAAAGCGAGATCTGCAAAATACTCACAATACCTCTCAGCAAATAGCTTGGGGTGTCTACTTTCCAAAATGGGGTCATTTGGGGGGGTTTGTGCCATCTGGGCATTCCATGGCCTCCGAAACTGTGATAGGCAGTGAGAAGTGAAATCAAAAATTGACACCCTTAGAAAGCCTGAAGGCGGTGCTTGGTTTTTGGGGTCCCGTACGCGGCTAGGCTCCCAAAAAGTCTCACACATGTGGTATCCCCGTACTCAGGAGAAGCAACAGAATGTATTTTGGGGTGTAATTCCACATATGCCCATGGCATGTTTGAGCAATATATCATTTAGTGACAACTTTGTGCAAAAAAAAAAAAAAAAATTATTTTTTCCGCAACTTGTGTCAACATATAAAATATTCCATGGACTCGACATGCCTCTCAGTATATAGCTTGGGGTGTCTACTTTCCAAAATGGGGTCATTTGGGGGGGGTTTTGAACTGTTCTGGCATTTTATCCACAACATTAGGAAGCTTACATCCACTCTTCTAACCACTTGAAGACAAAGCCCTTTTTGACACTTTTTGTTTACATGAAAACATATTTTTTTTTGCAAGAAAATTATGTTGAACCCCCAAACATTATATATATTTTTAAAGCAAAGGCCCTACAGAATAAAATGGTGGGTGTTGCATTTTTTTTTCTACACAGTATTTGCGCAGCGATTTTTCAAACGCATTTTTTTCGGAAAAAATACACTTTTTTTAATTTTAATGCACTAAAACACACTATATTGCCCAAATGTTTGATGAAATAAAAAAGATGATCTTAGGCCGAGTACATAGATACCAAACACGACATGCTTTAAAATTTCGCACAAACGCGCATTGGCGACAAACTACATACATTTTTAAAAGCCTTTAAAAGCATTTACAGGTTACCCCGTTAGATTTACAGAGGAGGTCTACTGCTAAAATTACTGCCCTCGATCTGACCTTCGCGGTGATACCTCACATGCATGGTGCAATTGCTGTTTACATATGACGCCAGACCGACGCTTGCGTTCGCCATTGGGCAAGAGCAGGGCAGGACAGGGGTGCTTTTTTTTTTTTTTTTTTTTATTATTAATTTTGCTTTTTTATTTTATTTTTAAACTGTTGCTTCCATATTTATTTATTTTTATCACTTTTATTGTTATCTCAGGGAATGTAAATATCCCCTATGATAGCAATAGGTAATGACAGGTACTCTTTTTTGAAAAAACTGGGGTCTATTGGACCCTAGATCTTTCCTCTGCCCTCAAAGCATCTGACCACACCAAGATCGGTGTGATAAAATGCTTTCCCAATTTCCCAATGGCGCTTTTTATATCCGGGGGGGACATTCCCTCCCACTGCTTGTAAAAGCAGTCCAGAGGCTAATTAGCCACTAGGATTGCTTTTACATGAAAGCCGGCCGCTGGCTGAAAAGAATGATACCAAGATGATACCTAAACCCGCAGGCATCATTCTGGTATAAACATTCAAAGTCCAGCAACATACCAGTACGTTGCTGGTCCTTGTTGGACATGTATTGTAATCTTTTTTTTCATGCAGCCTGTTGGCTGAACGAAAAAAAAAAGATTGATCGGTGGGTATGCCCACCATTAAAATACCGCCCTTCATCCACCCACTTCTAATGATGGGCATACATGCACCATTTATATATGCCGAAGCATGGGGGCATCTTCTCGCAAAAGTTATGCCGCGTACACATGGTCAGACTTTTCCACGGGCAAGCCTCCGTCGGAATTTCGACCGTATATACGCGGCATTAGGAGCAAAATCGCTCCTCCGCTCCTGCTGCCCAATGCTTCGGCATATATGCTTTTTTTTTTTAACTGTGGTGGTGAAATTACCTCCTACAGCACTGGAGTCGCAGGGATCAGGCCTGTCTCTGCGAACGCTGCAGTTATGTGTGTTGTGTTTTGCAAGTGACAGTGATCGATCGATACTGCACTTCGGTAGCCTGGGCTGGACGGAGGGGCAAAACGCAGGTGCTAGCAGGTATCTGGGCTGATCCCACTAACAGTGCGTTTTTGGGAACCCTAAACTGCTGGGGACGCTAGTATAGATCTGATCAGATATTGAGCTGATCAGATACTATACCACTAAGGGGGGTGTATGCTTCACGTGTGGGTGTTAGCGCTACTGGCACTAACCTGACGCTGCCTGGGGTGTGACGCAGACCCTCTCTGACGCTAAAACCTAACTGATATCACCCGCCGGGCGATCAGGGGGTTAAACCTTTATTGGGTTATATACGGCGGGTGCCCTGACACTATAAAAAGCAAACTAACTAAACAGCGTCACCCGTAACACTTATATGATGATCACTGGTGAAAGGGTTAACTAGGGGCAATTAGGGGGTTAAAACCTTTATTAGGTAATATATGGGGGTACCTGACGCTTTATAAAAACCTGACGGCGAACCTAAAAAAAAATTACTGGCTACCTATCGGCATCACCGACACTAAGACAACGATCATAAAAACGATTGCTTAGCGACAGTGGTGATAGGGGGTGAAAGGGTTACCTGGGGGGCGATCAGGGGGTTAAACCTTTATTAGATAATATATGGGGGTACCTGACGCTATAAAAACCTGTGGCGAACCTAAAAAAAATTACTGGCTACCGATCAGCATCACCGACGCTAAGACATCGATCAGAAAAATGATCGCATAGTGACGGCGGTGCTAGGGGGTGAAAGGGTTACCTGGGGGGTGATCAAGGGGGTTACACCTTTATTAGGTAATATATGGGGGTACCCGACGCTATAAAAACCTGCGGCGAACCTAAAAAAAATTACTGGCTACCGATCAGCATCGCCGACGCTAAGACATCGATCAGAAAAATTATCGCTTAGTGACAGTGGTGATAGGGGGTGAAAGGGTTACCTGGGGGGGGGGGCGATCAAGGGGGTTAAACCTTTATTAGGTAATATATGGGGGTACCCGACGCTATAAAAACCTGCGGCGAACCTAAAAAAAATTACTGGCTACCGATCAGCATCACCGACGCTAAGACATCGATCAGAAAAATGATCGCATAGCCACGGCGGTGCTAGGGGGTGAAAGGGTTACCTGGGGGGTGATCAAGGGGGTTACACCTTTATTAGGTAATATATGGGGGTACCCGACGCTATAAAAACCTGCGGCGAACCTAAAAAAAATTACTGGCTACCGATCAGCATCGCCGACGCTAAGACATCGATCAGAAAAATTATCGCTTAGTGACAGTGGTGATAGGGGGTGAAAGGGTTACCTGGGGGGGCGATCAAGGGGGTTAAACCTTTATTAGGTAATATATGGGGGTACCCGACGCTATAAAAACCTGCGGCGAACATAAAAAAAATTACTGGCTACCGATCAGCATCACCGACGCTAAGACATTGATCAGAAAAATGATCGCATGGCCACGGCGGTGCTAGGGGGTGAAAGGGTTACCTGGGGGGTGATCAAGGGGGTTAAACCTTCATTAGGTAATATATGGGGGTACCCGACGCTATAAAAACCTGCGGCGAACCTAAAAAAAATTACTGGCTACCGATCAGCATCGCCGACGCTAAGACATCGATCAGAAAAATTATAACTTAGTGACAGTGGTGATAGGGGGTGAAAGGGTTACCTGGGGGGCGATCAAGGGGGTTAAACCTTCATTAGGTAATATATGGGGGTACCCGACGCTATAAAACCTGCGGCGAACCTAAAAAAAATTACTGGCTACCGATCAGCATCACCGACGCTAAGACATCGATCAGAAAAATGATTGCTTAGTGACAGTGGTGATAGGGGGTGAAAGGGTTATCTGGGGGGTGATCAGGGGGTTAAACCTTTATTAGGGGGGGTTAGGGGGCTACACTGGACCTAAAACTAAATGTAGTGACACTTTTACAGTCACAAATGTCACTGATTGCAGTGATCACTAAATAAATGGTCACTGCAATCAGTGACACTGTGACTGGGGGCTGGGGGGGCTGGGGGTGATCTGGGGGTGTCTGGGGGGGCCTGGGGGGGCGATTTATGTGCCTATGTGTCCTGGTGTCAGTGTTCTGTTTTGTGTACTAACCTGCATCTTCTCCTGTACCGCGCTCGGTATATGTGAGCGCCCCAGGAGAGATGACATCACTTCCTCCTTCCTGGCAGGCAGGGGAAGCTCTCTCATTCGCCGGGAGCGATCGAGAGGGGGTGGCCGGAATCGAACGGCCGTCCCCTCATGCCGGATCGCTCCCGAAGGTAAAACGACCACCCAGTGTAAAGAAGGGGGGTCCGATCAGACCCCCCAACTATACAAAGGCAATCACGTATATGTACGTGATTCTGCCTGTCGGTGCCATTCTGCTGACGTATATTTACAGTGGGCGGTCATTAAGTGGTTAATACAAGAAAGGACTTTGCTTGCTTTGGAAACAACAGCTTGGCATTGCATGCCATTATTGAGCTTATGATCTACCAAAACCCCCAGATCCTTCTCCACTACGGATCCCCCCAGTTGTATTCCCCCTAGTATGTATGATGCATGCATATTGTTAGCCCCCAAGTGCATAACTTTACATTTATCAACATTAAACCTCATCTGCCACATAGTCGCCCAATTAGACAGGGCATCGAGGTCGGCTTGTAAATTGGAGATATCCTGTAAGGACGTTATTCCACTGCATAGCTTGGTGTCATCTGCAAAGACAGAAATGTTACTTTTGATCTCAGACCCAATATCATTTATAAAGATATTAAAAAGTAAGGGTCCCAGCACTGAACCTTGGGGTACACCACTGATAACCTTAGACCATTCAGAGTAAGAATCATTAACTACTACTCTCTGAATTCTGTCTTTTAGCCAGTTTTCTATCCATTTACAAACTGATATTTCCAATCCTGTAGACTTTACCTTACACATGAGCCGTGTGTGGGGAACTGTATCAAACGCTTTTGCAAAATCCAAGTATACCACGTCCACAGCCACGCCTCTGTCCAAGGTTTTACTTACCTCTTCATAAAAAGAAATCAGGTTTGTCTGACAACTTCTGTCTTTCATGAATCCATGCTGTCTGTTGCTTAAATAGTTTTTTTCCAGCAAGAACTCATCTATGTGGTCTTTTATTAATCTCTCCAGTATCTTCCCAACTATGGAAGTTAAACTAACAGGTCTATAGTTACTTGGTAAAGACTTTGTTCCCTTTTTAAATATAGGCACCACATTGGCCCTGCGCCAATCCAGTGGTACTATTCCTGTCATTAATGAGTCCCTAAAAATTAGATACAATGGCTTTGAAATTACAGAGCTCAATTCTTTTAGGATCCGTGGGTGTATGCCATCTGGTCCAGGTGCTTTATCCACCTTTATTCTGTCTAAATATTTCTGGACCATATCACTTTTGAGCCATTGTGGATTTGGGGCTGTGTCACTACCACCCCCATTATGGACATGAACTCCCCCATGCTCCATTGTATACACAGAGCTGAAGAAAGTATTTAATAAATTAGCCTTCTCTTTGTCCCCAGTCACCCACTCTAGATTATTTTGTAAAGGGCCTACATGCTCAGACTTGACCTTTTTACTATTAATATATTTGAAGATTTTTTTGGGGTTTGTCCTACTATCTTTTGCAATCGGTTGTTCGTTTTGAATTTTTGCATCCTTGATTTCCTTTTTACATATCCTGTTATATTCTTTGTAACATTTAAACGACACTAGTGTTCCTTCATTTTTATATTTTTTAAAAGCGCTTTTCTTATTGTTTATAGCTTTTTTAACTTTAACTGTGAGCCACATAGGTTTTATTTTTAGCCTTTTAAACTTATTGCCCATGGGAATATACTTTGCAGTGAGTTCACAAACAGTCTTTTTGAAGAATTCCCATTTCTGTTCTGTGCCCATTGATGCCAATATTCTCTCCCAGTCTAAGTCCTGGAGAGTAGCCCTCATCCTTGGAAAATTTGCTTTATTGAAATTAAGTGTTTTTATCCTTCCTGCATGTATTTCTTGCTTACAGCTAACATCAAATGAAATCATGTTATGGTCACTGCTACCCAGGTGTTCCTTTATCTGAACATTAGTAATATGCTCTGCATGGTTTGAGATTACCAGGTCCAACAGAGCATCATTCCTAGTTGGGGCCTCAATAAACTGGACCATAAAATTGTCCTGCAATAGGCTTATAAATTTTTGCCCTTTAACTGTCCCAGCAGTGCCATTACTCCAGTCAATTTCTGGGTAGTTAAAATCCCCCATTATTATCACCGTCCCAGCCCTTGCAGCCCTTTCCATCTGTGCAAGGAGCTGAGTCTCCACCTCCTCATTAACATTGGGTGGTCTATAACAAACTCCAATGATTAACTTTGAACTACGCACATCTGTATGCAGTTCCACCCATAATGCTTCAGCCTCATCACACTCTCCATCAACCAGGTCCTCTTTCACACTTGCTTTGAGATCACTTCTCACATAGAGACAGACCCCGCCACCTTTCCTTTTTGCCCTGTCTCTCCGAAAGAGTGCATAGCCAGGAATATTAATAATCCAGTCATGTGAGGATTGAAGCCACGTTTCAGCAATACCGATTACGTCATAGCTCTCCTCATGCACCAGAGCTTCCAACTCACCTATTTTGCTTGGCAGACTTCTGGCATTGGTGAACAAACACTTTAATGTATTACATTTTTCTCTGGTGTTTTTCATATAATTTTTAGTAGTACAAATGGCACTATAGTTTCCAATGGCTGTTTGCAACATGGGAACTTTCTTGTCACCTGCCATAACCCTCCCCCCATCTATCCCCATTCCACTCTCCATTAATGTCTGACCACTAACTGACCTGTGTGCCCGATGTAATTCTAGTTCACCCTCCCCCCTCAAACCTAGTTTAAATACTCCTCCAGCCTTCCCATAAACCTCTCCCCCAGCACAGCAGACCCCCTTCCATTCAAGTGCAAACCGTCTTTAGCATATAGGTTGCACCCCAATGAAAAGTCAGCCCAGTGCTCTAGAAACCCAAATCCCTCCTCCCTACACCAGGTCTTTAGCCATGCATTCAGCTCTCTAATCTCCCCCTGCCTTTCCTGTGTTGCGCATGGCACAGGCAATATTTCAGAGAATATCACCTTGGAGGTCCTTGCCTTCATCTTGCAGCCTAGTTCTTTAAATTGATTCTTAAGGAGCCTCCACCTTCCATGTATACTGTCATTGGTTCCAACGTGGACCAAGACAGCTGGGTCATGCCCAGCCCCTCCCAGTAATTTATCCACCCGGTCCACCACATGCCGAACCCTGGCACCAGGGAGACAGCAAACCATTTGGTTGAGGCGATCCTGGCGACAAATTATTCTATCAGTCCTTCTGATTATAGAATCCCCTATAACCACCAACTGTCTTGGCCTACCTGCACTCCCCTCACCACCTCTACTAGATGGGTTGCTCTCCCGGCTGTTAGGGGTAGCAGTGACATCTAGGGCTGCCACCTCTGTGTTTGCCACCTCCACATCTTCACCCAACGTGGAAAATTTGTTTTGATGCACAAATACAGGACTGGCCTTCCTTTTCTGCAAGCCCCTTCCACTCCCTCTAACTGCATTAACCCATCTTCCTATCTGATAATCCTGACTTGCCACTCCACCCTCCACATCAGCCCTACTGACCACCTGCTCAGCGAGCAGAGGACCCCTTTCAAGGTTGTCCTTTCCGCCCAGTGTTGCAACTTGCTCTTCCAGATCTCTAATGCGAGCTTCCAGAAGGGCAACCTGCTCACATCTGTCACAGCGGTATCCATCCTGGAGCTGTTGCACCAATTTTGCAAAACCTTCAACCCTGCTAGCACTCATTTCCCAGTTACAATATAATTACTTGTAGGAAGTTTATAATGTTACTCACAGTTTAGAAGACTCCTGTCTTAACTCCTGTTTTAAACTCCTGGTTTTTAACTCTCCACTGTAGTTCAAAATTCCACTGATGTTCACAAAATCCACATGCAAGCCACCATCAGCAGGGAGCCAGCTCCTAAGGGAGTTTGTACAGACACTTATATACTCACCTGTGAACAATTAACCACTCCCCTTAATTAGCAGAAAGAAAAAAAGCTGTTTAAAAAGTGTCAGAGAAAGGAGTGGGGGGGGGGGGGGGAAGTATTTTTAAAACTGATAAACGTATCAAATAAAGGACAAAACATAAAAATAAATCAACACTTGCAAGCAGAAGCAGTTAAAAGCAAAACTCCTGGTTTTTAACTCTCCACTGTAGTTCAAAATTCCACTGATGTTCACAAAATCCACATGCAAGCCACCATCAGCAGGGAGCCAGCTCCTAAGGGAGTTTGTACAGACACTTATATACTCACCTGTGAACAATTAACCACTCCCCTTAATTAGCAGAAAGAAAAAAAGCTGTTTAAAAAGTGTCAGAGAAAGGAGTGGGGGGGGGGAAGTATTTTTAAAACTGATAAACGTATCAAATAAAGGACAAAACATAAAAATAAATCAACACTTGCAAGCAGAAGCAGTTAAAAGCAAAACTCCAGGTTTTTAACTCTCCACTGTAGTTTAAAATTCCACTGACGTTCACAAAATCCACATGCAAGCCACCATCAGCAGGGAGCCAGCTCCTAAGGGAGTTTGTACAGACACTTATATACTCACCTGTGAACAATTAACCACTCCCCTTAATTAGCAGAAAGAAAAAAAGCTGTTTAAAAAGTGTCAGAGAAAGGAGTGGGGGGGGGGGGAGTATTTTTAAAACTGATAAACGTATCAAATAAAGGACAAAAAATAAAAATAAATCAACACTTGCAAGCAGAAGCAGTTAAAAGAAAAACTCCTGGTTTTTAACTCTCCACTGTAGTTTAAAATTCCACTGATGTTCACAAAATCCACATGCAAGCCACCATCAGCAGGGAGCCAGCTCCTAAGGGAGTTTGTACAGACACTTATATACTCACCTGTGAACAATTAACCACTCCCCTTAATTAGCAGAAAGAAAAAAAGCTGTTTAAAAAGTGTCAGAGAAAGGAGTGGGGGGGGGGGGAGTATTTTTAAAACTGATAAACCTATCAAATAAAGGACAAAAAATAAAAATAAATCAACACTTGCAAGCAGAAGCAGTTAAAAGCAAAACTCCTGATTTTTAACTCTCCACTGTAGTTTAAAATTCCACTGATGTTCACAAAATCCACATGCAAGCCACCATCAGCAGGGAGCCAGCCTCAGTGGTCGTGATGGGATGCTCTCCTGCAGAGGGAAAATAAAAGGGATTAGCACACATAACCCTGACACATGTATTCGTGTGAGAGAAAAGAAACTTCTCCTGGAAGAAATCCCCTTTCTCCAAAGAGTGAGTGCGTGAAAAGTGTTTAACGTTGCGCAACACTGCCACCTGGTGACAGCACCGCGGTAACTGCACTCGTGGAACTTTCCTCTTCTCTTTGACCCTATCTACCCCAGAATCTATGATCTCTTGCAGGAAAGTGAAGAACAACAGGAACAGTCCTTCATTCCTTTGGGCACAAAAGCAACGGGCCCCAGAAAGTTCAGCAGCATAACAAGAACGGAGTCTTTTCTCTCCTACAGGTAAAAGCGGGGATGCGGCAGAATAAGTGGCTTCAAGTGTTGATCCATTTCGGAGAGAGAGAATATGTTGTATCAACCACAGAGTAGTAACTGTGGATATCAACAAAGAGTACCTGGCGTGCCACGTCCTAACATTTGAATATAGAAAAAGCTAGATGGAGGGACTTGGACTTTTTAGGCACCATACACGATTTATATAAAAAATAATTTTATTGTATAATAATCTAACATATCAATATTTCTGTATAAAAATTGTTCACAAGTTCTGAAAGAGACGATACAACAATACCGATATAGTACAACACCATAGCTCCAATGCAGATCATATAGGGCCAATATTCATCCATAGGCCAGTTAGATGCATTCCCAAAAGTTGAGGTATGGTTGAAACGGCATAAGTCGTAGGAATAGATGTAATAATTTCACTCTCGCTCGACAAGTTCCGCGTCCAATGACGCTTCTTCAGGAGCGTGTCATGTGAACTAAACAGGAAATATATTTAAACATACAACATATATCATGAGTTTGTAATTTGTCATCATGCATTCAATAATGCTATAATACATTTAGAAACCCTTATAGAAAGGGAAAATATGTTAACACTTTTGTAAAGGAACTCGGAGAAGACCTAAAATGTATACTGACCTAGGAGACAGGAAAAGAGGTATAGAACGAACCCGACGGACACTGTGGAGGCGTGCACCTATTATTCAATTGATAACATTGGATTAGTGAAAACGCTTACTGTTAAGAACATCTGGTTACTAGAAACCAGGATGTCTGATGTTGTATAAGTAATTTGGCTTCATATGAAAAAGACAAATTCCTATCGAGCAGAAATAGAATCCCTTAGAGATGGCAGGAGAGGAGGGGGGAAAAAAAAAAAAAACCACAAAGACCGAAAGGAAGCCCCATAAAGTAATATGTTGGAAGTATGCTGGAAAATAGTTGTAGAAAAACTCTCCAACAGTCTAGGAATCAAACAAATGGATCCCAGAGTGTATATGCAGGTAGAATGTATAATGACCACAGCCATATTTTTTAAAAAGAGGAAAGTAACAACAGAGGTAAATAAGACAATGGTTCTAATTGATTGATGTCCATGACCTTAGCTTGTTGCTAAGGGGTATAGCTTACCCGCTAATGCAGTTTAAGATCTAGGGAATTAATCAGCTATATTATAGAGGATTCGCCAGGGGATCAAGTCGAAGTTGCCCATGTGTAGAAAGACAGTGAAGGCAAAAAGCGTCAAGTACATCCACTTGTTGCCATTAGCCTCACGATACGTTTTCAATCAGGATACAATGTAACAGTTAATCTAGACAATGGGTCTAGAATGAAAGAAGAACCACAAATGGTAATTACTTCATATGATCCAATAGTTTGACTAATTGAGGGTAACACTCAAAAGAATAGTATTACCTGGCAATAGATTCCCATCTGGTAAATTTGTAGCCAGGACGCCGTCCTGGGCGTCCTTAACAAGAACAGCTGAATTAAATAATATAATAATTGCTATTAGGACATCTAATTAGTCAAAACAGGTAATGTCTATAATTATATTAGATGAACATAACCATAAAAAACATATATGCTCCAACTTAATTTAAAACATAAATAATTCCCTTAGAAACGACAGGAGAGAGGCCCCCAGGGGAGTATATAAATTGCATCACAGTAGAAAGGAGGGAAGGATCGAATCTCCAAGGCTCTATACAGAAATGGTGAACCCTAAGATATGTATATAGAAAATATATATATAAAAATGTATATATATATAATAACCAGAGCATTCATATAAGTCATAGTGTTTAAATAAGTAATACTGGTGCTAAAGTGCCTCAGTCATTTATCTTAATACAGAGGGGTAAAAAACTTACCCACTACTAAACTTTGAATGTAAATAGATGGTCAACTGAATCATGCAGGATTCACCAGACAGCAAAGCACGCTGTCTGTGTAGCAGAGTGGAGACAATAACCCACAGGTGCATCCACTTGTTCACATCAACCCTGGGGTATTACGGTATATTTCCAGTGAACTGAGCCTGGATAGTAGAGACCACAAATAGAGTTTACTAAATGCGGTTCAAGAAGGTCAACTAGTTAAATTGGACTCAGAGAATATGTGTCCATACCTGGCATACTGTTCCCATTTGATCGCCTCCCAGCAGCAGCGCCGTATCAGAGATGTCAGCTCGATATAAAACACGCTATGATAGCGTGATTTTAAAGGTGCGCGCCTCTTCCGTAGTCTCCGCCTGAGCCAATGAGGAGGCACGGCGTGACGTCATTCGGAACGGCCAGAGGATCAGCGTAGCCGCGTGCAACGCAAGGACACGCCCATGTATCGGAAAGAATTTCCGAACGTGATGCGTGATTGGTTGCAGCGGCGTAAAGCTGAGCCAAGCCATCTCAAAGGGAGACAGGAATTGCGTCACCCGGAGACGGCTAATGCGCTGCCTGGCAATTGCCTGACAGCGCTCGGGTGGCCACACAGCGGCCATACATGGTCCTGTTCATTAACCCAAACCCTGCCAGATGTGAGGCCGGCATAAAAAGGTCCTGGATTCTCCGAATTGCAAAACAAAAGTAGAAAACCATAAAAGTATACATTGAGTTTGTATGTTCAAAAAACAATAATAGACGAACAAGTTATTAGTATTCAATTTTGCAATGTAAAACCAAAAATAATTCCCATTTGATCTAATGTAGGGATATAAATCACTTTCAATTTTAGCTCAGAGTGTTTTTTTAAAAATATATAGAACATGAATAAATGGTTCTATGAGTAGCCTATGTTTACATAGCTCTTGATTCATTAACTGGGAAGGGGGAAAATAAAGATGAAGGGAGCCCCCCTATGGACATTTTGTTCAGTTAATTTGTACAGTATTCTATTGTTATTTATGCTTGATAAGCACTAAGTTTCTACACAACGATTTACCCTACGAATTGTTTTGTCTAAAGAAATGCTTTATAGGAGTGAGCTTCATTGATGCCAGGTGCATGGGTGGCATCAAGACGCTCAATCCAGTAGGTTTCTTGACGAAGTATTTGCTTGTCCCAGTCGCCGCCTCGTGGGTCTCGTGGTACCACAGTGAGGGCTATAAATGTTACCAGCGAGGTGTTAAATTTATGATAAAGATCCAAGTGACTACTTACTGCAGTAATCATTTTTCCACTTCCTGAGTAGTATACATGGTCTTTAATGCGGGATCGGAAATGTCTTATAGTTTTTCCCACGTAAAACGCGCCGCATCGACAGGTCATTAAGTAGATTACTCCCTGTGTGTTACAGTCAGCATGGAAATTCAAGTTGTAAATGGTGCCATTGGGGAGTGTGAATCTGGTACCTATGGAGATCCACGGGCAAAAAGCACATTTACCACATTGTGTCATCCCATTAGAAATAGATCTGGCCGGTATATCATCGTGGAAATGACTAGACGTGAGTTGGTCGCGTAATGATTTTGATCTTCTAAAGGTTATGTCTGGTTTGGATTTAATGTATTTGTTGAGTATCGGGTCATCATATAGGAGGGACCAATGATTGGAAAGTATGTTCCTAAGTTCCACATGATGAGTCGAGTATCTTGTAATAAATCTCACAGGGTGCTCCTGTTCGGCTGTCTTTGTTTTGTATAGTAGTGAGTTCCTGGATTGTCGCAGTGCTTTATTAAATGCGCTGCGCAACAAGGATTTAGTATACCCCCTGGCTCTAAGTCTATCGCGAAGTAGATTCGCCTGTATTTTGAAGTCAGTAGTAGATGTACAATTACAGCGAAGTCTAAGGTATTGTGCATAGGGTATGCTACGTATTAGGGTGTTTGGATGGGCACTATCTGCATGTAATAAAGTGTTGCCCGCTGTCTCTTTACGAAAGAGAGTTGAGGCCAGTTGTCCATCAGAGTCCTTGGTTATGGTTAAGTCCAGGAACGTAACTTTGTCCTTACTGTTCGACATGGTAAATTTCAAGTTGAAAGTGTTCTCATTTACCATGGCAGTAAATTGCTCCAGTGAGGTGAGGGTCCCGGTCCATATGATGAATATATCATCAATATAGCGTAGCCAACAGGCTACATGATTGACACATTCAGCCAGGGAATCATCAGAGAACACATATCGTTCCCACCCCCCCAGGTACAGGTTGGCGTAGGCCGGGGCACAGCAAGTGCCCATGGCCACCCCCTGTACCTGGAGGAAGTGGGACTCTTGAAAGGTGAAGACATTGTGGGTCAGCACAAACCGGAGCAGCCTGAGGATAAACTCGCAATATTCCCATCGGTGATGGTCCTGCTCTCTGAGGAATGTCCGTACAGTCCCGATGCCCTGCTCGTGAGGTATGCTGGAGTAGAGAGCCTCCACATCCAGCGTCACGAGCAGGGCATCGGGAGGCACGGACACTCCCTCAATGTGTTTCAATAAATCCAGAGTATCTTTAGTATATGATGGCAATGCCATGACATGTGGCATTAAAATCGAATCAATCAGCCGACTAGCATTCTCAGTGAGAGAGCCAATGCCAGACACTATGGGTCTACCAGGTGGTGATATCGGGTTTTTGTGTATCTTAGGCAATGCGTAAAATGTGGCAAGTCTGGGGTAGCGGACATTTAAATAGTTGTATAGGTCTTGATCTATTAGGCCTTTTTGATGGGCGGAACCAATAATTATCAGGTAGTCATCTTTAAATTTCTGAATATTGGTAACATTGATAACTGTGTACCAATCTTTATTGGATAAAATGTCCTTGACCATTTTAATGTAGACCTCTTTTGTCATTAAGACGATATTACCCCCTTTATCCGCAGATTTTATTTCCAAATCAGGGTGGTTCTGTAGTCGTATAATCGCTTGTTTTTCTGCAGGAGAGAGGTTACTTGGTTTGTTGGTCAAGGGCATTTTTTTGATATCACTGACCGCTCCAGTCAAGAAAGCCCAAACATTGGGGTTTGTCATCAAGTTGGGAAATCGCTGCGATTTGGGTTTAAATTTTTTTGGGGGAAATTTCTGGGAAGGGCAGGTATATTGAGATTGTGTGGATTGGACATCAGTTTCTATTGATTCATTTTCATCCAATAACAGCATAAGGTCCCGAAGAGCTCTAAAGTCTTTCATTGTGTAATTTTTGACTTGTTCAGAAATCTGTTTATCTTTAAGCGATCGAAGACGATCCCCATCGAAAAGAAATTTATATGTCAAGTTCCGTGCAAATAGGTATAAATCTTTAATTGCCTCATATTTATCGATTTTCATTGAGGGACAAAAATTAAGTCCCAACTTTAGAACCTCCAATTCCAAAGAGGAAAAAGTATATGGGGTTAGATTAATTACATCCAGTTTGGGATTTAGGTCGGGAGAGTGGTGTTCGGGGGTAATTGAAAATTTGGAAGGGAAGTGGGAAGTGAAGATATATGCGCATCAAGAGTGCTTTGTCTTGAAGTAGATAAGCGTTGTGTCATTGGTAGTAAATTGTGCATTGGGGTACCAGGAAGCAACTGATTTTGTCCTGGACCAGTGATGTTGGTAGGGGCCATCAAATCGGTGATGTTTGTGGCTATATTGCCAGTGTTTTGAGAGGAAGTTTGAGCACTAAGTATTTGTATAGCCTGTAGGGCAGTATCACCCAGATAATTAACTTGTGATTGTCCACCAACACCATTAGATTGTACATTACCTTGTATAGGATAGTGAAGGGTAAGAGTTGTGTCCCTAGTGGGAGGGCGTTTTTTGTAAGGTGAAAAAGACCCACCACCAAAGTCCCGCTTACGTGATCCCTGGTTGTAAGAAGAGGATGCTGGATTATTCTTTCTGGACATATGCTGTGAAGGAAAAAAAGAAGCAGAATCGGATTCAGTATCATCGTCAGTGGTGAATTGATCGTTATTTTTATTTCTTGGCCTACGAGAATTTGATCTAGATCCTTTGTTCTGAGTAGATATTTGCCATCTATAGGCAAAGCCCTCGCTAAATGCTGTCCTATCTTTGGATAGTTTATTTTGTTTTTTATAGATTATGTCTCTGGTGATTCGAGTGACATAATCTTTTATATCTTGACCCCGCTTGGCATATTGGGAATGTTTTTTGATATTTTCATTACTAGATTGCAATAATGTAATTTCTTGATCTAATAACAACAGTTCAGATTGGTATTGGGCAATAAGTAGCCGCATTAGATTTGTGCTGCAAGTGGTCAATATGTTTTCCCATGCCAGTTTGAATTCTGGGGTAGCATTCTGGAAAGAAGGATAAACTTGTACCCTTAGTCCCAGAGGGCTAATATTTTCATGAACGTATTTGCCTAAGAATTCAATGTGCCAGTGTAAGTTAGATTTCTTTTTAAGAAGTCGTTTGAGTTTGGCCATAAATTGATTAATGCCGATCTCTTGTTCAGTCTCAGCGTTACAATTTGTCTGGATATCTGACATATATCCAGACCAAGCAGTGCCCAAAAAGTCCATGTCACCAGTTAATAGAACCAAAATTGGCATTCATGTAAATGAAAATAAATTTACCATATATAACGAGGGAAACCCTCAAATAATTTTTTATATGGTTTCAAAAAAATATAGAATATATATGGTTTCAAAAATGTATAGAATATATTGAATAACTATTGATATTAAACCAATTTATTTTTAGAAAATAGTAATACCACTTACAGTCAATAGTGACTGATTGCCCGGGTGCTTCCACCCTAATCTGTTTCGGAGAGAGAGAATATGTTGTATCAACCACAGAGTGGTAACTGTGGATATCAACAAAGAGTACCTGGCGTGCCACGTCCTAACATTTGAATATAGAAAAAGCTAGATGGAGGGACTTGGACTTTTTAGGCACCATACACGATTTATATAAAAAATAATTTTATTGTATAATAATCTAACATATCAATATTTCTGTATAAAAATTGTTCACAAGTTCTGAAAGAGACGATACAACAATACCGATATAGTACAACACCATAGCTCCAATGCAGATCATATAGGGCCAATATTCATCCATAGGCCAGTTAGATGCATTCCCAAAAGTTGAGGTATGGTTGAAACGGCATAAGTCGTAGGAATAGATGTAATAATTTCACTCTCGCTCGACAAGTTCCGCGTCCAATGACGCTTCTTCAGGAGCGTGTCATGTGAACTAAACAGGAAATATATTTAAACATACAACATATATCATGAGTTTGTAATTTGTCATCATGCATTCAATAATGCTATAATACATTTAGAAACCCTTATAGAAAGGGAAAATATGTTAACACTTTTGTAAAGGAACTCGGAGAAGACCTAAAATGTATACTGACCTAGGAGACAGGAAAAGAGGTATAGAACGAACCCGACGGACACTGTGGAGGCGTGCACCTATTATTCAATTGATAACATTGGATTAGTGAAAACGCTTACTGTTAAGAACATCTGGTTACTAGAAACCAGGATGTCTGATGTTGTATAAGTAATTTGGCTTCATATGAAAAAGACAAATTCCAAATTCCTATCGAGCAGAAATAGAATCCCTTAGAGCTGGCAGGAGAGGAGGGGGAAAAAAAAAAAAAAAACACAAAGACCGAAAAGGAAGCCCCATAAAGTAATATGTTGGAAGTATGCTGGAAAATAGTTGTAGAAAAACTCTCCAACAGTCTGGGAATCAAACAAATGGATCCCAGAGTGTATATGCAGGTAGAATGTATAATGACCACAGCCATATTTTTTAAAAAGAGGAAAGTAACAACAGAGGTAAATAAGACAATGGTTCTAATTGATTGATGTCCATGACCTTAGCTTGTTGCTAAGGGGTATAGCTTACCCACTAATGCAGTTTAAGATCTAAGATCTAAGTGTTGATCCATGGTCTCCAGATGATACTCTACATCTTCTCCTTCCTTGCGCCGGATCAACACTTTGTCTGCATGGATGTGCCATCCCAACATCCACTCTGCTTTGCAGTCTTTAAAACGTTGAGAGGCCTTTGGAGAGCATGCCAGGTACCTGCGGGCGTGTGGAATCTGAAGGTGGGTCCACACAAAGTCATTGTACCAGCGCTCCCGGCACACTTCCACCTCATAGAGCAACTCCTTAGACAAGTACGGGTACTCCCATCCGTACTCTGCAGCAACCTTCTGGCGAAATAGGCGTTGTAGTCTCGCCAAAGGAGGCATGGTAGCTTTGTCCCCTTCGCCAGGTAAAACTATTGAGTCCGGATGGCGAGGGACCTTGACCAAATCTGGTCTGGGCATTGGTGCCCGCAACAGCAGTCTCTTTTCCCTGGTCTTGGGTACAGATGGTACCGGGGTTGTAGAGGCAGGCTGGGGACGGGACCCCTCTTCAGGCGCTGGTGCCTCCACCCGGGGTGTACTTTCCCCTGTAGACATGGGTGTATCCCTGGTTCTGCGGGATGAAGCGAGAGGTACTTTGTCCCAGCCCTTTTCGGCAAACAGTTCGTCTATAGCAACGTCGTCTCCCATGTCTGAGAGCGACTCGAGGTCAGAGGTGTCACACTCCTCCGCGGGCAGGTACCCTGTAGTGGAGACTGAGTTTTCACCTCTTCCCACACACCAAATCTCTCCGCCTGGCTTACCTCGGCCTTTACTTGAAACGGGACGTCCGGAACTCCTGTCGACGGATCCATCCGGGCCGGGCGTAAGTGGGCGAGACGGTCCACCGCAACCGCTGGTCGGGGCTACCATGCCGGTCTTTCTCTTCGGTGGTGGACGCTGCGAGACAGTGGTGACCGAGTCAGCATCCTCGGATTTCTCCCGTTGAGTTTTCACGACCTCCTCCGCGGTCGCTGCAGTGTGCGCAGGGATGGCTGTCACAGCAGTGATTCCTCCTCTCTGAGTGGTGTTGCCCGCAGCATGACCGGGGTAGATGGTTCTCGGCTTCTCAACCGCCGGATCCACTTCGAACAGAAACTCCCCACAGGCCTCACATCGCCCGAATGGCTTCAGTTGGCACACCAGTCTCGAAAAGCCGGGACAAATCACACCCAGGGCCTCAACGTCCATGCACGAATACAGGGCGAATCGACCCCTTGGCTTTAGCCCGATCCCCGTATCTGTTACCGGAGCAGCAGCAGTCAATGTCGTGGTGGAAGGGTGAACTGGAATCCACGATGTATGTCCGAACATGGCGACCTGTTGCTGATCCATCGCACACTGCAAAGTTTTTGCGCCAACGTCCCACGTGTAGTCCTTCACACATATTGGACTCCTCCCCTTTGCTCCAGTTCGCGGGCTTTTGTTCTTTTTTTCCTTCTGAGTCACGCCCACGAACTAAGCGATGGGGGTGTGCCTGGTGGCGCAGTGCAAATAGAAACCCCCACGTGAAGTACTTCACACGGCTGAGCTTCCCCCTTTCCTCACTCTTCTGCGCGGGCCTTTCCCTTCAATGGGTCATGTCCACGACTTCGAGCACAGGGATGCACTTCGGCCAATGAAGGCCTGCCTACTCGCGTAACTCTTCCAGCAGACACGTTCAATTCCGTGGTGCACAAACACTATGCCGGACCCGAGCCCCCACGTGTAGCACCCTCCTCACTCCCCTCTTTGTCTTCAGCTCGTCTTTTCTCTTGTCTAGGAGTACCTTAGAGGGGAAGGGAGCGGGGACACCACGCCTGGCCTTCACCACAGGTGTCAGTGTGGTATAAGCAAAGTTCTTTTACCTTCGGGTCAGTGCTGTGCACCTGGAGCCTCCACCGAGAGTTACCTTGAACAATGACTGTCAGGAAATGAGCCCCACACCATTAAAGTTCAACACTCCTTTATTCTTCTCGAATGAACACAATCAGTTGAACTCCCTTGTAGAAACAGAACAGAAAAGAAGGTGTGGATGCGAATAGGCCCAGACACAATGTGTTCTCCACTGTCCTCCCTGAAAGTGGGTTGCGGTCTCCGAGCGAGGGGGAATTTCCTTCCAGGCGGTCTCCGACGAGAGGCTCACCCGTCACTGGCAATATGCTGCACCAGGTCTTCAAGTGAGGAGCTCCCCCCGGTCCATTACGCCTTCCGGATTCGGGTTCCCAACCCCTGGGTTCCCTAGGATCTCCTTCCCTCGCGTAACTCAGTGTTGGGCACTGAGCTCCAGACCTCCATCCGAGTACCTCACCCCAGGCCAAAGGTGCCTGGGATGGAACACGACCTCCGACTGTCCTCTAGGCCTAGGCCCGCCTAGAGAACCGACACGAACCACCACCCACAGGCTGAAGGTGCCTGGGACTCGACCCCGTGACAAAGATGGCCGGCCCCTTTATACCCTCTCCCGGCAAGCACGACGGGTTCCCTGCCCCACCATACCCCTGCATTGGGAGGACAAAAAGGAGGCACGACACACCGCAATGATTCAACCCCAGCCCAGGGCGACAGCGCCACCTGCTGGGCTGCAGGGAATTACACATCACTGATGTCTCTGCCAAGTTCAAATTACACCCGGGAAAGTACATACCCGCTACATTAGACATTGAGTAAAATAAACATGAAAAAGGAATGTGTTGTACTTGTGTTGACTCTATGGGGGTTATTTACGAAAGGCAAATCCACTTTGCACTACAAGTGCACTTGAAAGTGCACTTGGAAGTGCAGTCGCTGTAAATATGAGGGGTACATCTGAAATGTGGGGAAGCTCTGCTGATTTTATCATCCAATCATGTGCAAGCTAAAATGCTGTTTTTTATTTTCATTGCATGTCCCCCTCAGATCTAAATCGACTGCACTTCCAAGTGCACTTGTAGTGCAAAGTGGATTTGCCTTTCGTAAATAACCCCCTATATCTCTTCTGGATCATTATATGTACTACACAGATATCTTTACATTTTAGTGATTTATAGTGTTTTAAAGATTTCAGTTTTATATTTTGTTCACCAGTTTTGATTAGCGTGACTATTTTTGTTTATTAGCTTTTGTTCACATGAATATATCGCATGTTTGTGTCACTGCTTTTTTTCTCACAGGATTTTTTTCAAAGGATTCTTCAGTTATTAGTATTATTAGCAAGATATAACACTTTGATATTTTTTTGTACTTCTATAGCATTATCACCATCTACTAGCATAACACAAATGAACTTCTTGCACTCAACGCATTTGGGAGTACAGATATCTCCTTCTTCAGGGTGGTATATTGAAGAGGAAAATATATCTATAATATAATTTAAAAAGAAGTATATAGCAACAGGAAAACATACATGCATATTGTAGATGACAATTGTACAGAGACTTGGGAGATACACTTACATATATTATGGTGATGTGGTGGATTGACATTCCATCATATTACAATTAAAAACAAAGAAACCATCAAACAGACTGTGCTTGCTGACTTTCTGCTTCAATATCTCAACCGTCAATGGGAGTCTTAACTGCATAGTGTATCTATCCCAAAGTGCCGCTGTGTCTGATGTGTCTATTCTGATAACCTGTTTAAAGGTAAATATGGATATTTACATCTACTTTACCAAAATTCTATTGGGATAGTATGCATTGGAACCTTGACTTTTTTGTAAACAGGCTAAAACTTTTTTGACATGTTACTATCTGCTAGCTTGTATATTACCAATATGCATTTTAGTATATAGTTAACTTACTTGGCTCCTTTCAACAGTGCGAGTTATACTACTTACAACATATATTTTTAAAATATACGGCTTAGTGAAACATTATATGAAAAAATCACTTTGCCTGTCTGACATATTTTTTTACTATAATTTATGTCTTAACTACATTGAAAAACGGCCTTATAACCAACTACCGTATTTATCGGCGTATAACACGCACAGGCGTATAACACGCACCCTAACTTAAAGAGGGAAGTTTCAGGAAAAAAACTTTCCACAGCCCCCTGCGTATAACACGCAGGCACAGTTTGCCCTCTATTTTCAGGGTAAAAAAGTGAGTGTTATACGCCAATAAATACAGTAATTATGCCTTAATCTGTCATGTCCTTTCAGTTGAGATCAGCTCTCTTATAGAAGAGCCTTTCTCCCGCTTTGGTTCCTTCTCACCTGCAACACCAGGTATATAAAAAAAAATGCTTACAATAAACGTTCTTGAAAGATATATTTGTTTATATTTATATACAAATATTCTCTACAATTTTCAGTCAAGTATTTAAATTACATTCCTTATATCCTAGAGTTACATACGCCTCTTATTGCAAGATCTTTCCACATAGACCCCAGTGAGTTCCTATGGCCATTCCCTTCTGTGGGGCCTAGAGAGATCTGGGAATTGGCTCCTTGGGATAGATACACTATGCATTTGAGATATTGAAGCAGAAATTCAGCTAACACAGTCCCTTTGATGGTTTCTTTGTTTTTAATTATAATATGATGGTTGTCAATCCACCACATCACCATAATATATGTAAGTGTATCTCCCAAGTCTCTGTACAATTGTTATCTACAATATGCATGTATATTTTCATGTTGCTATATACTTCTTTTTACATTATAGATATATTTTTCGCTTCAATATACTACCCTGAAGGCGATATCTGTACTCCGAAATGCGTTGGGTGCAAGAGGATCATATCTGTTATGCTAGTAGATGGTGATAATGCTATAGAAGTACAACACATTCCTTTTTCATAGGTTTATTTTACTCAATGTATTCAACAAATAATAAAATCTTTTACTGCAATACTTCCAAATACTTCTACTTTAATTAGGTGTGCCTTAAAAGTCCATTAACCACTTAAGCCCCGGACCAATATGCAGCATAAAGACCAGGCCCCTTTTTGCGATTCGGCACTGCATCGCTTTAACTAACAATTGCGCGGTCGTGCGACGTAGCTCCCAAACAAAATTGACGTCCTTTTTTTCCCACAAATAGAGCTTTCTTTTGGTGTTATTTGATCACCTCTGCAGTTTTTATTTTTTGCGCTATAAACAAAAATAGAGCGACAATTTTGAAAAAAATGCAATATTTTTTACTTTTTGCTATAATAAATATCCCCAAAAAATATATAAAAAAACTTATTTTTTCCTCAGTTTAGGCCGATACGTATTCTTCTACATATTTTTGGTAAAAAAAATCACAATCGGCGTTTATTGATTGGTTTGTGCAAAAGTTATAGCGTTAACAAAATAGGGGATAGTTTTATGGCATTTTTATATATATTTTTTTTTTTTACTAGTAATGCTGGCGATCAGCGATTTTTTTCGTGACTGCGACATTATGGCGGACACTTCGGACACTTTTGACACATTTTTGGGACCATTGTCATTTTTACAGCGATCAGTGCTATAAAAATGCACTGGTTAATGTAAAAATGACACTGGCAGTGAAGGGGTTAACCACTAGGGGCGCTGACGGGGTTAAGTGTGCCTAAGTGAGTGATTCTCACTGTTTGGGGGCGTGGCTATGAGTGACATGTCACTGATCTCCGCTATGATTACACAGAGCGGAGATCGGTGACAGTGTCAGTAGGCGAGCGGGGAGATGTTGTGTTTACACTAACATCTCCCAGCTCCATCCCTCCGTGAGACGATCGCGGGGATCCCCACGGCGATCGAGGATGGCGACAGGGTCGCGAGCGTGCCGGCGGCGGCGGCGCGTGACCACACGGCAGGCAGTTAAAGGCGACGTACAGGTACGTGATTGTGCCTGTACGAGCCATTCTGCCGACGTATATATGCCGTGGGCGGTTAAGTGGTTAAAGGTTTTTTTTTCCGCTTTGACTTTAATACTGGATGTGGCACTAAAAATTCATCAGTTTAGGACAAGTCACTTTCAATGTCGCCTTTTGATGATTAGTCCTGGACAGAGCAGGTGGATTCATTTTTTGATCTCAACTTCTAATAACAGTTTACTCAGAGAGGCCTCCTGCCTGGTCACACTCTGGTGCTGGGAAGCTCCATACAGATGGGATCCGGTATGGAATAGGATTGTGGCTGCAATGAGCCAGGATCATTAGGCTGTGATTAACAAGCTTTTATGAGCGATCGTTCGCCGTGGCTCTGATAATTAGGCATGCATGCTGTTTTTCTTTTCTGCAAAGTATTTCAAAGACGAGTCGCAATACCTTTTATCACCTCATTACCAGCCCCTCTCATATCACTGACGTGCAGTAAATAATAAGAGGATCAGGTTTTGTTTGGGGCGTAAATCTGGGTTATGGTGTTTCTAAATTGATTCATAGAATGCTATATATGTATCTTGTAATTTGAGATTATCACATATTTCACAGGCATTGCCGTGTTTTGTGTTTATGGCAGCTTATGAGTGGCATAAAAAGAACCTTGAGGTGTGCGGAATGACAGCATGTAGAAATGTCACTTCAAAATTACTTTCACAGATCTTCAAGAAAAGCCCGGAGCAAAAAGACAGAATGCCATAGGCGAAGGGCTGGGCATGACTGAGTGAACAGGGTATGAAATGAGAGGGGATTAATGATTGGCTAAAGGAAATATGAAGGAGAGGGGAGAAGGCTAGATAAAAGGGAGTCCCCGCCCCTCTGAGTTAACACAGTGTGGGGGAAAGTTTCAGAGAACAGCAGCATGTCCTCTGTTGAAAAACTGCTGGCCCAACTTCGGGCAGAGGCTGCGACCCGGGGGGAGGATTGGCTCCAGGAGACCCTGGGGCCGATGCTTTCAAGTCCGGCCGGATCGCAAGGTACCGTCGGGAGAGAGGCTGGGCGAGCTCGGAGGTCTAGGCCCCCGGAGCGCTACTCACCAGGCCCCTCCCCTAGAGCTCAGCGGCAGGTTGGGAGTCCCCCTAGGGCCCTTCGGGCCCCCCGGCCAAGCGCGCCACATTGCCCAGGGCGGGGGGTACCAGAAGAAATCCCCCTCAGGTTTGGAGCTCGGCGGGGGGCCGCACCGGGAGTTCCGGCACGGCCGACAGGCCCGCGCGGTGTGTGGAGTCAGAGCAGGCGGGCCCGGCCCCCCCGGAGAGTTTGGGGCTCCTGCGTGGGTCATCGGTGGCCGCGGTGTCCGGGCACCCCCCCTCGGCCGGACATCTGGTGCAGGAGGCTGCGCGGGGTGTGGAGCCAGTGAGGGATGATGGCGGTGCGGGTGAGCAGAGACAGCGTGGAGGCAAGTCGGCTGACAAATCGGCGTGCGGGTCAGGTGCGCGGAGGTGGGACCGATCGGGTCCTGGCCCCTCGGCTTCCAGGGACAAGTCACCTGGTGAGCTGTCGTCTGGTAGTGAGGAGCAGGCTGATGTGCTATCAGAGGGCGAAGTTGGCAGCTCGGAGGAGGATCGGAGACCCGGACGGTCGGTGGCAGCGGTGGATTCAAGTGGATCGGCTGGTGGGAGTTCTTCCAGGCAGCCCGGTAAGTCCCTTTCAATTGATTATGCTGGGGGCCATGCTGGGAATGGTGGCCAGGTGGTTGGGCCTGCTGTGGGTGTGGGTTTGGCAGTACATGTGTTGGGTCAAGATGATGGGCAGGCAGGGGGGGTACGTTCCCGGATGGGGGAGGTGCTCGGATGGATGGGCTGCAGGGGTTTCTTGCGGGCATCAAGTTCTTAGTCAGCCAATTTGAGAAGGGGGATGGCGGGCGAGTCAGTCCGGCTGCGGCGTGGGTCCCGCCGACAGGGACGGCGGGGCCCGCGGCTGCGGTGGGGGCACCAGTTCCACCTGTGGGGAATGCCGGGGTGGGTGAAGCCGCAGGGGTGGTTTCTGTAGCTTTGGCCACAAAGAAGGGTGGTGCGGTGGAACAGGTGGCAAGGCAGGACATTATTAGGTTGGATGATGCTGCAAAATGTGAGTTGTATGTGTGTTATGAGGCACCGCTGGGATCTCACCTGAAACCTGAAGTGAGGGAAAAGATATGGAAGGGTGAGTATGTGGAGATGTTCTCACTTCTGCCATTGGAGAAGTTTCACCTGGACAGGGTAAAGCCGGATCATTCAAAAAAGGAGGATGAGGAGAAGAGGAGGTATAGGCTGATCCCACAGACGTTTGCAAATTGGTTACAAGCATTCTCCATCATGGCTAGTGTCATAGGTCAAAAGAACCCGGAGCATTGTTCAGCGCTATTTGGTTATCAGGACTCTATTGGGGAGGCGTACAGAGTGTATGGGGGCACGAGGTGGCTCAGATATGATGAACAATTCATGCAGAGGAGAGCGGTGAGGCCTGATCTGCGGTGGGATAATAAGGACATCAGCTTATGGATGCGGTTGATGACTTCGCCGAGGGCTTCTAGTCAGTTTTTTCAGGGGGGGGGGCCGTGGAACCTTTTCCCCAGGACAATTGGCCGGGAAACAAAAAGGGGTGTGCTGGCAATATAATGAGGGCTCCTGCAAGTTTGGGGGGTCCTGTTGGTTCAAGTATGAGTGCTCCGGTTGCGGAGGCTCCCATACACAGGCTAGATGCTTTAAGCGAGGTAAGGGTCGGGCCGGGGACTATGGGCAAAAAAGGGAGGACTCCGGTGAAGGTGGAAAGGATGCGGCTGTTTCTCGGTAGGTATCCGGACAAGGGGGCGGCAAGGTTGTTGGAGCAATGGTTTTCAGAAGGGTTTCGGATTCCGCGTTCTTTGCAAGTTATTCCCCCGATCGCGCGGAATCTGCGATCGGCCTTGCAGCAGCCTGTGGTGGTCGCAGAAAAGCTGCGCAAGGAGGTTGCTTTGGGCCGGATGGGTGGTCCTTTCCAGTCCCCTCCCCTGGAGAACTTGGTGGTCTCCCCGCTCAGGGTGGTACCCAAGAAGGAGCCCAACAAGTTCCGCCTCATTCACCACCTGTCTTTCCCGAAGGGCAGGTCGGTCAATGACGCGATTGATCCGGAAGCATGTACAGTCAGTTACACTTCCTTTGATGCTGCGGTAGGATGGGTTCGACGGTATGGCCAGGGGGCGCTGATAGCAAAAACCGACATAGAGGCGGCTTTTAGATTGTTGCCGGTTCACTCGGATAGTTTTCACCTCCTGGGATGTCAGTGGGACAATGAGTTCTATGTGGATAAGTGCTTGCCTATGGGATGCTCCATATCGTGCGCATTGTTCGAACAGTTCAGCTCGTTTGTGGAATGGGTGGTCAGGGATGTGTCAGGGGTGAATTCAATCATTCACTACTTGGACGATTTCCTTTGCGTGGGTCCGGCCTCATCCAGAATCTGCGCTGTGCTCCTGGCCACATTGGAGCACGTTGCAGAGCGGTTTGGGATACCATTGGCACCTGACAAAACGGAAGGACCTCGCACGGTTATCACGTTTTTGGGTATTGTCTTGGATTCGGAGGCCATGGAGTGCCGCCTACCATTGGACAAATTGGAGTCACTCAAGACTGAGCTGAGGGTCATGATGGGGGTAAGGAAGGTGCAGCTTAGGGTTCTGCAGTCGCTACTGGGAAAGCTCAATTTTGCGTGCCGCATTCTGCCAATGGGCAGGGTGTTTTGCAGATGGCTGTCGGCTAGCACGGCTGGGGTACGGTCCCCCACGCACTTTGTGAGCTTGGTTAGAGAACACAAGGCTTACCTGCGGGTTTGGCATTAATTCCTGGAGTCTTTCAATGGGAGAGCGTTATGGATGTCTGGCCCTATTAGAACTGTACACAGATGCGGCTGGGGGGTCTGGGTTTGGGCCTTTTTTTCAGGGCAGGTGGAGTGCGGGCCCGTGGTCGCAGTCTTAGATTGAGGCTGGTTTTACCAAGAATTTGGTCCTGTTGGAACTGTTCCCGGTGGTGCTGGCGGTGGAGTTGTGGGGGGCGTGTTTCAGGGATCTGAAAGTGCGTTTTCATGGGGACAACCTGGGGGTAGTACAAGTCATCAACAAGGTGTCGGCATCCTCCCCCCTGGTGGTGTGGCTGCTGCGCCATCTGGTGTTGAGATGCTTGCAGCTCAATGTGTTTGTATATGCGGTGCACCTTCCAGGGGTGGACAATGTCATAGCTGATGCGCTGTCTCGCTTTCAGTGGGACAGGTTCCGAGAGTTGGCACCGGAGGCGGAGCAACGGGGGGTCCCTTGTCCAGGCTGGCTGTGGAAGATTCCGTTGGAATAGTGTCAGGTTGGATCAGAAAATCTGTAAGTACAGGCACATGGGTGGCGTATGAGAAGGTGTGGCGGGAATGGAAAGAGATGGTTTGTGAAGCTGGAGCTGACCCGGTGGGTCCCAATGTCCGGTTTTTGGTGCTGTATTTCCTGGCTAGAAACATGGAGGCCCGCGTGTCCAGGTCCAGTTTGGGTAAGAAGATGGCAGGTTTGGCCTTTCTGTTCAAATGTCAGGGTTGCCCCGATTTTACAAAAGACTTTTGGGTGCGGCAGGCACTCAAGGGATATGGTCGGGGGGGGTCAGAAACCGGATGGCAGGCGACCGGTATCGTTTACTCTATTGGGCGGGATCATGGGGCAGTTGCAGGGCCTATGTTCATCCCCATAGGAAGTTCTGTTGTTCACGGTGGCATTCTCACTGGCATTCTTTGGAGCATTCAGGATAGGTGAGTTGGTTAGCCCGTCAAAAGCAGTGCACGGGGGGTTGCTGGCTAGCGAGGTGGGCTGTACGGAGCAAGGGGTGTCTCTGGTACTGCGGAGGTCCAAGACAGACCAGATGGGCAGAGGTAAGTTGGTCCAGGTTTTTCCGGTCCCAGGTTCCCTGTTGTGCCCGGTAAAGGCGGTTAAAGGGTACTTGGAGGTTCGCCCGTCCTGAGTGGGTTCCTTTTTGATACACGAGGACGGGATCCCACTTTCGAGGTATCAATTCATTGCGGTGATCCAGAAGTCCCTTCGGGCTTTGGGACTCCAAGAAAAAGAGTTTTCCTCGCACTCGTTTAGGATAGGGGCAGCTACGGAGGCGGCCAGATGTGGGATGGATGAGCAGGCGGTTAAGAAGATAGGCCGGTGGGAATCCAGGAGGTTCTGGCTATACGTGCGGCCACAGCTATTGGTGGGTCTGGAATAATGTTGGTATACATGCCATGGGGTGTTGTTATGTTTTGATTTGTGTTCTTTTCGGGCTGCTGGGAATATATAAGGGAGATGGGAGATTCTCATGGGGATTTGTTCTTATTTCATTTACAGGTCAAATACAGGCGTTGGTCTGGATACTGGGCCATTCGTTTGTATTCTGGGGGGCTAAGAGAGCCGTTGTTCGACATGAGGGTCGACAGCTGGGGTTCCCAAGACCGGAGGCGTGTGTCCGCTGGCTGGGAGTACCAGGAATGTTGTGGAGTAAGATGGTTCCGGAGGTGCACCGTTTTGCTCGTTTGGACAGGCCGCCTGACGTTTTGGTACTGCACGTAGGTGGTAATGACCTGGGCTTTAGGTCCATGTTAGAAGTTACAAGAGATATGAAGTTTGACTTCCTTCGGCTCAGGATGTCATTCCCGGACATGATCATTGTCTGGTCGGACATGGTGGCACGGGCAGAGTGGAGGGGGGCGAGGTCCGTGGATGGCATCAATAGGGCTCGGAGAAAAATTAACCGGGACATGGGCAGGTTTGTGGTACGGAATGGGGGGTTGGTGGTCCGACATTTCGAACTGGAGGTGGATACATGGCGGTATCTACGGAGGGATGGGGTCCACCTGAACAATGTGGGGACTGACTTATGGACTTTGGGTTTGCAGGATGGGATCCAGCGAGCCCTTAGGGTTTGGAGGGGCACCAAAGGGTAAAGGTGTTTTCCCTTGGGTGCTGTGGCGGGTGTTTTGTCTTTGCGGGAGAAGGAAGTACCTCAAAAAAGCAAGTGGTCAGGACCCATCGGTGGTATGGGTTCTGAGGGTGGATTCCAGCTAACAGGAGTTTAGCTGGATGAGTTGGATAATGGGGGCACTGCGGTCAGTAGTCGTCTCTGAGTAGCTGATCGGCTTGAGGCCTATGACCATTTTTAAGGTACCGCAGTGTCACATGGTAATAAGAATATTAGTATGATGAGTAATATCGGGTTAATATGATTATGGTAATTTTGAGGTTCCTGCAAAGACCAACACTAGGAGGCAATATTTCTGATATGTTCTGGGTTTATGTGTTTTGATGGTTAAAGTTTTTGATAACTGATGGAACAGTTAAAATAAAGGAGGCTGCTACGGCCATGTTTTACTCCAAACATCAATTTGTGGTCTCTTTGATTAAGTATAAGTAAGGTATGGGGGTAGAATGTGGTGGGCAGACCTGTAATACATCGGTTATACAATAGTCATGATCACATCTGAGTTTTGATACTCACTGTCACACGATCGACAGAAAACAGAGTCGATTTCCCACAGTTAGAACAGCCACTGCGCACCTAAAAATATCTTGATTTGTTCAGCCAATTTTCACCATGTTGAGTAAGGCCTCGCACACACGACCGAGTTTCTCGTCCAAAACAGTCAAGAAAAGTGCCGCGAGAGTTTTTTTGTCGAGAAAAACGTTCGTGTGTATGGTTTTATGACGAGAAAATTGCCGAGAATCTCGACGAGAAAATAGAGAACCTGCTCTCTATTTTCTCGTCAGGATTCCAGATTTCCTCGTCGTGTTTCTCGTCGGCCTGTTTTGTGACGAGAAAATGGTTCGTGTGTATGCTTTTACGACTCTTCCAAAAGCGCGCATGCTCACAAGCAACTATGAGACGGGAGCGCATCTTCTGGTAAAACAAGCCTTCGTAATGGAGAGAGCATATTCGTCACGCTCAAAAATATTTCATCGTTTAAATGTTCTGCATTGAAATCTTCGTTAGAATGTTACATTAATCAAAACGAGTGACCTTCTTTTGCTGCTGATATTCACACAGAGTTATGCCTTATTTTTAACCTTTTTCATGCTGCTCTTTATAAGATTTATGTGTATTATATCGTGCAAGTTTTTAGGAATAATTTAAATGGTTAGATTTTTCAAAATGATGTTAATTATAATTTCACAATGTTTTGATAGTGATCTCCCATTTAATTTTGGAATCTATATTATTTAAATTTCCCACCATGTTTTTGTGCTAATCAGATTTAGTTATTCTTTTGGGGGGGTGATATCTGTCCCTTTTATTGTCAGTCAAATGTATCTGCTTACTCCAAAGCTTGATTTTGTTTATTTAAAAATACACATAGTCAAGTATAAACTTAAACAAAAATCACATTTATTCATGTTTATAAATTAAATGAAGAGAAGGCAGCGCTGGAGAAGCTGCTGCCATTTGTGCATCCCAGGGACCCCAGAGCACACAGCAACCCTGTGTGGACACTAAAATTGGGAGCTTGAGAAGGCCAACATTTCTGAACACAATCTGATGCTGGCCTCCCAGAGGTCAGGAACAGCAGCAGGTGATATATATGTCCCAAGTGTGTGGTACTACAACAGGCTGCCTTCTGTCCGACCACAATGAAGCAAGGCCATCACTTCCTCTTCTTCCTGGCAACCTTCCATGCAGCCTTTCCTGAAGCCTTCCCTGCAGCCTTTCCTGAAGCCTTCCCTGCAGCCTTCCTTCTTCGTTTGGCTGGAGGCTGGCCCACTGGAGGGGTACTCCTGTCAGGAGGAGGAGGTGGAGGTGTAGCAGAAGGGGGTGGGGCAGAAGAAGAAGGTGGAGGTGTAGCAGAAGGGGGTGGGGCAGAAGAAGAAGGTGGAGGTGTAGCAGAAGGGGGTGGGGCAGAAGGTGGAGGTGTAGCAGAAGGGGGTGGGGCAGAAGGTGGAGGTGTAGCAGAAGGGGGTGGGGCAGAAGAAGAAGGTGGAGGTGTAGCAGAAGGGGGTGGGGCAGAAGGTGGAGTTGTAGCAGAAGGGGGTGGGGCAGAAGAAGGTGGAGGTGTAGCAGAAGGGGGTGGGGCAGAAGAAGAAGGTGGAGGTGTAGCAGAAGGGGGTGGGGCAGAAGGTGGAGGTGTAGCAGAAGGGGGTGGGGCAGAAGAAGAAGGTGGAGGTGGAGGTTGAGGTTGGGTCAGTTGGGCCACCTCACATATGGCGGTATTGGGGGTTATTTTCTCCATCACCCCCTTGTTGAGCAAGGTGATGAGCAGGGGCTCGCATAGGAGGCGTTGCTCCATGCTCATCACCTTGAACTTAGCCTCCACTAGGCCGGCAATGGCCTCTTCAGGGGATGTGGGCTCCTTGAGGGTGGCATGGGCCTCTTTAATAAGGGCCATTGCTGCCTCACTGGGGGTCCTGTCCCTCCTGCCTCTTTTGTGAAGCCGGATGGGAGGCACCTGGGATCTGGTGCTTCTCCTTTGCCCTGCCACCTCCTGTCTGCCACTGGGCCCTGCCACCTCCTGTCTGCCACTGGGCCCTGCCACCTCCTGGCTGGCACTGGGCCCTGCCACCTCCTGGCTGGCACTGGGCCCTGCCACCTCCTGGCTGCCACTGAGCCCTGCCACCTCCTGGCTGCCACTGGGCCCTTCCTCCTCCTGCCTGACAGTTTCCAGACCCTCCTCCTGGCTGATTTCATCCTGTGTATGAAAAAGGAACATAGTTTAATATGTTGGTTTAATCTTTGCATCAAACTTTGTAATCCTGATTGAAGCAATTAGAATGTAAATGCATAAATCCTTGCTTTAAATTTACCACTACATCAGATTGATTATTTAGCACCCAATTAAGTGCTGAATAATGTCTACAGATCTTGATTTCACTTGTGGAATCCAAAATAATGTATGTTTCTCATCTTGACATATTTGTCAAACATTAATTTTATCCCAATACATTTTCAGTTAATACTATACCTGGCTCCAGATGGCCAAATCAGGATCATCCAGGATGGCTGCCTCCTCTTGCTCCAGAGAAGGCTCAGGTTGGCTGCAGGGAAGTCTGGGGGGAAGAGTGGAGAGTGATGGCCTTGTCTCAATGTGGTCATCCAGAAAGGACATCCTGTTGTAGTACCACAAAATCCTTGCTTTAAATTTACCACTACATCAGATTGATTATTTAGCACCCAATTAAGTGCTGAATAATGTCTACAGATCTTGATTTCACTTGTGGAATCCAAAATAATGTATGTTTCTCATCTTGACATATTTGTCAAACATTAATTTTATCCCAATACATTTTCAGTTAATACTATACCTGGCTCCAGATGGCCAAATCAGGATCATCCAGGATGGCTGCCTCCTCTTGCTCCAGAGAAGGCTCAGGTTGGCTGCAGGGAAGTCTGGGGGGAAGAGTGGAGAGTGATGGCCTTGTCTCAATGTGGTCATCCAGAAAGGACATCCTGTTGTAGTACCACAAAATCGGGACATAAACATCATCTGCTGCTGCTCCTGACCTCTGAGAAGCCAGCACCTTAGAGCGTTCAGTCCTGTAGGTACCTCTCAAGCTCCCAATTTTAGTGTCCACTTGTTTTGCTGTGGCTGTGGGCACCTTGGTATGCACAAATGGGAGCAGCTTCTCCAGCGCTGCTTTTCTCACCCCTCTTTTTTTATGGATGGGGTTTTTCGTCTCCCACAGAGCCGGCAGCTCCCTTACACGGTCAATAAATTCCGCCAGGAACTCTTTGTCGCTAATAAAGACATTCATATTGTATCTGCAAGTTAAATAAATTATATTTAACTAATGTGAGGCAAACAGTCTAACCTCCTTAACATCCTAGTCACCATATATATCCTCCAACAATCTCAAGACAGTATAGGCCAACAATTTTTACAAGTCAACAAAATCACATACCTTTGTTCGCACGTCCGTCACTTGAACTCCTCTCTCCGCACACCGAACGTACTATAGTCACATGTGTGTTTGCTATATACACACCACGCATGCGTCAAAATTCAAACACGTCGCTCCGCACACGTCGCCCGCCCATGACGTTCTAACTAACATCTTTTCCCCGCCCCTTCTCTTTCGGCACGCAGACAGATATGGCGGAGTTACAGCAGGTGTCTGATAATTCCGCAACTAACGAGGAGACAAGCACGGAGATCGAGGAAACGTCACGATCAAGGAGGAGATTCAAGGCATCGAATATGTCTTTTGCCGAGATGGCGGAGATGGTGGACATCTTGCTCAAGGCTGATTATGATGCCAAGCATGGGCCGTATAGCAAACCAAATAGAAGGAAGGCCAAAATCCTCACTAAAGTTGTGAAGAGTCTGAAGGCGAATTTCGGGGTGAAACGCTCAAATGAGCAGCTCAGAAAGAGGTGGTCAGACCTCAAACTGAGGGAGCCAGACCAGTTGAGGAGCATAAAGAGAATGCTCGCTAAAAGTAAGTAAAATGTAGACTTTTCTTCTATTAATCTTTTTATAAACTGACATGTTTTTTTTTTTCTCATATTGGACTCCCTTCCAAAATGTAATATTTTGAACTTGGTTGGGCACAGTAATCGTTTGTTACGTTACCGACACTTCGTTCGGCCACTATCCGCGGTTTTGGCTTATTTTAGAGCCACAAAAGTAATTAGACATCTGCCATTTTTGATCAAATATTGTTGATATTTTTTTAGTCTAGATGATGTGTTTGTAAAGAGAATGAAATGCAAACTTTTATCAGTGTAAAGGAGAGGACACTCAGCAGCTGCTTCCACATCTGTACTTTGGAGCACTATAGTGTGGGCCACCAGACCCGCCTTTTTTGGGTGTCCCACACAGGTGCATCAGAGAATTTTTGTGGTGCCTCCATGTCAAATAAATTACATCCAAATGTGAATACTAAACATATTTTGGGTCATAAATAATGCATTCTTCTTTAAATTCCGCACAAACACACACTTGTACCCTACTTCCAAGCAATTTAGCCTGTTTTTATTTTAACAATGAGATTTACAGTGTGATAAATAGACCTTTTGTTTTATTCTCATAGGGGAGAGAAGACTGGGAGGAGAACACTCCAGGGAGCACATGCACCCCACAACTTCCAAGCAACCTCAAACTCCCAAAGACCCACAACCGAAGGATGTAGAGGAAGTTGAGGTGGAGGAAGGAGAAGTGCAGGAAGGAGAGGTGGATGACGTTGTGGATCTGGTCACCACAACAGGTCAGTATCTGTCACCACAGCTTCAGGTAAGAGAGGTAGGCCTGCTGAGTTATAATACCTTTTTTTTTGGTTTTTAGGGGATGTAAATGTTGTGAAGGATAGTACACGGTTCTCTGCTGACAGTGCCCTCCGCCTCATCCAGCAAGTGATGGAATGTAGCACGGAACTGGACCTAATTAAACAAAGAATCCATGTGATGGAACAAACATTTAAAGACATTCTCGATGTTTTGGGGAGAATTCAATAAGCCATCCAAACACATTTGTTTTTACATGTTTGTTTTTGTAATTTTTTGAAATTTTTTGACAATCAAACCAGCCAAAAATTGAATATGCACACAGTGTGTCAACATGTGCTATCTGCCATCAGGGGATATCCATGTACGTCTTTTGTGGGTGCAACCCCTTCCTCGTATCTAAAGTCAGTGAACTGAGGAAGGGGATGCACCCCCAAAACACGTCCATTGATCACCCCTGATGGCAGATAGCACATGTTGACAATAGGGATCAGGATTGTAAACTTCCTAGATGAAAAAAATCCCAAATGTGTGCATATTCAATTTTTGGCTGGCCAAGGGGTGGCAGGACCCCATATTAGGACGGGCACATAGAGACATAGTTTGTGTAAGTTTATGTCTCCGATTGCTCAGAGGTATCCAGTGTTGTAATTTTTGAAATGCAACTGTTATTTTTGTATTTTCATAAGCAAAAAATTGCCGGGTTGGGGCCAGGCCACCCCAAAATAAAAAAAATAAAAAAAAAATGAAGAGAATGTGCACAGAGTAAAATATTTGACCAAAAACAACGTGTAGCTTCTTTTTATAATACCCTCTAAGCTTATTTGGTTCTTCTGTAAGGTTACATCGTGAAATGGTTGTTATTTACTAAAGTAAAATACACTTGCCACTACAAATGCACAAAGACAAACTAGGAGACAGGAAAGAACAAATAATTAAAGGTTTAAACAAGCTTTTTATTGGGATACTTAGACATAGGCTGGCATAGGAATTGCCCCCCTACCCGTGAAATACTCCATGTATTTGTCCCGAACCTCACGGGCATTTTGGGGGGGCAAGCCAGGACGGGCAGATTCCAGGCCCGGCAGGGGATTTGCAGGGGAAAGTTCAGCCTCTGGCAAAACTGAGGCCATATATGAATTTGATTTGCGGCAAAGAAAATTGTGTAGCACACAGCAGCATAACACTACATAGTTTATTTTGTAGTCCGCCAAGTGGATGGAAGTCATAAAAAGGCGGAACCGGCTGGCCATTATGACGAAGGCATTTTCAACGACTCTTCGGCCCCTGGCCAGCCGGTAATTGAACACCCTCTTCTCTGGGGTCAGGGTCCTCTGAGGAAATGGCCTCATAAGATGCCGTCCGAGCCCGAAGGCTTCATCAGCCAAAAAAACAAAGGGGAGTCCTTCAATATTCCCTGCATCCGGTGGCAATGCAAGGTCGTCACTCTGGAGACGGAGGGCAAACTCCGTCTGGATGAAGGATCCCCCATCAGACATCCGGCCATTTTTCCCTACATCAACATAGAGGAATTCATACCGTGCTGACACCACCGCCATCAGCACAATGCTATGAAACCCCTTGTAGTTGTAGTAGTAGGACCCAGAACGGGGTGGCGGCACGATGCGGACGTGCTTCCCGTCTATGGAACCACCGCAGTTGGGGAAGTCCCACCGCGTGGCAAACTCCGATGCCACAGTCTGCCATTCCTGTGGCGTGGAAGGAAGCTGTGGAGTGAAACAAGATGAAATAATATTAGAAAACCAAAGTCATACATTACAAGGAAATTCTATCCAAAAAAATTAGAGGCCAACATCAATCAAATTCTACGTTTATTTAGGTGTTTAAAAAAAGTATAATGGAAGGCTCATTTATCATATTCATCACCCCCTCTGATGGGCCATTACTAAATTATTTTGGGGGGGGGAGATGTGTTTGGCCACAGGATAGCATTGCAGTGGCGGTGCGTCCAGAGTGGGCGCTGGAGCACTGCCCCCTCTCTCCTGTGCCCATCACTCAGAACAATACATAGGTTCATGCGTTGCATGAACCTATGTATTGTCTATGCCGCACACTATTCAGGTGGATGGCCTCTTGTAAAGCGACCGACATATGAATCATTGCGGCATTTAGGGGGTTCAAATTGCATAGCAGAAACAGGTAGTAAAATAGTCTTGCACATTACAACCTGAGGGATGTAATTGGCTTCCTAAAAGTAAAATCGGGGACGCAGGGGGGGGCATTCCTTGGGTAAACACTGACAGGCTGCTCTGCCAATCATGTTCACCAAGTCTGTTTAATGGTAACATGATTGGCTGATGCAACATGAAGGGAAGGAGAAGACATCAAGGACAGAAGAAGGATGGCGCTGACCACAAGAAGGTAAGTGCAGGGCTGGGGGGAAACTGGCTGCATTAGAGGGGACTAAATGGCTGCATTGGAGGGAACAAAATGGCTGCATTGGAGGGGACAACTGGGGGCGTTTAATAGGCACCAGAGCAAAAAAGGAGGAAGTTTATTTCCTAAATTGGGGTTTGAACCCCCAAACATTTGGAGCAACAGGCGCCCCTGCTGGAAAAGTTAGTGAAGGGAAATATTTATGGAGGAGAAAAAAGGGGCAATCTAAAGCTTCCAACATGCATGGGGACAAAGGGGACATTCTCAGCATATTACAATCATGGTAATTAGGGAAGGATGAAAGAAATACAATACATTAGCATACATGTAATACATAAAATGTGATGTTAAGGGAGCAAACTTACCCTAATATAGTCCTCCTGCAGGACTTGTATAATGGCAGAACAGGTGTCTGGGATTATGAGGCCCAGAGCCTGGGGGGAGATGCCTGTCATGAACTTCAAGTCCTGAAGACTTCTCCCTGTCGCCAGGTAACGCAACGTGGCGATGAGCCTCTGCTCAGCACTGATGGCTTCCCGCATAACGGTGTCCTTCCTGGTAATATAGGGGGACACCAAAGCCAACAGTTCCTGAAAAACGGGGTCAGACATCCGCAGAAAATTCCTGTAGTCCTCAGGATTATTCTCGACGATCTCCCGCAGCAGAGGCATGTGGCAGAATTGGTCCCGCTGGAGCAACCAATTCTTGGTCCATGAACTCCTCCTCACACCATTCATGGACTGGTCTTGGTCCAAAACAAGCAGACCAACACCAAGCGCACGCACAGCACGAACTCGACGACGAGAACGTCCAGGCGACATGGCTAGGAAACGGTCGTCTAATCAGAACGTACAGAACAGAACGCACTTTAGAACAGCAAGGCCTATGAATAACGAAATGAAAAACAGAAACGAACAGGCAAGAACGCACTGTAAAACAGATACGACCTGCTTAGACGCCCTGAAAGTCAAGATACGAACCCACAAGCACAAACTGAACGGCAGAAAACGATCTGAAAAGTACGAAGACTGAAAAGCGCGAATCGTCTCTTCCGAAACTTTTACTTCACACGCGGTAACACGAGATCAGCAAAAGCAGCCCAAGGGGTGGCGCCAAGAAAAAAGATCTTCCCCTTTATAGTGCCGTCGTACGTGCTGGACGTGAGCGCGGAGAACAACGAGGAAATTGGGAAATGACAGTGTGTACGCATAGAAAGCTTGACGAGAAAATCGACAAGCTTAACAAGAATCTCGTCGAAAAAAACAACGTGTTTTTTACGACGAGAAACTCGGTCGTGTGTACGAGGCTTAAGGCTTCCCTTTCTATTTCTCTGGTCATTGTCAATCTTCTGGCACATGTCTGAACTTGGTATGCTTTACAAGGATTGTTCACCTTCGTGCAGCGTGTCTTAAAGTGAGACTAGATTTAAAGTGCATCTCTAGCTATATTTTGTTTTTGAATGGAGCAGAGAAGTAGTAGAATCTGTGTCTTCAAAAACACACCAAAAAATGCATGAAAAGCACATGCACAGCTGTGAACCTAGCCTAAATTCGCCTAAATTCTAATAGTTTTCCCTTTGTCACAACATGGTCTCAAGACCACTTCACCAACCTCCCAGAGTGCATAAAGTTTGTAAAGCTGCTGCCTATAAAAAGCCAGAGTGTCTGCCAATAGGCATATGTGCCACTCACAAGGCAGTCTGATCAGTGAGGCCCGGAACGGAAAAGACAAAAGAGTAGTAGTGCAGGGCCGGGCATGACAGTGTGTTTAGGGGATACAACACATAGGGTTACCAGGAAATACTGAGGTAGGAGGTGATTGAGAAGAAAGTCCGAGGGGGAGTGGCAGTATTTAAGAGAGAGGTGGGACCAGGAGGGGAACAGTAAGCTGGGGAAGAGAAAGGAGGAGGCAGTTTTTCTATCACTGCTCCTCTAACATGGCTGATGTGGATGTCATCCTGGCACGTTTGCGGGCGTGGCAGCGGTGAGCAGGGGACCAGAGTGGCTGCACAGCCAAGTAGCGGATTTGATAGAGGACCAGGCGAGCAGATCGGGGCTGGCAGGTGAGGTGTCCCCACGCACGCGGAGGTCGCGGTCTCTGGCACGCTATTCACCGGGGCCCTCGTCCAGAGCCGTGCGCCATCATAGGAGACCTCTGGGGGAACAATCTGCTCCCCCAGCTAAGAGGAGCCAGCAGTTCGCCAGAGCAGGGCCCGGGCAGACTCCACGCCACCGGCCTAGCTCGGTGGGCAGGGCCACGGGCCGTCATTGCGCTGCTTCCTACGCCCGCGAATCGTGGGACTGTTGCACATTCGGCCCCCCTCTGCCTTGACTGCTCCGCGGGGGGGCGGCTCGGAGAGGGAGACTCACTAGCATGGCTGTCGGGCCGTGCACAGACGACGATTGCTGCTCCGCGGGTGGGCATGGCCTATCTGGGCAGCGGGAGATGGCGCAAGATGGCAGAGGACAGATGGGGGCGGAGCTTCGAGGGTGAGACGGGCCCTACAGCAGAGTGGCTCCATGGCCCCCAGGACATCTTCGCTTGGGGGGCTAACGACCCCACCAGTCCCGGTCCAGGAGGACAGGTCAGAAGGGGAGCTGTCGGAGGAGGAGCCATAGAGACACGAGCCGATGAGGGAGGCCAGCGCAGCGGCTGTTGGGGGTGCTCCCAGTCAGCCCGGTAAGTCCACTAACAATTCTACTGTTTCTTTCTATATGCTTTGTGATTTATTGGGGGTTGGTAAGGGGAGTGTAGCAGGGGCAGCTGTTCCAATACGGGTTTTGTTGGGGGGCCTGCGGGATTAGGTGGGCCGTTTTACGGGGGGCAGGGGTAGCATCCTCAAGTGGCCCCATGATCACACACAGTGAGAGTGGCCGCTGCGGATGGGGGGGCAACTCTGGCCGGGGTTTCGGGGGCGTCAGCGCACCCTGCGGTGGCACCTACCATGCTAGCAGGTGCTGTGCCTGGCACCGAAAAGGCAGGTGAAAAAGGGGGTGCCTCAGATACTACCGTTAGGTCGGATGTGGTAAGGATTGCAGACGCGGCAAAATGTGAGGTGTACGTCTGCTTTGAGGGTCCGCTGGGAGCACATTTGAAGCAAGAGGTCCGGGATAAGATTTGCAAGGGTGAGTATGTGGAGATATTCTCGTTATTGCCCTTGGAAAAGTTTAACTTGGATAGGGTCAAACCTGGTGACTCTAAGAAAGAGAATGAGGAGAAGAGGAGGTACAGGCTGATCCCATGTACGTTTATTAACTTGCTGCAGGCGTTCGCCATTATGGCGCGTGTCATTGGAGAGAAGAACCCCAAACATTGTTCGGCGTTGTTCTGTTATATGGATGCCATTGGGGAGCCGCACAGGGTGTATGGGGGTCTGCTTGGCTGAGGTATGATGAACAGTTTAGACAGCGCAGGGCGGTCCGTCCGTCTCTTCACTGGAATCATAAAGACATTGGCCTCTGGATGCGGCTTATGTCGTCGGCTAGGGCCCCCAATCAGTTTCTTCAGGGGGGGCCGGGGATACACCTTCCTCAGGACTGCCGGCTGGAAAAAAATGGGGGGTATGTTGGCAGTTCAATGAGAACTCCTGTAAGTTCGGGGGGTCTTGCAGATTCAAGCACGAGTTTTCGGGGTGTGGGGGATCCCATCCTTTGTCCCGGTGCTTAAAAAAAGGTAAGCGTACCGGCGAGCCTGCTCACAAAAGGGACAATGCCGGTGAAGGGGGAAAGGATGCAGCCTTTCCTAAATAGGTACCCGGATAGGGAAGCGGCCATGCTGCTTTCCTCGGGTTTTCGAGACGGTTTTAGGATACCGTGTTCATTGTCGGTGGTCCCATCAATGGCGCGGAATTTAAAATTGGCTTTACAGCATCCGGTGGTATTGGGGGAAAAATTGGACAAGGAGGTGGCGCTAGGGCGCATGGGGGGGCCATTCACGGTTTCTCAGTTGACGGACTTGGTGGTGTCTCCTTTGTGGGTGGTGCCTAAGAAGGAACCAAACAAGTTCCGCCTCATTCAACACTTAACTTTCCCAAAAGGGGGTTCTGTCAACGATTTCTTTGACCCTGACGCGTGCACTGTCATATACTTCATTCGGCGCAGCTGCCTGGTGGATTAAGAGCTATGGGCAAGGGGTGCTTATGGCAAAATCAGACATTGAATCTGCGTTCCACTTGCTTCCAGTTCATCCGGACAGCTTTCGGCTGCTGGGATGCTGCTGGCAGGAGCAGTTTTATGTGGATAGGTGTTTGCCCAGGGGTTTCTCCATTTCCTGCGCTTTGTTTGAGGCGTTTAGCTATTTCTTGGAGTGGGTGGTTAGGGACATGTCGGGCCTTGATTCAGTCATACATTACTTGGATGACTTTCTCTTCCTCCGGTGTGTGTGCGATTCTACTCTCTACATTGCAGGAAGGTTCGGGTTGCCATTGGCGGCCGACAAAACGGAAGGCCCAACGACTGAGATTAGTTTTTTGGGCATTGTAATTGATTCAGTGGCGATGGAGTGTCGCCTGCCAGGGGACAAGTTGTAGGCTTTGCAGAAGGAGATTCGGGAAATTCAGGGATTGTGCAAGGTGCAGTTGAGGACTTTGCAGTCGTTGCTGGGTAAGTTCAATTTCGCCTGTAGGATTATTCCAATGGGTAGGGTTTTTTGCCGACGGCTGTCGGCTGCTACAGCAGGGGTGAAGGCCCCAACTCATTTTATAAGGCTGAATAGGGAAAACCGGGAGGATGGTATGAGTTTCTGGCCTCGTACAACAGCAGATCGGTGTGGATGTGTGAGTAATTTTGATGTAGAATTGGTCACGGACGCGGCGGGATCCACGGGCTATGGGGCGTTCTTTCAAGGGCATTGGAGTGCAGAACCGTGGACCCAGTCTTGGGTGGAAGCGGGGTTCCTTCGTAATCTTGTGCTACTGGAACTTTTTCAAGTGGTACTGGCTTTGGAGCTGTGGTGGGAGTCATGCCGCAACCTGAAGCTACGACTGAATTGTGACAACATGGGTGTGGTTCAAGTGGTCAACCGCATGTCCACGTCGTTACAGCCGGTTATACGGTTGCTGCGTCAGTTGGCTTTGAGGTGCTTGCAGTTGAAGATTTTTCTCTATGCTGTTCATCTCCCGGGCATTGATAACACGCTGGCTGACTCCTTGTCTCGATTTCAGTGGGACAAGTTCAGAGAGTTGGATGGATCCGGCAGTCTGTCCACATGGGCAGCTTACGCAAAGGTATGGAGGGAATGGTTGCTTTTGGTGCAAGAGTCTGGGGTTGGAAGAGAAGGGTCAGAGGTGAGGTTTTTGGTTTTGTATTTTGTTTCCAGGAACATGGAAAGTGGAGTGTCAGTGTCGTCCATTGAAAGGAAGCTGGCTGGTCTGTCAATTTTCTTTAAACTACTGGGGGGGGGGGATTGGACGAAAGATCTCTGGGTTAGGCAGGTAGTAAAATGTTAATGTAAGGTTCACAAGAAAAAGGATGCGCGGAGGCCAGTCACTTTTTCTAATCTCCTGTCCATCTGTGAGACCTTGGGGGGGGTGTACTTCGAGTTACGAGGGTCTGCTCTTTACAGCGGCTTTTTCTCTGGCGTCTTATGGGGCATTTCGCATTGGGGAATTGGCGAGCCCATCGAGGAATCAGGCTGGGGGGCTTTTGGAACAGGACGTGCGGGTGGAGGACAGGGTGTGTTTGAGGCTGCGCAGGTCCAAGACGGACCAGAGGGGTAGAGTGGTGGATGTGTTGCTGTTGCATTGCCGGGGTCCAGGGTCTGCCCAGTGGAAGCGGTGAGGGAATTTCTAAGGGTAAGACCTGATGGGGGGGGTCAGTTTCTGAGGCATAAGGATAGGTCCTATTTGTCGAGGTTCCAATTTGTATCGTTTTGTATTTGTTTCGGAAATGTCTCAAAGGGGCAGGGTTGGATTATGCCGATTACGCTTCACACTCCTTCCGCATCGGGGCGGCTACTGAAGCTGTCAAATGTGAGGAGGATTGAAAGGTGGGAATCGCAGAGATTCCTTTCTTACATACGCCCACAGCTGGTGGTTAATCTGTGTATATAAAAAAAAAATGTACAACATGCATGCGTGGGTTGGCTGGACACACATGCTGTGCTGTTTGTGAGTTGGGGAATGTTATTTCAAGTTGGTGCTATTTTTTTGTTCGTCTTTTCGTTTCAGATGGAGGCTCTATACACCTCGTCTGGATTCTTGGCCACTAGTATGTCTGTTGGGGGGCCAGGAGAGCAGATGAGAGACCGGTCGGCAGATTGTTGGGTATATCAAGGAGAGAGGCGTTTATTCGTTAGGGGTACCCGGGATGATGTGGGGCAGAGTGGAACGTTACACGCGGCTGGATAGACCGCCGGATGTTTTGATTTTACATGCGGGGGGTAACGATTTGGGGGTCCGTATGATAAGGGATCTGATCTCGGATGTCAAGTCGGATATTGTAAAACTTTGCACGGCCTTTCCTGATACTCTGCTGCTATGGTCCGACATTGTGGCTCGGACATTGTGGCTCGGACAACGTGGCGCATGGCAAGGTCCGTGACGAGACTTAACAAGGCCCGCATACGTGTTACTAAGGTGGTGGGGAGGTTTGTGGTTTAGCAAGGGGGCTTGGTAATCAGGCATGTAGAATTAGCTACCAATGTGGGCCTGTATTTGAGGAGGGATGGAGTACACCTCTCGGCAGTGGGAATCGATCTCTGGGCGCTGGGTCTGCAAGACGGGATCCAGCGGGCCCTGCGGGTGTGGAGGGGCCCTTAAGGGTAAGGTGTCCTTGCGGGCTGTGGCGGTGTTCTTGTTGGTCTTTGACGGTGGCAGTAAACAAATGTGATGGAAAGGGGTGGGGGGCTCATCCGTAGTATGTGCCCCTCCAGTGTATTCCAGCTGAAAGGTTGGTGAAATACTGTAATGGTTGCACTGCGGGACGGGGGTTGTCTCCGAGCTGATTCTACGGCTGAAGGCCTATCATGCTATAAAGGCCCGCGATGTATTGGTGGTATATGTGTTGGAGTTCGGGGTGCCGTCAAAGACTAACAGACTGGGATTAAACAAGTCGTTCACAGATGTTTATATTTTGTTACATTTTATCTTGGAGTATATATTTATAGTGTGTTAATAAATAGGCTGTTATGGCCATTTTAGTCCAAAATTAAAGCGGAGGTTCACCCACATTTTAAAGTTTGCTGTCAACAGTCCCTCTTAGCATGAATATAAACAAAAGACTAACCTTCTTTTTTTTTCTGTGCAGTTTTCTTTATTCTTCTTTCTTCATTCCTACTTCCGGGATTTCCTCCCGCGGGAGTAGGCATGTCCTTTGCTGTGCTATTGTCCTGCAATGTCTCCTGGGAGCAAACTGTCCTGCTTCCCAGGAGTAATATAGTAATGTCTTCCTTGCAAACATCACGATAATTTAATCGTCACGTGACTCGTCTACCCGGTCACGTGACGAGGGCGGATCTAATTCCGCCATTTTAAATAAGGGCACGCAGGTGTATTTTGCCCATTGTGATGGCAACCAGGAAGTGTTGACGGCGCTGCTCGCCGTCAACACTGCGCATGCGCGAGATACAGCGATAAATGCCGGGAGACAAGCATTCATCGCTACCCGGAAGAATATGCTTGTGGGCTTCAAGATGCCCACAAGCAAAATGGGAAATACAGGAAATGTTTTATAAAGTGTTATTTATTCGCAAAACGGACGGGGGATGTTTAACAGCGCGGGAGAAGTGAGTAATTCAAATGCATACATTGTAGCATAGAATGCATAGAAAAAAAAAATGTATGGACCGCGGAAACTCCGCTTTAAGGTGAGGTCTCATCATTTTAGGAGCGTAATAAATGGGGGTGTTGGAGTATAAGTGGTAAAACAGTAAGAGGTAGCCAGCTACATATGGGAACCGAGGTATGTAGCAACACACCCAACTGCTCATTTGAAGCAGTTGAATTTGAAGTTTTTTTTTCATATTCGATTTTCTTATCAGTATTACAAATTCGTCTTCTATTCTGCATAACCAAGCTTAAGTTTCTTTACAACAGAAAAAGATGATGCAACTCACTTTGAGCATGTACTAAATAATTACAGCAAACCATCTTTCTGAAACTGACATTAAAACTCTCTTATCAAGCACAGAGTTTGTCAGCTTTCAGCTTGTTAATCTGTGTAAATGAAGAAGATGAAGGTGATGCGCCATCTTTCTGAGGAATCTGATCTGACTTTGATGATCAGAAAGTCATCTTTAAACTACCGGGAAGGCAAGAAGCCTGATGTCCTTGTTTAGTAAATTCAGGAAGTATTTTATTTTGTTGGCTATTAAAGGAAAGCAGCTGTAGATCACTACTTGGGATAATGCTACTGTAGCAGACCCCCCATAATTGGGGTCGCTATGCCTAAATTTAAGGGTAGCCTGAGCTAATAGTTGGGCTCAGGCTGTTTGAATTCTTTAAATATGATTTGTTGTGGTGTTGCCTGGCAGTACAGTTCCCTTTGACCTGTGGGTGGCGCTGTCGCCTAGGTCTCAGGTTGAACCACAGGTGACATTGCAGTGTGATTGGGTGTCCTCTCTCGGCGGCCGTGCAGTGGGCGTGGTCTACAAGCTGTGCATGCCGGGAGAGGGTACTTAAGGGGCGGACGCCATTAGGTCCTGAGCTCGGAGGTGATCCAGAGGACCCCTTGGTCCTAGGCACATACCCCACCTTTGGTGGCCCTCATGGCCAAGGATACGTGTATGTGTATTCAGTTCCGGGCACCTTCGGCCTGAGACTGCATCGTTCCATGTAGGCCCAGCACCTTTAGTTGAGGTCTACACCAGAAGAGGAGTCCCAGGGTGCCCAAGTGGGAGGAAGGAGAGGAAACCAGGGGAGGACCTGTCCGCAGGGATCGGCGAGGGAAGTCACTGTCTCGGGAGAGGCCTGGTTGCCTATCAGAGGGAAGGATTCCATAATCCGCCAAAAGCCTTGTAACGTGCCCACTCGAACCTAAGGTCTCAAGTGTTACAAGTGCTGGGAAATTCGGGATTCAGAAGTTCATATCTTGATCGTATCCTTAGGAAATTTAAGGTGAATGTTCCGTGCTCCACACCGGCTGCTAGGACCATGAGAGGGGACTATCTGGGTGAGCAAAGACCACTCAGGACTGAGTGGTGATAAATGACTGTTAAGTGCCACATGCCTGAACCTGCCTCCCTGTTAAAATTCTCTATCTCCAACTTTCCTATCAAGTTTCTACGCAAGAAAAATAAACCTTTCTTTATTGGGTTTAATATTGTCTGGACAATGGCCTTATTTTATACAGAGAGAGAATAGACTTTTCCCTACACTCTAGGGGAGAGAACCAACGGAAGGAGGTAACTCGCTGCAGGACCCAAAACAGATAACACCGCTCACTCTCTTTTATCAGGAGGATACTGGGCTTGTGGCATGGTGTGTCCCATTCTGCTTGTGGAGGTAAGCGGGGTAACGGATCTGTGTGCTACACGTGGGGGCTTGTCTGGGATTTGCAGCTACCCCTGGAAGTTGGACTATTTTCCTCTGATCTTTGTTTTTTTTACGGAGGTCGGCCATTGAGGAAAAATGGACTGCGTCACTACTTTGTCGAGAGAAAAGGAGGTACAGGACTGTGCTTTAATTTTTTTCTAACTGCGTAGTTCGTGAGCGTGTCCCAAAAGAAGAAAAGCCAGTGAGCTGCGTGCAGAGAAAGAAAAAGGGGAGGAGCCCCCGCCAATTGTGAGTTGCACGTGGTGCATTTGGCGCCAAAGGACAGTAAGAGCCTGGACTAGTAAAGAGAAGCAATATGTCTGCCACTCCATAGACTTCCATTTCACCGGGACCTCGGATGTTCCCATCTACCTCTACCATGGACATTGCTCCCATTACTGTTCCCTTCATGGATACGGGGATCCGGCTCAAGCCTAGGGGCCGCTTCGCACTTTGCACTTGCCGAGATGCGGAGGCCCTGGGTGTGCTCTGTCCCAGATGCAGTGGTTTGGCTGTGCAGATACGGCCATTCGGAAGGTGTTTGACCTGCGGGGAATTTCTGTTTGAGGTGGACCAGCCCACCGAGTCACCCCGAGCCTGCCGGGTTAACTGTATCACAGGGACTGTTACTTCCGAGGAAGACAACTACGCCCCTACAGCCGAACCCACGCGCATCCCCGCGGCTGCAACGGATGCCGAAGATGGAGCTCCAGCCACCACGGAACCAGCGACGGGCGCCACAGCGGATGCTGCCTCTGTCACTACGAACCTCCATTCCACCTGCCAAATGGAAGGTGGGATACGTTAAGGCCTCCCGTGGCCGCGGTAGAAGCCTGCCCCAGCGCCTGCCTGAACCGCATCTTAGAAGCGGAGGGATCTCCGGGAAGTCCAAGTCAGGGGACGGTAAGGAGGCTGGGGGACTGTGACAACAAGTTTGCCAGGGAAGGGAAAGAAGCCCAAACCCTATACTACTGGGGATGTGTGGACAGCCAACCCGCGGGAACTTTTATCATCTGGGGACAGTGTATCCGTGTCCACCAGACACTATTTGCCTACCGAGGAGTGTGATACTTCGGATCTGGAGTCATCGTCCGATGTGGGTGACGATGTGGAGATCGATGAGATCTTCGTCAAGAAGGGTTGGGACAGGATTCCGGTTACCCCATCTCGCAACCTTCGAGAGGGATCGCCCATGGACTCTGGGGAAACTTCCCCCCTGTGAAAGCCCCTGCTTTGGAGGAGAAGGATGTTTCCACACCCACACTGCCCGCACCTGCATCGCCTGTGCCCGCCACTACAGAGGGGCGTCTGCCGTTGCGGCCGCCCTTATCAATGTCCGATGCAGTGTCAGTCAAAAGATCCCCGGATGCCATTGTTTTACCAGGAGCAGGAGACCGTGCAACCCTGCCACATATTGCCCGGTTGCAGCAGCTCCTCAACAGGAGAGTCGCTAAGGAATATGGTTGGGAGTGCCCTTACGTTCCTAAAGAGCTCCTATTTGAGATAGAGGCCTACCGTGAGAGGTGGTACTCTGACTTTATTTGGGATCACCTGGAAGTGCCTAAATCCCGTAGGTACTTTGCCTGTTCAGCCGCTGTGGCTGATCGTTTCAGAGGTTGCCGCAAAGAGTGGAACTATGGTCGGCACATACATGCTGACCGAGTGGGGAGAGAGGACGCTGTGTACTTTATTGAAACACTGGACAAACAGTGGAAGACTCTCATTCTCCCTTAATCCTCACTTTTACCTTTTGAAACAGGAATTTGTGTGTTTTTTTTCCTTTATCCTGTTTTTCCATGGATGAACTGCCCTGAATTCAGTAACTTTGCCCTCTGCTGCAGAGGAGGTCTACTCTATTGAAGCGGGAGAGCTGTTTTTTTCCTCTCTCCTCTGCTCTTAAAAAGAAGAGACAGTTTTTTTTTCTTTGAGTTGAACTTTGGGGTAGTCTAGCCAGGGCCAAATTACGGGAGACGTCGTGGTCAAGATGGGAAGTGTTTGTGTGCAGTGATTCATTCCCATGCGCAAATTTGGTAGATGTAATGACTTTACGCTGCCGCAGAACTTCTTCTTTATTTAAAAAAATAATAATAAAAAAATAATTATATATATATATATATATATATATATATATATATATATATATATATATACATACATATGAATAATATATGCCAAGTAATGCTAGGATTAGCGTGGTTTACTATCAGAAAGAAGGCATTTCTTTTCAGAGAGATGGCTTGCTTCTTTATATAGAGAGGGAATAGGATGTTTGTTGTAATGTAGGTTGTTTTTCTGCCTTTCTCCCTCTACAGGTACGATCTTCTATCAACTCCACCGGAGAATGGGTGGGGTAGATCATTTAGGAGAGGGTGGGATGTGTAATGTATAAATTTTTTTTTTTTTGTATATTTTGCTCTGTATTTTCCTTTCTTCTTTTCCCTTTCAATTTCCCAAAGTATTTGGTTCAGGCACCATTTCAAAAATCTGTGTATAGTTATGAATAAATCGACGCCCACTCAGGATTGAGGGGGTCTTTGATTTATTCTAGCCACTGGGACAGTGTCTCATTTAGGAGGGGGTGTGTGTAGCGGACCCCCCATAATTGGGGTTGCTATGCCTAAATTTAAGGGTAGCCTGAGCTAATAGTTGGGCTCAGGCTGTTTGATTTCTTTAAATTGGTTTCTGCTTTGTTGTGTTGTTGCCTGGCAGTACAGTTCCCTTTGACCTGTGGGTGGCACTGTCGCCCAGGTCTCAGGTTGAACCACAGGTGGCATTGCAGCGCGATTGGGTGTCCTCTCTCCATGGCCGTGCAGTGGGCGTAGTCTACCCGCTGTGCATGCCGGGAGAGGGTACTTAAGGGGCGGACGCCATTAGGTCCGGAGTTCGGAGGTGATCCAGAGGACCCCTTGGTCCTAGGCATGTACCCCACCTTCGGTGGCCCTCATGGCCAGGGGTACGTGTATGTGTATTCAGTTCCGGGCACCTTTGGCCCGAGGCTGCATCGTTTCAGGTAGGCCCAGCCCCTTTAGCTGAGGTCTACACCAGAAGAGGAGTCCCAGGGTGCCCAAGTGGGGGTGACCCACTCTGAAGGAGAGGAAACCAGGGGAGGACCTGTCCGCGGGGATCGGTGAGGGAAGTCACTGTCTCGGGAGAGGCCTGGTTGCCTATCAGAGGGAAGGATTCCATAATCCGCCAAAAGCCTTGTAACATGCCCACTGGCACCTAAGGTCTCAAGTGTTACAAGTGCTGGGAAGTTCGGGATTCAGAAGTTCATATCCTGATCGTATCCTTAGGAAATTTAAGGTGAACGTTCCATGCTCCACACCGGCTGCTAGGACCGTGAGAGGGGACTATCCGGGTGAGCAAACCCACTCATGACTGAGTGGTGATAAATGACTGTTAAGTGCCGCGTGCCTGAACCTGCCTCCCTGTTAAAATTCTCTATCTCCAACTTTCCTATCAAGTTTCTACGCAAGAAAAATAAACCTCTTCTTTATTGGGTTTAATACTGTCTGGACAATGGCCTTATTTTATACAGAGAGAGAATAGACTTTTCCCTACACTCTAGGGCAGTGGTCATTAACCCTGTCCTCAGGGCCCACTAACAGGCCAGGTTTTATGTATTACCTTGGGGAGATGCAGATTAGAATACTGCAATCACTGAGCAGCAAATGATATCACCTGTGATGTATTTCAGTTATCTTGCAAACCTGGCCTGTTAGTGGGCCCTGAGGACAGGGTTGATGACCACTGCTCTAGGGGAGAGAACCAACGGAAGGAAGTAACTCGCTGCAAGACCCAAAACAGATAACACCGCTCACCCTCTTTTATCAGGAGAACACTGGGCTTGTGGCATGGTGTGTCCAGATACACCCTTGATGTAAGAGACTAAGCCAGTTATACTACATCAGAGGTGATTTTCTGCAAAAAAATAAACATACTGTATACTGGTGCAGCTCTAAGGCCTTGATTACATTGCTTCCCCTTATGCTGCAAATGCAGAAGAGGGGGAGTACGTATGCTGTGATCAAGATGCTTTGCATCACAGTGCAGAAAAAGTTATCCCTGGTGTTGAATTCGACAGGCTGTACCACCCTCTGAACATGACCCATTCGTCTGAATGCTGGTGCCCCGCAACTGCCACTGTGTGCAATACACACGGTTGCAGTGAGCTTGTGTCCCCGGTTCCCTGAGACAGTCCCCAGATTGAGGACGTTGTCCCCGGACCAAGTCTATCCCCAGTTTTGTCCCCAGATTGGATTTCAATTTTGCCTCCCCATCCCTCCATACCTCCCTTTTCAGCCTGACCGCAGCGGCGACCACTGTCACAGGGATCAGAGCTTTGCTTGCAGTGCAAGGTCCTGTTTTGAGGCAGGGAGCATACCGGCTGTAACTTTAAGGGAGGACAGATCAATCATGGTCCTCCTGACTCCTGACCTTGACGCACGCTACTGTAGCACTACCCCCGCAGGAGCTGCTGGTTTTTTATTTTGGGTCTGCACTCTGCCTGTCAACCCCAGAAATTTGGCACAACTGGGCAACAGTATGGTTGGGGGACCCAAATGGCAAATAGGGACACACAACAACACCACACTATAATGTATACAGTTAATGTTACCTTGATACTGGTCACCTGACTCTCAGCTGCAATAAACAGGATTCCACACAAGATGTGACTAGAAGAAGTTTACTTTGAAAAGAGAAAAACACAATGGTTATACAAATACACATTTGACTATACACTGATCCCTGCAAAGTCAATGGGGCACAACTGGTTTAGTATTTCTATAACAGCCTTGATTACCACATCCTTAGTCAGACATGAATGAGTGTCTGGTGGAGGAATCTCCCAATACTATCTTACCGTCACTGGGACACTTCTCCACCAAGGCTCACACGAATCACCAAACAGCAATGACAGATATAATGCAAACAGTTCCATTAGGCCTTATAGTTTATATGGCTCCCTCTAGTGGGCAGTTCAAACTGGTACGTTTCCTTCTGTAGTGATCGTTGAAAAGGGAATAGACTGATGAGTGTCCTTTTAAGTTCAGCTGGTCTTCTGCTAGCTCAGTTGGTGCACTTTAATTGTATTCCAATCAGTGTGAAAACTAAAGGAAAACAATCAATCAGTGAAAGTAGCATAGGAGCAAAGAACCGCTAGTCCTCCCAGGCCGCTATACTGCACGTGGCTACAAGGGATCCCCGTCTGTGGCACTGCAAGTGTCAGCAACTACAAGTGGGATTATATAGACCACTCTCCTGCAACTCAGTCAACTAAGTTGGTAGGCAAGTGCCCTCTCAAGTGCCCTCTCACCCGGCTGGAGGCCTCGGATCACTGGTATCCCCGTCAGTAAGATGTCACCGGTTCGCCGCACGGCTGCTCACAAGTAGGGATGAGCTCGGTGTTCGAGTCGAACATACGTTCGACTCGAACATCGGCTGTTCGATCGTTCGACGAAGATCGAACGATTTGGGCCGTTCGCGCCTAATTCGAGTGACGCGAACGGCCCACAATGCACTACGCCATCGCAGTGTCATCCAGGCGCTGTGATTGGCCAAGCATGCACTGTGACCCCGCATGCTTGGCCAATCACAGCGCCGGCAGCGAGGAGAGCAATGATTGGCCACAGGCAGGATGCCTGTGGCCAATTATTGCTGAGGGTGTTTAGTACACGCCCCACACTATAAAAGGCCGCCAGCACGGCGGCCTAGTGTAGTGTGTTCCGGAGCAGGGAAAGAGAAGCATAGGCAGGGACAGTGACATTTTTTTTTCTTGCTTAACCTGGATTCCTTTAGTTTAGGGAAAGAGAAGGATAGGTAGGGAGAGTGTCAGTGTGTTTTACTGTGCTAATCCTTGTTTCTAGGGACAGGGAAGGACAGTGAGGGAAATTCTCCTTGTGCTATACTGTGCTAAAGCATTGATCATCAACCATCTTTAAAAAATCATTTTTTCTAGGGACAGAAAACTATAGTTAGGGAGAGTGTCAGTGTGTTTTACTGTGATAATCCTTGTTTCTAGGGACAGGGAAGGACAGTGAGGGAAATTCTCCTTGTGCTATAGTGTGCTAAAGCATTGATCATCAACCATCTTTAAAAAAACATTTTTTCTAGGGACAGAAAACTATAGGTAGGGAGAGTGTCAGTGTGTTTTACTGTGCTAATCCTTGTTTCTAGGGACAGGGAAGGACAGTGAGGGAAATTCTCCTTGTGCTATAGTGTGCTAAAGCATTGATCATCAACCATCTTTAAAAAAACATTTTTTCTAGGGACAGAAAACTATAGGTAGGGAGAGTGTCAGTTTCTTTCACTGTGATAATCCTTGTTTCTAGGGACAGGGAAGGACAGTGAGGGAAATTCTCCTTGTGCTATAGTGTGCTAAAGCATTGATCATCAACCATCTTTAAAAAAACATTTTTTCTAGGGACAGAAAACTATAGGTAGGGAGAGTGTCAGTGTGTTTTACTGTGCTAATCCTTGTTTCTAGGGACAGGGAATCGCAGTGAGGGAAATTCTCCTTGTGCTATACTGTGCTAAAGCATTGATCATCAACCATCTTTAAAAAAACATTTTTTCTAGGGACAGAAAACTATAGGTAGGGAGAGTGTCAGTGTGTTTTACTGTGCTAATTCTTGTTTCTAGGGACAGGGAAGGACAGTGAGGGAAATTCTCCTTGTGCTATAGTGTGCTAAAGCATTGATCATCAACCATCTTTAAAAAAACTTTTTTTCTAGGGACAGAAAACTATAGGTAGGGAGAGTGTCAGTTTCTTTCACTGTGCTAATCCTTGTTTCTAGGGACAGGGAAGGACAGTGAGGGAAATTCTCCTTGTGCTATACTGTGCTAAAGCATTGATCATCAACCATCTTTAAAAAAACATTTTTTCTAGGGACAGAAAACTATAGGTAGGGAGAGTGTCAGTTTCTTTCACTGTGCTAATCCTTGTTTCTAGGGACAGGGAAGGACAGTGAGGGAAATTCTCCTTGTGCTATACTGTGCTAAAGCATTGATCATCAACCATCTTTAAAAAAACATTTTTTCTAGGGACAGAAAACTATAGTTAGGGAGAGTGTCAGTTTCTTTCACTGTGCTAATCCTTGTTTCTAGGGACAGGGAAGGACAGTGAGGGAAATTCTCCCTGTGCTATATTGTGCTAAAGCATTGATCATCAACCATCTTTAAAAAAACATTTTTCTAGGGACAGAAAACTATAGGTAGGGAGAGTGTCAGTTTCTTTCATTGTGCTAATCCTTGTTTCTAGGGACAGGGAAGGACAGTGAGGGAAATTCTCCTTGTGCTATAGTGTGCTAAAGCATTGATCATCAACCATCTTTAAAAAAACATTTTTTCTAGGGACAGAAAACTATAGGTAGGGAGAGTGTCAGTTTCTTTCACTGTGCTAATCCTTGTTTCTAGGGACAGGGAAGGACAGTGAGGGAAATTCTCCTTGTGCTATAGTGTGCTAAAGCATTGATCATCAACCATCTTTAAAAAAACATTTTTTCTAGGGACAGAAAACTATAGGTAGGGAGAGTGTCAGTTTCTTTCACTGTGATAATCCTTGTTTCTAGGGACAGGGAAGGACAGTGAGGGGAATTCTCCTTGTGCTATACTGTGCTAAAGCATTGATCATCAACCATCTTTAAAAAAACATTTTTTCTAGGGACAGAAAACTATAGGTAGGGAGAGTGTCAGTTTCTTTCACTGTGCTAATCCTTGTTTCTAGGGACAGGGAAGGACAGTGAGGGAAATTCTCCTTGTGCTATACTGTGCTAAAGCATTGATCATCAACCATCTTTAAAAAAACATTTTTTCTAGGGACAGAAAACTATAGGTAGGGAGAGTGTCAGTTTCTTTCACTGTGCTAATCCTTGTTTCTAGGGACAGGGAAGGACAGTGAGGGAAATTCTCCTTGTGCTATACTGTGCTAAAGCATTGATCAGCAACCATCTTTAAAAAAACATTTTTTCTAGGGACAGAAAACTATAGGTAGGGAGAGTGTCAGTTTCTTTCACTGTGATAATCCTTGTTTCTAGGGACAGGGAAGGACAGTGAGGGGAATTCTCCTTGTGCTATACTGTGCTAAAGCATTGATCATCAACCATCTTTAAAAAAACATTTTTTCTAGGGACAGAAAACTATAGGTAGGGAGAGTGTCAGTTTCTTTCACTGTGCTAATCCTTGTTTCTAGGGTCAGGGAAGGACAGTGAGGGAAATTCTCCTTGTGCTATACTGTGCTAAAGCATTGATCATCAACCATCTTTAAAAAAACATTTTTTCTAGGGACAGAAAACTATAGGTAGGGAGAGTGTCAGTTTCTTTCACTGTGCTAATCCTTGTTTCTAGGGACAGGGAAGGACAGTGAGGGAAATTCTCCTTGTGCTATACTGTGCTAAAGCATTGATCATCAACCATCTTTAAAAAAACATTTTTTCTAGGGACAGAAAACTATAGGTAGGGAGAGTGTCAGTTTCTTTCACTGTGCTAATCCTTGTTTCTAGGGACAGGGAAGGACAGTGAGGGAAATTCTCCTTGTGCTATACTGTGCTAAAGCATTGATCATCAACCATCTTTAAAAAAACATTTTTTCTAGGGACAGAAAACTATAGGTAGGGAGAGTGTCAGTTTCTTTCACTGTGATAATCCTTGTTTCTAGGGACAGGGAAGGACAGTGAGGGAAATTCTCCTTGTGCTATACTGTGCTAAAGCATTGATCATCAACCATCTTTAAAAAAACATTTTTTCTAGGGACAGAAAACTATAGGTAGGGAGAGTGTCAGTTTCTTTCACTGTGCTAATCCTTGTTTCTAGGGACAGGGAAGGACAGTGAGGGAAATTCTCCTTGTGCTATACTGTGCTAAAGCATTCCTCATCAACCATCTTTGAAATCCTTGTTTTTTGGACAGTCAGGGAAATTGTCGTTGTGCTATTCTGTGCGAAAGCAATCATCCTCAACCATATTTAGAAATCCTTAAGTAAAGGGACAGAGAAGGACACCTGAAGGTAGCCCTTATTGCTTTTTTCCCATCTCCCTGCAGGCCATCTATTAGAATGTCTGGAAGGCAAACAAGGAGAGGCAGACAGTCAGGAGGCAATAAAAGAGGGCAAGCAGGCTCTGTGTCTGGGGGCAACAGTGCTGGTCGTGGACGCGGTGCATTGTCATCAGCACATGGCCATGGGACACGCTTGTCCTTCTTTTCGGCAGCTGGACATGTTGAGCCACATCATGCCGAAGACTTGGTAGAGTGGATGACCAAGCCCTCCTCCTCCTCCTCATCCTCTCTCACCCTGGCTCAGGGTACTGGCAAAGCAGCTGCCAAAGCGTCCTCTTCCCTGGTATCAATGTCAGACTCATCATCAGTCACTCCTTCCCTAGACCCACCATGTCCTCCTCCTGAGGAGTCCCCCGAACTGTTTGAGCACAGTGTTGGGTACATGCTCCAGGAGGATGCCCAGCGTTTCGAAGGGTCTGATGATGAAACCCAGCTACAGGAAGGCAGTAGCGTGAGAGCAGACAGAGGGGATGCTCAAGAAGGACACCAATCTGGCAGTCATGTTCCAGCAGCTGCAGCATACTGCCAGATTGGCTCCAGTGATGAGGAGGGAGGGGATGATGAGGTCACTGACTCCACGTGGGTGCCTAATAGGAGAGAGGAGGAGGAGGAGGATGAGGAGGAGGCACATCTCCAACGAGGCAGGATGCCCTTTGGTGGCCAGCGTAAGGGCAGTACACCGACGGAATCACACCGCAGAGCTCCGCCTGTGCAGGGCGCTGCCTCTGCCCGTCATTCAAAAAGTTCTTTGGTGTGGGCCTTTTTTGAGGCTAGTGCATCAGATCGCACAGCTGCTGTTTGCAACATATGTCTCAAGCGTATATCGCGTGGCCAAAACATCAGCCGCTTGGGTACCACATGCCTGACCAGACATATGTTGACCTGCCATGCAGCTCGTTGGCAAGCCTACCTCAAAGACCCACACCAAAGAACAAAGCGGACCTCTCCTTGCACCGCATCAGCTGGGATCTCCAACCCCACTATAACTTCAGTCCTCTCTGAAACATGCACTGAGAGGAATGAAGGTGTAGAATTAGGTGTGTCACAGCCAAGTACTTGCGGCCACTCTGCTAGCAGTACACCGACGTCCGATTCTAGCAGGCAAATTTCCCTTCCCCAGCTGCTGGACCGTCGAAAGAAGTTCACTCCCAGCCATCCACATGCCCAGCGGTTGAATGCTAGCTTGCCTAAATTGCTAGCGCTTCAACTGCTGCCTTTTCAGTTGGTAGACTCGGCCCCCTTCCGTGAGTTTGTGCAATGTGCGGTTCCTCAGTGGCAGGTTCCCAAACGCCACTTTTTCTCACGGAAGGCTATTCCGGCTCTCTACCGGCATGTGGAAGGCAATGTCTTGGCCTCGCTGGACAGGGCGGTCAGCGGTAAGGTGCATATTACCGCTGACTCATGGTCCAGCAGGCATGGACAGGGACGTTACCTTTCTTTCACGGCCCATTGGGTCACTCTTTTGGCAGCTGGGAAGGATGCAGGACAAGGTGCAGTAGTGTTGGAGGTTGTTCCACCGCCACGCCTCCAAAATGCTACTACTGGTTGTGACACACCTCTCTCCTCCACCCCCTCCTCTTCTTCTTCCTCCATGGCCTCTTCCTGTGCTTTGTCCTCTGAACCAGCGGTGCTCCGTAGCCGTTCAAGGGGCTACGCAAGTACGAAGGCAAAAAGATGCCATGCCGTGCTTGCGCTGGTGTGTTTGGGGGACAGAAGCCACACTGGGGCAGAGGTCCTGTCTGCTCTGCAGGGCCAGGCCGAGAGGTGGTTGACGCCACGCCAGCTTAAGCCAGGAATGGTGGTTTGCGACAATGGCACCAACCTCCTCTCCGCCCTCCGACAGGGACAACTGACCCATGTGCCCTGTGTGGCTCACGTCCTTAACCTGGTGGTGCAGCGGTTCTTGGGCAGGTACCCGGGCTTACAGGATGTCCTGAGGCAGGCCAGGAAAGTCTGTGTGCATTTCCGCAGATCTTATAATGCCAGTGCTCGCCTGGCTGAGCTGCAAAAGGAGTTGAACCTGCCCAAGAACCGCCTTATATGTGACATGCCCACCAGGTGGAACTCAACGTTGGCCATGCTGCAGCGGCTGCACACGCAGCAGAGGGCCATCAATGAGTACCTGTGCGACTACGGCACCAGGACAGGGTCAGGGGAGCTTGGTTTTTTTTCTCCACGCCAGTGGGGCATGATCAGGGATGCATGCACTGTCCTGGCACCATTTGAGGAGGCCACGAGGATGGTGAGCAGTGACAGTGCATGCATCAGTGACACTGTACCTCTTGTCCACCTGTTGGAGCACACGCTGCGTGGAATAATGGACAGGGCACTTGAGGCAGAACAGAGGCAGGAAGAGGAGGACTTCCTTGCCTCTCAAGGCCCCCTTTACCCAGACAGTGTTCCTTCTGTCCCACCCATCGCACAGGAATAGGAGGAGGAGGAGGAGGAGGATTGTGTCAGCATGGAGGTGGAGGCTGGCACTCAGCATCATCAGCAGCAGTCTTTTAGGGATGATTTACAGTCCCAAGAAACCAGTGGACTTGTACGTGGCTGGGAGGAGGTGGCTGCGGATCATGTCGTCCTTAGTGACCCAGAGGACTCCGGACCGAATGCCTCAGCAAACCTATGCTGCGAGGCCTCCCTGATCCTGCAAAGTCTGCGGAAGGATCCTCGTATTCTTCGGATCAAGGAGAGGGACCATTACTGGCTGGCCACTCTCCTTGATCCACGGTACAAGGGTAAGGTTGTGGACCTTATGTTACCGTCGCAGAGGGAGCAGAGGATGAGACAACTCCGGGAGGCCTTGCAGAAAGGTCTGTGCAACGCGTTCCCAGAGACTGGGAGGTTACAAACTCCTGGTCCTGGACAACGAGTTGCTGAGGCTTCGGCCAGTCAAAGAAGGAGCGGTGGGGAAGGTGGCCGTCTGACCGATGCGTTCAGACAATTCTTTAGTCCGCAGCCCCAAAGTATGATCGGTTCCAGCAACCATCGCCAGCGTCTGATAAACATGGTGCAGGAATATCTAGGGGCAAGGTCAGACTTGGACACCTTCCCCACCGAAAATCCTCTGGCTTACTGGGTCTTGAGGATGGATCACTGGCCAGAGCTTGCACAGTATGCAATTGAGCTACTGGCCTGTCCTGCATCCAGCGTTCTTTCGGAACGCACATTCAGTGCTGCTGGAGGATTTGTCACGGATCACAGGGTGCGCCTGTCCACCGACTCGGTTGATCGACTGACTTTCATCAAGATGAACCAGTCTTGGATCACCACCAGCTACCACACACCTGATGCTGATATAACAGACTAATTGATTTTAATATGTCACATCCCTTCAAGACTGATGCTGATGCTGAGTGCCTGTGCTGTTATGTTGACTGGCTATCCTCCTCCTCCGAGTCCTCAATGATACGATTGATGATGATAGCTTGGAAGATCATTTTTGTTTATGGGTGCCGCCACCAGTGGCTAAGGCCCAATTTTTCAGCCCCTGTTTAACAGGGGCGTGTAATTACAATTTTTGAAGCAATACTTTGCAACAGGGCTCATTGCTGTGCTCCAAGTACAGTATCTGTGAGGGGTTGGAGTGTTGTGCCACCAGTGCCTAAGGCGCAATTTTTCAGCCCCTGTTTAACAGGGGCGTGTCATTACAATTTTTGAAGCAATACTTTGCAACAGGGCTCATTGCTGTGCTCCAAGTACAGTATCTGTGAGGGGTTGGAGTGTTGTGCCACCAGTGCCTAAGGCCCAATTTTTCAGCCCCTGTTTAACAGGGGCGTGTCATTACAATTTTTGAAGCAATACTTTGCAACAGGGCTGATTGCTGTGCTCCAAGTACAGTATCTGTGAGGGGTTGTAGTGTTGTGCCACCAGTGCCTAAGGCCCAATTTTTCAGCCCCTGTTCAACAGGGGCATGTAATTACAATTCTTGATCTAATAATTCACAGCAGGGCCCATTGCTGCACCCACCAAGAGTAACTCTGAGGGCTTACAGTGTTGTGGCAACACCACCACCACCACCACCACCACGAAAGGCCCAATTTTTCAGCCCCTGTTCAACAGGGGCATGCAATTACAATTCTTGATCTAATAATTCACAGCAGGGCCCATTGCTGCACCCACCAAGAGTAGCTGTCAGGGCTTACAGTGTTGTGGCACCAGCACCACCATCAAAGGCCCAATTTTTACTACCACTGTTCAACAATTATATGTAATTAAAATTCCTGATATAATAGTTGACAGCAGGGCGTTCCAGCACCAACCAAGAGTAACTGTGAGTGCTTACAGTGTTGTGCCAACACCAACAACTAAGGGGCCTATTTCTGCAGAGTATATATGGCAGGTCCCTACTTTCAAACATCCAACTTACAAACGACTCCTACTTGCAAACGCAAGAAGACAACAGGAAGTGAGAGGAAATCTACCCCTTGGAAGGAAAATTCTCTCCTGTAAGAATTAATATGGGAGAAAGGTGTCTCCTCTGTACTGATGCTTTATCACCAATCCTTGTTTCAAGAAAAACACCACATTTCAAAAACAGTTGTCATTGGGACGGAAAGTGAGGTGAAATGTTCTGAACAGGGGCACAGACAGCAAAACAAATATTCCAGGGGTGATAACCCTTACCTATGTTTTCCAAAAAGTTTAAAAATAGATTTTTGGGCTGGAGCTACACTTAAACAATGTACCTGTTCAAAATTACAAACAGATTCTACATAAGAACAAACCTACAGTCCCTGTCTTGTATGCACCGCCTGTATACGGCTGTTCAGAGTATATAGGGCCTTTTTTATTTTATGTGCGGGGTTCCCCTTAATATCCATACAAGACCCAAAGGGGCTGGTAATGGGCTGGGGTAGGGGGGGGGGGGTCATGGGGTAGCTATGCCATTTTTCTTAAAGATTTTCATCCATATTACCGGGACCAGACATTACATTAAAGCCGCAAGCAGTTTTAAATGGCTTTTTTTTCCTTTAGAAGTGTCATTTTGTGCAGGGACAGTTCTAAACACGGGAAACACGTGGCACTTCACAGGCATACTTTAGACACCCCCCAGGTACGATATTTAAAGGAATATTTGACTTTTTTTTTTTCACTTTATGCATCATTAAAATGACTGCTCCCGAAAAACGACCGTTTTTAAAACTTCTTTTTGCATTGATACATGTCCCCTGGTGCAGAACCCGGGTTCCCAAACCCTTTTTAGGACAATAACATGCATAATAGTCGTTATAATTAGCACTTTAGAATTCAAAAGTTCGCATCCATTGTATTTAATAGGGTTCTAATGTTCGTACGAACTTTCGGTCCGTTCGCGGGTTCTGGTGCGAACCGAACCCGGGGGTGTTCGGCTCATCACTACTCACAAGGTGCAGATGGATGGATGGTTGCAGATGCTGTGGAGCATAGAACAGTCTCCTCTCTGGGTGAGTCATCGATGCGGCCAGCAAGGATACCTCCGCCGGAGATCTGCTCTCCAACTTTAGGCCCAGGCTTTTGCGGCCTAAGCGCGCTCACAGCAGGCCTCTTGCCTGTTGAAGATGGCGTCCAGAGAGAGCGTGCTGAGGCCTTACTAGTCTGTTATATAATATCCCCCTGCAGGCTGTGCGGTGGCGTACTGTTTTCTGGTAGTCCAGTGGCAATGTGGGTATTATAGTCTCAATCCAACCCACGGCAATAGTCACTTTCTCTCGCACCACAATGCCCACCATGCTTTGCGCCATAGTGCAACTGGACTGAACGAACTTCAATGTCAACATAAACAAACCCTAGAGGGAGCCAACCTCATTATAGGAACATAACGTAGTCTTTGGGATACTTGCTACACTACGTTTCTGTGTTTAAGAATGGTTTAATCCCAAAAGGTAAGGCATCATTCAAAGACCTCCAGACACCATAAAAACGTCACTTTGATGAAGTTGTTACAGTGCCTAATTGTTCCTTTAACATTTGTAGTCTTAAAACAGTTAGCTATTAATATTTGATTATTTATGTTAGAAGGTATCATATGTGTTGTTACCATGCAATCTTGTACTGTTCTGAATTGGTAATTTATATTATTGTTGAATCAAAATTCTTTGGTAAGAATAAAATACAAAATATGCATTGAATTTTTTTTCGATCTCTTATCTTCTTAACATTTGGAAGTCATATCCCTATATCCCCAAAAATTTGAAGAAGTATCTTTTTTTTTTTATCTCCTGGATGAAATGTGTGAAATAACGTATATATCATACAATCATTCTATAAACACATACCAAATACACTGTATATATAATTTGAAGAACATACAGTTAGGTCCATATATATTTGGACACAGGCACAATTTTAGTTTTTTTTCAGATATTTATCAAAACATATTAAAGCAATAGTTATATTAATGGATATGGGCTGAAAGTGCGCACACTCAGGTTTAATTTGAGGGTATGTACATCCAAATCGGAGGAAGGGTTTAGGAATTACAGCTCTAAAGAATAGCCACGCCCCCCCCCTTTTCAAGGGACCAAAAGTAATCAGACAATTGAATCAAAAGCTTTTTCATGGCCAGGTGTGGGCTTCATTATTTCTTCATCAATTAAGCAGGTAAAAGGTCTGGAGTTGATTGTGGTATTTGCATTTGGAAACAGGCCATGAAAATGAAAATGAAACAAATACATCATTGAGCTACTAGCAACATTAGGAGCAGCCAAATCAACAGCTTGGTACATTCTGAGGAAAGAAGAGCACACCGGTGAGCTTAGCAACATAAAAAGGCCTGGACTTCCACGGAAGACAGAGTGGTGGATGATCGCAGGATCCTCTCTATGGTAGGGAAAAACCCATTTACAACAGCAAGACAAGTGAAAGACACTCTCCAGGAGGTGGGCGTATCATTGTCAAACTCTACAATCAACGGAAGACCTTACAAGAGCAAACACAAAGGGTTTACCACAAGGTGCAAACCATTCGTAAACCTGAAGAACAGAAAAGCCAGATTAAACTTTGTCAAGAAACATCTAAAAAAGCTAGGAAGGGGGTTTAAGTGCCCAGTGGTCAAGTGGTTAAATACCTGGGAAGTCTGGTGACCAATGGTTGTATTTATACATGTTTATTATTGTGATGGTGATTAACCAGTTAGCTGATTAATTGCAGGTTCTAGCCCTGATGGGTGTGCACTTATATTGCAAGCTTTCAGACATCCCCATTGAAGTGAACAAGCACGTTGAGTGTGAAACACATCTACCTGTATCCTGTTTACCTCTGGCATAACTTTGGCATATGTGAATAACAAACTTTTCTTCATCCAAGCTCCTGTTGGTGTGCGGCTGATTTTCTTCCATATTTGGTGTTTTTTGGCAAAGTCTAATCTGTTTTTTCTATTCTTATGGCATATGAATGGTTTGCACCTTGTGGTGAACCCTCTGTATTTGCTCTCGGGAAGTCTTCTCTTGATTGTAGACTTTGACAATGATACGCCCACCTCCTGGAGAGTGTCCTTCACTTGTTTGGATGTTGTGAATGGGTTTTTCTTTACCATAGAGAGGATCCTGCGATCATCCACCACTGTCGTCTTCCGTGGACGTCCAGGCCTTTTTATGTTGCTGAGCTCGCCAGTGCGTTCTTCTTCCCTCAGATGGTACCGAAATGTTAATTTGGCCACTCCTAAAGTTGCTGCTATCTCTCGGGTGGGTTTGTTTCGTTTTCAAAGCCTTACAATGGCCTATTTCACTTGCATGGACAGCTCATTTGAACGCATTATGTAGTTTTGCAGCAATAGATTCCAAATGCAAATACCACACTTAGAATCTCCAGAACTCCAGACCTTTTACCTGCTTAATTGATGAATAAATAACGAAGTAGTAGCCCATACCTGGCCATGAAACTGCTTTTGATTCAATTGTCCAATTACTTTTGGTCTCTTGAAAAAGGGGGTATGGCTATTCCTAATTGCTGTAATTCCTAAACCCTTCTTCTGATGTACATACCCTCAAATTAAACCTGTGCACTTTCTTTTGCAGTCTGTTTTGGATCATTGTACATCTGTACTGTGAAGCGCCATCTTCATTTGGCTTAATCTGGGCTGACAATATATCTCTAAACACTGAAAAATTCATCCGGCTGCTTCTGTCTTCTGTCACATCATTAATAAACACCAATGACCCAGTGCCACTGAAAGCCATGCATGTCCATGCCATCACACTGCCTCCACCATGTTTTACAGAAGATGTTGTGTGCTTTGGATCATGAGCTGTTCCAAGCCTTCTCCATGTTTTTTCTTGCTGTCATCCTGGTACTACAGAATTCTAGAATTTGTTTATGTGTATCTTCCCAAAGGGTGACACTTTGGATACACTAGTAAAAATATGCCACCGTCCCGGTATACATGAATTTTCTAAGCTAGGAACTAGTAGTTGGACTTTAAAGGCATACAAGGTAGGTAAGGATAAAAAACTAAGGATTTATTGATATACAAAAAATTTGACATATAAAACAATCATAAAGTGTCAATTGAATTGATCAGTTATTATGACTGGTCCAAGAGGGTTATCAGTATATTTTCTTGTCATACAATATTATCTCCTTATAATGACTCAACTGAGTACCAACAGTAGAAAAGAGAAACTATAATTGTATAATTATAAACCAGATAACCAGCAGATGGATCCAGAGGAGATGGAGAACTTGCTCGACATGTTGCGCGTTATCGTGAACGCTTCCTCAGGAGCATATATATATAATTTTCAAATTGGAGTGTTGAGCCAGGGTTGGCAAGTCACACATCTATCTAGACAGTGGCAATGTATAAATACTGTATGCCCGGTCAAGAAGATGGTATTGCATCAATATATTGAGGGTAATCCTGATAGAACGATCAGTGCTGGTAAGCAGGGAGCCGTTGGAATATACTCGAGCCAATCCGAAATAGGTTAGTAATATTTGTAGGGTAAACAGCACAACGCTGTTTCAAAGCCTAGCAGACTGTTTTGAAGTCTCCTAAAGTAGCCATCATGCTACCTTCTTAAATAGAAAGTGTAGAGTTTAACCTGACATTCGGATGATGGTCAGAATGGCGAGTGCTCTTGTGTTCAATAAGGGAGACGATATGTGACTAATGTAATACGTACTAGTTATTTAACCCATCCCATACTTCTCCTTTAATTTTTTGATCACTTTTATTCCTATTACAAGGAATGTAAATATCCCTTGTAATAGGAATATGGCATGACAGGTCCTCTTTACAGTGAGATATGGGGTCAATAAGACCCCATATCTCACCTCTAAGCTGGGAAGCCTGAAATAAAAAAAATAAAAAAAAGATCCTGGCTTTGATCGTTGCAGTGAGTCGGTAGAAGCATCGGAGGGCGGCGGGAGGGGGGATGTCTCTTCTCGCCTCCCGTAAGAATGGTCATGCGGTGGAAAAGCTGCTATGATCATTTTTATGGTGTAGGGAATCGCCGGCTGAAAATTCATTCAGATATCCCCGCACAAAGTCAAGGACGTCATATGATGGGAAGTATTTGAAACACATTTTTTTTTTAACACAAAGTTGTTCATTTATACAATATTTCTAACACATAGCATGTACATACCAAAAATGACACCCCAAATTTGATTCTCCTACTCCTGAGTACGGCGATACCACATGTGTGAGACTTCCACAGCCTGGCCACATACAGAGGCCGAGTATGGCTGGGTATCGCAGAGTATGGCTGGGTATCGCCAAGTATGGCTGGGTATCGCCGAGTATGGCTGGGTATCGCCGAGTATGGCTGGGTATTGCAGGGTATGGCCGGGTATGGCCGGGTATTGCATGGTATGGCCGGGTATTGCAGGGTATGGCTGGGTATTGCAGGGTATGGCCTGGTATGGCAGGCTGGATCTGTGACTGCAATTGTCCCAGAGCAGCGCTGTGGGCACTACAGATCCAGCCGACAGCGCTGCTGCCACCGATCACTCCCCCTCTCCTCTCACACTGTACCGATCAGTACACAGAGGGGAGAGAGGAACCGTTTGTTTACGAGTGATCGCTCTGTTATTTGACAGAGCGATCACGTGGTAAATGGCCGCTATCCGCTGCGATTTAACCCCATACAATCACAGACATGTTTCAGAGGCCTTGAGCCACCTGTCCCAGATCTTTTCATATTTGGAGGGGCACCCTCTATGGGAATACATAACTTTCTTATAGGGCAACACAGCATTAACCTCCGCAATCCACTGTGACATACCCGGGGGATCGGGTCTCATCCACACTCTCGCAATAACTTTCCGCGCCGTGAAGAGCGTTTCATGCATAAATATCTTGGTAAATTTATCGATATCTGGGTCCGGGAAAATACCCAGAAGACACGGCTTTGGCTGGAGTGATATGGGGGAGCCCATTGTGTCATGCAGGAATCTCACCACTTGTGACCAGAACATCTGTATTTTGGGGCATTTCCACAAAAGGTGAAAGAAGGTGCCCGTCTCTCGATTACACATAGGGCAAGCAGTGGAATAGTTATCTTTATACCGTGAGAGTCTAAGTGGCGTGAGGTATGCTCTATGCGTTATAAAAATCTGCGTCAAGCGGTCAGAAAGCTTGGGAGAAGCCAGTTTGCATGTGTCTAAAGCATCACTCCACTCATCATCCCCAATAGGGCCTAGCTCTCCCTCCCACCTAGTCTTTAGTGCATATGCCGTCACTGTCGTCTGGGGGAGTGCTAACATGATATAAAAGTGCGAGATGAGTTTTTTAGGATCAGGGTTTTTAACGGCTGCCATCAGGGGATTATCACCCAGAGAGAGGTCATCTAAGGGGAACTGTGCGCGGAAGGCATGCCGGAGCTGCAAGTATCTAAAGTACATGCCGTTGGGTAGTGCGAACTCGGATCGCAAGCTATCAAAGGACTTCAGTTTACCGTTAGAAGTGATGTGGGATATGTAAAAAATACCCCGGGAGCTCCAAACCTCACTGTCAGGGATCCGATTAAAGTCAGGGAGGGCCGCGTTATGCCACAAGGGGGTGTAGGCATGCAGTGGTGGCAAGCGTAGCCGTTTGGCAGCTATGGTCCACACTTTCCTGTATTGGCACAAAAGAGTCCTGTGATCTACTGACCTGCCCTCCCCCACCGCCCCCCCCCAGATATCGCCACCATGGAGTCCAGGGTAGGTCTGGACCACGGTGGACAAAGGAAGCACAAAAACCTGTCTCTATCAGTTTTGTCTACGTGAAAGATTTGTGAGAGTTGGGCTGCAAGATAGTATAGGTTAAAGTCAGGTAAGGCCAATCTTGCAAGGTCAGGTGGGTTTTTTAGTTTGTGCCACGGGAGTTTGTGCCTATTGTTGCCCCAGACAAAGGGCTTGAGAAGAGCTTCCAAGGCCCTGAAATGCTTAAGGACAAGATACACAGGGGAGTGCCATAACATATACAAGATTTTAGGTAGTAGGACCATCTTGATGAGGTTTATGCGGCCCATGACACCCAGAGGAAGACGAGCCCATATCTGCATCTTCTGCTTAAGCATGTCAAACAGCGGGGTCATATTCAGTGAAATATAATCCGTCGGGTCCCTGGTAGTCCGGATACCCAAGTACTTAATACTATCCACTCTCTGTAAGGGGATCAGGGCTCTGTCTCTGGATGGAGGGAAACTGTCCAATGGGAGTATCTGGGACTTGTCCCAATTAATTTTCAGCCCGGAGAATGTGCCGAATCTTTCTATAAGGGCTAAAACCTGAGGCAGTGAGCTGACTGAGTCATCTAAGTACAGAAGCGTGTTGTCTGCATATGTGCTAATCTTTTCCATGACCCCTCCCCTGTGCAGGCCCATTATGCCCGTGTGGGCACGAATTGCTATGGCGAGTGGCTCTGCCGCCAATGCATATAGCAGCGGCGACAGCGGACACCCTTGTCTAGTACCCCTTGAAAGAGAAAACTGATCCGACGGCCAGCCATTAGCCAAGACCTTGGCCACCGGGTTGTGATATAGGAGTTGGATCCATTTTATAAATCTGGGCCCCAATCCAAACCTGCCCAAGCAGGACCACAAATACTGCCACTCGACAGAATCGAAAGCCGTGGCGGTATCCAAGGCGACTATCATCCTAGATCCCGAGTTGTCATGGGTAGTCTGTAGATTAATAAATAATCTCCGGAGATTAAATGATGTGTTTCTGCCCGGCATGAAGCCCGCCTGGTCTCCATGTACCAGTGTGAGGATAACCTTGTTCAGGCGGATGGCAAGCACCTTTGCAAGTATCTTAACATCCACCTGAAGGAGGGATATAGGGCGATAAGATTCTGGAAGGTGTGGGTCCTTTCTGGGTTTGGGAATCAGCACTATGGTAGCCTCCCTCATGGAAACTGGTAATTCCGAACGCTCAAATATGGAGTTATACAGTGCCAGCAGCTTCGGGACCAGCAGATCTGAATAAGCGGAGTAAAATTCCACAGGTAAGCCATCCGAGCCTGGGGCTTTGGATGAAGGGAATTCAGCAATGGCTTTAGAAATCTCCTCCTGTGTCAGAGGCTTCTCCAACTCCCTGGCTTGATCCTCAGTCAGCTGCGGGACTCCAGCGAAGAGAGGTCTCCCGAGACAGTAGTCGCATAAAGGGAAGAGAAGAAGTTGCGAAACATCTTCGCGACCTAAGGTGGTTCGGTCACTAGAGTGTTGTCAGAGGATCGGAGGGAGATCACCACCGGGGGCCTCTCCTCGCTGTGGACAAGATATGCCAGTAATTTCCCTGCTCTTTCGCCGTGCTCAAACGACCTCTGTCGAAGGAAAAATAGTTTGCGTTTGGACTTTTCATATAGCAAGTGGTCTAGTGTCCTAGAGCGCAACCTGAGACTGCCTGCCTTTTCTGCCGTGGGATTGTCAAGAAATTCTCTCTCCGCCGTCAATAAGTCAGACGTGGCTGTGTCTACTGCTATCGCAGAGTTTTGTTTCAGCTTGTTAATACGGGTCGTGAGGGTCATTCGGGCGTGGATTTTAAAAGTTTCCCATACTATCAGCGGTTGCGCTGAACCCTCATTAGTTGTAAAAAAGTGTTCCCAGTCAGTCACAAGATCGTCATCCTCTGGTAATAAAGTTAGCCAAAAGGGGTTCAGACGCCAGGACGCCGGCGGGCGTGTATGTGCCAATGAAAGTTTAGCCCAGTAGGGACAGTGGTCAGAGAGCGATCTAGGTGAAAACCCTGTGTCAGTCAGCCTAGGGAGAAGGGATTTAGATAGGAGTATGAGATCTATGCGGGACATAGATTGGTGGGACGTGGAGAAGCAGGAGTATGCCCGTAGTGTAGGATGGCTGAATCTCCATGTGTCTACTAAATTAAAATCCGTGAGAAGGCAAGCAAATCGCGTAGGGTGGGCGTGCGCTGGAGATTGGGAGGATCCAGTCAGCCTATCAAGAGCAGGATCTAAGACATTGTTGAAATCTCCTAACCATATTGCTGGTACAGCAGGATACAGCGCCATGAAATTAAAGCCCTCAGTCAACACACTAAATTGAAATGGTGGCGGCACATAAAATGCTAACAGGAGGACCATATCCCCATGTAACTTAGCCTTAATGAAGACGAACCTGCCCAGGGGGTCTATCACTGAGTCCTGGAGCTCAAAATGTGTAGATTTAGCAATTAAGAGGGAAACCCCCCTAGCGTGAGTAGTATGAACAGAGTGATAAGCCCAGCCTATCCAAGGTCGATTGAGCGCCCTCACAACTGGACCCTCAGCGTGTGTTTCCACCAGGGCCACCACATCAGCTCGCAGCTTTTTTAATTGCCCAAACACTGCCGACCTCTTAATGGGGTCCCTCACCCCCCGAACATTCCATGTAAGGAATTTCAATGTGGCCATGGGCACAGACACAAATAGGGTGAGACTCCAGGATACAGATTACCCTGAGGGGTGAGCAAAGTAGGCGACCGTCCCCAGCCGGGGGCGATCTCCAGCAGTTCCATCACATCTATGCGGCACCAAGGAAAGTAAGTATGTGCTGAAACAAAAAGACTACTTTCAAACTTTACAAACCACAAAACCCCCCTCCCCGCCCTGCACTGACCCCAACTGGTGCGGGCATTAACCCTTAACTGCCAACAGGGCATGAACAGAGTCCAACCTAAGCAGTAGAAGCAAAGGAGTATTAAGCCATGTGTGCAGGCCCTCATGGCCGGTAGCCCTGCAACTGGCCACATTTTCCAACCTAGGTTAGACATTACAGTACATGGGGCGAAACTTCGCTGTGCTACTGGACACATTTTAGGACCGTGCTCACCGACCAAAGTGAGCCGTCATGCGAAGGTGTTCCCTCCGCCGGCAAAAGAAAAAAAAAAAGGAACCATGGGGGTCTATTCCTGGATCAAGTAGTAACATTGGTGCGACCCTATGGCGGGTCTCTTTGAATGTTTAAAACGATTTCATTTACATGACTTTATTGGTATCATATAGTGGGCTATTGGTCCCCTATGTGATAGCATATAGGTAACAGGTTCTCTTTATAAGACATTTAGGGTCTATTAGACCCTGGATGTAAAATCTGTACTCCAATGCAGCTGATGGAACACAGATTACATTCCCTGGGCAATGGTTTATAGCTCATGACCAGGAAGTGACGTCATACATGTCACTTCCAGGTCTGTGCACAGGAGAAAAGCTTAGCAAACGGAGTTCCTCTGAGCTCCTGCTGCCCTATCCAGTGACATGGCCATGACTGCACAATGGCTCTCAGGTGGGACAGCGGAGCCCAGTCAACATGGAAAGGGGGTCGCATGTGGGGGCGGCACATGATGGTGGGGGCGGCACATAATGGTGGGGGCGGTGGTGGTGGTGGTTATAGACGGCTTCACTCCCACTTATATCACTTCCATGTGAAAGCCGACAGTCGGCTTTACTGAAGTACACACAATCCCGGCTAGTGTAGCGGCCGGAAGTTTGTAAAAAATACACATCTGCAGATTGGTTGAAGACCTGAATCCCCAGCAAGTGGTTGGGGATTCAGATTTTACTGCCCCCCCCCCATTCTGGCACCCTAAGGCATCTGCCTGAGCCAACTTATGGTTGTGCCAGACCGGAGGCTATGACACTCTGCTCACCTGTGCCAAAAAGGTAATAAAGGACACTTCAGAAGTCATGTCCATCAGCTGTGCAGAGTGTATACAGGAAGCATGCTTTTATGCTCAGGGCTTGAAATCTTTTATCCAGAGTGCCCCATCCATCAAACCTACTTCTTTTGGTGATCTGGGAACCCCTTTTTTGATGCACTAGGACATCACACTAACACACCCACTGCTGGCCCCTTGATCTCTCTCACATGCAGACAGTGTTGTATGTGGCGTGGCTTTTTTTTTGTAGAGTTGGGCGATGGGGTTGTGTGACTTACCAGTGCCCATCAATGCTGACCACTAAACTCACCTGCCTGACACTGACCTGCCTGACCTACATACACTGACCTGCCTGACCTACATACACTGACCTGCCTGACCTACATACTCTGACCTGCCTGACCTACATACACTGACCTACCTGACATACATACACTGAACTACATACACTGACCTACATACAGTGACCTGCCTGACCTACTGACAATGAAATACATACACACACACTGACCTACCTCAGCTCAGCCGTGGTGTTGTATGTGGCGTGGCTTTTTTTTTTTTAGGGTTGGGCGGTGGGGTTGTGTGACTTACCAGTGCCCATCAATGCTGACCACTAAACTCACCTGCCTGACACTGACCTGCCTGACCTACAGACACTGACCTGCCTGACCTACAAACACAGACCTGCCTGACCCACATACACTGACCTGCCTGACCTACATACACTGACCTGCCTGACCTACATACACTGACCTGCCTGACCTACATACACTGACCTGCCTGACCTACACACACTGACCTGCCTGACCTACACACACTGACCTGCCTGACCTACACACACTGACCTACTGACAATGACATACATACACACACTGACCTACTGACAATGACATACATACACACACTGATCTACTGACAATGACATACATACACACACAGACCTACCTTAGCTCAGCCATGTTGTGCGGTCACAGCAGGGAGCAGGCAGTCAGTCAATCACTCATCAGAGAGGAGCCGAGGAGAGGAGAGCCGCCCGCCCGGGGTTGTGGCGCGGCGGCAGCCGCATTTGTCATTCCCGCCTTCTGGAGCCTGCAGGCTATGATGGACGCCACGTCACACATCCCGCGGTCCCGGCATTGGCGCTGCAGGCTCCAGAAGGCGGGACCTGTTATGGCACTCGGCCACTTTCGGTCGCAGCCGCACTCGGCCACTTTTGGCCGCACTCGCGATCAGATCGGTCCCGGCGCTTCGGGCTAACAATGGAATGCAGCATTCCATAGACTCTGGGCTTTCCGGGGCTCCAGCCCCCCAAGCCTGGCCCTCCCGATGCCTCTGCCCTGAAGTGAAATTAAAAAAATGTATGAAGAAAATTCTCCCAGCAACCAATAAGTATCCAAACTGTCTGATAGCGCCCATACTTTATTACAATTACCCCAAGCTCTGATTTTTAGGAAGCCAGCTTTGAAGCGCTCTGCCTGTCTATATAACAATAACGTCCACGTATAGTTATTAGAAGCCAACAAGAGCCATAGAAGAAAATAAAAAAATAAAAAATAAAATAAAAAAAGAGTGGTCCCTAATTGCGTGCTCTGCTATTGCTGTAAATCCACTGACCTACTAAATCCTTTGACTGAAGTGAGAAAATAAAATAAACTGAGCTGGATTTCATGTTAATGGCTGTGCACAAACCTTGCTTGTTTTTGCCCTTTTCAAATTTTTCCTTCTTAAAGGCTGTCGCTCGTCGTTTTCCCTGGCCCCCTCACATGTAACTCGGGGCAAGCTCCGCATTATTAATGGCATCTCTGCCTACCCCCGGCTCTCTTTATTTTTTAATTATAAAGCCTGGAAAAGCAGCTAGTGTATGGCGGCGGTGCAACAGCAGCTGCAGAGATGTTGAGATTTGCCTGCCACTGAATTAATTAAAAACAAAAAATTGCAGCAGGACTTAAATTAATGATTTCTTAGCTCAAGCAGCAAGTCCAGAGCTTTCACTGCCACTTTCCAATTGAATCCCGATGGGAAGCTGCATCAGTAAGCTCCACAGGGTGTTGGAGTTGGATGTGTCCTGAGTGTTTTATTTAAATTAATTTGTTACTTTTTTCCCTTTTTTGATAAGAGTTGAACAGACATTGTTAAGTAATGAGTTTCTATTATAAGACTTTCTGCAAAGTCTAAGTGTGAGCAGCCTTCTAGCTCTGTGCAAGATTGATGAGGATTCGCAGGATGAGGATTCACAGCAATAACCATGCACAAAATTCCCAAAAGGAGCCTCCGCTTATTGCACTCTTCCTGGCTCTTTACTCCTTCCTCCCCATTTCACACTTTCCATCGTACTTATTTAATGGTGACAACACATATAAGAGAATAATTATGAGTAGAGCTTCTCAGACTCAGGCAGACCATGGGGCAACAAGGGAGGAAGAAGTAATATTATTTGCAAGACTCTTCTGTACGTTGTGTAGCAATTAGACAGTGCCTGGAAAATCCCAGGGTTCCCATTGAGGAAATATCTTCAATGCGATAAGACAGACTATTTTCAGCATCCGCTATTGCACATTTTACTACAGTTAATGTATTTACTGTGAGATGAGGTAATTCTATCTCCTTCCTCTCCTCTATCCTAAATGGAGAAAACTAGGAACTGACACTGGTTTTAAAGGCGCAGGGTCCAGGTTTTTGAGTCTCTAAATCAGAACAATTATGCAGGTCAGGTACTGTATATCAATGTTTCACTGGCTGCTTTCGTGCCACTAATTAATTTCATAGGAAAATAAGAATGAGGCTTCGTACACACGACCGATTTTCTCGGCAAGAACCAGCAAGAAACTTGCTGGCAGAGAGGTCTTGCCGAGTAAATCGGTCGTGTGTACGCTGCTATCGGGTTTCTCGTCGAGAAAACCGACAAGAAACCTCGACGAGAAAATAGAGAACCTGCTCTCTATTTTCTCGTCGAGATTCTCCTCGGCATGTTTCTCGACGAGAAAAATGGGTGTGTGTACACTTACCTGTCCGCCCGGAAGCCCGCGCATGTTCGAAATGAATTCGACGCATGCGCGGTAGCTTCCTAGGCATACGTAGGGTATACCAAGATGGCGGCGACGGCATCGAATGTGACGAGCGCATGCTCGACGTAGTCGATGACGTCACCGCGTACACTCCTTTCAAAGAACCGCGGGTTCTTTGAAACGAGCGTGTGTACACTCGGCCGGGACAAGTTTCTTGTCCAAGAATCTCGTCGAAAAAAACGACATGTTTTTTTCAACGAGAATCTCGGCCGTGTGTACGAGGCCTGAGAATGACAGCCCTGGGATTTGCACCTTTAGAAATGTCAGTTCCCCTATTGCTGTCCTAAAAGGTTCCATTTAACACCCGAGGAATGATAAAACAAACTAAAATTGGGTGGGGGGTTGTTTTTTCCAGAGTGTATTCAAAGCAGGGGTGGATCCAGAGTCTTTTCTCGGGAGGGGCACTGCCAAAAAATGATTTTTTGTGGGAAATTTATCGGGGAAATGGTTGGTGTCGGCGCTTCAATCATCCCGGCACCATGGTTGTTATGGTGTCAGGATGATTGAAGCGCATTATTTCTATTATTACATTGTAATATGAAATTAAATAGTTCAATGCAGAATCAGTGGGAGCCCCGAGTGTGTCACTTGCCACCGTCGCCTGCAATTAGTGGGAGCCCTGAGCGTGTCACTTGCCACACGTTGTGGATTGTCACTTGCCACGTCACCTGCCACATCTTGTGGATTGTCACTTGCCACACCTTGTGGATTGTCACTTCCCACATCACCTGCCACACCTTGCGGATTGTCACTTGCCACATCACCTGCCACACTTTTCTGATTGTCACTTGCCTGCCACCAGCTGCAGATTGTCATTTGCCACATCACCTGACACAATTTGCGGATTGTCACTTGCCACGTCGCCTGCCACACCTTGCGGATTGTCACTAACTTGCCTGCTAAGGTGTAGTTTTGGTTGTCTCTTGCTGTGTCCCAGAGTCCCAGAGTCAGGCAGAAGAGAGATAATGTAATCTCTCTGCTGCCTGCACAGTGAGGGCGGAAGTCACTGCCGGAATGCAGGGCAGGCACGGGCGGTGAGAGATGATCTCATCTCTCTGCCCCCCCGCTCCCGGCTAGCTGATTGGCCAGCTGCCACACTGAGCCTGCTCTCTCACTCTCACCTGCGCTGCCAACACACTGAGCAGCACGGTCTGCCCACGAACCGCGCCGCCCCCGACAACAAACCACGCCGCAAGCGGAGCCGCCCGCTTTCTTACCCGTCTGTGGAGCCGCACTCTATTGCACCTGCCCGCAGAGCGGCCTGACGTGACTCACTGACGTCACTCGTTGCTAGACGCCAAGTGGCCCAGGCGTTAGCAGCGAGTGCAGGGAAGAGGCTCCACCCACCTCCTCCTCCGCTCCTGGTATCGTGTCAGTGCGCCACGTAACTACATTAGACGGTCTCTCTCTCAGCGCCGCTGATCGGCTGATGTGAGAAACTGAGAGAGAGACTCAGAGAGGCAGCGGCAGCCGCAGAACAAGTACTGTATATACTCGAGTATAAGCCGACCCGAATATAAGCCGAGGCACCTAATTTTACCCCAAAAAACTGGGAAAACTTATTGACTCAAGTATAAGCCTAGGGTGTCCTAGGCTTATACTTGCCTCACTTTGCCTCACTGTGCCCATGCCTCACGGTGCCCATGACTAGACTGATGTTTAACATGGAAGTCTATGGAAGGAGTGCCCGGCTTTGAAAAATCGGTTCTCCCAGACACCAAACTTTTCAAACTTATAGAGGAGACATGGGGCTACATGTGTGCCAAGTTTGGGGTCCAGAGGACCTACGACCGGCCGGTACCGGGTCCGCAAAATCACCGGAAAAATTACCGTTTAACATTGGAGTCTATGGAAGGGGTGCCCGGATTTAAAAAATCAGTGCTCCACGGCCGTAGGTCTCCTAGACACCAAACTTTGTACACTTGTAGAAGAGACATTGGGCTACATGTGTGCCAAGTTTGGGGTCCAGAGATCCTACGGCCGGCCAGTACCGGGTCCCCAAATTCGGGAGATCAGGCGCAAAAAAAAAAACAGAGCAAGCAAGTGAGTGTGACAGATGGTCTCGGGGGGGGGGGGCAATTGCCCTGATCCCCCCCCCCCCTGGATCCGCCACTGATTCAAAGAACAGCTAGATTAAATATTTGACAGAGGTTCTAACCCTTCCAATCTCCATTGAAAACTAAGTTCCAATTAAGGTTTGGCTGGAATTGGTCTTTAAAGAGTACGGTAACTCCAATTCTGTTGCAAATTTGCAGCAGATTCCTACCTTTTGTTGCTGTGAAAAAACAGCCTTTTGTTTCACCAGACTGATCGCAAAGCCATTCTGATTGTAATGCCCCATACACACGATCGTTTTTCATGCCGTTAAAAATTCAATTTTTAAAAGTGGGCATTAAAACCGATCGTGTGTATGCTCCAGAGCATTTTTAACGGCGTGAAAAACGGCCATTAAAAATTTCAAACATGCTCTATTTTTTCACATCGTTTTTCATGTCGTTTTTTTTAACGACGTGAAAAACGATAGTGTGTATGCTTTCACGAGGAGAAAAAAAACGCGCATGCTCAGAATCAAGTATGAGACGGGAGCGCACGTTTTGGTAAAGCTAGCGTTGGAAATGGAGATGGCACATTCGTCACGGTGGAATTAATAGCATCGTTTTAATGCTGCGCATTCCGTTTTTCTTTTGATAATGCTTAAATAATTACCTTCTTTTGCTAATGATATTCAGAGTTATGGCAAACTTGTTTCTTAAGTAATTCCTAATTGATCTAATGATTGTAAAATATTCTTGTTAAGCCACATCTCCCTCATAAATTCATAACTAAATGTCAAGCTCACAAAATATGTGATTTTTTAATTATTATTTTTTTATTGTTTATTTTTGTAATTAAGTTAGCTGTATTAATTTTTTTTGGGCTTCTTTGATATATGTAGTCTTTTTTTTTTTTTTTTGATTTAGAAAAAATTATTTGTGTGTAAAGTTACCACACCAACCTTCTAAATTTTTCTCATTTTGCCTCAAGGAGGTTTGTGTCCCTTGTTAATAACAATAATATTATTTGAAATGTCCCTGCCTACTCCCTAGCAAACTCTCTTTTAAACTAGAAATCACATAGTCAAGTCTTTTAAGCAAAAAAAAAGAATCCTTTATTTAGGTACATTACAAATTAGAGGGGAAGGCAGCACTGGAGAGCCTGCTTGCATTTGTGCATCCTTTGGACCCCACAACAACCATCCAAGATGTGAAAACTAAACTCTTGAATTCCTAAAACAAAAAGGAGCCCAATCTTGGCTTGAACTCCCAGAGGTCAGGAACAGCAGCAGATAAGTCAGATATGTCCCCAGTCTGTGGTACTACAGCAGGCATTATTTTTTCCTCTTCCTTGTAGCCTTCTCTCCAGCCTTCTCTCCAGCCTTCTTTGCAGCCTTTGTTGCTTGCTTCCTCGGAGGCTGGGGATCAGGAGGAGAGTTTGTGGCAGGAGGAGTAGTAGGAGGAGGAGGAGGAGGTGGAGGAGGAGGGACAACCTCAGTGAGGTCTGTGAACTTGGTCAGTTCCCCGAGCAACTCCCTGTTAATGACCTTCAGCATAAGGTTCTCACTATATAGGCGTTGCCTTAAGTCCATTTGGCTTAACTTATGGGCCAGGACTGCGGTATAGCCCTCCTCAGCCGAGGGTGCCTCTCTGAGGGCCGCAGTAGCCTCTTTTAGGAAGGCTCTTGTTTCCTCCTCCACCTGCCTAGCTCTCCTTGGCCCTCGTTGGCTAATTTTCAGGGGAGGCATCTGGGCTCTTGTGCTGGGCCAAGCCTCCTCCTGTGTGCCACTGGGCCCTGCCTCCTCCTGGTCCCCAACATCACACTCTTCCTGGCTCTGCTCTGGCTGTAAAAAAAGAAAGGGACATTCTTTATTTTTTGCCTCCATCAATCACACACATTGTTCACTTCCAGACATTTTTAAATTGAATGGCAAAAGGGATTAAATTTCCATAGATTCCGCCTCATGATATTGTTGCCTTGTCCCCATCAAATTTGACCACTACTATCTCTTGCTCTGTAAATCCTAATTTTTTCGAACATTAAATACCTAACAATACTAACATCAATTTAAAATCATCACTTTTGTAACATATAAATGTAGATATCAATACTTTACCTGACTCCATATATCCAAATCTGCCTCCTCAAAGACCTCATCTTGATCCTCAGAGGAAGCCAGAGCAGGGTTGCTAGGAAGGCTGGAGGGCTGGCTGCAAGGAAGGTTGGAGGGTTGGCTACAAGGAAGGCTGGATTGACCTCTGGGGGGAAGGGTGGACAGAGATTCCCGCACTTCCAGCTGGTCATCCAGAAAAGATAACTTGCTGTAGTACCACAGACTGGGTTTATAAACCTTATCTGCTGCAGCACCTGACCTCTGGGACTTCAGGACCATATTCCTCTGGGTCATGTATGTCCCTCTGATGGTAGCAATTTTGGTTTTCACATCTTGGAGAGTTGTGGGTATCTGGGTTTGGACAAATGCAAGCAGGCTCTCCAGTGCTGCTGTCCTGGCCGTTTTATTTTTATTGACACCACTTTTGGTCTGCCACAGGATAGGGAGTTCCTTCCATTTATCTATGAACTCCCCCATAAACTCTGGATTTTTGAAAGTATTCATTCTCTTTGTAAAATCAAGAACCAAGAAAATACATATGTTTCAGGCAACTTTCATCAAATCAGCATTTTGGACAGATATAAAAGGCCCAAATCTCCTCCTCTGATGAAACCCAAATCCTTAAAATGTTATGTACCTTGGTCAACACGTTCGTTGCTAACTCCCTCTCCCAGCAAATGAACGTATTTTCGACACATGGATCCTCACTTGATATACACTGCGCATGCGTGAAACTCTGCACGCTTTCCTCGCCCCTGACGTTCGATATTGTACTTTCCCCGCCCCTTCTCGCTCGTCGTAGTGCTCAACAACATGGCGGAGACACAGGTGGCTGAGATTACCTCTACAGAGGAGGAAATTCCTGAGGAGCCCAAATCCCGATCCCGGAGATATAAGGCATCCAACATGTCATTCGAGGAAATGGTGGAGATGGTCGCCATTTTGAGGAGGGAGGATTATGATGCCAAGCATGGGCCGTATAAAAGGCCTAATCTTGTCAAGACAAAAATTATGGGCAAAGTGGTCAAAACTATTCACCAAAAATTTGGGGTGTGCAGAACGAAGGAACAGCTCAGAAAACGATGGTCTGATCTGAAGTTGCGGGAGCCCGACCAATACAAAAGAATCAAGAAAGTTTTAGGAAAAAGTAAGTAATTTTTATACATTTTCCCTGCTAAAGATTATTACTTGTATTAAGTCGTGTATATTTGACTTTGATATAGTACAGTGAAAGATACCAACTTTCATGTTCGTCCGCACAGAAAACGGACGTAGTAAACCTCTTTCTCCGTACAGTTCATAAAATGATGTTTTTGGATCATCCAGTGTGAACAACCAAATTTCTAAGTTTTTTTGGGGGAGCTAATTTTGTAAACAAGTTGCTTTATTTTTTTAATCCAAATGACATTTTTTTTAAATTAAAAGGGTATGCATTGTAATGTTAAGGCAGAGAATGCTCAGCAGCTGATTAAACATCTGAACGCAGTAGTACAAGTGTGGGCCAAAACCCCAAAATTTTTACAGTGTGAGGCCTCGTACACACGACCGATTTTCTCGGCAAGAACCAGCAAGAAACTTGCTGGCAGAGAGGTCTTGCCGAGTAAATCGGTCGTGTGTACGCTGCTAGCGTGTTTCTCGTCGAGAAAACCGACAAGAAACCTCGACGAGAAAATAGAGAACCTGCTCTCTATTTTCTCGTCGAGATTCTCCTCGGCGTGTTTCTCGACGAGAAAAGTGAGTGTGTGTACACTTACCTGTCCGCCCGGAAGCCCGCGCATGTTCGAAATGAATTTGACGCATGCGCGGTAGCTTCCTAGGCATACGTAGGGTATACCAAGATGGCGGCGACGGCATCGAATGTGACGAGCGCATGCTCGACGTAGTCGATGACGTCACCGCGTACACTCCTTTCAAAGAACCGCGGGTTCTTTGAAACGAGCGTGTGTACACTCGGCCGGGACAAGTTTCTTGTCCAAGAATCTCGTCGAAAAAAACGACATGTTTTTCTCAACGAGAATCTCGGCCGTGTGTACGAGGCCTCACACACAGGTGATCCTGGGGTGTTACAATGTGTCAAACTTTATTTTAAAAAGTATATGCTCTGGTTTTGGCTATGTATCCAATCATGTGTTCGGGTTGTCACTGGGGGTACATTTAAAAATGGACCACACTTCCAAATCTTTCAAAATTTACTTTTCAGGGTTTTTGTTGGAAAATAATTATTATTTACTAATGAAACTATACCTTTTATTGCAATCTCCATAGGGCTTCAAAAAGCTACGTCAGATGAGCCTAGAAATCCAACACCTTCAACAATACCCCCAGAACCACATGATGGAGAAGAACGTGAAGTTGAGGAAGTGGAAAGTGGCACCACAACAGGTCAGTGTCAAACCAGACAGATGCAGGTTAATCGATGTAGGCCTACATATTTTATACTACATGTTTTTTTTTTATTTAGGTGCAGTTCTGGCCGAAGACCCCTAAAAGTTTACACATCACAGTGCCCAGATCCTGATCCAATACCTCATGGTCTGCTGTCGAGACCTTGAAAAAATAAAGGGAGACTTGATAGAGATCAGGGAAAATATCAAGCGGGTTGAGGAAAGGCTACAAAATATCATGGCTTTGCTTGGGCGTGTATAATGTTTTAACACAAAAGAATGTTGAACTTGCTGTGTTTTTGCATGTTTTTTCTGCTTTTAAGCTTTAATGAATAGTACATGTTTACATTTACACAAAAAAATTTAAGATTTTTTTTTTATGCATGGCTGTTCATGCGTTTTACCCCCATAAATATTTTTCATACATCTACATTTAAAAGGAAGTTTACTAAAACAAAATAAAAAAAGGTATTTTCTTACCAAGAATTTGTGGCTTCATTATGTAAATGTTGTGCAAAGTGAACTAATCAATGTTTTGTGTTTACACTGACATTGAAGGCTAATTAAGAATGCTAAATACACATGGCACTACAAGTGCACTAGGTAAACCTACGAGAAACCTAAAAGAATATTAAATGAAAACACAATACCAATATTTTCTCTTAAAAAAGTTTTATTTTAACAAATAATAATGTTAAACATCCTCAGGCATATCAATGGCCCTCCTACCCACAAAATATTTGACATATTTTTGTCTGACATCACGTCCGGTTTGGGGGGCCAAGCCTGGACGGCCAGCTTCCAGGGCCACTAAATTATCTGATTCCAATAATGAGGCCTCAGGCCCACTCAAAGTCATATAATTTGAAGAATGCACCCTCAGAAAATTATGGAGCACGCAACAAGTCATTACTACATGGTTCCATTTATAAGGGGCAAGGTGGATGGAGGTGAGGAACAGGCGGAATCAGCTGGCCATGATGCCAAAGGCATTTTCCACCACCCTTCTTGCTCTGGCCAGCCGATAGTTGAACACCCTCCTCTCAGGGGTGAGGGTGCGTTGCGGGAATGGCCTCATCAAATGGGGACCCAGGCCAAACGCCTCATCCACCACAAAAACAAATGGGAGTCCCTCCACATTCTGCTCCGCTGGTGGCAAGGCCAGCTGATCCAATAGGAGCCGTTCCCCAAACTCAGTCTGTGCAAAGACTCCTCCATCTGACATCCTGTCATTCTTGCCAACGTTCACATACAGGAATTCGTAGGTGGCCGACACCACTGCCATCATGACGATGCTGTAGAACCCCTTATAATTATAATAAAAGGATCCCGAATGGGGTGGTGGGACGACCCGAACATGCTTGCCGTCGATGGCCCCTCCACAGTTCGGAAAGTTCCATCGTTGGGCAAACTCAGATGCCACATTCTGCCATTCATGTGGCGTAGAAGGGAACTGTGGAATTAAATTAAAAATAAATTAATACTTTGAGACAGAAACATTGAAAGCAGATTTAAGAAAACCATTCATGGCCAACATTAGGAGAAATAGAAAAATTAAAACATTATTAGTAAGCAACAACAAACCAAAAACAAACCCAAAAGAAAAACTGGGGGGGGGTAGAAGATGAGTTGGGGAGATCACAAATGAAGGCTGTAGCACTCTGTATGAAGTTTAAATAAATGTAACATTCCTAGGCAATCTTTAGGGTGCGTTTAGGGTAAAGCACTACGATGGAGCATAGAAGAAAATACATGGAAATGACTAGGCAAGGTGGGTATGGCCCCAGGATAGCATGCTGGAGAGGTTAGGTAAGGAAAATTTTAATGTAGGCCTAATGAAAACATTCCAAAAAAAAAAAAAATACATTTGGAGAAAGGGGACATTCCCTACAGCTAAGAATCATGGGAATTAGGGACTGCTAATAAACCAAAAAAAAAAGATTAAAAAAGAAATACATACAATGTGAGGTTTTAAATAAGAACACTTACCTTAATATAGTCCTCCTGCAAAACTTGAAGGATGGCAGAACACGTCTCTGGTATAATGATACCCAGAGCCTGGGGGGATATGCCTGTGGAGAACTTTAGGTCCTGCAGGCTTCTCCCAGTCGCCAGGTATCGCAACGTGGCAATGAGCCTCTGCTCAGCACTGATGGCTTCACGCATAACGGTGTCCTGCCTGATAATGTAGGGGGACACCAAAGCCAACAGATGCTGAAATATGGGGTCAGACATCCTGAGAAAATTCCTGTAGTCCTCAAGATTATTCTCCCTGATCTCCCGCAACAAAGGCATGTGACAGAACTGGTGCCGCTGGAGCAACCAATTCTTGGTCCATGAACTCCTCCTCACCCTGTTCATGGCCTGGAGTCAGGATACAGCATGAACCCCGGCACCAACTACAGCACGAACTCTAGGACGAGTACGTAGCCGCAACATGGCTAGATAACGGTCGGCAGCTCAGAACGAACTAGAAGAACGAACGGAAGAACAGCAAGGCCTATGAAGAACAAGCTGAAAAACAGGAACGAGCAGGCAAGAACGCACTGAATAAACAGATACGAACTGACTACAAGCACTGCAAGACAGATACGAACCCACAGGCACAAACTGAACTCCACAAAACGATCTTCAAAGCATGAAGACTGAAAAGCGCGAATCGTCTCTTACCAAACTTTTACTAACACGCGGTAACACGAAATTAGCAAAAGCGCCCCAAAGGGTGGCGTCATTAGAACGGAACTTCCCCTTTATAGTGCCGTCGTACGTGTTGTACGTCACTGCACTTTGCTTGAACGTTTTTTTTAATGATCGTGTGTATGCAAGACAGGCTTGAGAGGAAACATGAAAAAAAACGGCGAGAAAAACGTTGGGTTAAAAAATGGCATTAAAAACGTACGTGTGTACGCGGCATGAGAGTCTGGTTCCTTATTAACCAGATAATGCACTTTCTGTGTGTTCTAATGAGGAAAGCTACAGTGTCTGCATTTAGGGCCAGTTCACACCAGATGCAGTTCCGTTTTTTCTACACCAATATAGTCAGTTCCAGTCAGTTTCTGCACCGTAAACTGACTGGAACTGACTGCACTGGTGTGAACTAGAGCCATTGGAATACATGGAAAACACTGTGCATGCATTTTTAGTGCAGAAAAAAGCACAAGGAATGGAACGGAACTGCGTCTGGTGTGAACTAGCACTAAGAAGTGATTTACCCTTATAGAGTATTTCACCAAAACGTACAATTATATTGCAGGGGTGCCTAAAAACTGACTTTTCTCTTAACGCTGACTTTTGGGAAAATCAACGAGCCAATCACACAGCCATGATTTTTTTGATTTTTTTTGGAGGTGTTTCATATATCAATTGTGTATAGAATTGCCATATTGCAAAAGGAAAGGTAATTTTCTCCTATCACCTTCCAGGATGGCACACCTGAGAGATGAGGGCTCCTCCCTACAGGAAACACAATCAATTGACAGCTTGTTATAAGTCCCCACCCTTCCCCTTGATCCCCAGTATTGATTGTGTTTCTCCCGAACACAGCGACATGTTTGTTTTGTTTGAAAACCTATAGACCGGGGAGGGTCTGATGGTAGCCCTGTTGAGACAGGTTTTAGGGAGGCCGGGGAGGGCTGAACTAACCTGTAGGCATCGGTTTTTCTCACAGGTCACCCCAAGTATGGACCAGCGCTCTGGCTGCGGGGAGTGCGCGCTATCGCTGTAGTTCAAAAACGCCGCCATCAAGCCGCTCTCCTCACTTCCGGATTCCCTATACAGGAAGCATTGTTCTCCAAGCCTCGTTCTGAACAGCCGCGTCACAGGAAGTGGGCGGCACCGCTGACACAGTGCAACCCGGAAGTGCTAGACGCCGGGAGACAGCGTGGAGAGCGGCGCGGACACAGCGGAAAGGGTCGCCTTACGGTACTCGCAGCCCAGGACCCAGCCAACCTCCTCATGGAACAAGAGGAAGGGAAGGCCACTGTGACTGCAGGCAGATCCAGGTTGGGGACCGGTGAGTACAAGACCCCCTTGGAAAGGGAGCAGGAAAGGGAGTGAAAGTTCCTGGCCCTTAAGGATTTGAAAATCCCGGGACCAGCCAGAACAGGAACTGGACTTCACTTCTCGCTTACCCTTTCCCCTCCCCAGTACAAACCTGCAGTCCTAAGGAAAGACAAAGCAATGTTATGTGTATTATATCTCTTTTCTTTCAGAAACCCCCAGCGGAACCCAGGAGGCCTCAGTACAACTTCCTGCCGCAACAGGGAATAGTTCTTCTAAAAGATGTGGGAACTGCGGGGAGAAACTCCCTAAGTCCCACTCAAAGGCCCTTTGCTATAAGTGTATAAATAATTTAGCAGGGAAGGAGGCTTCTGCAATGATGAAAAAGTTCCTCGCATCTATGCAGACGGAAATGCTGGCAACAGTTAAAGCTTTCCGTGAAGCCGCTGGACAGTCAGCATCCCAAGGTCCTGACACAGATGAGCTTACCCCTAGAGCAGGCCTCTTTACATTTTTACAGGGGGGCCCAGTTCCCTTCTCCCACCCTCACAACCACCTCCTCTAGAGCAGATAGAGGAAGCAGAGGAAGAAAGGGGGGAAGATAGAAAGCCTAGCCAGATCTGGTCACAGCTCAGAGGGGGAGTTGGATATAGAATCCTTAAGCCAGTCTCAGGAGGAGATAAGACTAAGGAGACACCTCTTCGCTGTAGAAGATCTGGATGGACTCTTACAGGCAATATATGTCACAGAAGAGATTCCAGAAACCCCTAAAGTAACCTCAGCACAGGACAGGGTCTTTAGGGGACTAGGAAAATCTGAATCTAGGGTGTTCCCACTCCATCAATCCCTTAAAGACTTAGTCTTACAGGAATGGAAGGAGCCTGAAAGAAGGATTGTTAGACAAAAGACCTGGAAAAAGAGATTTCCTTTTAACCAGATTGAAGAAGAGACATTTTTTAAGCTCCCAAATCTGGATGCATCTTTGTCTCAAGTCACTAAGTTGTCTGACCTCTCCTTTGAGGACGCAGGCAGTATTAAAGAGCTAATGGACCGCAGAGCAGAATCCCTTAGGAAGGCCTGGGAGGCTAACACATCAGCCATGGTTCCAGCCTTAGCGGCAGCCTGCATAGCCAGGAACACAGATTCCTGGGTGGAGAAGCTTACCAAGCATATATCCCAGGGAACCGAATCAGAGGATGTCATTGATTCCCTGACAGTCATAGGAAGAGCTGCTGCTTATCTTGCAGATGCTGCTATTGAGTCAGCAAGAGCTTCAGCTAAAACGGCAGCCTTAATCAATTTAGCTAGGAGAGCTGTCTGGATTAAGGCTTGGGAAGGAGATATGACATCTAAGGGTAAACTATGTGGCCTTCCCTTTCAAGGTTCACTGCTGTTTGGCCAGGCCCTAGACGATGTTCTGTCAAGGTCATTCGAAAAGAGCAAAAAGTTTCCAGTAAAACCCAAAAAATAAAGATTTAAGAAAAAATTTCGAGGCCCCCGGGGCAACAACAACAGCATTGAACCAAAAAGGAACCTGTCAGGAAGGACGTTCTCACAATCATCCCAGCAATCTGGGTTTCAGAATACCTGTGCACAGGATACCTGTTCGGCGCACGCGCATGCGTGATAGCGGCGCGCGGGTGCGCTATAGCGGATCACGGGCGCACGCAGATGCGCGATAGCGTCGCACAAGCACGCGGATGCGCGATAGCAGCGCGCGCACGCACCTATGACGGTACTTGGCGCCAAGACTGCCTATTTAAGGAGAGCTGTCACCTTGCATCCTTGCTGTCCGGTCTACAGCGTTCCCCTGAGACCCTTACTGCCTGAACCTCTGATTGTGTTACTCTGATACCTGATCCGGCTTCCCTTGACTTCTCCTGTTTGCTGCCTGCCTTGACCCCGGCTCGTCCCGACTTCGCTCCTGCCTGCTCCTTTCAACCAGTTTGCTGCCCGCCTGATATACTGACCCGGCCTGGACTTTAACTACTCCTGGATCCTGCTTGCACCTGTCTGCCCGCTTGTGTCTGACCCGGCCTGTCTTCTCCAAGCCTGCCTCCTGGCCCTCAAGTGTCTGCTGCGGACCACCGCACGCCTCCATCAGCTACCTTCAGTTGCAGACTGCTGCTTCCATCTCCGCCTGCTTCAGTTCCTGCCAGGCACTTGTGTCCCTTTGCTCTCTTGAGCCCCTGTCTGCTCTATCAGGGGTTCTTGAGCCAGAGGTTTACGAGAGGCCACTCCCTGCACGTTGGGCTCACCTACCAGGTACGTGACAGTACCGGACAGCCATGTCCGAGCCCACGCAGGGAGCCTCTCCCATGGAGGAACTTTGCCGTCACCTAGATGGACTAACTACGGCAGTCAGGAACTTACAGGAAGGCTATACCCGCCTAGAGGAGCGTGTCCAGACCCTGTCCAGTACAGCACCTGCCGCATCAGGAACGTCACCTGCACCCTCGGTTGTCATGTTGCCGTCTGAACCCCGGGTTCCTCCTCCCGAGAGGTTTTCTGGAGATCGCAGTAAATATAGAGCTTTTCGTAACGCCTGTGAGCTCTTCTTCGCTCTACAACCCAGGACTTTTTCCCTTGAAACTACCAAGGTGGGCTTTGTCATCGCCCTACTATCAGGCGAACCTCAGTCATGGGCCCATCGCCTCTTGGAGCATAAAGACAACTGCCTCAACCTCCTGAGCTCCTTCTTTGAAGCCATGGATCTCCTCTACAAGGATCCCCAACAAGCAGCCACCGCGGAAGCAGCATTATGTTCCCTGCAACAGGGTCGTAGGCCCGTGAAGGACTACGTGTCCGAATTTAGACGTTGGAGTTCGGACACGAATTGGAATGATGCTGCCCTGCGCCACCAGTTCCGTATGGGCCTCTCTGAGCCCCTTAAAGATGAGCTGGCTCGGGTCGGCATCCCAGCAACACTGGATGCTCTCATTCTTCAATCTACCTTAATTGACAGACGATTAAGGGAACGAAGAGCTGAACGTACCGCTGGCCCTTCTCGCCCTGTATGGATGCTACCCCGTGTGTTCAACCCTGCTCATTCAGCTCCTATGGCTCCTGTTCACCCCTCTGCCGATGCTCCGGAACCGATGCAACTTGGCCTGCTTCGCGCTTCGCTCACCCCCGAGGAACGCCAACGACGACGACTCCACAACCTCTGCCTCTACTGCGGGGAACCTGGACACTATGTGAGGTCCTGTCCCGCAAAGACCCGTAAGTGTCCTATCTCTTCTACCTACTCACCTACTCCGTTTGACAACACAACTCATCTGGCTGTCTCTGTCTCCCTACAGCTTCCAGGAAGGAGTATACAAACTACCGCCATAATTGATTCCGGGGACTGCAGCGGTTTTATGGATGCTTCATTTGCCAGCAGATTCCAAGTCCCCCTGCAACCCAGAGCTAAGGGACTTTCTGTGCACCTGGCCGATGGGTCGGCTATTAAATCTGGGCCAGTCACGCAGGAAACCGTCCCTTTATGTGCAACCATCTCCGGTAATCACCGGGAGTTACTTTGCCTGGACATCATTGAGTCCCCCCTATTTCCCATCATACTGGGCATGCCCTGGCTGAGGGTACACAACCCACAAATTGACTGGGCCACGAGCAAGATCAGCTTCCTTTCCCCCTACTGTCGTCAGCACTGTATACCAGAAGTCGCTGACGTCCCCTCTCCACTGCTTTGCTTGGACACTGACGCTGAAACCCGCCAGTCCGTTCCCGAAGTATACCACCATTTCCTGGATGTGTTCAGCAAAAAGGGTGCCGAAACACTTCCCCCACATCGATCCTATGATTGTCCGATTGAGCTCCTCCCCGGGGCGGAGGTGCCATTTGGAAGGATCTTCCCTCTGACCGAACTGGAGCTAGCGACCCTCAAGACCTATATCGACGACAACCTGGAGAAGGGGTTCATCCGCCCTTCTACCTCACCAGCAGGGGCAGGAATCTTTTTCGTCAAGAAAAAGGACCATTCTTTACGCCCCTGCGTAGACTACCGTGAGCTCAACAAGATTACCATTAAAAACCGGTACCCCCTTCCTTTAGTGCCAGAACTATTCCAGAGACTCGGAGCTGCAGCTATATTCACCAAATTGGATCTTCGTGGAGCCTACAATCTGGTCCGGATTCATAGTGGGGACGAATGGAAGACTGCCTTCCGTACCCGATTCGGGCATTTTGAATACCTTGTAATGCCCTTCGGTCTGTGCAACGCCCCTGCCACATTCCAACACTTTGTGAATGACATTTTCAGAGATTACCTAGACTTGTTTGTGATAATTTACCTGGATGATATCCTGATTTTCTCCTCTACCTTGTCCATCCATCGAGAGCATGTCAGAAAAGTGTTAACCCGACTCCGTCAGCATGGCCTTTATGCAAAACCCGAGAAATGCGAATTTGAACAACAAAGCATTCAGTTTCTGGGACTAATTATTTCCATAGAAGGGGTCAAAATGGACCCACAAAAGGTTTCTGCCATCTTGGATTGGCCAATTCCTACAGACAAAAAGGGAATCCAGCGCTTTGTAGGGTTTGCAAACTTTTATCGCAAGTTTATTCGAGGATTTTCCTCCATCATCTCACCCATCACCAGCTTGACGAAGCAAGGCATTCGATTCCACTGGACCCCAGAAGCCCAGGCTGCCTTCTCCACCTTAAAGGATCAGTTTTTCTCTGCCGCAGTCCTAAAACATCCTGACCCCGCTCTGCCTTACATTCTGGAGGTAGATGCCTCTGAGATCGCAGTGGGGGCAGTGCTCTCCCAGAGACAGGGTCCCAAGTCTCAGTTGCATCCAGTCGCTTTCTTTTCTCGGAAGTTGTCCGAAGCTGAGAGGAACTATGATGTGGGGGACAGAGAACTACTCGCAGTTAAGGCTGCATTGGAAGAGTGGCGCTATTTGCTAGAAGGGGCAGTACATCCTATTCTGATCTATACGGATCACAAGAATCTGGAGTATTTGAAAGTAGCCAAGAGACTAAAACCACGTCAAGCCAGATGGGCACTTTATTTTACCAGATTTTCATTCCACATAACCTACAGGCCCGGGTCAAAAAACACCAAGCCGGATGCGCTTTCCCGGATGTTTAGCGGGGCCGAAGCTCCCTCACCTCCAGACACCATCCTGACTCCTGGGAATTTCCTCTTGCTACAAGGAGACTTACTTTCTCAGATCAAACGGGCTTCCACCAAGGAGTCCTACCCACCGGATGTGACCCTGCAGCTGAAGGACGACCTGCTATGGTTTAAGGACAAGATCTTCGTACCTCAGCAATTACGGATTAATGTTCTCAAATCTTGTCACGATCACGTGCTGGCTGGCCACTTTGGGGTGCATAAGACATCCAAACTTCTCCAACGCACGTTTTGGTGGCCTCAACTGTCTAAGGACTGCAAAGACTACGTGGAATCATGCACTACGTGCATTCAGAACAAAGGCAGCAAAGCCAAAGCTTGGGGCCTTTTGAGACCTCTACCCATTCCGGACAGACCCTGGAGAATGATTTCGATGGACTTTATTGTTGAACTACCACCGTCAGAAAACTGCACTACCATTTTTGTAGTAGTGGACAGACTGTCCAAGATGGCCCACTTTTTGCCCATGAGATGCACGCCTTCTGCCCCCGAGACCGCAAAACTATTCATCAAGGAAATTGTAAGGCTGCACGGCATGCCTATGAACATTGTATCGGACCGGGGGGTGCAATTTACATCCAGGTTTTAGAGGGCACTCTGCGAATCTTTAAAAATTGACCTTTCTTTTTCTTCAGCTTATCATCCCCAGACCAATGGTCAGACGGAACGCACAAATCAGACCCTGGAGCAATATTTACGCTGTTTCTCTGCCTTCTCCCAAGACGACTGGGTACCATTATTACCCCTCGGCGAGTTTGCATACAACAACTCCGTCCACTCTGCTACCAAGCAATCACCGTTTTTTGCGAACTACGGCTTCCACCCTCTGTTCCTTTCCAATAACATTCCGGAGTGTGCGGTTCCAGCCGCCCAAGAGACCCTGAACTTCCTCAGTACCAACAGTAAGTTACTTCAGGAAACAATGGCAAGGACTCAGGAGCGTAATAAGGAGGCGTTCGACAAAAAAAGGAGGGGGGAACTTAACCTAACACCTGGAGATCAAGTCTGGCTGTCCACAGTGAATCTAAAGATGGCATGCCTTTCTAAGAAACTGGGCCCTAAATTTGTGGGTCCCTTCCCTGTGACAAGGAAAATTAATGATGTGGCATATGAGCTGAAACTACCGGAATCTTTTCGGATACACCCGATATTTCATGTGTCTCTACTCAAGCCTGCAGTTCCAGATACCTTCCCTAATCGAGGTATTAGCCCTCCTGAGCCCGTGCTCATTAATGGTGAGGAGGAGTTTGAAATCGAGTCCATCCTGGATTGCAGGAAAAGGCGCAACAAAATCCAATACCTGGTTAAATGGAAGGGTTATGGCCCTGAGGAAAACTCATGGGAACCGGAAACAAACATTCATGCCATGAGACTGATCATGGCCTTCAAAAGGTCTCACCCAGGTAGGCTGACCCAGTTGGGCATCCGGAGGCTGCCCGTAGGATACGCAATAGCGGCGCGCGCGCGCACCTATGACGGTACTTGGCGCCAAGACTGCCTATTTAAGGAGAGCTGTCACCTTGCATCCTTGCTGTCTGGTCTACAGCGTTCCCCTGAGACCCTTACTGCCTGAACCTCTGATTGTGTTACTCTGATACCTGATCCGGCTTCCCTTGACTTCTCCTGTTTGCTGCCTGCCTTGACCCCGGCTCGTCCCGACTTCGCTCCTGCCTGCTCCTTTCAACCAGTTTGCTGCCCGCCTGATATACTGACCTGGCCTGGACTTTAACTACTCCTGGATCCTGCTTGCACCTGTCTGCCCGCTTGTGTCTGACCCGGCCTGTCTTCTCCAAGCCTGCCTCCTGGCCCTCAAGTGTCTGCTGCGGACCACCGCACGCCTCCATCAGCTACCTTCAGTTGCAGACTGCTGCTTCCATCTCCGCCTGCTTCAGTTCCTGCCAGGCACTTGTGTCCCTTTGCCCTCTTGAGCCCCTGTCTGCTCTATCAGGGGTTCTCGAGCCAGAGGTTTACGAGAGGCCACTCCCTGCACGTTGGGCTCACCTACCAGGTACGTGACAGAACCCAACAAACGGTGGGGTTATGGCAGGGTGAAGCCAAAGAACAATCTTCTGTTTACCTCCCCCAAAGTTGGTGCCAAAGAGGCTAAGTGACGCCAAGATCAGAGTGGGGGGTCGACTATCCCACTTTGTTCCTCATTGGGAAAAGATTTCGGACAGCATTTACATTTGCCAGATCCTGTGAGAAGGTTATCAGTTGGAATTTCTGGCAAAACCCCCCTCTATGATCACTCTGACACATCCCCCCAGGGATGCCCTAAAAAGATCTGCCCTCCTGGATGGTATCCAGGAATTGGTAGAACAGAAGGTGGTGGTACCAGTACCAAAAGAACAACAATACCAAGGATTCTATGCCCACGTATTTGTTGTTCGCAAACCATCAGGGAAGTACCGGCTAATAGAAAACTTAAGAAACCTGAACAGGTATCTAGAATACAAAAAGTTTACTATGGACAGTATCTACTCGGTACGCAAAAAACCTCATGAAAGGAGCCTTCATGACGACCCTGGACCTCAAGGATGCCTACCTGCATGTGCCAATTCACGTGGAACATCAGGCATACTTGAGGTCCGCAGTAGTAGTCAAGGGAGAGATTTTTCACTGGCAATTCAAAGCCCTCCCATTCGGGCTAACAGCCAGTCCAAGGATTTTCACAAAAATCCTAGCAGAGGTAGTAGCCTTTCTACATCTTCAGGGCATATCTCTAATTCCTTACCTGGACGATCTACTGATATCCGGACCAACTGTCCCCCAGGTCAGGTTAGATACCAACAAAGCAATCTCAGTCCTGGAAAACCTGGGTTGGATAATAAATACAGAAAAATCCTCCCTCGAACCAGAACAGGTCAAGACCTTTCTGGGCTACATAGTGGACACCAGGCTGCAGAAGCTCTTTTTACCAAAGCTAACTTTGTCAGTAGGGGATCTGTTAAAGACCCCGTCGCATTCCAGAAGGGAAGTATTAAGAACACTAGGCCTGATGTCGGCAAGTATATCAGCAATAGTCTGGGCACAACTCTACTCAAGGACACTCCATTCCTTCTTCCTGTCCTCATGGGACAAAAAGGAGTCCTTGGATCAGGAGATACTGTTAACCCCTCAGGTCCTGTCCTCCCTGGAGTGGTGGACAATCCCCAAGAACCTGAAAGAAGGCAGACCATGGGCCCAGTGGGATCCGGTAAAGGTCACCACCAATGCCAGTTCCTGGGGGTGGGGTGCCCACCTGGGAAAAGAAAAAGCCCAGGGCCAATGGAACAACTCACTAAGTCAGATGTCATCCAACTACAGGGAGCTCAAAGCAGTAGGGGAAGCCCTAAAAGCCTTTCAGAAAAACATCACGGGCAAGGAGGTTCAAGTAAGCTCCGATAACGCCACGGTGGTAGCCTACCTGAGGCACCAGGTTCAGACCCCTGTTAGAGCTATCCAAAGAGATTCTGGATTGGGCAGAGGGAAAGGTTCTCTCCATTTCTGCCATCCACATAAAGGGGATAAGCAATACCGAGGCAGACTTCCTCAGCCGTCAGGCGATAAGGCAAGGGGATTGGGAACTAAATCCCGAGCTATTTCAAAACCTGGTACAGTGCTTTGGAAATCCGGAAATAGACCTGTTTGCCAACCAGCAAAACAGAAAAGTAAAGCGATACTTCTCAATTTCCCAAGAGAAGGAATCAGAAGGTCTAGATGCACTGACTCAGACCTGGAATTACAGGCTGGCATACGCCTTCCCGCCCTTGGCCTTGATTTCGCAGGTCCTTCAGAAGCTCAGCAGATCTCCAGGTCAGATCATCCTGATATCACCCTGGTGGCCAAGGAGGGCTTGGTTTGCAAGCCTGAGATCCATGGCAGTAGTGGAACCATTGAAGCTCCTGTACAGGACAGATCTTCTCAGACAGGGGCCAGTACTACACCCAAGGCCAGAATTTTTCCAGCTGACGGCCTGGTTAGTGAGCGCCAGATCCTGAAACTTAAAGGCTGCGCAGAGAAAGTAATAAATACCCTCCTGAGTAGAAAACTAGTGACTAAAAAGATATACTCAAAAGTTTGGAAGACTTTCTGCTCCTGGGGTAAAGAAAGACAGATGACCTCCACTTCTGTTATGGTTATCCTGGAGTTCCTCCAAGACAGAGTAGACAAAGGCCTAACAGTCAGTACCCTTTGGGTTCAAATAGCGGCCCTCTCAGTCTATCTTGAGAAAAGACTGGCAAAAGAGGACCTCATAAAACGTTTTCTGTTAGCAAGGGAAAGAGTTTCCCCGGTCCTTAAAGGTAGTTTCCCACCTTGGGACTTGACTACGGTGTTAGAGGCGTTATCTAAGCACCCGTTTGAACCTATAAAAGAGGTTCCCTTTAATGCCGCGTACACACGACCGCTTTTCTCGACGAGAAAAACGGCATTTTTTTTTTCGCCGAGAAAAACGATCGTCTGTGGGCTTTATGTCGTTTTTCTCATTGAGAAAAACGGCAGAAAAAACGACGAGAAAAATTAGAACATGTTCTAAATTTTCTCATCGTTTTTTCCATCATTTTTTTCCGCGGCAGTTTTCCCGTCAAGAGAAAAAATGACGGGAAAAACGACCGTGTGTAGGGAACCCTTGGAACCGAAGCGGTTCCCTCGTTTTTCCTGTCATTATTCACGGCGGATTTTTAACCGCCGTGAATAATGATCGTGTGTACGCGGCGTAAGTTTCTAACCTTAAAAATAGCATTTTTGTTAGCAATTACTACAGCCAGGAGGGTAGGGGATTTGCAGGGACTGTCCATGAAGGAACCATTCCTACTGGTACAGCCAGACAGAGTCACTTTCAGAGAAGATCCCTTGTAGCTACCAAAAGTGGCATCCTTATTTCATGGGACGCAAGACATAATATTGCCGTCCTTTTGTGATGAACCAAAAAATAAGAAAAAATAAATTCCATTGTCTTGATGTAAGAAGGTGTCTCCTTACCTATCTAGAGAGAACAAAAAGTTTTAGGAGATCTAACCTCCACTCATTTTGTACACTGGACCCAGGAAGGGGCTTCAGGCCTCTAAAGCTTCAGTTTCCAGATGGATCAGAGAAGCTATCTCTAAAGCTTATGAATGTTCTGGGAAGCAAGCACCAGCTAAAGTCAAAGCTCATTCAACCAGATCACTAGCAGCTTCCTGGGTTGAAAAAGCAGGGGCCTCCTGGGAACAAATCCGCAGCGCGCCCACCTGGTCCAGTCAACATACGTTCCTGAAGCACTATCGTGTGGAAGTGTTGTCACAGCAAGACTTGGCCTTCGGCTGGAAGGTCCTACAAGCTGTGGTCCCACCCTGAAGGTAGGCCTGTGGTTACTTGATTATCCTCTCAGGTGTGCCGTCCTGGAAGGTGATAGGAGAAAACCTACGTTAGACTTACCGGTAACGGTATTTCTACGAACCTTCCAGGATGGCAGGCCTACTTCCTGCCCTATGTGGAGGGAAAGATAAGCTAAACGCTAGGTGGTAAGTACCTATATGGAGCTATGTCCCTCGTGAACCAGTTTGGGATTACTTCATTGCATACTGGGGATCAAGGGGAAAGGTGGGGACTTATAACAAGCTGTCAATTGATTGTGTTTCCTGTAGGGAGGAGCCCTCATCTCTCAGGTGTGTCGTCCTGGAAGGTTCGTAGAAATACCGTTACCGGTAAGTCTAACGTAGGTTTTTGTAACACTGGGCATTGCTATAATACAAGTGCCTAGAGAAATCTGAGAAATATAATCCCAAAGGAAGATCTTGCATACAGTGAAGGTGCAATCACAACTACAAGACCCACAAGTACCAGCAAAGGGGAGGGATGAGATAAAACAAAATAATTGGGAAGGACCTGGGAAATTGGGGGGCGTTGCACCAATGGGAAAGGTGTGTGTGACTGTGCTGTTTATGACGGGGCGGGCCAGACTGCATTCTACAGGCTTGCATCAGAGCTGAGAAACAGACTGCTGTGCTGAGTGCCAAGCCGGGGAGATAACCCAAAGGGGATGTTCTATCATCCTGAGTCACTGCCTGAGTGACATTCATCCTGATCGCCACAGCTGCATCACTTAGGGGGACCCCCCACTGTGCAACTCGTTGTCTTCTAAAGACTGCCGAATAAGGATTAGATGAGAGGGTATCTGACCCACACTGTTGCTATAATCAACAGCTGATTCTTGTTTGCCATGGAGGCCTAGCAGGGCCATTACCCTTCATTGAAATTGTTCCCCAATAGAAGTTTAACCTTTTTGCTGTCATTTGCTACTGAAAGTTGCAGCTAGCAAAACTAAAGACTGCCACTACTCCAGACAGCTGACTTTGATTATTTTGTGATTGGTTGTATGATCTTCCTCCTAATCCTCTCTCCGTATTGCACTCCTTTCTGTAAAGTTGTTTGCTTTTGCAAAGCTGTTTTAAAAAGGCATACCTATAGACTGAGTCTACCTTTCATTTAGGTATTTAGAACTCCACATCTTAGAAACATCACACTACTTTAGCGCACAAACATTAAAGGGGCCCAAACTGAGCCAGCAGAAGTTAATGTCAAGGAACTGTTCAGATCTTATGGCCTACCTGGGGGCAGAACTGGGTTGCTGGTAGTATATCAAACTCTCAGGCCTAAGCCTAGCCTGTTTTGACTGAGAGCCCCCAAGTGGACTAGCCTGCCATACTTATTGTTAGCCATCCACAGTCAGAGAGCTATAGTTTATGCACTTGGTACTGCAGTACACGCTGAGTCCTTTTAATAAAGGTTGCACTATTTTCCTATGTGTTGATATTACATTACTGATTCGCTGTGTTATCTTTTCACTTTGGTCTGCCAATACAATCTGCTGATTTTTTTCCAGTCATCATATGCCATTCTTTTGTGACTGCTGGGAGCTCCCTGCTGAGGTACTTCTGTGGTGCCAGTCGGAGTGAGGTTTCGGCTAGGGCCAGAGAAGGAGCAGAAGACCCGATATTACTAGTGGCTCCTGTGGGGGTAGCACTACATTTTTAATATTGTTAATATACAACATTGCTTGTATAGTAATTGAATATGCCATATGTTTTTTCCTATTTTTTCTACAAAAGTGGAGTTACCCTTTAAAATGTATCTAAAATAAAACTGTTCTTAATTTTTGTTTTATATGGATTCCTGTGTTCCATTGAGGGGGTTTCCCTTCCCTTGCTGTCCAGGGACTCAAAAGGAAGTGAAAAAAAAATCTTTTAGTTGGAGGAAATCCTTTACAAGGCCTCCAACTTGCGTAAAAACAGTGTATACAGCAAACTTTTAAAACATTTGCAGAGCAGTCAGTAGTCAGCTCTGTATATGATCATATTGTTTGCTAAATGGAACATTTCATGGTTGGTTCTTAGCTGGGACCTAAAATTCTACATCTGTTTTTTCCTCCCATCACATATTAATGGAATACATGAGCATTGTCAAAATATAATTAATCTCTGGTGGTCCACATATTTTCTGAGTTGTATAGGACCAGACACATCTTCTATATTCAGCACAGACAGGGGGACATCCTCTTATTGTCCCCTTAGGCAAAGCTTAAGTGAAGCTCTGCAACAATGTCAATAAGTGTCTGTTGCTCAGGCTGGATGCAGCATCATCTTGTGATGTTTTATTCATGCAACTCAACGCTGCTAAGAAGAGGGAGCTAGTTGAAAATACTATAACAATGGTGTAGTATGCCTGCTGGTCTTGCTTAAATTCCATCTCAAAGGCTAAGGGAGATTGGGCGAGTTACAGACGGAGAGTGATGCGAGTTGTAGGTAAAAGTCCAATACTCAAGGCTACAGACAACATGTTAAGATTACTTTAGGGAACAACTTGCTGGTTGAACATCTCCTGGAGGATGTGTGACCACACAAGGCTTTAGTGACAATCCACTGACATGTGGTACGGAAGAAATAAAGCTTATCATGGTAGCCAGATGTTGTTTATTAATTCATGAACCTGAGCAGACTGCATTGTCTTCAGCCCAGTTTCTCAGCTGCAGAAGTGAAATGTAGAAAGTGGGACAATTGTGTAACAGCAGAATAACTAAGAGAGCCAGGGATAAGCTGGGACCTCGGCTCAGCCAGTTTTCACTGGCAAATCATAGGAATAAAAAAAGTTTTATTTTGTTTGCACTAAGCTCTTTAATATCACTGCCTTGCTGGTCATTTGCATGACATGGCTTCTGGGCAACTTGACAAAAAATCTCCAGCACCTTTGATCAGATTACAAAAAAAAAACTGCATCAATGGACAAGATGATGCTTAATCGGCATGTTGTCTGCCTTCATATTCCATTTTATCTGTCACAGTTTGTGGTAGATCCCCGCTGTCACATGTTGTAGGCATTGGCTCTTCTGAGACAAGAAGCAGAGGTTGCAGAGGTGTACTATAGAAACCATACCTGAATCCTCGGAGAACCTGGCCACCACAAATATTTTATTGGTTCTTTAAATTATCATCAGAAACATTTTATTGCTCACCATTGTGTCTCACAGCCAGCAGTGTAAACTTTGCATTGCTCTGGTGAGAGACCATTAGAATAGCTAATACACAGGGCTTTTTTCCCCTCAGAGAAGGGCTGCAGGTACTCATGTTCTCCACCGAACCCCCCCCCCCCCCCAGGTCCAGGAGGGAGAAAATAAAAACATTGCACTGCGCCAAATAGTAAGTTTGGTCAGAACTAAGAATTTTGTTTCGCACAAGGTTCAGGAATGCGTAAAGCACATAGTACAGGACTAAAGTGTGGGCAACACAGGCCAGTGTATAATCTATACCAGGGATATGCAATTAGCGGACCTCCAGCTGTTGCAAAACTACAAGTCCCATCATTCCTCTGCCCCTGGGTGTCATTCTTGTGGCTGTCAGAGTCTTGCTATGCCTCATGGAAATTGTAGTTCGGCAACAGCTGGAGGTCCGCTAATTGCATATCCCTGATCTATACAGTACAGGAGCCCCATCCTCTATACATCCTCTAGCACAGAGTTTTCCCACCACTCACCAGGAATAAGTCTGCAGGACAAGCAGTGAGGCTGGTGTGGCTCAGGTGGAATAGGTGGGCTGTCACAGAAGTCGATAGAAGTGGTAAGTACTAGCTTCTGTGTTCAGACAGGACGGCGAGGACACTGCAGCGACACACATGTATTCTATATATACTTTGTGGGCTGTTTATATACATACATCAGCTATGTCACTTTAACATTTTTTGGGGGGTTTAATTGATTATTTTATTTATTTTTTGTTGAAAGTGCGGAAGGATATATTGTGTTTTCTTTTTAGTGCAGTGACAGAGGTGACAGAAAAGAGTTTGCCACGTCCAGTTTTCCGCCGGCTTGCGGTATGCATTTTGACTCTTCCTCGGGCTGGGACACACTCGGCCATAATGCCCAACCCCTCCAGAGTTGAAACAAACTTCTTCCCTTCTGGCTTGTGGGGAAACTGGAGTTGGGGCATTCTGATACACTTCCTTCTTCACTTCTTCTTTTTGTGTGGCTCCAGGGTTCTTAGCCATTAAAGAGGTCAGCATTTCTAGGACTTGGCTCATTTGTGACTTCAAGATAGCCACCTCTGAGTCCCGTTCCGTGGCCATAACAGATCTAACCTCAGCTGAGGGAGAAGGGATGGGTTTCTCAGGCGTCTCTTGGTCTTTGAGCAAAGCCTCTTCATCTCTGACTATTCGCACAAGGTCTGGATAGTTCAGGGACATGTGTCAAGGTCACCTGTGGCCAGGTGACAGATGCACACCGTAGGGGGACAGGAGTGCACCACGAGGTAGTGAACCCTATGGCTGGCTTCTGCGGATAGGAAACTGGGTGGTTGTGGAAAGCGGGACCAGAGGAGCACAACCGGGATCCTAACAGAAGCTAGAGCCAAGATTCCCCAGGGCGCGGAGTCTAAGACCCAGCAGGTCTTCTCCAGGGCCTCTAGTGGTGAGGATGTTATGCTGCAGGCTGGGACCAGGTCGCGGCCCCTGGAGTTTCCTAGCTCACGCCCCGTAGGATAAGGGGAAAAGAGGGGAAGCAGCAGCACAAGATATGAGAGAACCGAATAACAAGCTGAAGGTCAGGGGCCACAAGCAGACAAGGATAACGAAAGAACGAGCCGAAGGTCAAGGGTCACGAGCAGACAGGGATAGTCGGGGACAAGCCAATAACGTAACAGAGAGACAGACGTAGCACACGGCAGGCAGGAACCCAAACACACAATGCCTAACAAACACGTTGATCAGCCAAGCAGGCTTGCAGTGCACAGGTTAATATAGTGTTCTGTGATAGGGCCTGGGGTGGAGTCTGGCTGGGAGGAGATTATAAAGGAAGCCAGGTGAAAGGGCTCAGGCCTCTAAGATGAACACATGGGAAGGAAGGTAAGCTGACAGACAAACACTACTGCATATCCATGACAGTACCCTCCCTCTTATGGGCCCTCCCCCGCCTGGACCCAGGCTTAAAGGGAAATCTCTGATGAAACCTTCTCAACAGATGAGGTGCAGCGACATCAGATGCAGCGATCCAAGACGCCTCCTCAGGACCAAAACCTCTCCAATGCACAAGGTACTGAAGAATGCCTCTGCAGAGCCGAGAATCCAGAACTTGTCTAACCTCGTACTTAAGATTATCCTCAGAGACCGAAAACGAGGTAGGGAGATGACAAGAAGATCTATTGAGGACCAAAGGCTCTCTAGGAATAAGCAAGGGCATGAGAGGATCAACAGGAATCTGAGGAGGGTCCCCTAGACCCTTAAAGGGGAACTGGTCATCTTGCACAGGACCATCAGACTGGGCAGATGTCAGTGGAACCCTGAAGTCAGGTTGGTTAGAAGGTGACATGTCGCCGGAGTCAAGCTGAATAGCTGAAGGACAAGCAGAACGTCCCAAACAAGAAAAAGTAGGAGGCTCACTGGGCATGGGCTGGACTGGCATAACTAGTACAGAGGCAGAGTGAATAGCTGAGTCAGGTGTAGCGACTACCTGAATCGCATCGCAAGACGTAGCGACTGCAGGACTTGTAGACAAGCTAGCCTGGCTGTGCGTCCAAGGGTGGTTAGGGACAGAGAAATGTAAATGGTTATGCAACCTGGAATGAATGACCGGCTCAGATTCACAGGGGGCAACCTTGGGTAGGCAGGACGAGGAACAGGAGGGACCCCAAGCCAGGATCTGTCCAGTAGTCCAGTCCACATGAGGAGAATGGAGCTGTAACCATGGGAGACCCAAAATTATAGGCGTTGAGGCCTTGGGCAAGATAAGGAAGGATATCCACTCCTGGTGGAGTGTCCCTACCGACATCTTAACAGGGAGGGTCTGGAAGCGGATAGGTCCCCCTGGGAGAACAGTACCATCAATCGCCAAGACCACCAATGGCGTGGTGAGGGGCAAAAGAGTAAGTCTCATGGACGATGCGATTTCCCAGTCCATGAAATTACCAGCGGCTCCGGAATCCAGATATGCTGAGACCGAATGAGAAGAAGCACCAACATGAAGGAACACAGAAAGCAGAAGACGAGAAGGGGAAGGTGATATTTCTGGGTCCAATACTCCACTTTCCAGATGAAGTGGACCCGAACGTTTTTCTGGACAAAGAGAGCAAGTGTCACGAAAATGACCTTTGCCCCCACAGTAAAGACACAGACCAAGAGTTCTGCGCCTAGCACGTTCCTCGGGGGATAGCCTGGTCCGACCCAGCTGCATGGGTTCCTCAGCTGGTAGGAGATGCTCTACGGGTCGAAGAGAGGGGAGCTCAGGCTGACTAAGAACCAAGGAGTGCTGGCGTTGCTTTTCTAAGGTCCTCTCCTGAAAGCGAATATCGATCTGGTTACACAAGGAGATAACGCCGGCCAGATCAGTGGGATGGTTCTTCCTGCTAATTCATCCTTCACTCTATCAGACAGGCCATGCAAAAAGGTTGCGACTAAGGCCTCATTGTTCCAGCTCAACTCAGCCGACAGTATGCGGAAATGAAGGGCATACTGTCCCACAGAAGCAGACTCTTGGCGGAGACATAAAAGGGCGCTGGCCGCTGAAGAGACACGAGCCGGTTCTTCGAAGATATTCCGAAAAAGTTTCAAGAAGCCAGACAGGCTAGAAACCACTGGATCATTCAGTTCCCACAGAGGGGCTGCCCAGGCTAAAGCTTCACCAGAGAGGAGGGAAATGATATAGGCTACCTTAGCCCGATCAGACAGGAAGTTTTGGGGCTGGAGCTCAAAATGAATCGTGCATTGGCTAAGGAACCCCCTGCAAGCCTTGGAGTCCCCAGAGAAACGGGACAGAGCTGGCAGTTGTAGCGAGTGTGTGGCTGCGACTGGTGCAATAGGTGCAGCCGCTGATTGTATTTGAGGTTGCGGATTCAGGGTTCCCAAGGAGGCCTGAAGCTGCTCGAAGCGAGAAGCCAGATCCTGGAGGAATCGCATCACCTGAGTCTGATTCGATTCCTGGGTTTCAAGTCTGCAAACTATGCCCTGCAATGGATCATCCGCGGGTAGCGGGATGTCAGCCGGGTTCATGGCTGATCAAACTGTCAAGGTCACCTGTGGCCAGGTGACAGATGCACACCGTAGGGGGACAGGAGTGCACCCCGAGGTAGTGAACCCTATGGCTGGCTTCTGCGGATAGGAAACTGGGTGGTTGTGGAAAGCGGGACCAGAGGAGCACAACCGGGATCCTAACGGAAGCTAGAGCCAAGATTCCCCAGGGCGCGGAGTCTAAGACCCAGCAGGTCTTCTCCAGGGCCTCTAGTGGTGAGGATGTTATGCTGCAGGCTGGGACCAGGTCGCGGCCCCTGGAGTTTCCTAGCTCACGCCCCGTAGGATAAGGGGAAAAGAGGGGAAGCAGCAGCACAAGATATGAGAGAACCGAAAAACAAGCTGAAGGTCAGGGGCCACAAGCAGACAAGGATAACGAAAGAACGAGCCGAAGGTCAAGGGTCACGAGCAGACAGGGATAGTCGGGGACAAGCCAATAACGTAACAGAGAGACAGACGTAGCACACGGCAGGCAGGAACCCAAACACACAATGCCTAACAAACACGTTGATCAGCCAAGCAGGCTTGCAGTGCACAGGTTAATATAGTGTTCTGTGATAGGGCCTGGGGTGGAGTCTGGCTGGGAGGAGATTATAAAGGAAGCCAGGTGAAAGGGCTCAGGCCTCTAAGATGAACACATGGGAAGGAAGGTAAGCTGACAGACAAACACTACTGCATATCCATGACAACATGACTCCCCCAGTTGTGTTCAAATGGAGCCAGACTGGATCAGAGCGCAGCGCTCCCTTCATGACCTGCCGCATCCTGGCTGCATCTATAGCCTGTGGTACCATCCCTTTCTTCAGGACTATCTGGCAGAGCATTTTGTTCAACCTCCGAACATATTCTGAAAATTGTTCCCCTGGCTGTTGAAGAGTATGTTCAAACTTGTACATTAAGTCAGTAACTTTCTCCAGCTGACCGAACTCTTCCTGTAGCATGGTTAGGTAATCATAAGCAGTACAGGAAGTGTTGCTGAATCTGAGATTCTTCACCGCTTCTGCTGCAGCCCCCCTTAAATTTTCGTTTATGCGCTTTCTTCTGGATTTCCGTCACTTCCCATCCTTCCACAGCCTGCATTGCTTGTTCCATCCATGTGTCAAAGTCCTCTTCCCTGAGTGGTAAAGTTCTACAGTCAGGCCTGACTATTGCAGATATGGTGCTTCCGTTGGGAAGGATCTTCGCTAGCAATGGTGGTGCACTTTGTAGGTTATTTGTAATCCACAGGCAACAAAACAGTTAACTTCTTGGCATGTACCAAAGAGTTTAGCTAACGCTGCACAGCACGCTGTCCCTCTGGTGTGCAATATAACACTCTGGTAACGGTGGTCCCTGAACTAAGGACACTGGGCCTAAGATTAGTCAGTTAATCTTTGAGCAGGAGCTCTCTCACCCGACCGGACCAGTCCGTACAACCGACTTGCGTAGCTGGAGCTTCAGCACACCCTCTCATGACACCCGTAGTCTATGGTCCTCCCGACAGTCCTTGAAGGGTTGATGGACGAAACGACACCTGGTTACTCCCGTGAAGGTCGGAGGGCTCTCTGGATCTCAAGGCCCAAACTCCTAGGCCCAGTCCAGTGGCAGACTCTGCGCTGGTTCCACTTGCTCGCTCCACTCCTCCTTATATAGCCCTTCCCCAGCAGACCTTGCGCCGGGCAAATGCACTCTGAATGTCCCGATGCACACTGGGTATGGTAGTCTTTTGAGCTCCTTAAAGTGACACCCCGCTACACACGGTATTAAGAACTGGGGTATGTAAACTTTTGATCAGGGTCATTTGGGTAGTTTCTCTTGTGATTATGATTTAAAAAGAGTAAAGACAGTTGATTGATAATAAATGGCTTCAGCCAAACACTAACCACGAGTGAAAGAAACGTTTTTGTGTTATCATTCATATTCTCTGAAAAATTGCCAAGAAATCATAAATTCTGCCAGGGTATGTAAACGTATGGGCACAATTGTTCGGTTGAAGAACAAGGTATATGGTGGATTCCCCCTTTAAGCTACAACCAGTGGGATCACATGGTTGGGTCCCCCAAGGATTCCACTTTGTGTTTCCTGGAAAATCCATTAGGCACAATTAATGCCGTTTATTCACAAACTATAATGCTAACAATGAGATCAAAAAAGAAAATTAAAACTCTAAAGGGCTTCTAAAGTCCTACAGTATATTTTAGGTGCAAATCCCTCCCGCACATTATGTAGGGATAATCAAAGCTGTTAAATGCGAACAATAGTTTGCCGTATTCAGTAAGCACATTTTTTATAAGTACTTTTTATGAAGCTATAATGTTTGTATTTGCTTGCTGTTCTATACACCGTATTCATACACAGTATTGTGGATAATCTCTTTAGTGTGGATTGTATATCAGACTCTAAATTTAGCACCCTTGCAGAATGACTGCTGAGACACAGACACAGATTGACTCATTGTAAGTAGACAGAGATTTGCATTGAAAGAGATAGTTTGCAAACAAAAAACTAAAAAATTATAGATGAGTAAAGCAAAGTCATTAAAGCCTGGTACACACAATGAGATTATCAGATGAATGACTGTCCGTCACAATTTTATTGCATAGTTACACTTGTCAGGCTTGGACCAATGTAAGTATGCATGTGCAATATCTGTGGGATTCCTGTGGAAACAGCTCATCACTGTAACATCAGTGCCTTCTGTTGCTGCCATTTTCTAGATTTTTCCACAATGGATGCAAGGCATTCTCTTATTGGACAAAGTGGAGAGGTGGGGTGATAACATGTTCTCCACCTTGTCCAATCTCATTGAGAAAAAATACAAAGCATTCTGTAAATGACACCCATGCTGAGAAAATGGCCTATTGTGGTTATTGTGCAGCAGGGCAAATCCTATGGGTTCAGGATTCAATTCATAATCCCAGTGAATTTATGGTGCATTTTGCAGGTCTGGATTCTTTGTAACAAAATGTGCTGCAAAGGCCATTGACCATCAGTTAGCCAATTTAGAAGGGCCAATAATGTGATCTTTGTTATGTACATGCCCCCTCCCTACAAGGAGGGGGGCACAGAGCAATCATTGTGTCAGTGTATTAGAAGTTGTTGCAGCATAAGGACAGGGAAGGCTGACAAACTGCATAGGGGAGGGTCACTTAAGGCCCTTTCACAATAGTGTGCTTAAAAATGTGGTATGCGCTTTGCAAAAACATATGTAGCACCACCCTCTCCTCCTAGGGCAAAGGAGAGGCACCCATGCCACAAGCCCGTGTCCTCTAGTTTAGAGGTCAGGCGGTGTATATGTACCTGGGTCCCGCAGCGAGTTACCTCCTTCCACTGGTTACCATCTCCAGAGTGTAGAGATGAGTCTGTACTTTTCCCTCTTCAATAAAGTCAATGTCCATACCACTTAAACTCCAACGTTGAGTTTATTTTATGTCTTTGCTTGATAGGTAGGGAGAGAGTAGATGAGAGATGATAGTTGAACTAGAGCAGATTCAGGCACAGAACTCCCAGATTCATCACCACTCGGTCCCGAGTGGGTATAGCTCACCCGGATAGTCCCTCAATGGTCCTAGCCGCCGGTGTGGAGCTCGAACAAGCAATTTAATCCTCCAAGGACAAGTTCAGTCTGTCCTCAAAGAGCAGCAGCACTCCGCAGGGTCAGTTCTGCGGAGCATAGGATCCTTCCCTCCGACAGGTCACCAGGCCTTTCCCGAGACAACAATCTAACTATCACTCATCTCCTGTTATGGGACCGATCCTCCCCTCGCTTCCTCTTGGTCGGAGCGGATACCTTCACCCGGGCATCCTAGGACTCTAAAATTCTGCCTCTAGACCCAGTTAAAGGTACTGGGCCTACCCGGAACGTTGCAGTCTCGGGCCGAAGGTGCCCGAGACTCTTCAGTCGGGGTACGCACCCCCCTCCTTAGGGGGCACACTCCCCTGGGTACTGGTCCCCGGGTCTCTCTCCTATAAAAATGGCGTCTGCCTCTTTTGTATCCTCTCCCAGCATGCACAGCAGGCAGAACCCGCCCACTGCACGGCAGCCGAGAGAGGACATCCAATAGCGCCAATTTAACCTATGGTTCAACCCTGACCCAACATTGCAGTGCCACCTGCAGGCCACAGGGAACTCTACATAGGCACACCGCAATAAAGTCCAGAACAATTAGAAGGCCCGAACCATACTAATGCTCGGGTCATCCCCCTAAATTTAGACATAGGGACCCCCCTAAATTTGGAGTACCCGCTACACATATATCACATTTTTAACCACTTCAATATCAGGCACTTTCCCCCCCTTCCTGCCCAAGCCAGTTTTCAGTGTTGTTGCTTTTTTAATGACAATTGCGCAGTCATGCAACACTGTACCCAAACTACATTTTTATCATTTTGTTCCCACAAATAGAGATTTCTTTTGGTGGTATTTGATCACCTCTGGGGTTTTAATTTTTTCCTAAACAAATAAAAAAAGGACCAAATATTTTGAAAAAAAACATGTTTTTCTTTGTTTCTGTTATAAAATTTTCTAAATAAGTAATTTTTCTCCTTCACTGATGAGGTGGCACTGATGATGGGCACCAATATGCAGCACTGATGGGCATTGATAGGCGGCACTGATGTGCACTGAAAAGCTGCACTGATGGGTTCTTATGGGTGGCACTGATAAGTGGCACTGATGTGCACGGATGGGCACTTATAGGTGGCACTGATGAACACTGATGGGTGGCACTGATGGGCATCACTGTAAAAGAGGCACTGATAGGCATCATATTTGGGCACAGGCTTGCATCATTTTTGGGCACAGATTGGCATCCCTGGTGGCCATGGGTGGCATACCTGGTGGTCATCAGTGGTGGACACGAGTGAGGAAAAGCCGATACACTGCTCTTCCTGTTTAACACCATGTTGAGCTGTGATTGGACACAGTTGATCACGTGGTAAAGAGTCTCCATCAGAGACTCTTTACCGAGATCACTGTTGCGGTGTGTCAGACTGACACGCTGCACCACCGATCAGCTGTTATCCTGAAAGATGTCATATGACGTCCAGTCAGGATAACGGAACCAGCGCCGGACTTAATTTTGCTATAGGCCAGGCAGGAAGTGGTTTTTGTATTTTCTGGATTCCTGTCTCCTATCGTGCGCCTGTGAAACTTGTATATGTGACTCAAATGGACAAAAAATATCACAATGCAAAGTGAGTGAACAGAAGAAGTATCTAAATCAAATCAATATTTTGTGTGACTACCCTAGCTTCACATTTATTCTGCAGCATGACAAAGAGCCCAAACATACAACCAATGTCATTAACCCCTTGGAGCCTTTAAGGGTTTTCAGATGCCGGAAAGTGGGGTCTATGATCATATAACCGCTTTGACATGATCAGCGGTCACATGATCAGAAAGCTTCTGATTGCCAGCAGCGAACGGGAGATTTCTGTTAGCCGCCGTTAACTGTGCTGTGCAGGCCGCACGCTCTTGGCACAGCTGTGTTTGCAATGTGGTACACAAATATGCAGCCGCTCAGCGCCAAGGCCCACCCGCCGAGAGGCCACATATTTGCCTGCCATCGGCACCAACAGGTTAAGAACTATTTTTAGCATAAAGAAGTACAAGGAGTCCTGGAAGTGATGATTTGACCCCCAGAGATCCCTGATCTCATCATCGAGTCGGTCTGGGATTACATGAAGAGACAGAAGAATCTGAAGCAGCCTACATCCTCAGAAAAACTGTGGTTAGTTCTCCAAGATGTTTGGAACAACCTATCTGAGTTCTTTCAAAAACTGTGTGCACAAGCACTGTGTGTACCTAGAAAAATTGATGCTGGTTTTAAGCCAAAGGGTAGTCACACCAAATATTGATTAGATTTTTTGTTAATACTGTCAACTACTTGATGTACCACAACTTTGCATTGCGAATTTACATGTATTTCTTTTCATGCATATACAATAAAATATGTTTTAAAAAACATTGGTTTTATTTGGATTTATCTTCTGTTCATTTACTTTCTATTTTGTTTAACCACTTCAGCCCAGGACCATTTGTCAGCTTAAAGACCGGAGGTGTTTTTACAATTTGGCACTGCGCTGCTTTAACTAGTAATTGCACGGTTACCATACCTCTCAGCAAATAGGTTGGGGTGTCTACTTTCCAAAATGGGGTCATTTGGGGGGGTTTTGTGCCATCTGGGCATTCCATGGCCTCCGAAACTGTGATAGGCAGTGAGGAGTGAAATCAAACATTTACACCCTTAGAAAGCCTGAAGACGGTGCTTGGTTTTCGGGGTCCCGTACGCGGCTAGGCTCCCAAAAAGTCTCACATGTGGTATCCCCGTACTCAGGAGAAGCAGCAGAATGTATTTTGGGGTGTAATTCCACATATGCCCATGGCATGTTTGAGCAATATATCATTTAGTGACAACTTTGTGCAAAAAAAAAAGTATTTTTCCTGCAACTTGTGTCAAAATATAAAATATTCCATGGACTCGACATGCCTCTCAGCAAACAGCTTGGGGTGTCTACTTTCCAAAATGGCGTCATTTGGGGGGGTTTTGAACTGTCCTGGCATTTTATGCACAACATTTAGAATCTTATGTCACACATCACCCACTCTTCTAACCACTTTTTGTTTACATGGAAAAAAAAAAAATTTTTTGGAAGAAAATTACGTTGAACCCCCAAACATTATATATTTTTTTAAAGCAAAGGCCCTACAGATTAAAATGGTGGGTGTTGCATTTTTTTTTCACACAGTATTTACGCAGCGATTTTTCAAACAACTTTTTTGGGTAAAAAATACACTTTTTAAAATTTTAATGCACTAAAACACACTATATTGCCAAAATTTTTGATGAAATAAAAAAGATGATTTTAGACCGAGTACATGGATATCAAACACGACATGCTTTAAAATTGTGCACAAACTCGCAGTGGCGACAAACTACATACATTTTTAAAAGCCTTTAAAAGCCTTTACAGGTTACCACATTAGATTTACAGAGGAGGTCTACTGCTAAAATGACTGCCCTCGATCTGACCTTCGTGGTGATACCTCACATGCATGGTGCAATTGCTGTTTACATATGACGCCAGACCGACGCTTGCGTTCGCCTTTGCGCGAGAGCAGGAGGGGGACAGGGGTGCTTTTTTTTTATTATTATTATTTATTTAGATTTTTTATTTTATTTTTAAACTGTTCCTTCCATTTTTTTTATCATTTTTTTGTTATCTCAGGGAATGTAAATATCCCCTATGATAGCAATAGGTAGTGACAGGTACTCTTTTTTTGAAAAAAATGGGGTCTATTAGACCCTGGATCTCTCCTCTGCCCTCAAAGCATCGGACCACACCAAGATCGGTGTGATAAAATACTTTCCCAATTTCCCAATGGCGCTGTTTATATCCGGCGAAATCTAAGTCATGAAATGCTTGTAGCTTCTGGTTTCTTAGACCATAGAGATGATTGGAGCCATTCTGGTCTCTTATCAGCTCTATGGTCAAATAGCGGAACCACCAGCTGCATTCTCAGGTTCCCTATTGGGACAGGAGCACCAGTGAAAACCATGGAAGACGATGGGAGGGGGGGAGTCATTCCCCCTCACTGCTTGTAAAAGCAGTCTAGAGGCTAATTAGCCACTAGAATTGCTTTTACATGAAAGCCGACAGCTGGCTGAAAAGAATGATACTAAGATGATACCTAAACCCGCAGGCATCATTCTGGTATAACCATTCAAAGTCCAGCAACATACCAGTACGTTGCTGGTCCTTGTTGGGCATATATTGTAATCTTTTTTTTTTCATGCAGCCTGTTGGCTGAACGAAAAAAAGAGATTGATCGGTGGGTATGTCCACCATTAGAATACCTCCCTTCATCCACCCACTTCTAATGATGGGCATAGATGCACCATTTATATATGCCGAAGCATGGGGGCATCCTCCCGCAAAAGTTATGCCGCGTACACACGGTCAGACTTTTCCACGGGCAAGCCTCCGTCGGAATTTCGACCGTATGTACGCCGCATTAGGAGCAGATCGCTCCTCCGCCCCTGCTGCCCCCATGCTTCGGCATATATGCTCTTTTTTTTCTGTGGTGGTGAAATCACCTCCTACAGCGTTGGAGTCACGGCTTTATGTATCGTGGGAGCAAACGCTGTTGCTGTCAAGATAAATAAATCCGCGCTGCAGCTGAATGGCGTACCTGAAAACAAAAAAAATGGTTAACAATAAAACACAGTAAACAGTAAAGTATAAAAAAATTACATACCTGAAAAGCAAGCATGATAAAACATAATAACAATAAAACATTGCAGAATAGAATACAGTAAAAAAAGAGCAGAACAATAGAGAGAGAATAGAGAGGGAGAGAACAATAAAACAACTATTTTTATTTTTATTTTTTTATATTTTATTGTGTTTTTATTAACTTTTTTTTTTTTTAACACTTTTTTTTTTTTTTTTTGTAACTAACTGTAAAGCCCTGTACACACGATCGGATTTCCTATGGTTTTTTAACCAATGGATTTTTCCATCAGAAAACCGATGAAGCTGACTTTCATCAGTCTTGCCTACACACCATCAGTCAAAAAACCGACCGTTCCAAATGCGGTGACGTAAAACACTCAGATGAGCCGAGAAAAATTAAGTTCAATGCTTCTGAGCATGCGTCGACTTGATTCTGAGCATGCGTGGGTTTTTTATCCGATGAAGTTCCCCACAGACGATAGTAATTTGCTATCGGTTTTTTAACCAATGGATAAATTTAAAACATGTTCTATTTTTAAACACAGATGGAAAAAAGACCGATGGGGCCCATACACGATCGGTTTGTCCGATGAAAAAAGTCCATCGGATTGTTTTCATCGGTTAAACCTATCGTGTGTACAGGGCTTAACTGTTCAACTGTTCGGTTCCAGGTTTGGGTCTCTCAAAATGCAATGGTATCTTGGGAAACCCTGTGTAAGAGTGTCCTAGTCTGTGAAATGCTGTACCCTACGCTAATACTGCACTAGTGTGTGGTAGCGTTCAAAACATTCACCAATGCAAAGACCAGGATTGTCAGGATAGCGTGGACAATAACGGGTGTCACGCCTAAATCCGCGCTTTCTACAGACACATTTTCTTTGGGGGGTTCGTTGGGTAGGGGTACTCGGGAGGGCATACGGAAAATGCCTCTCATGCAGCATTTGGTTGGGGATGGTGAGGTGCAGCACCGCCTGGATACAGGAGGGCTCGGACAATATCTCCCTGGAATTTACGGAAAGATCCAGTCCATCCTGAAGCTTTGTATAGCACAAAAGTATTTAGCAAAGCCACTTGAAATAGGTTTACAGACACTTTTTTGTACCAGCGTCTGGCCTTACGGGCAACTAGAAATGGCATCAACAACTGGTCGTTGAGGTCCACCACTCCCATATTTTGGTTATATTCGTGGACACAGAGGGGTTTCTCCACAACACCAGTCGCCGTACGAATTTGGACTGTCGTGTCTGCGTGAAGGGAGGAAAGAACAAAATGTATCCCTCCACTTCAAAGCGAGCAAATTATTACACCTTGAGCAGGCTCTCTCTCCCAGCCTAAGACGGGAATCTACAAGCCACTATGGTAAGCCCCGGCGATTAGGTCGCACGGTGCCACATGCGCCAATTTGCTGATCAAACAAGTGACTAAAAAGTGGCACGCTCGTGTAAGAATTGTCCACATAGAAGTGGTACCCCTTTCCGAATAAGGGTGACACCAATTTCCACACTATCTTGTCAGCGCTCCCTATGTAATATGGGCAGTTCTCCGGCTCTACATGACTATCTTTACCCTCATAAACCACAGATATACATGTATAGCCTGTGGCCCTGTCAAAGAACTTATACAGCTTGACCCCGTATCTGGCACGCTTGCTGGGAAGGTACTGTTTGAAAGACAAGCGGCCAGAAAATTTAATCAGGGACTAATCAATGCAGACAACTTGCTAGGGAGTATACAAGGCTGCAAAACGTTTGTTGAAGTGGTATATGAGGGGCCGAATTTTGTAGAGCCGATCGTATTCAGGGTCTCCACAAAGACGACAAAGTTCATTGTTGTTGAAATGCATGAACCGCAAGATCTGCTCGTATCGTGCCCTGGACATGGAGGCAGAGAACATGGGCACATGGTAAACTGGGTCAATGGACCAATATAACCCCAGCACACTTAATTTAACTATGCCTGTGTCGAGGGAAAGGCCCAGAAAGGTCTTAAATTCGGAAACCGTAACTGGTTTTCATTCTCTGGCAAGGGAGGACTGGGGACAAGTGGCGATGAATTGTCCAGCATACAAATTAGTTTGGTCCAGGACCACAATAGATCTATAGAGATCTTCCGTGAAAAACAGCGAATAAAAATCAAGTGCCGTAAAATCAGCTTCCACCTGAATTCCGGGTTGGCCAGTGAATGGGGGAAGTAGGGGTTCTGCAGAAGTGCTGGGCACCCAATCAGGTTTGTCGAATTCTGCAGGAAGGACACTATGGGCATGACGGGCCTGTCTTTGTCGTCTTCTTGGTGGCAGCGGGACACTACTTGTGCTTGCCACCTCACCAGCTTGAACTGCACTTATGGGACTCGCCACGTCACCAAGTGTTACTGCAGTGCTGGATGTACGTCCAGGGTGTACTAGGCCGCTGGTGCTTGCCAGTTCACCAGAAGGATGAGCGGCGCTAGTACTTCTCTGCTCCATATGAGAGCCCTGCCGTTCTTGCACCTCAACAACAGCAGAAGAATGGGGTCGGGTACGCCTGACCTTGGCAGGGACCTCAACTTCGTCGTCAGAGCTATCTGTCATGAAGCCGCTGTCGTCTACAGGATCATATTCTGAGCCTGAATCTGACAGATGAGTGACCTCCTCTTCACTATCTGTCATGCTCAGAAACGTGTAGGCCTCTTCACTAGTGTACCTTCGATTTGCCATTTTGGGCTCTAAATTTACTGGTACACTAGTAAGATTCAAAGGTAAAAAAAGCACCTGACTGTCAGCGACTGAGTCAAACGCTACCAAAAAAACTGTTAGCAATCGCAGGGATCAGGCCTGACTCTGCGAACACTGCAGTTACGTGTGTTGTGTTGTGTAAGTGATAGTGATCGATCGATACTGCACTTGGGTGGGCAGGGCTGGGCGAATGGGCAAAATGCAGGTGCTAGCAGGTATCTGGGCTGATCCCGCTAACAATGCGTTTTTGGGAACCCAAAACTGCTGGGGACGCTAGCATAGATCTGATCAGATATTGATCTGTTCAGATACTATACCACTAAGGGAGGTTATGCTGCGTGCGTGGGTGTTAGTGCTACTGGCACTAATCTGACGCTGCCTGGGGTGACGCAGACCCTATCTGACGCTAAAACCTAATTGATATCACCCAACGGGCGATCAGGGGGTTAGACCTTTATTGGGTCTTATCATTTTATTCATATTTACAGTAAATCCCTTATTTATTTCTCCCGCCATCCGTTTCTCTTTGGTCATGTATCTATAATCTCAGTTTATTCCAATATTCTCAATATGGTGTCTGTCTCCATCCCCCCCAGAAGTTGCCCCCACCGTCTAGCAAATAACAAAACAGGTCTACAAAATACATACATAACCCAACAACGATCAAGCATCAAACAAACAGACAAACAAACCAAAAACAAAAACAAACAAACAAAAAAAAGGGTCCATTTACAGAGAATCCCCCCTTTCCTCCCGCTCCACTATGTCCCCCCCCTCTCCCCCATACCCCCCAGCCGTGTATTGCTCCTCTATACTACTCCCATAAGCGTCTTCCCTTCCTTCGAGTTAATAAAGAGATTCCATGTGGATCATGTTTTCCAATATGTCTCTTTTTTCTGTCGTGCTGTCCATATCAGTTCTTCCATTTGATTCATCTCCTTTCCTTTCTTAAGCCAGAGTCTTATTGGTGGGGGTTGTCTTTGCTTCCAAGTGCCAGGTATGCATGCTTTAGCCGCATTTAGAAGATGGCATACTATCGTTTCCTTATATCTCTTTACTGGCATTTTTGTTTCATGTAATAAGAAAAAGGCCGGATCGTCCGGTATCTCTTCTTCCCAAAATTGCTGACTAATTCTCCGGACCACCTCCCAGAAATCCTTGATTCTGGGGTATGACCAGAGAATATGTAGTAACGTCCCCGGTTCCTCACCATATCTCCAGCAGGTATCTGTAACCTCTGGAAAAAGTCTATGGAGGAGAATCGGGGTTCGGTACCATTGGGATACAATTTGTTTCTTGTATCCTCGTACACATTGAGGATTCAAATATGTTGTGTATTATACTCGTACGTTGTTCCTCTGAAAAGGTTCTACCTAATTCCACTTCCCATTTGCCTAAGAATGGCAATTGGAAATTTTCTGATGGTCTAATCAACAGGTCATACATCTTCGAGAGAACATGGGAAAGTAATCCCTTCTCATTACAATGTTTTTCGAATATCCTTAACTTCCACTTGAAATTATCAGTTGGAGGTAAAGTCTGCAGGAATTGCCCCAATTGTGTCGCACGCCAAAAATCGAATTGGTATCGATTGGATCTGGATGTCAATGTTTGCCAGTTAGGCCAAGATCCTGTTTCAAGAAAGTGGGAGGCCTGAAATAACCCCTTTTCTAATAATACCCCAAAGGATTCTTTCCTCAGTCCTAGTGAAAATTGTGGGTTCCCCAAAATGGGGAATAATGGGGTCTCTGGTGTTGACATCTTCCCCTTAGAGATAAGTCCATGGCACATTTTTATCGTCGGGCCTATTAGTGGATGTGTCTTAATCGTAGATGGCAGTTCTTTATAGCAGTGGTCATCAACCCTGTCCTCAGGGCCCACTAACAGGCCAGATTTGCAAGGTAACTGAAATACATCACAGGTGATATCATTTGCTGCTCACTGATTGCAGTATTCTAGTCTGTATCTCTCCAAGGTAATACATAAAACCTGGCCTGTTAGTGGGCCCTGAGGACAGGGTTGATGACCACTGCTTTATAGCACCAAGGTGCTCTATAAAGTAAAGCCCTACTCTGTGCTTGTTCCAAGTTCGGCCACATCTTTAGGTCTCTATGTCGGCACCAGTCAATTATTCTACTTAATATAGCCGCTTGGTAGTATTTATAGATGTCAGGTTTAGCTAGTGTCCCATAATCCTTGGATAGAGTTAACAGGGATCTTCTGATCCTTGGATGTTTCTGTGCCCAGATAAATCCAGAAAATAGTGTATCAATCTGTTTAAAATATTGCCTAGGGATGGCAATGGGAAGTGCTTGAAACAAATATTGGAATTTTGGTAAAATGTTAATTTTAAGTATATTTCCTCTTCCGAGCCAGGAATGGAATCCCTTATGCCACCTATCCAGGAGACTATGAACCCTTCATAGGAGAGGTGGGAAATTCAGATCAAACGTTTTTGCAAGATCCGCTGGGATCATTGTTCCCAGATAGTTCAGAGCATGATCCGTCCATTTGAATTTATAATTGGATTTCAGTGATCCCAGCATATCCTTAGACATTGCTATTCCCATGGCCTCTGACTTGGTTAAATTGATCTTAAAATATGATAGGGTGCCATATCTCCCCATTTCATGTGTATAAATTAGGAAGAGATATCATTGGGTTAGCCAATGAGAAGAGCATCTCATCGGCATATGCTGAGATCTTATACTGAGTTGCTTCCACTGTCAATCCCTGAATATCCTGATTTGATCGAATCCTACAAAGGAAGGGTTCTAAAGTTCGTGAGAAAAGGAGGGGTGACAGTGGGCATCCTTGCCTAGTCCCATTGGTGATCCCAAAAGAGGGAGAAAGAACTCTGTTTACCTTTACTTGAGCACTTGGTTGGGCATAAATACTTAAAATCCATCAAAGCATATTTTCTCCCATCCCTATATGTCGCAGGGCTGAAAGAATAAACTGCCAATTAACCCGGTTGAATGCATCTGTCCCCAAAAACATACACAGGAGCTTAGATAAATTGGCTATATGTATTAAATTTAGGACCTTAGTAGTATTGTCCCACACTTCACATGTCGGGACAAATCCTACCTGGTCCAGATGAATCAGAGAAGGCAATCGTCGCTGCAGTCTGGTTGCTAGGATTTTTGTAAAAAAAATTAAATCTGCATTTAGGAGGGATATTGGCCTATAACTTCCACATAGCGTGGGATCTTTTCCCTCCTTGGGGATCACCGTGATAAGGGCCTTAAGAGACTCTGGGGGAAAATGGGCTACGGTCACTCTGGACGACACCAGGTAACTGTCTATTCCTTCCTGTGTCGGGGGGTCCAATTGTAAATTATAAAGAGAAGAATAGTATTCTCCAAATCTTTGAGAAATTTGTTTAGGCATTGTAATCTTTTCCCCTTCCTTCCCTGTAATCGTTGGTACATAAGTCATCATCGCCTGTTGTTCCTTCAGAGTTCTAGACAATAGTTTGCAACATTTGTTGCCGGACCCATAAACATGTTTACGTCCAATCTGTATTGCTCTTTTTGCTTTGTTCATAAGTAATTCCGTAACCTGTCTATGGGCACTCAGGAGGTCCCGTTCCACATTTGAAGTGGGGGCATGTTTATGCAATGACTCTAGTTGATATATGTTTCTTAACCACTTGCTGACCGCTCACGGTATATATACGTTGGCAGAATGGCTCGTACAGGCACAATCACGTACCTGTACGTGGCCCTTTAACTGCCGACGTCGGGGTCGCGCGCGCGCTGCCGGTGGCGTGCTCGCGACCCCCTGCCTTTCCCGTGAGTGGGACCGCGTGTCCCGCGGACTCTATCGGCGTGGGGATTCCCGCGATCGTCTCACGGAGGCTCGGAGTGGGGAGATGTGTGTGTAAACACAACATCTCCCCGCTCCCCTACTGACAATGTCAGCGATCTCCGCTCTGTGTAATCAGAGCGGAGATCAGTGACGTGTCAGTCGTAGCCACGCCCCCTTCAGTTAGTAACACGCCCCTAGGCACACTTAACCCCTTCAGCGCCCCTAGTGGTTAACCCCTTCACTGCCAGTGTCATTTTCACAGTAACCAGTGCATTTTTATTGCACTGATCGCTGTGAAAATGACAATGGTCCCAAAAATGTGTCAAAATTGTCCGATGTGTCGGCCCTAATGTCGCAGTCATGAAAAAAATGCTGATCGTCGCCATTACTAGTAAAAAAAAAATTAATAAAAATGCCTTAAAACTATACCCTATTTTGTAAACGCTATAATTTTTGCGCAAACCAATCAATAAACGCCGATTGCGATTTTTTTTTTTTTTTACCAAAAATATGTAGAAGAATACGTATCGGCCTAAACTGAGGAAAAAAAATGTTTTTTTATATATTTTTTGGGGATATTTATTATAGAAAAAAGTAAAAAATATGTAATTTTTTTCAAAATTTTCACTCTATTTTTGTTTATAGCGCAAAAAATAAAAACCGCAGAGGTGATCAAATACCACCAAAAGAAAGCTCTATTTGTGGGAAAAAAAGGACGCCAATTTTGTTTGGGAGCCACGTCGCACGACCGCGCAATTGTCAGTTAAAGCGACGCAGTGCCGAATCGCAAAAAGGGGCCTGGTCATAATGGCCCGTATTGGTCCGGGGCTTAAGTGGTTAACAAGAATGTTAACTTTGCCTCCCTTTCTCGCTTAATCCTGGCCCCATGCTTTATCAGTACGCCCCGCATCACAGCCTTATGGGCTTCCCAGATCACTCCAGGGGTACATTCAGGAGTATCATTGACCTGAAAATAACATGTCACCTCTTTAAGAACCTCCTCCATCATCACAGGGTTTTGTAACAGACTTGCGTTAAGTCCTCGTCTCCCCGGCATATTGTATTTTAATAGAATTGGTGCGTGATCGGACCAGGTAATTGCCCCGATGTTAGCCTCTGCCACTGAATGCAGCTGAGAGTGGGGTATAAGGAACAGGTCAATCCGTGAATATGACTTGTGTATTGGTGAATAGTATGAATAATCTCTCTCCCCTGAATGTAATAAACGCCACACATCCACCAATCTTGCTCCCTGGAGTGTCCGTATCATCCGTTTCCTTAGACCAGGTAATACTGACGAGATACCTGCGGAAGTATCTTCCCCCGGTATCAAGGGCATATTTAGGTCCCCTCCTAGGATCAACTGACCCCCCCTAATCTCTTTGAGTTTATCTAAGATATCTCTAAAAAAAAACCATCTTGTTGAGTATTGGGGGTATAAAAGGATGCCAACGTCACCTCCATCTCTCTAACCTTACCTTTAAGAAACAGGTATTGACCCCCCGTATCTACTAAGGAGTCTATGTAAGCCCAGGGGGTCTTCCTTGAAATAAGGATAGATACCCCCCTAGTTTTAGATACTGGGTTAGTGGCATGGTATACGACTGGGAAGTCCCTATTTCTAAGCAGAGATATACTGCTATCCCTAAAATTAGTTTCTTGTAGAAATGTCAACAGACTCAACACATTCACATTCAGATCCTGGAGTAGTATACGTCGCTTCTCCGGTGTATTCAGTCCCCTGGCATTAAGGGAAAATATAGTTAAAGAATCCATTTCCTTTATATTTATTTTAGTCACCGGGGGTCAAGAGAAAGTTAGGGTCCCAATAGAGAGAAGAGGGAGAAGAGGGGAGGAACCAAAAAATAAATAAATAAAACACAAAAAAAAAATCCCCCCAAAAAAAAAAAAAATACACCAAACTTCAAAACATACACACCTAACTATATCCTCTTGCAGTGGCTGTTGGATTTCTGCCACAACAAGTAGTATCAAAGCGAATTGCTTTATACACTCTATCTACTCTAATGCCCCATACACACAATCGTTTTTCATGCCGTTAAAAATGCCATTTTTAAAAATGGGCACTAAAACCGATCATGTGTATGCTCCAGAGCATTTTTAACGACGTGAAAAGCGGGCATTAAAAATTTCGAACATGCTCTATTTTTTCACGTTGTTTTTCATGTCGTTTTTTTTAACGACGTGAAAAACGATGGTGTGTATGCTTTGACGAGGTGAAAAAAAACGCGCATGCTCAGAATCAAGTATGAGACGGGAGCGCACTTCCTGGTAAAACTAGCATTTGTAATGGAGATAGCACATTCGTCACGCTGTAACGGACTGAAAAGCAGGAGGCTGAAAAGCGCGAATCGTCGCTCAACAAACTTTACTAACATGAAGGGTGGCACCATCCGAACGGAACTTCCCCTTTATAGTGCCTTCATACGTGTTGTACGTCACTGCGCTTTGCTTGAACGTTTTTTAAAATGATCGTGTGTACGCAAGACAGGCTTGAGAGGAAACATGAAAAAAAATGACGAGAAAAACGTTGGTTTCAAAAATGGCATGAAAAACGATCGTGTGTACGCCGCATAAGAGTGCTGGCCTATTTAGGGGAAATTATTAAACATGACCAAAGAGAGGGAGCCCCCGGGTCCATCCTCCAGCTCCTCCTGAAGGTAAAAAGGAGGAGGGATGAAAACACAAAAGAAAAAAGAAAACTTATCCACTTATCAGCTTATACTTAAATTTTTCCTTAAATTTTTTCCCCCCTTTAAAACCAAGAAATCCCTATAATTCTAGAAAAGTCGTTCATGTAAAAGGATAGAGTATATCATTTTAATGGAGCTATAAAGAAACATTTTTTTATATTTCATATATATTTTATATATCTCCCAGGGGTAGGAGAAGAAACTTATTGAGAAAAAAAAAAACCACAACAAAAAAAAAAAAAACAGAAGGAGAAGGGGACAACACTCCCCCCCCCCCCTTCCCATCCCTCCCCAGTGCCCTTATAATACTCTTGTTATTGGTTACCAATGCTCAGCCCAACCTTCTACCTGCTGCTTCCTGCCTCTCATATCCCCCTTCTCTCACTCCCCAATCAATCTATCTAAATATTGTGTTTGGATGTTAATGTGTTGGATTATATTAATCCTTAAATGTGTTTTATTATACTTTGTGTGTGTGTTCTCTCCTATATTCACCCAATGTATGACTTTATATTAAGTGCCCCCTTATACACCTATATTCCATAGGTAGCACCCTCCCCTCCCCCCCTTGTTCCTATATTTCCTTAATCCCCACCCCCACCCTGTGAAAAAAAAACAAAAAACAAATTGTGATTGTGTCTATCTGTCTGTGCTTGCCTTCCTCTCTCAAAGGGAAATCAAAAATCCCTACCTCTACTAATATCCCTAAAAGGATAGGGGAAAAAGGGGGCATCCAGTTATATATCTATCTCATCACTATCACTTTTGGCTCTGAGGAAGAGGGTCCGCCCTCTTAACGCGTAAACCGTAGCTGTTTTGTATGTCATCTGGACTCTCCGGCTGTCTGGTTCAAGTAGGAGGCCCTCCGGAGGCATCTATCCCATTGATGGAGTGGTGTATACTAAAATCACTGCTCCCGAAAAAACGGCAGTTTTTAAAACTTTTTTTAGCATTGATACATGTCCCCTGGAGCAGGACCCGGGTCCCCAAACCCTTTTTAGGACAATAACTTGCATATTAGCCTTTTAAAATTCGCACTTTTGATTTCTCACGTTCGAGTCCCATAGACTTTAACGGTGTTCGAAAGTTTGCGCAAATTTTCTGTCCGTTCACATGTTCTGGATCCGAACCGGGGGTGTTCGGCTCATCCCTGTTGTACACTTATATAGATACAGACACATATTTTTCCTTTATACACGAATGCACTTTATATGTCTTTTTTTTTAAACAAAGTTTATTGAAGTTTCACAAACCATTATGAACTGAAGGAGTTCATAGTCATACAGAGATCAAATAGACATCAATTATAATAGTGCAAGTAGAGAAAAAAAAAAGAAAACAGCAAATGCAACCATCAGTAAATTCAATAGTAGCGTCATATACACCATAATCCACATAACCACCATATGAAAGAGGGGGAGGAGGGGGGTGCGGTAACGCCCCAAACAGGTATTCCGGATTCTAGCACATCTCCCAAATGGTAGATTTGAATGGAGCAAGGGTAAATGGCAAGGTGGGAAAGAGGAGTCACCCAGGTCTAATCGATGGTCAGGTGTTTCGCCTCCACCCAGGCCGCCCAGATTTTGTCGAATTTTTTGGGACAGTTTCTACCCAGGTAGGTCAGTTTATAAAGCGGGAGGGCTGTATTCACCAAGGATTGCCAAAGTTGTTTAGTAGGTGGCCGAGGTTGATTCCACTGAAGTAGTACAGCCTTACGCGCATAAAATGCTGCATAGAAGACAAATAATTTTTTCCGTTGGGGGGGCCTCGAGGAAGTCACAGATACCCAGTAGGAGAGGTATAGGACTATACGGGACATTAAGATTACCCACAGAATTAATGTCGGCAAGGATTTCCTTCCAAAAGTCTACCACCCCTGGGCAGGACCAGACCAGATGGAAGAAGTCAGCATTATCTGCAACACATCTAGGACAATGCCCAGTGCGATCAGGATAAATTCTAGCTAGCCGCACCGGAGAGTAGTACTGAACTCCCTCCTGCCAGTCATCGTCCGCCAACTCCAGGATATCCTGCTGCCAGCGCCCATACAGCTGTGAGACCTCAGACTTATCCAAGGTGGCGAGCATATTATAGAGGGTTGAGAGTGTTCTCTCACCGTCTGGGAACCGGAGCACTGTCTTCACGTCCGACATCTCCAAAACCACCAATGAGGGGAACTGGGAGCGAAATGCGTGGCGCAATTGGAGATATCGGAAAAACATGTGGTTCGGGAGTCCCCTATCCCTCTTGAGATCATCAAAGGTCACCAGCTGTCCCCGATTCACAATATCACCCAAAGTCGTAACCTTATGCCTAGCCCATCCCACCGGATCTGGAACCGAGGGTTGACCCAAAGCGGGGTCACAGGGGACCAGGCATTCGTCCCCCCGAGTCTCCGGCCAACCTGGTCCCACACCTTAAGGGTCGCACACATGGGGGGGTCACTTTCGGGTTAGATCGGGGGCCCCTATGTATGAGATTTCTGAGTTCCGTATAGGAACCAAGCAACGCCGCCTCCAAGGTAGACGCAGGATTAGCCGGGACCTCAGATAGCCACCATTTAACTGTTACCAGAACTGCTGCCCAGTAGTATTTTATGAAACAGGGTAATGCCAAACCTCCCATCGTGACCGGTAGTTGTAGGGACTATCCTAGGGACTTTGCCATTCCAAATGAAGGAGATAATAATACTATCCAATTGTCTAAAAAACCCTCCAGGTATGGAAACAGGAGCATGTCTGCAGAGGTATGTAAACTTGGGCAACACCGACATCTTGATTAAGTTAACCCTCCCCACGAGGGTTAGGGGCAGAGATTTCCACGTTGCACACCTCTGGGACAACTGGGAGACCACCGGACTCAAATTAAGGGGGACAAATTTCTTAAGGTCGCAATGAATTTCTACCCCCAGGTATCTAAACTGAGAGACCCTACGGAGTTGCCCATCCGACTGCACTGGATCTAATCCCGAGTGCAGCGGAAAGAGTATAGACTTCTCCCAATTAACACAGATCCTCCCAATTAACACAGATCCTGGAGTACTGCCCAAACCTATCTATGACTGACAGGGACGCCTGAAGAGAGGTCCCATCATCTCTGATATATAGTAAGGTGTCGTCCGCATACAACGACACCTTCTCCTGCTTTTTTCCGCATCCAGGGAGGCCACTACCGCGTCCCGGCCCCCCTCGTCTCCAGAGGCCAAGACAGCGTACAGTCTCCGAAAATTAATATCGGTCCCCTTGCCTGGCATGAAACCTGACTGATCCTCATGTACCAGATTAAGAATCACTTCATTCAAACGCTTGGCCAGGATTTTAGTTAGTACTTTGGCATCAGAGTTAAGCAGGGAAATGGGGCGGTACGAGCAGCACAACTGGGGGTCTTTCCCCGGTTTAGGGATGACCACTATTATGGCTAGGGATGAGCTTCGTGTTCGAGTCGAACATACGTTCGACTCGAACATCGGCTGTTCGATCGTTCGACGCAGATCGAACGATTTGGGCCGTTCGCGCCAAATTCGAGTGACGCGAACGGCCCACAATGCACTACGCCATCGCAGTGTCATCCAGGCGCTGTGATTGGCCAAGCATGCACTGTGACCCCGCATGCTTGGCCAATCACAGCGCCGGCAGCGAGGAGAGCAATGATTGGCCACAGGCAGGATGCCTGTGGCCAATTATTGCTGAGGGTGTTTATTACACGCCCCACACTATAAAAGGCCGCCAGCACGGCGGCCTAGTGTAGTGTGTTCCGGAGCAGGGATAGAGCAGCATAGGCAGGGACAGTGACTTTTATTTCTTTCTTGCTTAACCTGGATTCCTTTAGTTTAGGGAAAGAGAAGGATAGGTAGGGAGAGTGTCAGTGTGTTTTGTGCTTGTGCTATAGTGTGCTTAAAAAAAACATTTTTTCTAGGGACAGAAAACTGTAGGTAGGGAGAGTGTCAGTTTCTTTCACTGTGCAAGTCCTTGTTTCTAGGGACCTGGAAGGACAGTGAGTGAATTCTCCTTGTGCTATATTGTGCTTAAAAAAAACATTTTTTCTAGGGACAGAAAACTGTAGGTAGGGAGAGTGTCAGTTTCTTTCACTGTGCAAGTCCTTGTTTCCAGGGACCTGGAAGGACAGTGAGTGAATTCTCCTTGTGCTATATTGTGCTTAAAAAAAACATTTTTTCTAGGGACAGAAAACTGTAGGTAGGGAGAGTGTCAGTTTCTTTCACTGTGCAAGTCCTTGTTTCTAGGGACCTGGAAGGACAGTGAGTGAATTCTCCTTGTGCTATATTGTGCTTAAAAAAAACATTTTTTCTAGGGACAGAAAACTGTAGGTAGGGAGAGTGTCAGTTTCTTTCACTGTGCAAGTCCTTGTTTCCAGGGACCTGGAAGGACAGTGAGTGAATTCTCCTTGTGCTATATTGTGCTTAAAAAAAACATTTTTTCTAGGGACAGAAAACTGTAGGTAGGGAGAGTGTCAGTTTCTTTCACTGTGCAAGTCCTTGTTTCCAGGGACCTGGAAGGACAGTGAGTGAATTCTCCTTGTGCTATATTGTGCTTAAAAAAAACATTTTTTCTAGGGACAGAAAACTGTAGGTAGGGAGAGTGTCAGTTTCTTTCACTGTGCAAGTCCTTGTTTCCAGGGACCTGGAAGGACAGTGAGTGAATTCTCCTTGTGCTATATTGTGCTTAAAAAAAACATTTTTTCTAGGGACAGAAAACTGTAGGTAGGGAGAGTGTCAGTTTCTTTCACTGTGCAAGTCCTTGTTTCCAGGGACCTGGAAGGACAGTGAGTGAATTCTCCTTGTGCTATATTGTGCTTAAAAAAACATTTTTTCTAGGGACAGAAAACTGTAGGTAGGGAGAGTGTCAGTTTCTTTCACTGTGCAAGTCCTTGTTTCCAGGGACCTGGAAGGACAGTGAGTGAATTCTCCTTGTGCTATATTGTGCTTAAAAAAAACATTTTTTCTAGGGACAGAAAACTGTAGGTAGGGAGAGTGTCAGTTTCTTTCACTGTGCAAGTCCTTGTTTCCAGGGACCTGGAAGGACAGTGAGTGAATTCTCCTTGTGCTATATTGTGCTTAAAAAAAACATTTTTTCTAGGGACAGAAAACTGTAGGTAGGGAGAGTGTCAGTTTCTTTCACTGTGCAAGTCCTTGTTTCCAGGGACCTGGAAGGACAGTGAGTGAATTCTCCTTGTGCTATATTGTGCTTAAAAAAAACATTTTTTCTAGGGACAGAAAACTGTAGGTAGGGAGAGTGTCAGTTTCTTTCACTGTGCAAGTCCTTGTTTCCAGGGACCTGGAAGGACAGTGAGTGAATTCTCCTTGTGCTATATTGTGCTTAAAAAAACATTTTTTCTAGGGACAGAAAACTGTAGGTAGGGAGAGTGTCAGTTTCTTTCACTGTGCAAGTCCTTGTTTCCAGGGACCTGGAAGGACAGTGAGTGAATTCTCCTTGTGCTATATTGTGCTTAAAAAAAACATTTTTTTCTAGGGACAGAAAACTGTAGGTAGGGAGAGTGTCAGTTTCTTTCACTGTGCAAGTCCTTGTTTCCAGGGACCTGGAAGGACAGTGAGTGAATTCTCCTTGTGCTATATTGTGCTTAAAAAAAACATTTTTTCTAGGGACAGAAAACTGTAGGTAGGGAGAGTGTCAGTTTCTTTCACTGTGCAAGTCCTTGTTTCTAGGGACCTGGAAGGACAGTGAGTGAATTCTCCTTGTGCTATATTGTGCTTAAAAAAAACATTTTTTCTAGGGACAGAAAACTGTAGGTAGGGAGAGTGTCAGTTTCTTTCACTGTGCAAGTCCTTGTTTCCAGGGACCTGGAAGGACAGTGAGTGAATTCTCCTTGTGCTATATTGTGCTTAAAAAAAAACATTTTTTCTAGGGACAGAAAACTGTAGGTAGGGAGAGTGTCAGTTTCTTTCACTGTGCAAGTCCTTGTTTCCAGGGACCTGGAAGGACAGTGAGTGAATTCTCCTTGTGCTATATTGTGCTTAAAAAAAACATTTTTTCTAGGGACAGAAAACTGTAGGTAGGGAGAGTGTCAGTTTCTTTCACTGTGCAAGTCCTTGTTTCCAGGGACCTGGAAGGACAGTGAGTGAATTCTCCTTGTGCTATATTGTGCTTAAAAAAAACATTTTTTCTAGGGACAGAAAACTGTAGGTAGGGAGAGTGTCAGTTTCTTTCACTGTGCAAGTAAGTCCTTGTTTCCAGGGACCTGGAAGGACAGTGAGTGAATTCTCCTTGTGCTATATTGTGCTTAAAAAAAACATTTTTTCTAGGGACAGAAAACTGTAGGTAGGGAGAGTGTCAGTTTCTTTCACTGTGCAAGTCCTTGTTTCCAGGGACCTGGAAGGACAGTGAGTGAATTCTCCTTGTGCTATATTGTGCTTAAAAAAAACATTTTTTCTAGGGACAGAAAACTGTAGGTAGGGAGAGTGTCAGTTTCTTTCACTGTGCAAGTCCTTGTTTCCAGGGACCTGGAAGGACAGTGAGTGAATTCTCCTTGTGCTATATTGTGCTTAAAAAAAAAAAAAAATTCTAGGGACAGAAAACTGTAGGTAGGGAGAGTGTCAGTTTCTTTCACTGTGCAAGTCCTTGTTTCCAGGGACCTGGAAGGACAGTGAGTGAATTCTCCTTGTGCTATATTGTGCTTAAAAAAAACATTTTTTCTAGGGACAGAAAACTGTAGGTAGGGAGAGTGTCAGTTTCTTTCACTGTGCAAGTCCTTGTTTCCAGGGACCTGGAAGGACAGTGAGTGAATTCTCCTTGTGCTATATTGTGCTTAAAAAAAACATTTTTTCTAGGGACAGAAAACTGTAGGTAGGGAGAGTGTCAGTTTCTTTCACTGTGCAAGTCCTTGTTTCTAGGGACCTGGAAGGACAGTGAGTGAATTCTCCTTGTGCTATATTGTGCTTAAAAAAAACATTTTTTCTAGGGACAGAAAACTGTAGGTAGGGAGAGTGTCAGTTTCTTTCACTGTGCAAGTCCTTGTTTCCAGGGACCTGGAAGGACAGTGAGTGAATTCTCCTTGTGCTATATTGTGCTTAAAAAAAACATTTTTTCTAGGGACAGAAAACTGTAGGTAGGGAGAGTGTCAGTTTCTTTCACTGTGCAAGTCCTTGTTTCCAGGGACCTGGAAGGACAGTGAGTGAATTCTCCTTGTGCTATATTGTGCTTAAAAAAAACATTTTTTCTAGGGACAGAAAACTGTAGGTAGGGAGAGTGTCAGTTTCTTTCACTGTGCAAGTCCTTGTTTCCAGGGACCTGGAAGGACAGTGAGTGAATTCTCCTTGTGCTATATTGTGCTTAAAAAAAACATTTTTTCTAGGGACAGAAAACTGTAGGTAGGGAGAGTGTCAGTTTCTTTCACTGTGCAAGTCCTTGTTTCCAGGGACCTGGAAGGACAGTGAGTGAATTCTCCTTGTGCTATATTGTGCTTAAAAAAAACATTTTTTCTAGGGACAGAAAACTGTAGGTAGGGAGAGTGTCAGTTTCTTTCACTGTGCAAGTCCTTGTTTCTAGGGACCTGGAAGGACAGTGAGTGAATTCTCCTTGTGCTATATTGTGCTTAAAAAAAACATTTTTTCTAGGGACAGAAAACTGTAGGTAGGGAGAGTGTCAGTTTCTTTCACTGTGCAAGTCCTTGTTTCCAGGGACCTGGAAGGACAGTGAGTGAATTCTCCTTGTGCTATATTGTGCTTAAAAAAAACATTTTTTCTAGGGACAGAAAACTGTAGGTAGGGAGAGTGTCAGTTTCTTTCACTGTGCAAGTCCTTGTTTCTAGGGACCTGGAAGGACAGTGAGTGAATTCTCCTTGTGCTATATTGTGCTTAAAAAAAAACATTTTTTCTAGGGACAGAAAACTGTAGGTAGGGAGAGTGTCAGTTTCTTTCACTGTGCAAGTCCTTGTTTCCAGGGACCTGGAAGGACAGTGAGTGAATTCTCCTTGTGCTATATTGTGCTTAAAAAAAACATTTTTTCTAGGGACAGAAAACTGTAGGTAGGGAGAGTGTCAGTTTCTTTCACTGTGCAAGTCCTTGTTTCCAGGGACCTGGAAGGACAGTGAGTGAATTCTCCTTGTGCTATATTGTGCTTAAAAAAAACATTTTTTCTAGGGACAGAAAACTGTAGGTAGGGAGAGTGTCAGTTTCTTTCACTGTGCAAGTCCTTGTTTCTAGGGACCTGGAAGGACAGTGAGTGAATTCTCCTTGTGCTATATTGTGCTTAAAAAAAACATTTTTTCTAGGGACAGAAAACTGTAGGTAGGGAGAGTGTCAGTTTCTTTCACTGTGCAAGTCCTTGTTTCCAGGGACCTGGAAGGACAGTGAGTGAATTCTCCTTGTGCTATATTGTGCTTAAAAAAATCATTTTTTCTAGGGACAGAAAACTGTAGGTAGGGAGAGTGTCAGTTTCTTTCACTGTGCAAGTCCTTGTTTCAAGGGACAGAGAAGGACACCTGAAGGTAGCCCTTATTGCTTTTTTCCCATCTCCCTGCAGGCCATCTATTAGAATGTCTGGAAGGCAAACAAGGAGAGGCAGACAGTCAGGAGGCAATAAAAGAGGGCAAGCAGGCTCTGTGTCTGGGGGCAACAGTGCTGGTCGTGGACGCGGTGCATTGTCATCAGCACATGGCCATGGGACACGCTTGTCCTTCTTTTCGGCAGCTGGACATGTTGAGCCACATCATGCCGAAGACTTGGTAGAGTGGATGACCAAGCCCTCCTCCTCCTCCTCATCCTCTCTCACCCAGGCTCAGGGTACTGGCAAAGCAGCTGCCAAAGCGTCCTCTTCCCTGGTATCAATGTCAGACTCATCATCAGTCACTCCTTCCCTAGACCCACCATGTCCTCCTCCTGAGGAGTCCCCCGAACTGTTTGAGCACAGTGTTGGGTACATGCTCCAGGAGGATGCCCAGCGTTTCGAAGGGTATGATGATGAAACCCAGCTACAGGAAGGCAGTAGGGTGAGAGCAGACAGAGGGGATGCTCAAGAAGGACACCAATCTGGCAGTCATGTTCCAGCAGCTGCAGCATACTGCCAGATTGGCTCCAGTGATGAGGAGGGAGGGGATGATGAGGTCACTGACTCCACGTGGGTGCCTAATAGGAGAGAGGAGGAGGAGGATGAGGAGGAGGCACATCTCCAACGAGACAGGATGCCCTTTGGTGGCCAGCGTAAGGGCAGTACACCGACGGAATCACACCGCAGAGCTCCGCCTGTGCAGGGCGCTGCCTCTGCCCGTCATTCAAAAAGTTCCTTGGTGTGGGCCTTTTTTGAGGCTAGTGCATCAGATCGCACAGCTGCTGTTTGCAACATATGTCTCAAGCGTATATCGCGTGGCCAAAACATCAGCCGCTTGGGTACCACATGCCTGACCAGACATATGTTGACCTGCCATGCAGCTCGTTGGCAAGCCTACCTCAAAGACCCACACCAAAGAACAAAGCGGACCTCTCCTTGCACCGCATCAGCTGGGATCTCCAACCCCACTATAACTTCAGTCCTCTCTGAAACATGCACTGAGAGGAATGAAGGTGTAGAATTAGGCGTGTCACAGCCAAGTACTTGCGGCCACTCTGCTAGCAGTACACCGACGTCCGATTCTAGCAGGCAAATTTCCCTGCCCCAGCTGCTGGACCGTCGAAAGAAGTTCACTCCCGGCCATCCACATGCCCAGCGGTTGAATGCTAGCTTGGCTAAATTGCTAGCGCTTCAACTGCTGCCTTTTCAGTTGGTAGACTCGGCCCCCTTCCGTGAGTTTGTGCAATGTGCGGTTCCTCAGTGGCAGGTTCCCAAACGCCACTTTTTCTCACGGAAGGCTATTCCGGCTCTCTACCGGCATGTGGAAGGCAATGTCTTGGCCTCGCTGGACAGGGCGGTCAGCGGTAAGGTGCATATTACCGCTGACTCATGGTCCAGCAGGCATGGACAGGGACGTTACCTTTCTTTCACGGCCCATTGGGTCACTCTTTTGGCAGCTGGGAAGGATGCAGGACAAGGTGCAGTAGTGTTGGAGGTTGTCCCACCGCCACGCCTCCAAAATGCTACTACTGGTTGTGACACACCTCTCTCCTCCACCCCCTCCTCTTCTTCTTCCTCCATGGCCTCTTCCTGTGGTTTGTCCTATGAACCAGCGGTGCTCCGTAGCCGTTCACGGGGCTACGCAAGTACGCAGGCAAAAAGATGCCATGCCGTGCTTGCGCTGGTGTGTTTGGGGGACAGAAGCCACACTGGGGCAGAGGTCCTGTCTGCTCTGCAGGGCCAGGCCGAGAGGTGGTTGACGCCACGCCAGCTTAAGCCAGGAATGGTGGTTTGCGACAATGGCACCAACCTCCTCTCCGCCCTCCGACAGGGACAACTGACCCATGTGCCCTGTGTGGCTCACGTCCTTAACCTGGTGGTGCAGCGGTTCTTGGGCAGGTACCCGGGCTTACAGGATGTCCTGAGGCAGGCCAGGAAAGTCTGTGTGCATTTCCGCAGATCTTATAATGCCAGTGCTCGCCTGGCTGAGCTGCAAAAGGAGTTGAACCTGCCCAAGAACCGCCTTATATGTGACATGCCCACCAGGTGGAACTCAACGTTGGCCATGCTGCAGCGGCTGCACACGCAGCAGAGGGCCATCAATGAGTACCTGTGCGACTACGGCACCAGGACAGGGTCAGGGGAGCTTGTTTTTTTTTCTCCACGCCAGTGGGGCATGATCAGGGATGCATGCACTGTCCTGGCACCATTTGAGGAGGCCACGAGGATGGTGAGCAGTGACAGTGCATGCATCAGTGACACTGTACCTCTTGTCCACCTGTTGGAGCACACGCTGCGTGGAATAATGGACAGGGCACTTGAGGCAGAACAGAGGCAGGAAGAGGAGGACTTCCTTGCCTCTCAAGGCCCCCTTTACCCAGACAGTGTTCCTTCTGTCCCACCCATCGCACAGGAAGAGGAAGAGGAGGAGGAGGAGGAGGAGGAGGATTGAGTCAGCATGGAGGTGGAGGCTGGCACTCAGCATCATCAGCAGCAGTCTTTTAGGGATGATTTACAGTCCCAAGAAACCAGTGGACTTGTACGTGGCTGGGAGGAGGTGACTGCGGATCATGTCGTCCTTAGTGACCCAGAGGACTCCGGAGCGAATGCCTCAGCAAACCTACGCTGCATGGCCTCCCTGATCCTGCAAAGTCTGCGGAAGGATCCTCGTATTCTTCGGATCAAGGAGAGGGACCATTACTGGCTGGCCACTCTCCTTGATCCACGGTACAAGGGTAAGGTTGCGGACCTTATGTTACCGTCGCAGAGGGAGCAGAGGATGAGACAACTCCGGGAGGCCTTGCAGAAAGGTCTGTGCAACGCGTTCCCAGAGACTGGGAGGTTACAAACTCCTGGTCCAGGACAACGAGTTGCTGAGGCTTCGGCCAGTCAAAGAAGGAGCGGTGGGGAAGGTGGCCGTCTGACCGATGCGTTCAGACAATTCTTTAGTCCGCAGCCCCAAAGTATGATTGGTTCCAGCAACCATCGCCAGCGTCTGATAAACATGGTGCAGGAATATCTAGGGGCAAGGTCAGACTTGGACACCTTCCCCACCGAAAATCCTCTGGCTTACTGGGTCTTGAGGATGGATCACTGGCCAGAGCTTGCACAGTATGCAATTGAGCTACTGGCCTGTCCTGCATCCAGCGTTCTTTCGGAACGCACATTCAGTGCTGCTGGAGGATTTGTCACGGATCACAGGGTGCGCCTGTCCACCGACTCGGTTGATCGACTGACTTTCATCAAGATGAACCAGTCTTGGATCACCACCAGCTACCACACACCTGATGCTGATATAACAGACTAATTGATTTTAACATGTCACGTCCCTTCAAGACTGATGCTGATGCTGAGTGCCTGTGCTGTTATGTTGACTGGCTATCCTCCTCCTCCTCCGAGTCCTCAATGATACGATTGATGATGATAGCTTGGAAGATCATTTTTGTTTATGGGTGCCGCCACCAGTGGCTAAGGCCCAATTTTTCAGCCCCTGTTTTACAGGGGCGTGTACTTACAATTTTTTTAGCAATAATTTGCCATAGGGCTCATTGCTGTGCTCCAAGTACAGTATCTGTGAGGGGTTTTAGTGTTGTGCCACCAGTGCCTAAGGCCCAATTTTTCAGCCCCTGTTTAACAGGGGCGTGTCATTACAATTTTTGAAGCAATACTTTGCAACAGGGCTCATTGCTGTGCTCCAAGTACAGTATCTGTGAGGGGTTGTAGTGTTGTGCCACCAGTGCCTAAGGCCCAATTTTTCAGCCCCTGTTCAACAGGGGCATGCAATTACAATTCTTGATGTAATAATTCACAGCAGGGCCCATTCCTGCACCCACCAAGAGTAAGTCTGAGGGCTTACAGTGTTGTGGCAATGCCACCACCACCACCACCACGAAAGGCCCAATTTTTCAGCCCCTGTTCAAAAGGGGCATGTAATTACAATTCTTGATCTAATAATTCACAGCAGGGCCCATTCCTGCACCCACCAAGAGTAACTCTGAGGGCTTACAGTGTTGTGGCAACACCACCACCACCACCACCACCACGAAAAGCCCAATTTTTCAGCCCCTGTTCAACAGGGGCATGCAATTACAATTCTTGATCTAATAATTCACAGCAGGGCCCATTGCTGCACCCACCAAGAGTAACTGTCAGGGCTTACAGTGTTGTGGCACCAGCACCACCATCAAAGCCCCAATTTTTACTACCACTGTTCAAGAATTATATGTAATTAAAATTCCTGATATAATAGTTGACAGCAGGGCGTTCCAGCACCAACCAAGAGTAACTGTGAGTGCTTACAGTGTTGTGCCAACACCAACAACTAAGGGGCCTATTTCTGCAGAGTATATACGGCAGGTCCCTACTTTCAAACATCCAACTTACAAACGACTCCTACTTGCAAACGAAAGAAGACAACAGGAAGTGAGAGGAAATCTACCCCTAGGAAGGAAAATTCTCTCCTGTAAGAATAAATATGGGAGAAAGGTGTCTCCTCTGTACTGATGCTTTATCAGCAATCCTTGTTTCAAGAAAAACACCACATTTCAAAAACAGTTGTCATTGGGACGGAAAGTGAGGTGAAATGTTCTGAACAGGGGCACAGACAGCAAAACAAATGTTACAGGGGTGATAACCCTTACCTATGTTTCCCAAAAAGTTTAAAAATAGATTTTTGGGCTGGAGCTACACTTCAACAATGTACCTGTTCAAAATTACAAACACATTCTACATAAGAACAAACCTACAGTCCCTGTCTTGTATGCACCGCCTGTATACGGCTGTTCAGAGTATATAGGGCCTTTTTTATTTTATGTGCGGGGTTCCCCTTAATATCCATACAAGACCCAAAGGGGCTGGTAATGGGCTGGGGTAGGGGGGGGGGGTCATGGGGTAGCTATGCCATTTTTCTTAAAGATTTTCATCCATATTACCGGGACCAGACATTACATTAAAGCCGCAAGAAGTTTTAAATGGCTTTTTTCCTTTAGAAGTGTCATTTTGTGCAGGGACAGTTCTAAACACGGGAAACACGTGGCACTTCACAGGCATACTTTAGACACCCCCCAGGTACGATATTTAAAGGAATATTTGACTTTTTTTTTTCACTTTATGCATCATTAAAATGACTGCTCCCGAAAAACGACCGTTTTTAAAACTTCTTTTTGCATTGATACATGTCCCCTGGTGCAGAACCCGGGTTCCCAAACCCTTTTTAGGACAATAACATGCATAATAGTTGTTATAATTAGCACTTTAGAATTCGAACGTTCGCATCCATTGTATTTAATAGGGTTCTAATGTTCGTACGAACTTTCGGTCCGTTCGCGGGTTCTGGTGCGAACCGAACCCGGGGGTGTTCGGCTCATCACTAATTATGGCTTGAGCCATAGATGGGGGAAGGGCTCCCTCCCGCAGGGTCCCAGTAAACATAGCAAAAAGAATGGTTACCCCAAAGGGTTTTTTAGCAGCAATGAATTGAGGATAAGTAATAAAGTAAAAACTTTTAATTGGTACATGATTCATTGAAAAATGCAGTAGATTTTAAGATACAAACTCTGGTTGACAATATACACAACAGCATAAAACATCACTTGTGACAGATAAATATCCCAAATAAAACATAGCTGATTGCATAAGCAGCATAGTGGTCCACATGAATATTCTGAATACCCCAGTAAACATAGCATGGAGCCTAGGGGCCACTTCCTCAATGTAACCCTTATAAAACTCAGAGGGAACCCATCTTCTCCCGGGGTCTTCCCCGTCTGCAAGGAGCCAAGGGCCTGCTGGACCTCCTCAAGCGATATCAGGGCATCTAAATGCTCCCCCTCTGAGTCAGAAAGGACAGGGAGAGACACCCCGTCAAGAAACTCACAGAGCTCCTCGCTGTTATATCTCGCCCAGGTTGAGTAAAGGGTAGAATAGTATTTGGCAAAACAAGAATTTATATCTACCAGGTCAGTTGCTAGCTAGGGTCCCATCTCCCTTGCGAAGGTGTGCTATAGAAGAGACTGGGAATTGTTCCTTCGAGATCCAGGCGAGGAGCCTACCTGTCTTATCCCCCCGTTCAAAAATCCGCTGAGTCTGGGAGAGTTGCTTTTTATTCACCTTAGCTACTCTAAGCAGTGTCACCTCACGTTAAGCGACGTTCATGTCTTGTGCTGTAATTGGTTTGGATGTGAGGGCAAACCGGGATTCGAGGGCTTGAGCATTAGCCTCTGCCTCCTCAAGCACTATCCTATCGTTTCTGCGTTCCCTGGCTATGGAAGACCTACAACAACCCCGCATATGGGCCTTAAAGGCCTCCCAGACACTGCCCGGCCGACCCAGCATTTAACAACCAAAACCCCCGAATCTGCCTGGCCATTTCAAACTCAATAGTAGGGTGCTCAATCCAGTACCTAGAAAGGCGCCAGAGTCTACTTTATATGTCTTTAATTATGTATTTATTGAATGTATATGAATGAGTAACATTATACAATAATAATCACAAAAAAAAAAAATTTGATAGCACTATACATGCACATTCATCCAGCACTTATATTTCTATAAAATTAACTATTTCATTTTCCAGATTCACTTTTAAGTTAATTCACCTGGATACACATATGTGCCCCTGCACCCAACCACACGTTTGTTATTAACCAAATTTCATTTAAATAATTGATTAGTTTCAATTACACAATTGATCACATGTTCAATATGCACTAGTATATATTTGTAGCAAAGTTTTGTGGTTGTATAGCTATGACTTAGCACTGTTGAGAGCGTGAAACGCGTCAGTATTTATCCTGTACCCTGCTGTGGTGTGTACTTTTGTTATTTTGCACAATAAAGGCATTTTTATTGGAGTGCGGCTGTCCAGACCTTCCCTCTTCTAAGGGTTAAAACCCTCCTAGACGTTATCCAAAATGCAAAAAAAGGTTTAGCTTTAGTTCTACTTTAGAAATACTTTTTTGTTGTAAATATCAGTTTTGATGTAGTAGGTTGTGTACATCGCACAGATATGCCACTTTACAGCTAGTCATTTAATGTCATTAAACTCAGACTATGAAAAACTCTCATTACACGCTATATAACAGAGCGTGCATACTCACAAAGCCACTTAAGTATTTGTTTTGTGTAGAGCAGGGGTGCCCAACCACTAGCCCGCAGGCCACATGTGTCCAGCGGAGCACTCTGATGTGCTCTGGGATGGCGGGTCGGCAAGCGCAGATCATGGGTTACTGACCCGCCATCCCAAATCATCAGTGTTGAGAATTAAGCCGGCAGCTAGAGGAAGCATGCAGCTGCAGTAGAGAGCAGAGCTGATGCTTCAAGTATAGCGCCGCCTCCTGTCACAGGTGGAGTGATACTGAATGTACCCTGCTTGGGACAGCAACAGCCAGCAATACCTGCAGGATTCCTGAAGTGAAGATTGAGGTCAGTTTTTAATGAAAATCAAAAAGCAATGGGCATATCTGTTCTGTGCACTGGTTACTCTGGGATGCTTTCAAACTGATCCGCAGGTGCAGTGCATTGCATCTGCAGCTTACCTGCACTGAGCCATAGACTTCTGTTATAACCTGTGGGTTTGGTGCACTTTCTGAAAGCGCACTAAAACTTCTAAATGCAGGAGTTTTGGTGCACTTTTGGAAAGTGCGCCACATCTGCAGGCTATAATAGAATTCTATGGCAAAGTGCAGCTAACTGTCAGGAAAGCCACAGGTGCATTGTGCTGCACCCGCGGTGTGGGTAAACTGCAGCTTATCAGTGTGAAATCAGCCTTAGGCTCTTTTCACGTGATCGGTCTGATTGGGAAAAACTGAAAAAACAGACAGGCGGACCCAATCGGACCTTTCATTCACCTCTATATAGCAGCAAGTTGTAAATGGACTTGTGACTGTTTTCACACGCCTACCTCCAATTCAATCCGCAAAAAAAATAAGCAGAAGGGAATCCGCCCTTCCATCTGGGCGGATCGGATCAAAGGGTCCATAGAGTAGCGCAGGCTGTGGGCACACGGACATGTCCTCCGACAGCTCTGCTCATTTTGACCCAAGGCCGGATACCAAGTCACTTAAGTGGCCCTCGGTCTTCAAAAGGTTGGGCACCCCTGGTGTAGAGTGAAATATACCTGGTTGATCCTTCCTTCAGCTATCCCGCCCATCTTCTCTGTTTTGCTATTGCAGTCTAAGATTGTGTAGACCAGCTGTTATCATCTACTGAGCATGCTCCAGTTTTAGTTCCTTTCTGAGCTGTTCATTTCCTCCTTTTTTTTTTATTTGTTCAGCCCACATAACTATAAAATCACACATGTGGGTGTTTACACAGTGGTAAATGACACACATAACATAAACAGTGGTCCTACCCCACCTAAGACTGGCTGGCAACAGCCTGCAACAGTCTGAGACAAACCCAAACAATGTTCCAGTAGTCTGAAAAGGTGGAATTAATAGATCTCTTGACAGATATTGTTGACAAATATTTCTGTCCCAAGTGAAGGAGCCTCTCCAACCCAGTCTGTAGGAGGGCCACCATACTCCCTGTGACCATTAACCTGCACAAATCTACTATTACACCTTTCCATCCACTCTAGAAGGGAAGCTTTATTTACCTTTTTCAGAGAAGTAATCCAAGACTCGCTCTCAGTGTCTATTACATGGTTGTCCATCATTAGAGAATGATCTGCTCTCTCCATGGGCCTGAATCAGTGGGTAGGAGGCTTTCCCCTAATTCTCTCCAAAAGCCCCTGCCCTGGTTGGGTCTCTCACACATGCTTTATGATTAATCCCCAGATTTCATGTGCTGATCTCTGTATCTTGGCACTGAGGTAGATGGTACACAGAGCATGTGCGGCTCTTGAATTCAAGAGCTATTAGAGAGAGAGAGTGGGCATCATCGGCTGGAGTGCCACAGCAACATCTTCTCCTGGATGCAGATGTTGCAGTAGTGTGGTGTGCTATCTACCCCATTGTCATGACATTGAGCTGGGCATCGTAAAAACACGAATCAGAGAGTGTGTGCTCTAGTAATGGCAGAGGTGAGTACCTTGTGTCGTGCATCTGTAAAGATACATATCAGGGCTACATAAAAGAAGGGGTTTTGTCGGTGAAAATAAAGCTTTGTTAGTTAAAAAAATTGGCTCATTTTTTAGCTGGCTCCTAGATTCAAAGGAAATTTGTCAAGCCCTGAGTTATGTGAATGAATTATGGAAATAACCACTTCTCTGTTTAGTATCACTTTAATGCAATGTTGCATTTTTTTAATGTTTCATTTAAGCATTACTAGTGTAGCGGGTATGTACTTTCCCGAGTGTAAATTTGAACTTGGCAGAGACATTAGTGATGTGTAATTTCCTGCAGCCCAGCAGGTGGCGCTGTCGCCCTGGGCTGGGGTTGAATCATTGCTGTGTGTCGCGCCTCCTTTTTGTCCTCCCTCGGCAGCGGTATGGTGGGGTGGGGAACCCGCCGTGCTTGCTGGGAGAGGGTATAAAGGGGCCGGCCATCTTTGTCACGGGGACGAGTCCCAGGCACCTTCAGCCTGTGGACGGTGGTTCGTGTCGGTTCTCTAGGCGGGCCTAGGCCTAGAGGACAGCCGGAGGTCATGTTCCATCCCAGGCACCTTAGGCCTGGGGTGAGGTACTCGGATGGAGGTCTGGAGCTCAGTGCCCAAGGAGATCCTATGGAACCCCGGGTGTGGGTACCTGAATCCGGAAGGCTTAATGGACCGGGGGGAGCTCCTCACTTGAAGACCTTGTGCAGCATATTGCCAGTGGCCGGGAAATTCCCCCTCACTCTGAGACCGCAGCCCACTTTCAGGCAGGAAAGTGGAGAACACATTGTGTCTGGGCCTACTCGCATCCACACCTCCTTTTCTGTTCTGTTTCTACCAAGGGAGTTCAACTGATTGTGTTCATTCGACAAGAATAAAGGAGTGTTGAACTTTAATGGTGTGGGGCTCATTTCCTGACAGACATTGTTCAAGGTAACTCTCGGTGGAGGCTCCAGGTGCACAACACTGACCCGAAGGTAAAAGAACTTTGCTTGTATCACACTGACACCTGTGGTGAAGGCCAGGCGTGGTGTCCCCGCTCCCTTCCCCTCTGAAAGATACCCCTAGACAAGAGACAGACGAGCTGAAGAGAAAGAGGGGAGTGAGGAGGGCGCTACACGTGGGGGCTCGGGTCCGGCAGTGGCGTATCCAGGGTATGGCAGATGTGGCATGTGCCATGGGCGCTATGTGAAGGGGGGCGCTCGTGAGTGGCTGGGCAGCAAGGCACTTATCACATACTTGTCAGCAATAGTTAAAATTTTGTTGGGACATTCCTGGGTTTTGGACCTGTGGCCGTCCTATGTAGTTTCCAGAAAAATCGTTTTAGGCATGGATCAACTGGGCTGAGGTGTCTGATCCCCCCCTAAAAAAAACTTGAACTGCTCCGCTCTCCCTGGGCGCCGCCCACACAGTATGCTGGGAGAGATGTAGCGGCTAGCTACTAGCTAAGTAGATAGCAGGGGCATCTTAGCCAATCAGCGCCCTCAGAAGTGTCAGCTGACTGCCGACTGCCATCACATGACAAGTAAGATGGCTGCCCCTGTTGCATGCTGCTAATGGTGTTGGTTCACTCAGTCCTGAGGGTGCAGAGCTCGGAGGTGTCTGTCACCCACTCTCTGGGAGCCTCAGCACCGTGCCCAAGAGGAGAGGGGACGCTGTGGCCTTGGCTGCATTGAAGAACACCATCCAGCAGAACGGTGAGTGATACAGGCTGACAGGGGGAGGGAGGGAAATCATAGATAAGGTGAGAACATGAGAAAGTGGAAGCTCATTACAGAGCTGATACCAGGAGGAGCTCCCGTTGTTTGTGACATGTAATGAGGATGGAGTGCTCATGGCAAAGGTGATACCAGGAGATGGGTCTCTCTCTCTCTCTCTCTCACACACTGTGTCACAGCTGCAGAAGTTTAAGCAGCAGCAGCAGCAGCAGCAACAGCAGCTCACCCGTCCTGTATGCAGATCAGCCAGCACTCACAGTGGTTAGGAAATTATTCCCCTTGCTCTTTATCTATTTACACTGCACACAGGACAGGTGAGCACACTGATTAGACTTCTGGAAGACACTGCAAGAGTGTGACACAGTATTCCTGATGATTTGCAGCTGTTTCTGGAGAGCTCTTTAGTGCCAGAGTCCTGGGTGCTCTGCATGATTTGTTTGTTTTTATATGGCCTTTCAGGATTTAGGCTGGTCAGGCTTGGATCTTCACAGACTTTTTAACCATTTATTGTCTTACTAACTGTGCTTGGAAAATAGACTGTTGGTAAGCCAAAAACTGCAGTCTTTGAGCTCCTGTACCATGCCCGCAGTCTGACCATCTCCTGTACCATGCCCGCAGTCTGACCATCTCCTGTACCATGCCCACAGTCTGACCATCTCCTGTACCATGCCCGCAGTCTGACCATCTCCTGTACCATGCCCGCAGTCTGACCATCTCCTGTGCCATGCCCGCAGCCCATGATCATCTCCTGTGCCATGCCCGCAGCCCATGATCATCTCCTGTAATATATATATATATATATATATATATATATATATATATATATATATACGCATATACACAAGGACATACAGTTACACTGACATCATACAGGTGTGTGTGCATTGAGTGTGTGTTATATTGTTTTTGTATGAGTTACTGTGTGCACCAATGTATTTTAATGACTGAGTGCCAGTGTTGGTATCATCAGTGATTTTTGTATCAGTGTGTGTGTGTGTGTGTGTAGAAAGAGTAGAAACAGAAAAATATGACTTTGAGCACATCATAGACCAGTTTGCATTAGTGAAAGCAAGGAAGGTGCAGTTGTAAGTTTTATGTAGTGCCAATCCATAATTTGTTAATTGAAAGATTAAAGAGCTTGACTTGTCATTTGGTTAGCTGTCCTTTCTGTTAAGGTTATCTGAAAGATGGGTTTCAAATGTTTTGACAGGGGCGCAGTTTCAGTGCTTGCCATAGGCGCCATTTTCACTAGATACGCCTCTGGGGTCCGGTATAGTGTTTGTGCACCACAGAAATTGAACGTGTCTGCTGGAAGAGTTACGAGTAGGCAGGCCTTCATTGGCCAAAGTGCATCCCTGCTCGAAGTCGTGGACATGACCCAATGAAGGGAAAGGCCCGCGCAGAAGAGTGGAAAAAGGGGGAAGTTCAGCCGTGTGAAGTACTACACGTGGGGGCTTCTATTGCACTGCGCCACCAGGCACACCCCCATCGCTTAGTTCGTGGGCGTGACTTAGAAACAGAAAAGAAGAAAAGCCCGCGAACTGGAGCAAAGGGGAGGAGTCCAATACGTGTGAAGTACTACACGTGGGACGTTGGCGCAAAAACTTTGCAGTGGCGCTGGATCAGCAACAGGTCGCCATGTTCGGACATACATCGTGGATTCCAATTCACCCTTCCACCACGACATTGACTGCTGCTGCTCCGGTAACAGATACGGGGATCCGGCTAAAGCCAAGGGGTCGATTCGCCCTGTATTCGTGCATGGACGTTGAGGCCCTGGGTGTGATTTGTCCCGGCTGTTCGGGAATGGTGTGCCAGCTGAAGCCATTCGGGCGATGTGAGGCCTGTGGGGAGTTCCTGTTCGAAGTGGATCCGGTGGTTGAGAAGCCGAGAACCATCTACCCTGGCCGTGCTACGGGCAACACCACTCAGAGAGGAGGAATCACTGCTGTGACAGCCATCCCTGCGCACACTGCAGCGACCGCGGAGGAGGACGTAAAAACTAAACGGGAGAAATCGGAGGATGCTGACTCGGTCACCACTGTCTCGCAGCGTCCACCACCGAAGAGAAAGACCGGTATGGTAGCCCCGACCAGCGGTTGTGGTGGACCGTCTCGCCCGCTTATGCCTGGCGGAGAGATTTGGTGTGTGGGAAGAGGTGAGAGCTCGGTCTCCACTACAGGGTACCTGCCTGCGGAGGAGTGTGACACCTCTGACCTAGAGTCGGACATGGGAGACGACGTTGCAATAGATGAACTGTTTTCAGAAAAGAGCTGGGACAAAGTACCTCTCGCTTCATTCCGGAGGACCAGGGATCCACCCATGTCTACAGGGGAAAGTACACCCCGGGTGGAGGCACCAGCGCCTGAAGAGAGGTCCCATCCCCAGCCTGCCTCTACATCTCCGGTGCCATCTGTACAGAAGACCGGAGAAAAGAGACTGTTACTGCGGGCACCAATGCCCAGGTCAGATGTGATCAAGGTCCCTCGCCACCCGGACTCAATAGTTTTGCCTGGTGAACGGGACAAAGCTACCATGCCTCCTTTGGCGAGACTACAGCGCCTATTTGGCCAGAAGGTTGCTGCAGAGTACGGATGGGAGTATCCATACTTGTCGAAGGAACTGCTCTATGAGGTGGAAGTGTGCCGGGAGCGCTGGTACAATGACTTTGTGTGGACCCACCTTCAGGTTCCCCACTCCCGCAGGTACCTGGCATGCTCTCCAAAGGCCTCTCAACATTTTAAAGACTGCAAGGCAGAGTGGATGTTGGGACGGCACATCCATGCAGACAAGGTGTTGATCCGGCGCAAGGAAGGAGAAGATGTGGAGTATCATCTGGAGACTATGGATCAACACTTGAAGCCACTTGTTCTGCCGCATCCCCGCTTTTATCTGTAGGAGAGAAAAGACTCCGTTCTTGTTATGCTGCTGAACTTTCTGGGGCCCGTTGCTTTTGTGCTCAGAGGAATGAAGGACTGTTCCTGTTGTTCTTCACTTTCCTGCAAGAGATCATGGACTCTGGGTAGATAGGGCCAAAGAGAAGAGGAAAGTTCCACGAGTGCAGTTACCGCGGTGCTGTCACCAGGTGGCAGTGTTGCGCAACGTTAAACACTTTTCACGCACTCACTCTTTGGAGGAAAGGGATTTCTTCCAGGAGAAGTTTCTTTCCTCTCACACGAACACATGTGTCAGGGTTATATGTGTTAATCCCCTTTTCTTTTCCCTCTGCAGGAGAGCATCCCATCAAGACCACTGAGTATGGGGTGGTTCTTAGTCAGGATGGGTGGGGAAAGTAAAATGTGAATATGTGATTCGAAGTATTGTTTAATGCTGTTGTTTTTATTATTTCTGTATTCCCTTTTTATTACAGGGCTCAGACACAATGTTTTAGTTGGGTAGTTTTTTCTAAAAGTTTTATTTTTGTACAATTGTTAGTCAGTCTCTGGATTGGATTATGTCAGCCGTTGAGGGCATGATTTACTCCAGACACTGGGGACCAGTGTCAAACCACCAGGGGGAGAGTGTAGCGGGTATGTACTTTCCCGGGTGTAAATTTGAACTTGGCAGAGACATTAGTGATGTGTAATTCCCTGCAGCCCAGCAGGTGGCGCTGTCGCTCTGGGTTGGGGTTGAATCATTCCTGTGTGTCGCGCCTCCTTTTTGTCCTCCCTCGGCAGCGGTATGGTGGGGCGGGGAACCCGCCGTGCTTGCTGGGAGAGGGTATAAAGGGGCCGGCCATCTTTGTCACGGTGTCGAGTCCCAGGCACCTTCAGCCTGTGGACGGTGGTTCGTGTCGGTTCTCTAGGCGGGCCTAGGCCTAGAGGACAGCCGGAGGTCGTGTTCCATCCCAGGCACCTTTGGCCTGGGGTGAGGTACTCGGATGGAGGTCTGGAGCTCAGTGCCCAACACTGAGTTCCTCGAGGGAAGGAGATCCTAGGGAACCCCGGGAGTGGGTACCCGATTCCGGAAGGCGTAATGGACCGGGGGTAGCTCCTCACTCGAAGACCTGGTGCAGCATATTGCCAGTGATGGGTGAGTCTCTCATCGGAGACCGCCTGGAAGGAAATTCCCCCTCGCTCGGAGACCGCAGACCACTTTCAGGGAGGAAAGTTGAGAACACATTGTGTCTGGGCCTACTCGCATCCACACCTCCTTTTCTGTTCTGTTTCTACCAAGGGAGTTCAACTGATGGTGTTCATTCGAGAAGAATAAAGGAGTATTGAACTTTAATGGTGTGGGGCTCATTTCCTGACAGACATTGTTCAAGGTAACTCTCGGTGGAGGCTCCAGATGCACAACACTGACCCGAAGGTAAAAGAACTTTGCTTGTATCACATTGACACCTGTGGTGAAGGCCAGGCGTGGTGTCCCCGCTCCCTTCCACTCTGAAAGATACCCCTAGACAAGAGACAGACAAGCTGAAGAGAAAAAATTGAATTTTTTTATCTTTTTTTTTGCTCTGTTACATGTCACCAGGGAAGTGCGCATCTCCCCGTGTCATATAAGCTCAGAAAAAGGCCATTACAGTTTTTTTAACATTCAGCTCCTATTGACATCAATGGGGGATTTGGATTAAATACCTGAACTTTAGTCATGGTCGCCAAACCAGCTACGGACTGAACCCAGGATGTTCAGCTCACTTCTGGCTACACTCACACAAAAAAATATATATAGTACATACAATGCCAATTTAAAACCATAGTTGGTTAATTTATACAATGTAGCTTGGATAGGGACCTTTAATGGGCCACAGATACCAGTAATTGCTCTGTCCGATCTAACACCAGATTCGAATTCCCTCTATCAGCAGTTACTCAACGGGGGGGGGGGGGGGAGACTGGTAGGCCAACCTTGTATACAGTACTTTCAGGCTGCATGTTTTGATACTTGACCATAACTTGTGAAATGTGATGTAATGCATTAAGCTATTCTTAATGAAAGTTGCATCCAGTGCAGAAAGCAGAGTTGAGCTGAATCCCATATAATGACGTACTATACATGCGGTTGGACATACAATACTGAAATGCTTAGAAAAGAAAAGTAAACCATATTATATACATAAAAATTGCAAGCATTTACAAGAAAATAAAAACCCGCTAAAGGTGAAAATCCCGTTGATTATTCTTTAAGCTTGCTTTGTGGGGAGGATGCAATGTTTTTAATTTTTTGAGAGCAGTGAGTAAAAGAACATTTTTCAGGATAAAAAGTCCTGCTGATAGCGACAAATAAGATAATGAAAAATTAAAAGCTCATTAAAGAACCGTTAATCCCGTACTCTTGTCACCAACCTAAGAAGTATTATACAATTAATCAGGATGGTGCTACACCTCTCTGTGTTGTTTTTCAAAGTGCTCAACGACTTGGCCTTTTTAAGCAGAAAATTTGTTCTGTGTATTTGTGAAAGAATGCACAACGACATAATTAGACGTATAAAAAGGAGAAAAACATTTCATAGGAGAGGGAAGGGAGCCAAGAATAGGCTTTACATTCTAGGGAACAAGCATTGCGACTCATCATGATGAGCCCCCCTGCAATTTTCCTTGGCATAAAGCAGCTCCAGATGGAGGCGTTTAGATTTGCCTTGTGACACATGTGCTTCTGTCTAGTAGAGGTAAAACAAACAAATTGCACTGTTAAATGGGAACTTTGAAAATATTTGTAAATTTTCTAGTCATACTAAAACAGGGAGACAGGAAGACAATTGTTGTGAACAAGCAAGCTATCGCTTGTGAAACGCGTCTACCATTGCCTGTATCTGTCTGACCCTTTTTGACAATAAAGATGACATCAAGATAAGTTGGAGTTCCAGTGTGCGACCAATTGACTTTGACATATGCGGGAGCCAATGGTGCCACTGCTCTGTCTCAGCCAATCAGGAGGAGTGTCCTGGATGGCTGAGGGTATTGTGGACATCGCTGGAGAGACAAGGGGCTCAGGTAGGTAATTAGGGGGATGCTGGGGGGGCTGCTACATACAGAAGTTTTTTTAACTTAATGCATAGAATGCATTAAGATAAAAAACCTTCTGCCTTTACAACTCCTTTAACATTAAGTGGGATTCTTTTATGAATAGCATTTATATCCCAGTTCATAGTATATATTTTATGATTTTTAGGCCGGGTTCACACTTGTGCGACACGACAGCCGCCCTACTTTGGATCCGACTTTGCCCTGCGACTCAAAGCCGACATATGTCCTACTTTCAATGAACGGGGATCCGACTTGGATCCCCGCCAATACCAGGCACTGTTTGGTATGAATCTTGAGGGTGAACTCCACGCCAAATTTTAAATAAAAAAACGGCATGGGTTCCCCTCCAGGAGCATACCAGGCCCTTCGGTCTGGTATGGATTTTAAGGGGAACCCCCTAAGCCGAAAAAAACGGCGTGGGGGTCCCCCTCAAAATCCAAACCAGACCCTTATCCGAGCACGCAACCTGGCAGGCCACAGGAAAAGAGGGGGGCGAGAGAGCGGCCCCCTACCTCCTGAACCGTACCAGGCCGCATGCCCTCAACATGGGGGGTTTGATGCTTTGGGGCAGGGGGGCGACCTGCGGCCCCCCCACCCCAAAGCACCCTGCCCCCATGTTGATGGGGACAAGGGCCTCTTCCTGACAACCCTGGCCGTTGGTTGTCGGGGTCTGCGGACGGGGGGCTTATCAGAATCCAGGAGCCCCCTTTAATAAGGGGGCCCCCAGATCCCGGCCCCCCACCCTATGTGAATGAGTATGGGGTACATCGTACCCCTACCCATTCACCTGGTGGAAAAAAATATCAATAAAAAAACACTACACAGGTTTTTAAAGTAATTTATTACACAGCTCCGGCGGTCTTCTTCCGATTCCGGGGGTCTCTTCCGACTTCGGGGGTCTTCTCCCGACTCCAGGAGTCTCTTCCGACTTCGGGGGGGGTCTTCTTCCGACCCTGGGTGTCTCTTCCGACTTCGGGGGTCTCTTCTTCTGCTCTCCGGTTCTTTCTGCCTTGTGCCAGGTGCCTTCACTATCTTCTTCCAGCTCTTTTGCTAGCGGGGGCCCGGTCTTCTTCGTCGCCTTCTTCCCTCTTCTCCTCCTCGATGTTCACTCATCGCTTCCTCCCGCTGTAATGCTGGGTGTGCGGTCCGCAACGATTTATATAGGCCTCTCATGACGTCACAGTCGCATGCTCCCATGACGTCAGTCACATGCTCCGGGGCCACCCAGCATTACAGCGGGAGAAAGCGGCGTGTCAACATCGAAGAGGAGAAGAGGGAAGAAGATGGCGATGGGAAGACCGGGCCCCTCCACTAGCAAAAGAGCTGAAGGGAAGATAGTGGTGCAGCCCAGCAGAAGGACAATGGAGAGTGGGAGGAGACGACAGGGAAGACCGGGCCTCTCCGCTAGCAAAAGAGCTGGAAGAAGTTAGCGGAAAAGCCCGGTAGAAGGAAAAAGGCACTGGAGAGCAGAAGAAGACCCCCGATATCGGAAGAAGAGAACCCCGAAGTTGGAAGAAGAGACCCCCGAAGTCGGAAGAGACCCCGAAGTCGGAAGAAGACCCCTGGAGCTGTGTAATAAATTACTTTAAAAACCTGTGTAGTGTTTTTTTATTGAATTTTTTTTCCACCAGGTGAATGGGTAGGGGTATGATGTACCCCATACTCATTCACATAGGTTGGGGGGCTGGAATCTGGGGCCCCCTTATTAAAGGGGGCTCCTGGATTCCAATAAGCTCCCCGCCCACAGACCCCGTCAACCAACGGCCAGGGTTGTCGGGAAGAGGCCCTTGCCCCCATCAACATGGGGGAAGGGTCCTTTGGGGTGGGGGGGGCACAGGTCGCCCCCTTGCCCCAAAGCACCAAACCCCCCATGTTGAGGGCATGCAGTCTGGTATGATTCAGGAGGGAGGGGGGCCGCTCTCTCATCCCCCCTCTTTTCTAGCGGCCTGCCAGGTTGCGTGCTCAGATAAGGGTCTGGTTTGGATTTTGAGGGGGACCCCCACACCGTTTTTTTGGCTTAGGGGGTTCCCCTTAAAATCCTTACCAGACCGAAGAGCCTGGTATGCTCCTGGAGGGGAACCCATGCCGTTTTTTTTTTTTTTTTTTATTTGGCGTCGAGTTCCCCCTCAAGATCAGCAGAGCACAAGTTGCATGCCAAAGTCGGATCATGCAAGACCGCGGTCTGACTTTGATCCGACTTCAATGATAGTCAATGGGCTGAAGTAGGATCAAAGTCGGACCAAAGTAGTACAGGGAGCATCTTCAAATTTGGACCGACATGTATCGAACCAGTTAAGACGGCTCCCATAGGGAAACATTGATTTTCACACGTCATGCGACATGAGCTCCCAATGTTGGAGCGTTTGTCGGAGAAGTGTGAACCCGGCCTTATCATATAAGCTGTATTAAGTTGGAGAAGTAGTATGTGTCAGGGCTGCATTCAGCCCTTCCTTCTCTGTGCTGGTAGCTCAGCTATCAGCTAATTGCCAGCTTCCATCTCTCCAGTGATCCACCTGTTGATGATCCGCTCGTCAGCTGCCTACTTAAGGATTTCCAGTTCATTTGCTCTTCGCCTTCGCCTGTGTTAACATCACTACAGATTTTCTCCTGCGTTCCAGCTGAAGACCTGCTTGACTACGTTCCCTCTGGCTACAGATCCTGCTTGCTGGACTCTACCTTTATCCCTGGCTCTTGGATATTGGCTTGGCTGACTACCTGCTCCGGTTACTGAACCCTGGCTTGTTTTACTACGCTTACTCTGTTTGCCTTTTATTTTTATTATTAAACAAGTGTGATTTAACTGTACTTCTGTTTCAGTCTGATTCATGGTTCCTGACAGTAGGCGAAGGCCATGACTTCAGAAGGTGCAGCCAATCCACTTGTTGATAATATTTTTTCCAGATTGGATGACCTGGATCACAGCATTGCCACAGCGATAAGGACACTCCTAAGTCGTACGGCTCATCTAGAGTCTCCCACTGTGGCTGCTCCGGTAGTCCCTGTGCAGGCAGACCCTGCTGCTGCTCCAGCCTCTGTGCAGGCACCCACCTCAAGTATTTCCTCTTTAAAGGGTATGTCTGGTTCCGCTCCGCTTCCCCAGCGATTTGGGAGCGATCCAGTCCAATGCAGAGGTTTTCTCAACCAGGTTGAGATATATTTTGAGATGCTGCCCCAGGCGTTTCCCACGGACAGAAGCAAAGTAGGTTTCGTGATTTCTTTGCTTTCTGAGAGAGCCTTGGCCTGGGCAAACCCTCTATGGGAGACACAAAAACCCGTGGTCCTGAGTTATCCAGAATTTGTGGCTTCCTTCAAAAGGGTATTTGACGTTCCGCTTTTGCTGCCAAGTGCCTCATGTCCATCAGAGTATGAGAACTGTTGCTGATTACGCCATTGAATTCCGTACTCTGGCAGCAGAGGTTGCGTGCAACAATGAGGCCCTCGTGGCTGCGTTTTCTCATGGTCTCTCAGATAACATCAAAGATGAGATAGCAGCCCGAGATATACCCACCGAGCTGGAGAGGTTGATCACATTTGCCATCCTCATTGACTCCAGACTCCAGACTCAGAGAGAGACTTTCTCTTAAGGAGCGCTTGCGGAAGCCTCCTGTACGTTTGTCTCAGAGCTTTGCAGTCCCACCCTTGCCTCCCTCACCTCCCATGCCACCTGGTACCGAGTCGGTCATGCACTTGGGCTTCACGCATCTCTCCGCGGATGAGAGAGCCCTTAGGAGGAGGGAGAAATTGTGCATTTATTGTGGCCAGGCCGGTCACTTTTTGAAGTCTTGTCCTACCCGTCCTGGGAACGCCCGAACCTTGAGGTCCTGTCATGGACAGACCCTAGGTGGCGTTGTTTTGTCTCTAGTTGCCCAGAAGGATAAGCCCCTGGTTTCGGTTACCCTGTCGTGGGCTGAGTCGCCCGTCGAGATACAGGCTCTAATCGACTCCGGGGCTGCAGGCCTGTTCATTGATGCTGCCTTTGTGTCTAAGCACTCGATTCCGCTGCAGCTGCGTGACACTCTACTTGCCATTGAGGCTCTTGACCGGAGACCTCTACAGCCTGTGACTCATGAGACAGTTCCGTTGTCCATGGCCGTAGGGGCTCTTTACCATGAGGTAATCCAATTCCAAGTTATTTCCTCACCTAAGTTTCCGCTAGTTATTGGTTACCCTTGGTTACAGAGGCACAACCCGTCTTTAGATTGGCTCCGTGCTGAGGTTCTGTCCTGGTCGCCACAGTGCAGTGAGAGATGCTTCCAGAAGGTAGACAAGGCTCTGCACATCTCTTCACTCTCCTCCCTGCCGGTGGAGTATCGCGAGTTTAGCGATGTCTTTGACAAGGGTCAAGCTTGTACGTTGCCTCCACACCGGTCGTATGATTGCGCAATTGACCTTCAACCTGGTGCCATACCCCCTCATGGCCAGGTTTACCCTTTGTCGGTCTTGGAGGATAAAGCCATGGAGGAGTATGTTGCAGACGCACTTTCTCAAGGTTTTATCCGCAAATCCTCATCTCCTGCCGGTGCTGGTTTCTTTTTTGTAAAGAAGAGTGGTGAACTGAGACCTTGTATCGATTATAGGGGTCTCAATCGTTTCACCATAAAGAATGCCTATCCGATTCCGTTGATTACGGAGTTATTTGACCGCCTCAAGGGAGCAACCGTCTTCACGAAGCTTGATTTGAGAGGGGCATACAATCTCATCAGGATTAAGCAGGGCGACGAGGGGAAAAACTGCGTTTAATACCAGAACAGGTCATTATGAGTACCTCGTAATGCCTTTTGGCCTCTGTAATGCTCCAGCAGTTTTCCAGGAGTTTATTAATGATGTCCTCCGAGATTTGTTGCAATTATGTGTGGTGGTCTATCTCGATATCCTCATATTTTCCAAGTCCCTGGAGAGACACCACACAGATGTCTGCCGAGTGCTACAAAAACTAAGAGAACAATCTCTATTGTAAGCTGGAGAAGTGTGAATTCCATCGGGAACAGGTCAAATTCCTGGGTTATGTAATTTCCACAGCTGGTTTTTCAATGGACCCAGAGAAACTTTCTGCTGTCCTACAGTGGCATCGACCCGTGGGTTTACGTCCTCTGCAGCGTTTTCTTGGCTTTGCCAACTATTATCGGAAGTTTATTCGTAACTTCTCGTCTCTGGTCAAACCCTTGACTGATATGACCAGAAAGGACGGTAACCCACAGACTTGGTCTCCAGAGTCCATTAAGGCTTTTGAGAGTCTTAAAACTACCTTTGTTTCTGCTCCTGTGTTGGCACATCCTGATCCTATGTTGCCTTTTATCCTTGAGGTTGATGCTTCTGAGACTGAAGTTGGTGCTCTTCTGTCTCAACGTCCTAGCTCTGACAGCACTATGGATCCATGTGGCTACTTTTCCAAGAAATTGTCACCTGCGGAGTGCAATTACGAGATTGGTGACAGGGAGCTTTTGGCGATCATTTTAGCCCTGAAAGAATGGAGACATCTCCTCGAAGGTACCACTGTGCCGGTGCTCAATCTTACTGACCATAAGAATCTCACATTCTTGTCTGAGGCTAAGCACCTTTCTCCCAGAAGGGCACGATGGGCTCTTTTCTTGTCGAGTTTCAATTATATTGTCTCATTCTTACCCGGTACTAAGAATGTAAGGGCTGACGCCTTGTCACAACAATTTTCCTCCACTTCCAAGATGGAGTCGGTTCTGGTTCCTGTGATTCTTCCTGATCGTATTTTGGCTACGGTTCGCACCAGTCTCACTTCTCCTTTGGGAGACAAAATTCTGGCTGCTCAGGTCGATGCTTCTCCTGAGAAACCTTGTGATCGCTGCTTTGTACCCGAGTACTGCCGTGCTCCAGACTTATCATTCTCCCAAGGCTGCTGGCCACCCTGGGAAGAATCAACTCTGTTGGGCTATTTCCCAACAATTCTGGTGGCCTAGTCTACGTGCTGATGTAACCGCCTTCGTAGCTGCCTGTTACATGTGTGCTCAGAGTAAGACTCCACGACACCTTCCAGTGGGCCTCCTACAACCCATACCCAATGGAGAGAGGCCCTGGACCCACCTGTCTATGGATTTCATTGTGGAGTTACCCAACTCCCAGGGCAACACAGTTATCCTTATGGTGGTAGACCGGTTCTCGAAAATGTCCCACTGTATTCCACTTAAGAAATTGCCTACGTCTAAGGAACTGGCTTCCATTTTTGCTCGGGAGATCTTTCGCTTACATGGCCTACCCAAGGTCAATGTCTCAGACAGGGGAAGTCAGTTTGTGTCCCGGTTCTGGCAAGCTTTTTGTGCACAGTTGGGAATTCAGCTTGCTTTCTCCTCTGCATATCACCCGCAGTCTAATGGGGCTGCAGAATGAGCCAATCAGTCTTTGGAGCAATTCCTGCGTTGCTATATTTCTGACCATCACAACAACTGGTCAGACCTCTTACCATGGGCGGCGTTTGCTCACAATAGCGCTCTGAATTCTGCTTCCCGTTTGTCCCCGTTTATGGCGAATTATGGTTTCCAACCTTCCATGTTGCCTGACTCATTTGTTCCTCAGAGTATCCCTGCGTTCGAGGAACATCTCCGTGGTCTTCGTTCCACTTGGGTACAAGTCCAGGAGGCTTTGCGACAGGCTAACGAGAGGTACAGACTCCATGCTGACCGCAGACGCCTGCCTGCGCCTTCCTACCAGGTCGGGGACAGGGTTTGGCTGTCATCTCGCAACCTCCAACTTCGTATTCCTTCTCTGAAGTTTGCACCTCGGTTTATTGGGCCTTTCCGTATCCTTCGCAGTATAAATCCAGTGGCTTGCGCGTTGGACCTTCCTTCTAGTATGCGCATATCTAATGTGTTTCATATCTCCTTATTGAAACCTTTGGTCTGCAACTGTTTTACCACCTCGGTGCCACGTCCTCACCCTATACAGGTTGAGAACCATGAGGAGTATGAAGTACAGTCAATTGTTTACTCCCGAAGGTTCCGTGGGCACATACAGTACCTGGTGCATTGGAGGGGCTACGGTCCGGAGGAACGCTCTTGGGTCCCATCCTCGGACGTACATGCCCCTGTCCTCCTCCGTGATTTCCATAGACATTTTCCCCTTAAGCCTGGTGGTCCTCCGAGGGGGAGGGGTCATTGAGGAGGGGGTACTGTCAGGGCTGCGTTCAGCCCTTCCTTCTCTGGGCTGGTAGCTCAGCTGTCAGCTAATTCCAGCTTCCATCTCTCCAGTGATCCACCTGTTGATGATCCGCTCGTCAGCTGCCTACTTAAGGACTTCCAGTTCATTTGCTCTTCGCCTTCGCCTGTGTTAACATTACTACAGACTTTCTCCTGCGTTCCAGTTGAAGACCTGCTTGACTACGTTCCCTGTGGCTACAGATCCTGCTTGCTGGACTCTACCTTTATCCCTGGCTCTTGGACATTGGCTTGGCTGACTACCCACTCCGGTTACTGAACCCTGGCTTGTTTTACTACGCTTACTCTGTTTGCCTTTTTATTTTTATTATTAAACAAGCGTGATTTAACTGTACTTCTGTCTCAGTCTGATTCATGGTTCCTAACAGTATGTAATTGGATCACCAATAGATACAATATTTGATTAAGAAATGTTTTAATAAAGAAAGTCTTTACTTTTTATGTAATTTATTTAAATTAAATTTTTATTTTGTGTGCTCTTATATAGTTAGTAATTTTTATTTTTTTACCACAAGATGGTACTAGTGTGCGAACGTGTGAGAAGCTCAATATGCCGCAGGGCTGTTTACCAATCTCTTGTCTAATAATTGTAGATTGTTCCACTCCCCTTCTCATATATTGTGGCATATGTGTGATGAGCGGGTCTACAAATCTCCTAAAACACCTAGAGGTGGGCCTGGACATAGTGACGTCATCCCACACACCAGCAATGCCAGGCAAATTTACTACAGGACTACAGATGAGCACTAGTTGTTTTAACTTCATGTGAGTGTATGGTATTTATGGATTCACACTATGACTGGCCTTTCTTTGGACATGTAATTACTGTGAATATGAAAATTAACCCTTGGCGGGCCTGGAGGTTTTGTTTCTTATGCATGTCATGACCACTCTGTTAATGAGGGTCATGTCGTTCTGGTAAGCACTTTTCCTTTAAGCACTGGGACCTGGTTTGACTGGGAGACAAGATCTTGATCACCTTTCAAAGCTTGTCAGTGATTCACACTAGGACTGGGAACTTATTTTTGGCACAATTAATGTACACTTTTCTCTTGTATTGGCACCATTCCAGTGCTGTGTCTTGGCCTATGTGATGAGGCCGCACTCGTGGCCCCTGCTGAGGCTGCACTGGTGGCCCCTGCTGAGGCTGCACTGGTGGCCCCTGCTGAGGCTGCACTGGTGGCCCGTATGAGGCCGCACTGATGAGGCTGCGCTGATGAGGCTGCACTGATAAGGCTGCACTCATGGGACTGAACTGATATACACTGATAACGCTGCACTGATAGGCACTAATGAGGCGGCACTCCTAAGCTGCACTGATGAGGCTGCACTGGTGGCCCCTGATGAGGCTGCACTGGTGGCCCCTGATGAGGCTGCACTGGTGGCCCCTGATCCTGCACTGGTGGCTCCTGATCCTGCACTGGTGGCTCCTGATCCTGCACTGGTGACCCCTGATGAGGCTGCACTGGTGGCCACTGATGAGGCTGCACTGGTGGCCACTGATGAGGCTGCACTGGTGGCCACTGATGAGGCAGCACTGAATTGGGCACTGATAGGCTGCACTGATGAGGCAGCACTCTTAAAGCGAAGTTCCACTCAAAAGTGGAACTTCCGCTCATCCATCTCCTCCCCCCTCCCTCCCTACGGTACCACATTTGGCACCTTTCAGGGGGAGGTGGAAACGGGTACCTGTTTTTGACAGGTACCGTTCCCCACTTCTGGGAGACGGGGCCACAGCTCCCTGGACAGGCAAGTGTCCATATATTAAAAGTCAGCAGCTGCAGTATTTGTAGCTGCTGACTTTTAATTTTTCTTGGGGGGGGCCTGACCTCCTCTTTAAGCTGCACCGATAGGGCTGCACTGATGGCCCCTGATGGGGCCACGCTAATGAGGCGGCACTGATTGGACTGCACTGATGGGCACTGATAAGGCTGCACTGATGGATACTGATATGCTTTATGTTAATATTGTTACGTTGTTAATATTTATTTTTGGAACTTAATTCTGCATGCAAAATTTAACAGTGTAATTTCATGAGATAATTTACGAGGGGAGGACTTAGAGGCGAGGCAAGGTAGGGGTTGGGTGGGGCAAGTGGTGGCGAGTAATTCCTAAGGCCTGGCTAGTGGTTTAGGACTTCAAATTTTGAGCCCTGCATTGTACATTTACATCAGTCCCTGCCCTCATGGAGCTTACAATCTAAGGTCCCTAAGTCACATTCATACATACCCATACTAGTGCCAATTTAGACAGGATCCAATTTGCCTACCAGTGTGTCTTTGGAGTGTGGGAGGAAACCGGAGTACCCAGAGGAAACCCACGCAGGCACAGGGAGAACATGCAAACTCCAGGCTGATAGTGTTGTGGTTGGGATTTGATCCAGCGACCCTTTTACTGCGAGGTAAAAGTGTTAACCAGTTACTACATCACTGTGGAGAGAAGGGGTTAACATCAGTGGCAATCAAAGGGATAAATGCGTGCCTAAAATGCGTTTACTGTGTGGGATGTGCTTGCACTATATGGAGGCAGATATCTGTGTTCCTGCTTTGCAGAAACACAGGATCACTACCTTCCTCACTGACAAAACGGGGACAAAACAAAATATACAAGTAGGCACTTGGTACCCCCTTTTAATGTACAGAGTGGAGGTGGAGGAGCTCTAAGAGGAAGGGTGTGGTTTACAGATGGCAGAGTGTGTCTTAAACGTGAAGGGGTGTGGCCTTGACAGGAAGGGGTGGGTTATATTTAAATTAGGAGGTGCACGAGTTTAGTCAGGCCTAGGGCAGCAGTAAACCTAAATACACCACTGCACCATTCATTATATTCTTATGGCACTGTACTACACCTAGACAATGCCCCTGGAAGCTAAAAATCACTGAAACAGACACTGCTACTACAGTAATCCCTACTTAGACCTGTGCTGGGTGGCTAGCCTGTTGCATTAGAAAAAAAAAACAGTAGGTTGGCTGCTTGGCATGGGGGTAATTTAGAGAATGCCTTGAATTTTCTGAATGAGTGCAAAGTTTTTTCTGATTAGACAGGGCGGGGAGGTAGGACAATGTCATCAATGCAGCAGAGAAGTTGCTCAGCATATAACCCAGAAAGCAAGCGGAGATCACTGGGAAATGGTGGTGCTGGGAGTACAAACACCCCCAGTGTCAGTGGCAATAATAACCCCCATTAGCCCCTGCGTCTATGAAACAGTATGAATGCTCCCTGCTTATACACCTATTGAATGCAGCAAAAGCTTGTATTCAGTTATACCGGAAGTAAATGGTGGTCACCCTATCAGTTTATGGTTTGCTAAAACTAAAGAAACTAAAAAGAGGTGGAAGGAATCGTGGCAGTGGTGGCCCATCCATAGGGGGGGCCATGGCTCCCCCCCCCCCAGGCAGTCAAAAAAAATATATATATATATATATTTAAACATGTCCCTTTAAGAAAAAAAGGTCCTTATGTGCACTGTGTCTGGGCGCCGGGCGCAGTGAAATTTGGGAAGCGCCACGTCTATGCAATCACGAGATTGCAGACGAGAGGGGCTTCATTTGCAGCCAAAAACTCACTGTGTGGCGCAGTCGATCGCGCCACAGCTTCCGGCGTTATGGACTGTATTATGGCCGGGCGGGTGCACACTGCATTGACTTTTTTTCACCACCCTAGGCTTTCTGTTCTAGTTCCGACATCACTCAAAGTACAGGAAGTGACGTTGGCACTCGGCAGCTCCGTGGAATGCACTGCCAGAGAAGATCTTCAACAGGTAAGCTGAAGCTCGCCATGCCTTCCCCCCATTAAAATATTAAACCCCCCCCCCCCCCCGCTGATCAACCTTATTATATTAACTTATCAACTTTTTTTTAACATTAGGTGGTACCTTATTTATTGGCTGTTTGCACAGCAAACTTCCCATATGGGCTGCTATCCATTATTAGGGAACTGTACAGAGTATTGCACAAGACAGGCTTTGGGGGGCTGATATCACTGATCAGTAGTGATGAGCCGAACACCCCCGGGTTCGGTTCGCACCAGAACCCGCGAACGGACCGAAAGTTCGAACGAACATTAGAACCCTATTAAATACAATGGATGCGAACGTTCGAATTCTAAAGTGCTAATTATAACAACTATTATGCATGTTATTGTCATAAATAGGGTTTGGGAACCCGGGTTCTGCACCAGGGGACATGTATCAATGCAAAAAGAAGTTTTAAAAACGGTCGTTTTTCGGGAGCAGTCATTTTAATGATGCATAAAGTGAAAAAAAAAAAGTCAAATATTCCTTTAAATATCGTACCTGGGGGGTGTCTAAAGTATGCCTGTGAAGTGCCACGTGTTTCCCGTGTTTAGAACTGTCCCTGCACAAAATGACACTTCTAAAGGAAAAAAAAGCCATTTAAAACTGCTTGCGGCTTTAATGTAATGTCTGGTCCCGGTAATATGGATGAAATTCTTTAAGAAAAATGGCATAGCTACCCCATGACCCCCCCCCCCCTACCCCAGCCCATTACCAGCCCCTTTGGGTCTTGTATGGATATTAAGGGGAACCCCGCACATAAAATAAAAAAGGCCCTATATACTCTGAACAGCCGTATACAGGCGGTGCATACAAGACAGGGACTGTAGGTTTGTTCTTATGTAGAATCTGTTTGTAATTTTGAACAGGTACATTGTTGAAGTGTAGCTCCAGCCCAAAAATCTATTTTTAAACTTTTTGGGAAACATAGGTAAGGGTTATCACCCCTGTAACATTTGTTTTGCTGTCTGTGCCCCTGTTCAGAACATTTCACCTCACTTTCCGTCCCAATGACAACTGTTTTTGAAATGTGGTGTTTTTCTTGAAACAAGGATTGCTGATAAAGCATCAGTACAGATGAGACCCCTTTCTCCCATATTTATTCTTACAGGAGAGAATTTTCCTTTCTAGGGGTAGATTTCCTCTCACTTCCTGTTGTCTTCTTTCGTTTGCAAGTAGGAGTCGTTTGTAAGTTGGATGTTTGAAAGTAGGGACCTGCCGTATATACTCTGCAGAAATAGGCCCCTTAGTTGTTGGTGTTGGCACAACACTGTAAGCACTCAGTTACTCTTGGTTGGTGCTGGAACGCCCTGCTGTCAACTATTATATCAGGAATTTTAATTACATATAATTGTTGAACAGTGGTAGTAAAAATTGGGGCTTTGATGGTGGTGCTGGTGCCACAACACTGTAAGCCCTGACAGTTACTATTGGTGGGTGCAGCAATGGGCCCTGCTGTGAATTATTAGATCAAGAATTGTAATTACATGCCCCTTTTGAACAGGGGCTGAAAAATTGGGCCTTTCGTGGTGGTGGTGGTGGTGGCGTTGCCACAAGACTGTAAGCCCTCAGAGTTACTCTTGGTGGGTGCAGCAATGGACCCTGCTGTGAATTATTAGATCAAGAATTGTAATTGCATGCCCCTGTTGAACAGGGGCTGAAAAATTGGGCCTTAGGCACTGGTGGCACAACACTACAACCCCTCACAGATACTGTACTTGGAGCACAGCAATGAGCCCTGTTGCAAAGTATTGCTTCAAAAATTGTAATGACACGCCCCTGTTAAACAGGGGCTGAAAAATTGGGCCTTAGGCACTGGTGCCACAACACTCCAACCCCTCACAGATACTGTACTTGGAGCACAGCAATGAGCCCTATGGCAAATTATTGCTAAAAAAATTGTAATTACACGCCCCTGTAAAACAGGGGCTGAAAAATTGGGCCTTAGCCACTGGTGGCGGCACCCATAAACAAAAATGATCTTCCAAGCTATCATCATCAATCGTATCATTGAGGACTCGGAGGAGGAGGATAGCCAGTCAACATAACAGCACAGGCACTCAGCATCAGCATCAGTCTTGAAGGGATGTGACATGTTAAAATCAATTAGTCTGTTATATCAGCATCAGGTGTGTGGTAGCTGGTGGTGATCCAAGACTGGTTCATCTTGATGAAAGTCAGTCGATCAACCGAGTCGGTGGACAGGCGCACCCTGTGATCCGTGACAAATCCTCCAGCAGCACTGAATGTGCGTTCCGAAAGAACGCTGGATGCAGGACAGGCCAGTAGCTCAATTGCATACTGTGCAAGCTCTGGCCAGTGATCCATCCTCAAGACCCAGTAAGCCAGAGGATTTTCGGTGGGGAAGGTGTCCAAGTCTGACCTTGCCCCTAGATATTCCTGCACCATGTTTATCAGACGCTGGCGATGGTTGCTGGAACCAATCATACTTTGGGGCTGCGGACTAAAGAATTGTCTGAACGCATCGGTCAGACGGCCACCTTCCCCACCGCTCCTTCTTTGACTGGCCGAAGCCTCAGCAACTCGTTGTCCAGGACCAGGAGTTTGTAACCTCCCAGTCTCTGGGAACGCGTTGCACAGACCTTTCTGCAAGGCCTCCCGGAGTTGTCTCATCCTCTGCTCCCTCTGCGACGGTAACATAAGGTCCGCAACCTTACCCTTGTACCGTGGATCAAGGAGAGTGGCCAGCCAGTAATGGTCCCTCTCCTTGATCCGAAGAATACGAGGATCCTTCCGCAGACTTTGCAGGATCAGGGAGGCCATGCAGCGTAGGTTTGCTGAGGCATTCGCTCCGGAGTCCTCTGGGTCACTAAGGACGACATGATCCGCAGCCACCTCCTCCCAGCCACGTACAAGTCCACTGGTTTCTTGGGACTGTAAATCATCCCTAAAAGAGTGATGCTGATGATGCTGAGTGCCAGCCTCCACCTCCATGCTGACACAATCCTCCTCCTCCTCCTCCTCCTCCTCCTCTTCCTGTGCGATGGGTGGGACAGAAGGAACACTGTCTGGGTAAAGGGGGCCTTGAGAGGCAAGGAAGTCCTCCTCTTCCTGCCTCTGTTCTGCCTCAAGTGCCCTGTCCATTATTCCACGCAGCGTGTGCTCCAACAGGTGGACAAGAGGTACAGTGTCACTGATGCATGCACTGTCACTGCTCACCATCCTCGTGGCCTCCTCAAATGGTGCCAGGACAGTGCATGCATCCCTGATCATGCCCCACTGGCGTGGAGAAAAAAAACCAAGCTCCCCTGACCCTGTCCTGGTGCCGTAGTCGCACAGGTACTCATTGATGGCCCTCTGCTGCGTGTGCAGCCGCTGCAGCATGGCCAACGTTGAGTTCCACCTGGTGGGCATGTCACATATAAGGCGGTTCTTGGGCAGGTTCAACTCCTTTTGCAGCTCAGCCAGGCGAGCACTGGCATTATAAGATCTGCGGAAATGCACACAGACTTTCCTGGCCTGCCTCAGGACATCCTGTAAGCCCGGGTACCTGCCCAAGAACCGCTGCACCACCAGGTTAAGGACGTGAGCCACACAGGGCACATGGGTCAGTTGTCCCTGTCGGAGGGCGGAGAGGAGGTTGGTGCCATTGTCGCAAACCACCATTCCTGGCTTAAGCTGGCGTGGCGTCAACCACCTCTCGGCCTGGCCCTGCAGAGCAGACAGGACCTCTGCCCCAGTGTGGCTTCTGTCCCCCAAACACACCAGCGCAAGCACGGCATGGCATCTTTTTGCCTGCGTACTTGCGTAGCCCCGTGAACGGCTACGGAGCACCGCTGGTTCATAGGACAAACCACAGGAAGAGGCCATGGAGGAAGAAGAAGAGGAGGGGGTGGAGGAGAGAGGTGTGTCACAACCAGTAGTAGCATTTTGGAGGCGTGGCGGTGGGACAACCTCCAACACTACTGCACCTTGTCCTGCATCCTTCCCAGCTGCCAAAAGAGTGACCCAATGGGCCGTGAAAGAAAGGTAACGTTCCCTGTCCATGCCTGCTGGACCATGAGTCAGCGGTAATATGCACCTTACCGCTGACCGCCCTGTCCAGCGAGGCCAAGACATTGCCTTCCACATGCCGGTAGAGAGCCGGAATAGCCTTCCGTGAGAAAAAGTGGCGTTTGGGAACCTGCCACTGAGGAACCGCACATTGCACAAACTCACGGAAGGGGGCCGAGTCTACCAACTGAAAAGGCAGCAGTTGAAGCGCTAGCAATTTAGCCAAGCTAGCATTCAACCGCTGGGCATGTGGATGGCTGGGAGTGAACTTCTTTCGACGGTCCAGCAGCTGGGGCAGGGAAATTTGCCTGCTAGAATCGGACGTCGGTGTACTGCTAGCAGAGTGGCCGCAAGTACTTGGCTGTGACACACCTAATTCTACACCTTCATTCCTCTCAGTGCATGTTTCAGAGAGGACTGAAGTTATAGTGGGGTTGGAGATCCCAGCTGATGCGGTGCAAGGAGAGGTCCGCTTTGTTCTTTGGTGTGGGTCTTTGAGGTAGGCTTGCCAACGAGCTGCATGGCAGGTCAACATATGTCTGGTCAGGCATGTGGTACCCAAGCGGCTGATGTTTTGGCCACGCGATATACGCTTGAGACATATGTTGCAAACAGCAGCTGTGCGATCTGATGCACTAGCCTCAAAAAAGGCCCACACCAAAGAACTTTTTGAATGACGGGCAGAGGCAGCGCCCTGCACAGGCGGAGCTCTGCGGTGTGATTCCGTCGGTGTACTGCCCTTACGCTGGCCACCAAAGGGCATCCTGCCTCGTTGGAGATGTGCCTCCTCCTCATCCTCCTCCTCCTCCTCTCTCCTATTAGGCACCCACGTGGAGTCAGTGACCTCATCATCACCTCCCTCCTCATCACTGGAGCCAATCTGGCAGTATGCTGCAGCTGCTGGAACATGACTGCCAGATTGGTGTCCTTCTTGAGCATCCCCTCTGTCTGCTCTCACGCTACTGCCTTCCTCTAGCTGGGTTTCATCATCAGACCCTTCGAAACGCTGGGCATCCTCCTGGAGCATGTACCCAACACTGTGCTGAAACAGTTCGGGGGACTCCTCAGGAGGAGGACATGGTGGGTCTAGGGAAGGAGTGACTGATGATGAGTCTGACATTGATACCAGGGAAGAGGACGCTTTGGCAGCTGCTTTTCCAGTACCCTGAGCCTGGGTGAGAGAGGATGAGGAGGAGGAGGAGGGCTTGGTCATCCACTCTGCCAAGTCTTCGGCATGATGTGGCTCAACATGTCCAGCTGCCGAAAAGAAGGACAAGCGTGTCCCATGGCCATGTGCTGATGACAATGCACCGCGTCCACGACCAGCACTGTTGCCCCCAGACACAGAGCCTGCTTGCCCTCTTTTATTGCCTCCTGACTGTCTGCCTCTCCTTGTTTGCCTTCCAGACATTCTAATAGATGGCCTGCAGGGAGATGGGAAAAAAGCAATAAGGGCTACCTTCAGGTGTCCTTCTCTGTCCCTTGAAACAAGGACTTTGACAGTGAAAGAAACTGACACACTCTCCCTACCTACAGTTTTCTGTCCCTAGAAAAAATGTTTTTTTTAAGCACAAATTAGCACAAGGAGAATTCACTCACTGTCCTTCCAGGTCCCTGGAAACAAGGACTTTGACAGTGAAAGAAACTGACACACTCTCCCTACCTACAGTTTTCTGTCCCTAGAAAAAATGTTTTTTTTAAGCACAATTTAGCACAAGGAGAATTCACTCACTGTCCTTCCAGGTCCCTGGAAACAAGGACTTTGACAGTGAAAGAAACTGACACACTCTCCCTACCTACAGTTTTCTGTCCCTAGAAAAAATGTTTTTTTTAAGCACAATTTAGCACAAGGAGAATTCACTCACTGTCCTTCCAGGTCCCTGGAAACAAGGACTTTGACAGTGAAAGAAACTGACACACTCTCCCTACCTACAGTTTTCTGTCCCTAGAAAAAATGTTTTTTTTAAGCACAATTTAGCACAAGGAGAATTCACTCACTGTCCTTCCAGGTCCCTGGAAACAAGGACTTTGACAGTGAAAGAAACTGACACACTCTCCCTACCTACAGTTTTCTGTCCCTAGAAAAAATGTTTTTTTTAAGCACAATTTAGCACAAGGAGAATTCACTCACTGTCCTTCCAGGTCCCTGGAAACAAGGACTTTGACAGTGAAAGAAACTGACACACTCTCCCTACCTACAGTTTTCTGTCCCTAGAAAAAATGTTTTTTTTAAGCACAATTTAGCACAAGGAGAATTCACTCACTGTCCTTCCAGGTCCCTGGAAACAAGGACTTTGACAGTGAAAGAAACTGACACACTCTCCCTACCTACAGTTTTCTGTCCCTAGAAAAAATGTTTTTTTTAAGCACAATTTAGCACAAGGAGAATTCACTCACTGTCCTTCCAGGTCCCTGGAAACAAGGACTTTGACAGTGAAAGAAACTGACACACTCTCCCTACCTACAGTTTTCTGTCCCTAGAAAAAATGTTTTTTTTAAGCACAATTTAGCACAAGGAGAATTCACTCACTGTCCTTCCAGGTCCCTGGAAACAAGGACTTTGACAGTGAAAGAAACTGACACACTCTCCCTACCTACAGTTTTCTGTCCCTAGAAAAAATGTTTTTTTTAAGCACAATTTAGCACAAGGAGAATTCACTCACTGTCCTTCCAGGTCCCTGGAAACAAGGACTTTGACAGTGAAAGAAACTGACACACTCTCCCTACCTACAGTTTTCTGTCCCTAGAAAAAATGTTTTTTTTAAGCACAATTTAGCACAAGGAGAATTCACTCACTGTCCTTCCAGGTCCCTGGAAACAAGGACTTTGACAGTGAAAGAAACTGACACACTCTCCCTACCTGCAGTTTTCTGTCCCTAGAAAAAATGTTTTTTTTAAGCACAATTTAGCACAAGGAGAATTCACTCACTGTCCTTCCAGGTCCCTGGAAACAAGGACTTTGACAGTGAAAGAAACTGACACACTCTCCCTACCTACAGTTTTCTGTCCCTAGAAAAAATGTTTTTTTTAAGCACAATTTAGCACAAGGAGAATTCACTCACTGTCCTTCCAGGTCCCTGGAAACAAGGACTTTGACAGTGAAAGAAACTGACACACTCTCCCTACCTACAGTTTTCTGTCCCTAGAAAAAAATGTTTTTTTTAAGCACAATTTAGCACAAGGAGAATTCACTCACTGTCCTTCCAGGTCCCTGGAAACAAGGACTTTGACAGTGAAAGAAACTGACACACTCTCCCTACCTACAGTTTTCTGTCCCTAGAAAAAATGTTTTTTTTAAGCACAATTTAGCACAAGGAGAATTCACTCACTGTCCTTCCAGGTCCCTGGAAACAAGGACTTTGACAGTGAAAGAAACTGACACACTCTCCCTACCTACAGTTTTCTGTCCCTAGAAAAAATGTTTTTTTTAAGCACAATTTAGCACAAGGAGAATTCACTCACTGTCCTTCCAGGTCCCTGGAAACAAGGACTTTGACAGTGAAAGAAACTGACACACTCTCCCTACCTACAGTTTTCTGTCCCTAGAAAAAATGTTTTTTTTAAGCACAATTTAGCACACGGAGAATTCACTCACTGTCCTTCCAGGTCCCTGGAAACAAGGACTTTGACAGTGAAAGAAACTGACACACTCTCCCTACCTACAGTTTTCTGTCCCTAGAAAAAATGTTTTTTTTAAGCACAATTTAGCACAAGGAGAATTCACTCACTGTCCTTCCAGGTCCCTGGAAACAAGGACTTTGACAGTGAAAGAAACTGACACACTCTCCCTACCTACAGTTTTCTGTCCCTAGAAAAAATGTTTTTTTAAGCACAATTTGGCACAAGGAGAATTCACTCACTGTCCTTCCAGGTCCCTGGAAACAAGGACTTTGACAGTGAAAGAAACTGACACACTCTCCCTACCTACAGTTTTCTGTCCCTAGAAAAAATGTTTTTTTTAAGCACAAATTAGCACAAGGAGCATTCACTCACTGTCCTTCCAGGTCCCTGGAAACAAGGACTTTGACAGTGAAAGAAACTGACACACTCTCCCTACCTACAGTTTTCTGTCCCTAGAAAAAATGTTTTTTTTAAGCACAATTTAGCACAAGGAGAATTCACTCACTGTCCTTCCAGGTCCCTGGAAACAAGGACTTTGACAGTGAAAGAAACTGACACACTCTCCCTACCTACAGTTTTCTGTCCCTAGAAAAAATGTTTTTTTTTAAGCACAATTTAGCACAAGGAGAATTCACTCACTGTCCTTCCAGGTCCCTGGAAACAAGGACTTTGACAGTGAAAGAAACTGACACACTCTCCCTACCTACAGTTTTCTGTCCCTAGAAAAAATGTTTTTTTTAAGCACAATTTAGCACAAGGAGAATTCACTCACTGTCCTTCCAGGTCCCTGGAAACAAGGACTTTGACAGTGAAAGAAACTGACACACTCTCCCTACCTACAGTTTTCTGTCCCTAGAAAAAATGTTTTTTTTAAGCACAATTTAGCACAAGGAGAATTCACTCACTGTCCTTCCAGGTCCCTGGAAACAAGGACTTTGACAGTGAAAGAAACTGACACACTCTCCCTACCTACAGTTTTCTGTCCCTAGAAAAAATGTTTTTTTTAAGCACAATTTAGCACAAGGAGAATTCACTCACTGTCCTTCCAGGTCCCTGGAAACAAGGACTTTGACAGTGAAAGAAACTGACACACTCTCCCTACCTACAGTTTTCTGTCCCTAGAAAAAATGTTTTTTTTAAGCACAATTTAGCACAAGGAGAATTCACTCACTGTCCTTCCAGGTCCCTGGAAACAAGGACTTTGACAGTGAAAGAAACTGACACACTCTCCCTACCTACAGTTTTCTGTCCCTAGAAAAAATGTTTTTTTTAAGCACAATTTAGCACAAGGAGAATTCACTCACTGTCCTTCCAGGTCCCTGGAAACAAGGACTTTGACAGTGAAAGAAACTGACACACTCTCCCTACCTACAGTTTTCTGTCCCTAGAAAAAATGTTTTTTTTAAGCACAATTTAGCACAAGGAGAATTCACTCACTGTCCTTCCAGGTCCCTGGAAACAAGGACTTTGACAGTGAAAGAAACTGACACACTCTCCCTACCTACAGTTTTCTGTCCCTAGAAAAAATGTTTTTTTTAAGCACAATTTAGCACAAGGAGAATTCACTCACTGTCCTTCCAGGTCCCTGGAAACAAGGACTTTGACAGTGAAAGAAACTGACACACTCTCCCTACCTACAGTTTTCTGTCCCTAGAAAAAATGTTTTTTTTAAGCACAATTTAGCACAAGGAGAATTCACTCACTGTCCTTCCAGGTCCCTGGAAACAAGGACTTTGACAGTGAAAGAAACTGACACACTCTCCCTACCTACAGTTTTCTGTCCCTAGAAAAAATGTTTTTTTTAAGCACAATTTAGCACAAGGAGAATTCACTCACTGTCCTTCCAGGTCCCTGGAAACAAGGACTTTGACAGTGAAAGAAACTGACACACTCTCCCTACCTACAGTTTTCTGTCCCTAGAAAAATGTTTTTTTTAAGCACAATTTAGCACAAGGAGAATTCACTCACTGTCCTTCCAGGTCCCTGGAAACAAGGACTTTGACAGTGAAAGAAACTGACACACTCTCCCTACCTACAGTTTTCTGTCCCTAGAAAAAATGTTTTTTTTAAGCACAATTTAGCACAAGGAGAATTCACTCACTGTCCTTCCAGGTCCCTGGAAACAAGGACTTTGACAGTGAAAGAAACTGACACACTCTCCCTACCTACAGTTTTCTGTCCCTAGAAAAAATGTTTTTTTAAGCACAATTTAGCACAAGGAGAATTCACTCACTGTCCTTCCAGGTCCCTGGAAACAAGGACTTTGACAGTGAAAGAAACTGACACACTCTCCCTACCTACAGTTTTCTGTCCCTAGAAAAAATGTTTTTTTTAAGCACAAATTAGCACAAGGAGAATTCACTCACTGTCCTTCCAGGTCCCTGGAAACAAGGACTTTGACAGTGAAAGAAACTGACACACTCTCCCTACCTACAGTTTTCTGTCCCTAGAAAAAATGTTTTTTTTAAGCACAATTTAGCACAAGGAGAATTCACTCACTGTCCTTCCAGGTCCCTGGAAACAAGGACTTTGACAGTGAAAGAAACTGACACACTCTCCCTACCTACAGTTTTCTGTCCCTAGAAAAAATGTTTTTTTTAAGCACAATTTAGCACAAGGAGAATTCACTCACTGTCCTTCCAGGTCCCTGGAAACAAGGACTTTGACAGTGAAAGAAACTGACACACTCTCCCTACCTACAGTTTTCTGTCCCTAGAAAAAATGTTTTTTTTAAGCACAATTTAGCACAAGGAGAATTCACTCACTGTCCTTCCAGGTCCCTGGAAACAAGGACTTTGACAGTGAAAGAAATTGACACACTCTCCCTACCTACAGTTTTCTGTCCCTAGAAAAAATGTTTTTTTTAAGCACAATTTAGCACAAGGAGAATTCACTCACTGTCCTTCCAGGTCCCTGGAAACAAGGACTTTGACAGTGAAAGAAACTGACACACTCTCCCTACCTACAGTTTTCTGTCCCTAGAAAAAATGTTTTTTTTAAGCACAATTTAGCACAAGGAGAATTCACTCACTGTCCTTCCAGGTCCCTGGAAACAAGGACTTTGACAGTGAAAGAAACTGACACACTCTCCCTACCTACAGTTTTCTGTCCCTAGAAAAAATGTTTTTTTTAAGCACAATTTAGCACAAGGAGAATTCACTCACTGTCCTTCCAGGTCCCTGGAAACAAGGACTTTGACAGTGAAAGAAACTGACACACTCTCCCTACCTACAGTTTTCTGTCCCTAGAAAAAATGTTTTTTTTAAGCACAATTTAGCACAAGGAGAATTCACTCACTGTCCTTCCAGGTCCCTGGAAACAAGGACTTTGACAGTGAAAGAAACTGACACACTCTCCCTACCTACAGTTTTCTGTCCCTAGAAAAAATGTTTTTTTTAAGCACAATTTAGCACAAGGAGAATTCACTCACTGTCCTTCCAGGTCCCTGGAAACAAGGACTTTGACAGTGAAAGAAACTGACACACTCTCCCTACCTACAGTTTTCTGTCCCTAGAAAAAATGTTTTTTTTAAGCACAATTTAGCACAAGGAGAATTCACTCACTGTCCTTCCAGGTCCCTGGAAACAAGGACTTTGACAGTGAAAGAAACTGACACACTCTCCCTACCTACAGTTTTCTGTCCCTAGAAAAAATGTTTTTTTTAAGCACAATTTAGCACAAGGAGAATTCACTCACTGTCCTTCCAGGTCCCTGGAAACAAGGACTTTGACAGTGAAAGAAACTGACACACTCTCCCTACCTACAGTTTTCTGTCCCTAGAAAAAATGTTTTTTTTAAGCACAATTTAGCACAAGGAGAATTCACTCACTGTCCTTCCAGGTCCCTGGAAACAAGGACTTTGACAGTGAAAGAAACTGACACACTCTCCCTACCTACAGTTTTCTGTCCCTAGAAAAAATGTTTTTTTAAGCACAATTTAGCACAAGGAGAATTCACTCACTGTCCTTCCAGGTCCCTGGAAACAAGGACTTTGACAGTGAAAGAAACTGACACACTCTCCCTACCTACAGTTTTCTGTCCCTAGAAAAAATGTTTTTTTTAAGCACAAATTAGCACAAGGAGAATTCACTCACTGTCCTTCCAGGTCCCTGGAAACAAGGACTTTGACAGTGAAAGAAACTGACACACTCTCCCTACCTACAGTTTTCTGTCCCTAGAAAAAATGTTTTTTTTAAGCACAATTTAGCACAAGGAGAATTCACTCACTGTCCTTCCAGGTCCCTGGAAACAAGGACTTTGACAGTGAAAGAAACTGACACACTCTCCCTACCTACAGTTTTCTGTCCCTAGAAAAAATGTTTTTTTTAAGCACAATTTAGCACAAGGAGAATTCACTCACTGTCCTTCCAGGTCCCTGGAAACAAGGACTTTGACAGTGAAAGAAACTGACACACTCTCCCTACCTACAGTTTTCTGTCCCTAGAAAAAATGTTTTTTTTAAGCACAATTTAGCACAAGGAGAATTCACTCACTGTCCTTCCAGGTCCCTGGAAACAAGGACTTTGACAGTGAAAGAAACTGACACACTCTCCCTACCTACAGTTTTCTGTCCCTAGAAAAAATGTTTTTTTTAAGCACAATTTAGCACAAGGAGAATTCACTCACTGTCCTTCCAGGTCCCTGGAAACAAGGACTTTGACAGTGAAAGAAACTGACACACTCTCCCTACCTACAGTTTTCTGTCCCTAGAAAAAATGTTTTTTTTAAGCACAATTTAGCACAAGGAGAATTCACTCACTGTCCTTCCAGGTCCCTGGAAACAAGGACTTTGACAGTGAAAGAAACTGACACACTCTCCCTACCTACAGTTTTCTGTCCCTAGAAAAAATGTTTTTTTTAAGCACAATTTAGCACAAGGAGAATTCACTCACTGTCCTTCCAGGTCCCTGGAAACAAGGACTTTGACAGTGAAAGAAACTGACACACTCTCCCTACCTACAGTTTTCTGTCCCTAGAAAAAATGTTTTTTTTAAGCACAATTTAGCACAAGGAGAATTCACTCACTGTCCTTCCAGGTCCCTGGAAACAAGGACTTTGACAGTGAAAGAAACTGACACACTCTCCCTACCTACAGTTTTCTGTCCCTAGAAAAAATGTTTTTTTTAAGCACAATTTAGCACAAGGAGAATTCACTCACTGTCCTTCCAGGTCCCTGGAAACAAGGACTTTGACAGTGAAAGAAACTGACACACTCTCCCTACCTACAGTTTTCTGTCCCTAGAAAAAATGTTTTTTTAAGCACAATTTAGCACAAGGAGAATTCACTCACTGTCCTTCCAGGTCCCTGGAAACAAGGACTTTGACAGTGAAAGAAACTGACACACTCTCCCTACCTACAGTTTTCTGTCCCTAGAAAAAATGTTTTTTTTAAGCACAATTTAGCACAAGGAGAATTCACTCACTGTCCTTCCAGGTCCCTGGAAACAAGGACTTTGACAGTGAAAGAAACTGACACACTCTCCCTACCTACAGTTTTCTGTCCCTAGAAAAAATGTTTTTTTTAAGCACAATATAGCACAAGCACAAAACACACTGACACTCTCCCTACCTATCCTTTTCTTTCCCTAAACTAAAGGAATCCAGGTTAAGCAAGAAAGAAATAAAAGTCACTGTCCCTGCCTATGCTGCTCTATCCCTGCTCCGGAACACACTACACTAGGCCGCCGTGCTGGCGGCCTTTTATAGTGTGGGGCGTGTACTAAACACCCTCAGCAATAATTGGCCACAGGCATCCTGCCTGTGGCCAATCATTGCTCTCCTCGCTGCCGGCGCTGTGATTGGCCAAGCATGCGGGGTCACAGTGCATGCTTGGCCAATCACAGCGCCTGGATGACACTGCGATGGCGTAGTGCATTGTGGGCCGTTCGCGTCACTCGAATTTGGCGCGAACGGCCCAAATCGTTCGATCTTCGTCGAACGATCGAACAGCCGATGTTCGAGTCGAACGTATGTTCGACTCGAACACGAAGCTCATCCCTACTGATCAGTGAAATCTGCAGAGTATTGCACAGAAAATATCACATATGGGCTGCTATGAGTGATTAGAGAACATTGCACAGGATTTGCTATGCACGGCTGATCAGGGAAATCTGTTAGTAGGCTGGTAAGGGCTATTATGACTGATTAGAGAACTCTGCAGAGTATTGCACAGAAAACTTCCTGTATGGGCTGCTATGAGTGATCAGAGAACTCCGCAGAGCATTGCACATGATTGATCCTAGGGATCTGGTATGAGGGAACTCTGCAGGGTATTGCTTGGATAACTTTTTTAGGGGCTGACATAACTGATCAGAGAACACTGCAAAATATTACAAACAGATTAGAGAATCCTGCAGAGTATTGCATAGTGATCCGAAAACTCTGGAGAGTATTACAGGACTGGGTTTTAGGTGTTGGTACCACTGATTGAAGAACATGCAGAGTATTACACAGGACTGATTGGGGGGATGAGGGGGCTGGTATTGGGGAACTCTGCAGAGTATTACACAGATAACTTTCTGTAGGAGGCAGGCATCACTGCTCAGTGAACTCAACAGAGTATTGCATGGATAGCTTTCTTAAGAGGCTGGTATCCTTGATCAATAAACTCTGCAGAGTATTGCACAGGGCTGGCTATGTGGGGTTGTTATCAGTGATTAGAGAGCTGTGCAGAGTATTGCACAAGACAGGCTATGTGGGGCTGATATCAGTGAGCAGATAACTATGCAGAAGACGCAAGGATGGAGAGAGGATTTCTAAGCCCCGGACACCTGATGCGGATATACTCTGCTGTGATTCTGGGCTGTATACTCTGCTGTGATTCTGGGCTGTGTACTCTGATGCGATTCTGGGCTGTCTACTCTGCTGCGAGTCTGGGCTGTGTACTCTGATGCGATTCTGGGCTGTCTACTCTGATGCGAGTCTGGGCTGTGTACTCTGCTGCGAGTCTGGGCTGTCTACTCTGCTGCGAGTCTGGGCTGTATACTCTGCTGCGAGTCTGGGCTGTATACTCTGCTGCGAGTCTGGGCTGTATACTCTGCTGCGAGTCTGGGCTGTATACTCTGCTGCGAGTCTGGGCTGTATTCTCTGTCCTGTGATGAGCTGTCCTGATCTGTATACTCCTGACACTATAGGTCAGTGATGGCGAACCTTGGCACCCCAGATGTTTTGGAACTACATTTCCCATGATGCTCAATTACACTGCAGAGTGCATGAGCATTGTGGGAAATGTAGCTCCAAAACATCTGGGGTGCCAAGGTTCGCCATCACTGCTATAGGTGGAAGCAAGTGGAATACAGGGGACGGAGTGGGTGAATGTTATAAGGAGTGGGGCTTATAAGTGGGAGGGGACAAAAAGGAGGGGCTGGTCTGGCACCCCCCCCATTCTAAAACTTCACCAGCCGCCACTGAATCGTGGCATCGGCAAACCTTAGAGAAGGTAGTTTCTGTAAACATGGTTCTTTAGGAATAAGTTTGCCTGCTCTCTGGAGTATTGTGCTGCAATGGGATCTCAAGCATAAACTTATTGAGCCATCTGCTCATTTCACCCCCCCCCCCCCCCCCATAACGCCATTTCTCTTCCTACCTTGCTTCTTTATCCTTTATTTCTTTACCTCTTATCAAAACAAACTGTCTGCCCTTATGGGACCTCCACAGCTGTTTAGTCACCCCAAGAGGTGCATCTATCTTTATTCCCATGCTTTTCCCTATATCCGTTCATTATGATCTGGCCCTACTGGAAATAATCCCATTGGTTGTGTTCTAGTGTGCAGGTTTGGGAATGTCTTTACCATGTATGTTCACATCTAATTTTTCAGTCCATGGACAACTCAGTATAACCACCTTACTTAGGTCCGCTTTGGATATTGTTTCACTCTACTGATGTTTTCAGTGACGAGTACTGTATTTGCTCTGCCTGTATAATATCTTGTTTTTTTTAACTATTCTTGTATGATCTAAAAATTAGAAAAAAATGACAACCCTCAGCATTGGTGCCAGTGGATGCAATAATAACCCCCAACATTGGTGTCAGTAAGTGCAATAATAACCCCCAAGATTGGTGTCAGGGGACACAATAACAACCTACAGCACTGGTGTCAATGGACACATTAATAACCTCAAGCCCAGGTGTAAGTATCTTCCCACCCCACATTGGTGGTCAGTGGCATTAAAATTGAACCCACGATGCAGTTGGGGAGGGTTAACTTTTACTGCCATGCATGTGTGGTGTCTGACGAGGGTGGACAGGGGATCCAAGTGTACAGTACCACACTCCGCTCTCCAAGAGGGAAAAATAGGCAGCTTGCAACACGTGGCACCATTTTTTGTATCTTGGCCCTTGCAGCCTTGCCCTGTTTGGAGGAGGGACCATTTGGAAGGGAGCTACTGTATATAGAGAGGCACTTCCTGTTATCCTAAATTCCTCCTCAAGAAACACATTTGTTTTTCTCCTGTATCTCTTCTCCAGTATACATTCTATGTTTTATCCTCCAAAGATTTTTCAGTCTGCAGTCACACACTACCACCACAAACCTCATATTGAACTCCATGTTGCCCCATCATTCTCTCTGCAATCCTCTCCTGCATATATTAGCTACTCTCCTTCCCTTTCGCACTCTTCTTCTGCCCTTAGTGGCCCCTGTCACGACCCTCTGAAATCCTCTCCTGCACACAATGGCTCCTATCATACCCTCCAAAATCCTCTCCTGCACATAATGGCACCTGTCTTACCCTCCACACCTGCACTTAATGCCCCTGTGATACCCTCTGCACTTACCTGCACATATTTCCTGCTGTCATAACCTCCAATAAATGTATAATAGTGGAATAGTAATGAGGACATTAGATTGTAAGCTCTTTTGGTGTAGAAAATCATGTAAATTGTTCACTGCTCTCTGAACAGCGCTACAGAATTAATGTTAATTCTATATAAATGGATAATAGTATGTGACTGGTTGGGAGCGTAAGCTCCTCTAATACAGAGACTGATGTGAATGACTTCTTGTTCTTTGTACAGAACGGCAGAACATGTCAGAGCTTTACATGTTTGGGAAAGTCATAACGCCTCTTTTAATTAATTCAAGTTTTATTATGAATAAGACTTAACTGAAGTAATTCAGCCTCCTGTCTTCCAGATCTCAGCTTCTCAGAGATTGGGAATCTAGGAAGATTACCTTTTGTCTGAGATGAGCTGGTAATAACAAATATTTATTGCTTATGACCACTGCCTATTATTTTCTGCTACTACATTATTAAATCTTTCTGGGAAAAACAACAGCAGATGGAGGAAGGGGATAAATGGTATCAAAATATTTCCTATAACATTCATCATGGAGGCACAATACACGTACAGTGGTACCTTGGATTACGAGCATAATTCATTCCAGAAGAATGCTTGTAATCCAAAGCACTCATATATCAAAGCGAGTTTCCCCATAGGAGTCAATGAAAAGTTAGATAATTAGTTCCACAGTGACTATTGTATGCCATACCACATGTGGCCAGAGGTCGGGTGGGGAGGCCCTGGAGATACTCTGGAACACTTGGAGACCGCTCAGAAAATGCTCGGATGCACTCAGACACTCCGAGTGTCACTGGAGGCCCCGCACCTCGGGCCAAATGTGGTACTGCACACCCCATTGGCTTAAATCCTGCTCGTCTTTCGAGACAACGCTCCCAAACCGAGTCAGGATTTTTTTTAAATAATAGCTCGTATTGTGAACACGAACACGAAGCTCATCCCTAGTCAAAAACCTTGATAAAGTTTAGTAACTGGTCTCTGCTTATTCCATATGCACAGAGGGTTAAGCACAGTCTGTTACAGGGCAACAATGTGGCAGGAACCTTCCTCAGATTTTATCTGAGATGAACTCAAATGTTCAGGCTTGTTCTGATTTAAACGTACAAACCCCCCCAAAAAAACATAACAAATTAACTACATTTTGTACTGCTCTAAGGCACTCAGAACGTTGATGCCATGTAAATGATTTCCAAGCATGTAACCTCTTGTAATCCAAATATTTTATGTATTTTCTTACATTTATAAGGATGTGTTACAGTTGCAATGCAGTTTCAAAATGATGCACACAGAGAATGAGTGGCCATATACTGTATGTCAATTATCTTATTTCAGGAGAAAGTCCAGGAGGATTCAGAAGAGTTTTGTTACCTCCCATATAGTGCCAACTATTACATTTCCCGGCTGCCCATGTCTGCAATATTGTGAACCATCAATAGTGTGAGTGAGCGTATGGGGGGAGGCATTTATACATTACTGTTCAGACACATACCACATGAGCCTACACCAAAACATATGTAACGAGTCAAGACTGACAGCTGTGACGACCCAGGGAACAGATGAAAGATAAATATTATTGAATGTTAATTTTACTTGTGAAGTAATTATCTTGATGTGTTAGAGCAGAATATCTGTGTTTTCCTCGATATAGTGGAAAGGCATATTTTTCACCCTGGACATGGAGATCCTTGGGATTTGTCGACCCGATGAAAGGAACAGTTGCAAACCAGAGTAAATCCAGATACATTCTTCTTCATTCTTTCTCCTATGCAGTTCTCTCTATTCGGATGCACATGCTCATCATTTAGGTTGTATGGACAATTAATGACTGTATCTACATAAACACCACCCTTCCATTAGGCCAAACTACCTATAAAAAACACTTTCAAGGACTGGTCAATTTGTTATGCTGTAGAATTAGATGGTTCCCAGGTAAACTGCTCTGCTTTTGAATGCATTTTCTATTGTAGATGGAAGGAAGGGATTAGACACATTGGAGGTATCTGGAAAGGGATTAGACACATTGGAGGGATTAGACACATTGGATGTATCTGGTGCACCTCTGCATGAATACCAATCAACTTCCAGGTTTTATTGGCAAAGCTTAACTGAACAAGCTGGAGTTAGATGTTGATTGGCTACCATGCACAGCTCCACCAGATTCTGAGTGCACCAGTTTTAGTAAATCTACCCCACAATGTCCAGCAGTATAGTTCATCGCTGTGTCCTAACCACTGTATACGTTGCAACTCCAGTCAGCAGGGCTGCCATATGCATTCCTTGATTAGACAACTTCACTTGCTAGTGTGATGTGTTCTGTAATTTTCCACTGAGGAGTTGCTGCATCTCCCAGCCATAGCAAATGGCCCCCTGTGCAAGACCAATTTTTGGCCTCCCTATACAAATTTTAGCCAAAAAAAACATTTACTAGGTGTCGACTAATGCCCTGTACCCACAATCGGATTTCCGATGGAATAAAATCCGATGGAAATTTCCATCGGAATTCCGATGAAGCTGACTTTCATCAGTCTTGCCTACACACCATCCGACAAAATTCCGACCGCCCAAAATGCGGTGATGTAAAACACTCAGACGAGCCGAGAAAAATTAAGTTCTATGCTATTGAGCATGCGTCGACTTGATTCTGAGCATGCGTGGGTTTTTTCTCCGTTGGAGTTCCACACAGACGATCAGAATTTCCTATCGTTTTTTTTTTCCCCATCGGAAAAATTTAAAACATGTTCTATTTTTTAACACCGATGGAAAAAAGTCAGATGGGGCCCACACACACGATTGTTTTTTCATCGGAAAAAACGATCGTGTGTACACGGCATAACAGGTAGATAGAAGTGAGCTATGTCCAGATCTATGTGACAGAAGCACAGATCCCAGGTCTCATATGTCCCACATCTAGTATAAATGCAATCAAAAGTGCCAGCATTTGCACAGTCTGACCAACAGTATATGTCAAAGGAGACATAAAAATTGATGTAAAGGTTACTGATGGTGTTTAAACTGTGTGGTTTATTTTTAAAGGCACATGACGTTGGGACATTAAAGCCCTGACAATTTCTTCTCAGAGACCATTATTATCAATTCCTACCATCGCAGCTTGATATTCTTATTTATTTTATATTATGGAGGATGTACCAGGAGGACCTGGAACACATAAAACTGGGCAGGGACATAGGGAGTATGGACACCAAAAATTTCAAAGTGGACACGTATTAAAACCATAGGATTTTGATACAGGGATCCCCGTGAAATATAGGAAGTCAGCAGAATCCAGTGAATTTATTGATTTTAGGTTAGGTGAAATAGCAGTATAAACAGAGGGCTTGGGAAAGTCCATTGCAAGAATGCATTCTGGCAACACTTCATCTGGTTTTATCTACAACACTATATGCAGCATACATAAAACACAAATAGCACTTTACATTAGAATCTCCAGTAACAATGTAATTGTTATGCGGTTTGCAACATTTGGATCAAATGTTTTTTTTTGCACAACATAAATATACTGTATTAGGTGCTTACTGTTCTGTATTGCAGATTTGAGAAAAAGTTTACTACTTTTTCATCAGACCAAAACTGAATTTGTTCTGACATTCCTGGAATAAGTGTGAAGGCTGCAGTGCTCATCCCCTCTACAGTGTCACTCCCTATGAAGCAGCAGCAGAAGATAACACCAATTGCATTACTAAAGGATAAGACTGTCTGTACCATTGATTGACAATAAAATCATCTATCCCAAAACAGATTATGCAGGAGACAATAACAGAGACCAGATTATGTAACAAAGACGGAATTGGAATACTCACATATTATCCATTGTTCTATATCTCTCAGATACTTTAATAAAACTGGATTACCTTGAAGCAGTAATATGCAGTCAGTGAATCACTATGCCAGCTACTCGTGCAGACATTACAACTATTGTAACTCATCATCTTTATTTAATAACAACACAAAGAACAACAGTGCACATTAATCCACAACAGCCAGTCAGATTTTAATGGCTTAGGCAGCCCATACATTGATCATTTTTTTCCTGTTCAATCAGGGGTTGAATGAAAAAAATATCCATATCCCCCAACCACACATTCAATGTGGATGGGGAAAATCACTTCCACGGTGGTATTGTATTCTGACAGCAGGGAGGCTTCCCCACCATCAGAATAGAATGATCAGTGCTGCCGGCTATAGCCAGCAGCACTGATTGTTCGAGAAAAGCCCAACAAGCTGGTTTTACACAAGTCCATCAATAAATCATCCTGTGTACAACCAGCCTGCCCATACATGGATCGAAAATTGGCCCAAACCTGCCGAATTTCAATCAATGCTTGGCCGTCTTTAGAAACGAACGAAAAAAATTATTTCTGCCTGTTCTTTGTATTGTACTAGTGAGGGAGCCTAAACTAATGTCTAAGCAAAATATACAAAGACCTACAAGGCCCATTTACACAAAATTGTGACAAAGCAATTCATTAACATGCATTAAAGGTGTGCTGCGTTACGGCCACCAATGAATTTTTCAATGGGCTGGCAATGCACCTTAAGAGCTCATTCACACGGCCAATCCCAGCCATATACCGCACAGATCAGCATATTTCTTCGGTGGGTACACCCACTTACCTCCTGCTATTCAGCTGTACAAATCAATGACAGACTGGGAGGCTCCACTGCTGTTTGCAGGTAATCACAAATGGAGTGATTATCTGCAGTTAGAGTAGATGAGTGGCCCTGGAAGCAAACTCTTTGTGTACAGAGCCACTCATCTGTTCCTAGTTACATGTAATCACTTCTTGAGCTGCAGACAGCCATGGACAGAGTCAACTTGTTATTGATTTGTAATCAAAAACATCTGACCCTACCCACCACAGAAATACACTAATCTGGTCAAAGAATGAGACCTAAGGCATGATAAAATAGACAGGAGTCACAGGACCCATCGCATGGCATGTGCATTGTGGTGCATTACAGCGCTGGTGCATTGCCCAATACTGTAGTAAATGTCATCTCAAAACAATGCACCATAGATCATGTGTTACTGCAACACACAGATCTAAATAGGTACCTATAGGGAATTGTTGGGGGAATGGCACATGAGACATTTTACTCAGGTTCTAATTTGTTGACACAGAAATTCTCACCTGTCAATAAATGATATACAGACCCTCACTTACAAAATGACATTGATGTGGTGACTGGCTTTAGATAACATCATATTCTGTGAAGAGAAGAGACACAGACAGCTAATAGCATAGGTGCTGTAGTAAGATCAGAATCCATGCATCCTGCTTATTCTGACCCTGCCTATTTTAGAACTCACTTTACCAAACAGCAGTATTTTTCTATGTAGGACAAATTATCAAAAATACATTCTGTTTTGTAATACCGCCTATATATTTTCTTCTCACATTTTGTTTTTTACTGATATTCATTGCCAGATAAAATGGCATATTGAGCCTGTCACAATTCGTTTAATCATTGGCATTTTATAGATATTGAATAACAAAGCACTTACCTTCAGGCTATGATCTATACCATTCCCTCTTGTAAGTGTAGCGCCCACCCAAAAAGGTTGGGACGCTATTTAAATTTAGAGGGATGTCTGAGCCAGTAATTGGGCTCAGACGGTTGAATTGCATTTAATTTTACCTCTGCTCCAGTTGTGGTTTGCCTGATAGTATTTTCCCTTATTGCCTGTAGGTGGTGTTATCACCTCAGGCACCTGTTGGAACATGGGCAAGCCATGGTGCATTGAGTGGCCCTTCTCGGCAGCGGTACAGTAGGAGTGGTCGACCCGCTGTGCCTGCTGGGAGGGGATTCTTAAGGGGCAGACGCCATTGATTGGGGCCTGTTCTCGCCCCACAGCCCTCCGGGCGTGGGACATGTGTGTGGTCCTGGTCTCTGTGCCATGTTGGCCCGAGGCTGCATCACTGCTTAGTAGGCACAGCTAGTCTGGCTGGGGCCTACATTTGGAGAAGGGATGCCAAGCTGTCTGTCCAAATGGGGAGGAAGTTATCTTGGTGAAGGAGACCAGGGGAGGACCTGCCCTGGAGGAGACCGGCAAAGTGCTGCTGTCTCGGGTGAGGCCTGGTGACTTTGTCAAGGAGGGATCTGCTATATTACAAGCCCTGCAGTTCGCCGGATTGGCTTAAAGGCCCATTTAACTGTACGGCTGGAAGTTTGGGACTATCCTGGACTATCCGTTTGCTCAACTTCAAAAGGTCTGTGGTCAAAAGGTCAGAGACTTTGTACACTTGAAAAAGGTCTGTGGCAGAGACCTACTTCATCTTGGGCAGTCTGTGACAGAGATTGCCCCGTTGCTGGTTCATGTGTCATCCCGGCTGCTAGGCCATGTGAGAGGGGACTATCCGGGTGACCAATACCCACTCTATCATTGAGAGTGGTGAGTGACTTTGAACTTATACCTTTGTCAAATTTTGTGGCGAGTGCCTGAACCTTCCCCTACTCTTCTATACCTTCTACTTCTCAAAGTTTATTGCATAAGAAAAATAAAGCCTAACTGTTTGAGGATTTACATTGGTGTGGACATTACTACAGACTTTCCTACCCGGACAACGCAGCTGAAGAGGTAACGTGCAAAACCCAAAACTAACCAGCGGCCCTCTAGGGGGTATTGCTACATAAGCTTTCAACAGTTACCTAGATATGGTGGGATGTCGATTTAGCTGCATTGTGGGAATTTTCTGATGCTCTCTGGAAAGTTAAATAAACATACAAGCCACATAAGTGTATAGATATACAATTAAAGTGCACCTGTAGTGGAAGCAAAGTATAGAAGATGAAAATATATGTGAACAACAGACAAATGTTTGTGCATGCAGCTTTAAAGTGTATGCAAGCTGTAACAATGAACTTATATGGTCCCTTTTGGTCTGCCTAATACTCCATTAAATTGTATCTATGGTCATAATGTAAAATCATACACAGTATTAATTCCCACATGGTATTCCAATTATTTCTAGACTACTAATAAATCTGAATAATCTTAAAGTTTACAGACCTAATTAAATTAATAATTCCACACATTTACTTCCTTTAATTCTTTGACACGTATTCACTACGCCCTGTGAGTTTTATATGGTGGACCACACATGCACAATAGTGGAGGGAGGAGGGTCTAGCATGCCTTTCTATTGCAGGTTCACATATGCACTTTGACCCTTTGGGGGTCTAACAGTGGGACAATGTACAGTTTACTTATTGTTAGCTCATCTGTTTCTCTGTATTCTAGTGGAGTGATGCCACTGGAATTTACACTCTGGCTCTTAGAACTTTAGTACAGTATCCCACCCTTTATACCTGACATACATTATTAACCATTTGCTTCCCAAACCTATTCTAACACTAAAGCTTAATTTTTTTTTTAGTTTTTATGATTTCTTTTATTTACATTTTTTATTTTTACACTGTCTCTGTAATTTTTTTAGCAACTTTATTGCCATCACAAGGGATGAACAACATCCCTTGTGATAGAATGGGCAGTGACAGGTATTTATTGAGACATCTGGGGTCTATTATTGCTCTCGTAGTTGTTTTCCTTCGGTAATTACTTATTTTTCTCTTGTCATATTTTCTTCTTTTATTGTCTGGGTTTTTTTGTCGACCTTTCCTATGCTTTATCTTCTCCTCCTCTTTCTATTTAACCACTCTCTTTATTTTTTCTTTCTCCTCCTCTCCTACCCTCTCAGCCAGTCTTTTATCCCTTTGCCGGTTGGACATGGGGTCCATAAAATTGGTCTGCCTGAATACTAAGGGACTTAATATTCCAAAAAATAAGTCTCAAGTTCTTAGAGAACAGTGGTACCAAAGAGCCGAAATCGCGCACCTACAAGAAGCACACTTCTATGTCATTAAACCCCCTATACTGAGAGATTACAGATTTCCAATTGTTTTTCACAGTTATTCCACAAATTCAAAATCTGGTGGAATGTCTATTTTGTTGGTGTGCTGATGTATGGTTTAGGTACATTTTTGTAAAAGGTAAGTTAGCAGGGCAGACATTTACATTAGCTAATGTGTTCTTCCCAAAACTAAGCACAATTAACCTTCTTGGAGACCTGCGTGGTGGATATCTTTCACAGGGCTGAGGGTGTAGTGGTCTTAGGCTGAATTCACACCTATGCATTTTTAGTGCTTTTTGCATTTTGCAGATTTGCACTAGTGTCCATTTACCATGGGTTTCCTATGGAACACATTCTGTAGTGCAAATCTGCAAAATGCATAGGTGTGATTTCAGCCTTAGGAGGGGATTTCAATTTGGCTCTGGATCCTCTGCTCGAAGTGTCTAGAGCAGTGATGGCGAACCTTGGCACCCCAGATGTTTTGGAACTACATTTCCCTTGATGCTCATACACTCTGCTATCTAGTTGAGTATCATGGGAAATGTAGTTCCAAAACATCTGGGGTGCCAAGGTTCGCCATCACTGGTCTAGAGGTTCCTCTCAAAAAGTGCTTATTCCAAGCCAATTTGATTAATGCCTGACATTTTCTGTATCACAATGCCAAAGACTATACCTTCTACTCTACTGTTAATCAGTCATACTCCAGAATAGATTACTTTTTAGTTTCACATGCCCTACTCGATAGACTCACCTCTTCCACGACCAGATATTTCAGACCACGCTCCAATCATTATCATAGCTCCTTCTCCTTCTATTACCACTCCATTAGAGTCTCAATGAAAAGTCCACTACAGGATACTCGGATCAAGGTGAACCTCTTGCAGGAGATTAGCATGTTCTTTCTGCCAATGATACCCCAAAAGTGAGGCCCTTTTCAATGTGGGGGAGCGCAAATTGTGTTATGGTGTCAAAGAGGAAGGTAGGATCAATCAACAGGTATTGTTCTGTACAATATACTTGCAGCATGTTTAAAGAGATGAAAGGGGAAAAATGTGTATGTGTTGCAGAGATGTACTGAATATGTTTTAAAGCAGCAGGGGCACTCTTGGACAGCAGCATTGTCAGTCTGGGGGAGGGGAGTGTTAGATGTGCTAGTAGATTTAGATAGACTAACAAATTCAGCTCACATTGCAGTTAAACATGCAGTTACAGCAATTTTTTTTCTTTTGGGATAAAGATTTTACATAAACAAATAAAAGTTGATCATTGTAAGCACCCCTGTCTGTGCTATATGGTTTATCTCAACACTAACTGCTACATCTAGAGGAGAGCCAGATTTACTGACTGATCACTAGATGAAAGTAAAGGAAAGAAAGCCCAAAAAAGAAAACAAATGCAGCCATCACATCTAAGGACTGTTAAGCTGCAATATAATGTTTTCTTTTGGGTTTAATATCGCTTTAATGTTTCAGAGCCCAAGGAGCTCACCAACCCTCTACATATTCAGTATTTCCAACCCAATAACCAATAGGATTCCTGTAAACTAAGTCGATTACAGTACGTATGTCTACTAGAGGCATATAGATGCTCTCTTTAAAAAAAAACTTGTTCTATAAACTCTCACAAATATGTTATAAAATTTGTTTAGATGCCTGTAAAGAAATGTGTGCTGAGCCAAATGTGTATGCTGCTTTGCTGACTGTTTTCTATAAAAATGCTACCTGGTTATCATGCTAATCTGCAGTGGCAGCTGGTGCTCAAATTGGGGGGGGGGGGGCGCAGACAAACTTAAAAAAAAAAAAACCCCATCAATTGTAGCCACTGTGCCCATCAAACGCAGCTACTGTGCCCATCAAATGCAGCCACTGTGTCCATCAAACACAGCCACTATACACATAAATTGTCGCCACCATGCCATACGCAGCTACTGTACCCATCAACAGCTGCCAGTGTGCCCATCAATTGCTGCCACTGTGCCCATCAATTGCTGCCAGTGTTCCCATCAATTGTTGCCACTGTGCCCATCAATTGCCGTCACTGTGCCCATCAATTTCTGCCAGTTTGCTCATCAATTGCCACTACTGTGCTCATCAATTGCTGCCAGTGTGCCCATCAATTGCTGCCACTGTGCCCATCAATGGCCGCTACGGTGCCCATCAATTGCTGCCAGTGTGCTCATCAATTGCTGCCAGTTTTCCCATCAATTGCCGCTACTTTGCCCATCAGTTGTTGCCAGTGTGCTTATCAATTGCCACTACTGTGCCCATCAATTGCTAATACTGTGCCCATCAATTGCTGCCAGTGTGCCCATCAATTGCTGCCAGTGTGCCCATCAATTTCCACTACTGTGCCCATCAAATGCTGCCAGTGTGCATCCCCCGCCCGCCACTTACCTGTCTCGGTGGGGCAGCGGGTCACGGCGCCGATGTCCTCCACTCTCCTCGATGTCTTCTCTCCCGTCCTCTCTTCCCGTCCTCTGCTATGATTGGATGCCTGATAGGCATCCAATCACAGCGCCTGTCGTTTCAGCCAATCAGGTGACAGGTAACAGACCCAAGCACCTGATTGGTTGAGAGGCGGTTCAGTGTTAGGAAAGCGAATATTCATTAGCTTTCCTAACACAACACTGAGTCAGCTGCGAGCGCCCAGCATGTTCACCTTTTTGGACGCCTATTAGAGCCTAATCAGGTGCTTCCAAAAAATACCCCGCTGCTGTAATTCAGGTGCCCGAAACCCGAAAAGGGGCGACCATAGATAGATTCATGCAATGCATGAATCTATCTATGGTGATAGACAGGTGGCAGGAGCGAGGGGGCAGCGGCCATGCGCCCTTTATGGATGCACTGCCACTGCTAATCTGATACCTTCAATTTCATCTGTAACTTGGAACAACTGTGCAACAATTTTATCTCAACTAAATCGTATATTTGTTCAATATTCAAAGTAATAAAGCTTCTGGATGAGCATGACCAAGCATTTACCTTTTGAAAAGGGGGACACCAATAACAGAACACCTATTTCCCCATGTATATATATATATTTTTTTTTACGTTTTAAGATTTTTGATTAATTACATTAATAAAATTAGATAATATGTGCTTCTGATAACTTGTGCTAGCAATAGAATTCTGAACACTATTTTCTGAATAAGCAGTTTCCATTAATAAGAATGCCGCAAGCATGGGGCCGGCCTGGCATTTCCTGTAATTAAGGCTTTAGGCATATAGTAAATGTTGTAAAGGTGAAGTTATAATTGCAGAGGTTTACTCGAACAGATTTTCAATACGGTTTTCAGGCATATTGAAGCAAGAAAGGGTGCTGCCATTCGTAAGATGTGTAAAAATCCATATTAACCTCAAAGAACACCACCAATCTCCCGCTTGAGACAGGAAAGCAAATATCAGTGCAGGGCAACCATCCCTACAAGGCAACCAAGATTTAGTAGCACTTCTACGTCGGGGCAATAAAAATAAATTTTACAAACTGCATTCATTGCTTGCTCCTGAAAGTCTACACAGGCTCTTGAACTATACAGTGTGCCTAAGGGTCAACATTCTAAGCTAAATATGCCGCCAGCACTCCTTTTTTTTATATCAGTTCACCATTGAAGCCAACAGCTATAGGCAAATATATATTATTTTCCATAGGTATGGTGGATACAGCACAGTATAAAGGAACAGGATAGGTAATGAACACTATGTAGAATGCTTAGTTTCTACATTTCTTAACAGTAATACAATTTCGAAAGAAGGATATTTTGTTACAAAAAGTTACATAGTAGGTGAGGTTGAAAAATGACACAAGTCCATCAAGTCCAACCTATGTGTGTGATTATATGTCAGTATTACATATATCCCTGTATGTTGTGGTCGTTCAGGTGCTCATCTAATATTTTTTGAAACTATCGATGCTCCTCGCTGAGACCACCGCCTGTAGAAGGGAATTCCACATCCTTGCCGCTCTTACAGTAAAGAGCCCTCTACATAGTTTAACCACTTAAGCCCCGGACCAATACGCAGCATAAAGAAAAGGCCCCTTTTTGCGATTCGGCACTGCGTCGCTTTAACTGACAATTGCGACGTGGCTCCCAAACAAAATTGATGTCCTTTTTTTCCCACAAATAGAGCTTTCGTTTGGTGGAATTTGATCACCTCTGCGGTTTTTATTTTTTGCGCTATAAACAAAAATAGAGCGACAATTTGGAAAAAAATGCAATATTTTTTACTTTTTGCTATAATAAATATCCCCCAGAAATATATCCTTTTTTTTTATTTTTTCTCAGTTTAGGTCGATACGTATTCTTCTACATATTTTTGGTAAAAAAAATACAATCAGTGTTTATTGATTGGTTTGCGCAAAAGTTATAGCGTTTACAAAATAGGGGGTAGTTTTATGGCATTTTTATAATTTTTTTTTTTTTTTTACTAGTAATGGCAGCGAACAGCGATTTTTTTTTGTGACTGCGACATTATGGCAGACACATCGGACACTTTTGACACATTTTTGGGACCATTGTCATTTTTACAGCGATCAGTGCAATAAAAATGCACTGGTTACTGTGAAAATTACACTGGCAGTGAAGGGGTTAACCACTAGGGGCGCTGAAGAGGTTAAGTGTGCCTAGGGGAGTGATAACTACTGTGTGGGGGCGTGGCTACAAGTGACACGTGACCGATCTCCGCTCTGATTACACAGAGCGGAGACCGGTGACATTGTCAGTAGGGGAGTGGGGAGATGTTGTGTTTACACTAACATCTCCCCGCTCCATGCCTCCGTGAGACGATCGCGGGGATCCCCGCGGCGATTGAGTCCGCGGGACCCGCGGTCCGACTCACGGGGAAGGCAGGGGGGTCGCGAGCGCGCTGCCGGCGGGTGTTAAAGGGGACATACAGGTACGTGATTGTGCCTGTACGAGCCATTCTGCCGACTTTTATATACAGTGGCTGGTCCTTAAGTGGTTAAGGTTTAACCTCTTTTCTTCTAATTTGAATGAGTGGCCACGTGTCTTCTTAAACTCCCTTCCGCAAAAAAATTGTATCCCTATTGTGGGGTCACCAGTACGATATTTGTATATTGAAATCATATCCCCTCTAGTCTCTTCTCCAGAGAGAATAAGTTCAGTGCTCGCAACCTTTTCTCATAACCAACATCCTCCAGACTCTTTATTAGCTTTGTTGCCCTTCTAGGTACTCGCTCCATTTCCAGTACATCCTTCCTGAGGACTGGTGCCCAGAACTGGACAGCATACTCCAGGTGCGGCCGGACCTGAGTCTTGTAGAGCGGCAGAATTATTGTTTTATCTCTGGAGTAGATCCCATTTTTAATGCATGCCAATATTCTGTTTGCTTTGTTAGCAGCAGCCTGGCATTGCATGCCATTACTGAGCCTATCATCTACTAGGACCCCCAGCTCCTTTTTCCTGGGGGACCCCATTACCCACACCTGACCATTCCGAGTACTCCACATTTATCACCACCCTCTGAACTTGCCCTTGTAGCCAGTTTTCAATCCATGTACTCACCCTATGGTCCATGCCAATGGACCCTATTTTGTACAGGAAACGTTTATGGGGAACTGTGTCAAATGCTTTTGCAAAATCCAGATACACCACATCTGCGGGCCTTCCTTTATCTAAATGGCAACTCACCTCCTCATAGAAGGTTAATAGATTGGTTTGGCAGGAACGATTCTTCATGAATCCATGCCGATTACTGCTAATGATACCATTCTCATTACTAAAATCATGTATATAGTCCCTTATCATCCCCTCCAAGTGCTTGCATACTATTGATGTTAGGCTAACTGGTCTGTATTTCCCAGGGATGTATTTTGGGCACTTTTTAAATATTGGTGCTACTTCGGCTTTTCTCCAATCAGCTGGTACCATTCCAGTCAGTAGACTCAGTAAAAATTAGGAACAATGGTCTGGCAATTCCTTGACCCTCGGATGCAAGCCATCTGGTCCTGTTGATTTATTATTGTTAAGTTTCCCAAGTCTAATTTTAATTCTGTCCTCTGTTAACCATGGAGGTGCTTCCTGTGATGTGTCATGAGGATAAACACTGCAGTTTTGGTTACTGAAGCCCCCCCGATTCCCTCATTAAGACGGAGGAGAAGAATAAATTCAATACCTTAGCCATCTCCCCATCCTTTGTTACCAGATGACCTTCCTCATTCTTTATGGGGCCAATATGGTCTGTGCCCCCTTTTTTACTGTTTACATACTTAAAGAATTTCTTGGGATTTTTTCTTGCTTTCCTCCGCAATGTTTTTTTCGTGTTCTATCTTAGCCGCCCTAATTGCACCCTTACGTTTCTTGTTGCATTCCTTATAAAGTCTGAATGCTGATGATGATCCCTCAACCTTGTATTTTTTGATGGCCTTCTCCTTTGCTTTTAAATGCATTTTTACATTGGAGTTAAGTAATCCAGGACTTTTGTTCGCTCTTTTAAATGTATTACCCGATGGGATGCATTGGCTAATGCCCTTATTTAATATGCTCTTAAAGCAAACCCATCTCTCCTCCGTGTTCTTTGTTCCTAAGATTTTATCCCAGTTTATGCCTTCTAGAAGGGTTCGTAGTTTAAAGAAGTTGGCTCTTTTGAAATTCAGTGTCTTTGTATTCCAGTTGTTAGTTTCCTATTTGTGTGATTTATACTGAAGCCAATTGACCTGTGATCGCTGTTTCTTAAATTGCCCCATATTTCCACATCCGTGATCAGGTCTGTATTGTTGGTAATCAGTAGATCCAGTAACGCTTTATTTCTAGTTGGTGCATCTACCATCTGAACCATGAAATTGTCCTGCAAGACATTTAGGAACTGGCGAGCCTTAGACGAATGCGTGGTTCCCTCCGCCCAGTCTATGTCTGAATAATTAAAATCCCCCATTATGATAACACTTTTCATCCTTGCTGTTAATCCAAATTGTGATAGGAGATCTATCTCCCCCTCCTCCCTCAGGTTATGGGGCCTATAGCATACTCCTAGTATTATTTTCCCCTTAGCTTTATCCCTTTGGAGCTCTACCCATAAGGTTTCCACCTCCTCCCTAGCTCCCTTAGTGATGTCATTGCTCACTTTCACTTCCACATTATTCTTGATATATAGGCATACCCCACCCCTTTTTCATCCTCTCTATCCCTGCGATAAAGGGTATACCCTTGAATGGTTGCCAGCCAATCATGAGAGCTGTTGAACCAGGTCTCTGAAATTCCCACAAAATCCAAATCCTTCTTGTACAACAGCAGGGCTTTTTTTTCTCAAACAATAGGTGCTGGAACTCAACCACGACCCCCAAAACCCCTACACCCACACACACCCTCCAAATCACATCAAATAGTGGGTGTGATCAGTGAAATGTCACGAACAGTAGGAGGGTCTTAAAGGGGCATTAACTACCAAGATTGCATTATATACAGAGTGCAGAGTTCAGGGGGGTTACACACAAAGTGCAGAGCTGTCACTTGTAAACACAGAAACTGGACTTCTGTGTTTACAGGTGATTGTGGTGAGCAGGCCCCCCCCCCTAAGGGTCTGAGCCAGAGGTGGTGGAACTGAGTTCCACCAAGTTCCCCCTAAAAAAAAGCCCTCTACAACAGTATCTCTAGTTCACCCATCTTGTCCGCCAGGCTCCTGGCATTGGTGAACATGCCACGTAGTTTAGACTGGTCGCATACTATCCTCTTATTGGGTGTTCCAAGATTGCAACTAGGACTTGTTACAATACTTACCTTGGGTTTATGTGCTTTAGTCAGCCTACCACTAATGCCCCCCAATACTACCCTCTGGAATATGTTCCACGCTGACTATCTCTACCTCTGGGCCCTCCTCCCCATAGCCTTGTTTAAAAACCCCCCTAACTTTTTGTCCATCTTTACTCCCAGCAGATCTGCACCCTCCTCATTTAGGTGCAGTCCGTTCCTTCTATAGTACTGATGATTGACTGAGAAGTCGGCCCAGTTCTCCAGGAACCCAAACCCCTCCTTACTACACCAGCCACTTGTTTACTTCCCTAATATCCTTCTGCCTTTCTGGTGTGGCTCGATGTACCGGTAGTATTCCTGAGAATACTACCTTGGAGGTCCTTTTCCTCAATTTAGCTCCTAAAATCGTTCTTTAGGACACTCCATCTGCCTCTGACTTTGTCATTGGTGCCAACGTGCACCATGACAGCCGGGTCTTCCCCAGCCCCTCCCAGTAATCTGTCCACCAGATCCGTGTTGTGCCGAACCCGAGCGCTCGGTAGACAACATACCGTGGGTCTTTGTCACAGATTGCCCTCTCTGTCCTTCTAAGAATTGAGTCCCCTACCACCGGAATCTGTCTTTCCTTTCCCTTTACTTCCCCCCACTCTCACTGGAGTTCTTCTGTGTCATACTATCATCCATGTAACTGTAGCAGACCCCTAAATTTAGGGGGTTGCTATGCCCAAATTTAAGGGACAGCCTGGGCTATAGTTTGGCCCAGGCTTTCTAATTTAGTGCTGGACTCTGCTCTGCTGTGGTGTTGTCTGGTGTACGGTTCCCCTTTGGCCTGTGGGTGGCACTGTTGCCTAGGCCTAGGGTCGAACCTCAGGTGACACAGTGGCGTGATTGGATGTCCTCTCTCGGCTGCCGTGCGGTGGGCGGGGCCTCGCCTGCTGTGCATGCCGGGAGAGGGTATATAAGGGGCAGGCGCCATTTTTAGGGAGGAGTGCCCGGGGAGGAGTACCCAGAAGGAGTGTGCCCCTTGGGGGTGCGTGGACTGGCCGAAGAGTCTCGGGCACCTTTGGCCTGAGGCTGCAACGTTCCAGGTAGGCCCAGTACCATTGACTGGGTCTACAATCAGCACATTGGAGTCCCAGGGTGCCCAGGTGAGGGTACCTGCTCTGACTGAGAGGAAGCCAGGGGAGGATCGGTCCCACAGAGGAGACGAGTGATAGTAGGTTCCTGTCTCGGGAAAGGCCTGGTGAACTGTCAGAGGGAAGGATTCCTTGCTACCCTGTAGAGTGCCCATTGGCATCGTCTGTTCTCTGAATCCTACAGAAGGTTAAGGGAAGTTCTGGATTCAGGAATAACAGGATTCTGCTGCTATAGAGGATCTCCTGAACCCGTCCCGGGAGGGGACAAAGAGATAGTATTGTTCGAGCTCCACTTCGGCTGCTAGACTGTGAGAGGGATCTATCCGGGTGAGCTAAACCCACTCGGGATCGAGTGGCGACAAGTGAGTCGGGTGTTGTGTGCCTGAATCTACCTCCTATCTTTGCTAGCTTCTTTCTCTCTTCAATTTCCTGTTGACTGAAACAAAAGGAAAATAAACTCTTTGTTGGAGTTGAAGTCGTGTGGACATTGGCCTTCTTGGGGAAGAATATAGACTTTTCTCTATAATCTAGGGACGAGAACCAGTGGAAAGAGGTAACTCGCTGCAGGACCCAAATCTGTAAACACCGCCTGACCTCCTGATAAGGAGGACATGGGCTTGTGGCATGGTGTGTCCTACCCCCGCAGGTGAAGGTAAGCGGGGGCAAAAGGATTGGTGTGCTACATAACAATAATCAAACTGATGGGTCCAAATTATCATTATGTATTTGCTATAGCCAATATTATTACAAAGGTGAATACTCTATAAAGCTTTACAGAGAACACAGAACCATATTCAAAGAGCTTATACTCTAATGTCATCTCTCTAGCTTCACTTGCTGCCATATAGCTTATTATATTGTTATAAAAATAATATTATAATTATATTGCAGCTTACCAATTCATAGATGCGATTGCTGCATTTGTTTTCTTTATTTGGAGTTCGTTCTTTTTTTTCACCTGGTGTTCTGGCCAATAAGTCTGCTGTTTTTCAACAGAACAAGCTGTTCTGCAGATGTAACAGTAGAGAGTTGAGACAAACCATTTAACACTGACAGGGGTGCTTACAATGGTAAGCTTTTATTTATATAAAACTGCCAAAAAGGAACAAAACTGTTGCTGTAAGTGCCTAAAAAGCATTACCTTGAGTTTGGCTTCAATTTGTTAATATATCTAAATTTGCTAGTGCATCTAGCATTATACCCTTCCCCCAGACTGACAAAGGTGTCTCTGTTGCTCCTCCATCCAGAATGTAGGCATCCTAATGCCGCGTACACACGATCATTTTTCCCGTCAAGAAAAATTACATTTTTTCCTTTGGACGAGAAAAACGATCGTCTGTGGGCTTTTTGTCGTTTTTCTCGACGGGAAAAACGGCATTAATCACGACGAGAAAAAATAGGATTTTTATAACAGCTTACCTGTAAAATCCTTTTCTTGGAGTACATCACGGGACACAGAGCGACATAGTCATTACTAATGGGTTATATAGATACCGTCAGGTGCTGGCACTGGCAACTTCCAAAACCGGAAGTACCCTCCCCTATATAAGCCCCTCCCATCCGGGAGCACCTCAGTTTTGTAGCAAAGCAATAAGTGTCCCCAAAGAGGGGCGGGAGCTCTGTGTCCCGTGATGTACTCCAAGAAAAGGATTTTACAGGTAAGCTGTTATAAAAATCCTATTTTCTTTCTCGTACATCACGGGACACAGAGCGACATAGTCATTACTAATGGGATGTCCTAAAGCAATGCCAAATGAGGGGGGGATACACCATATATAAGCTGAGCGCTATCAGACATGAGGATCTTTTGCGGCCTGCAACACACTGCGCCCAAAGGCGACATCCTCCTGACTTCTAACGTCCACCTGGTAGAACCTAGTAAACGTGTGAACTGAAGACCATGTTGCGGCCTTACAGATTTGAGCCAGGGAGGCCTGGTGATGCACTGCCCATGAAGTTCCAACTGCTCTCGTGGAGTGCGCTCTAACTTTGAACGGAGGCGGTCTCCTTCTCAAGCCATAGGCTTGTATTATGACCTGTCGAATCCACTTGGCTAAAGTAGATTTTGACGCTGCCTGACCCTTTCTGGGGCCTTCCGGCAGAATAAACAAAGTATCCGTTCTGCGAATCTGAGCAGTGGCTTTTAGATAAGCTTTAACTGCTCTTACTACATCCAAAGAATGCAATAACTTTTCCTCTACCGAAGTAGGTTTGGGGAAAAAAGAAGGAAGAACCACATCTTGGTTCAAATGAAACCTCGATACCACCTTAGGAAGAAAGGCTGGATGAGGACGTAACACTACCTTGTCCTTATGGATAACCAGATATGGCTCTTTACAGGACATAGCTGCTAATTCCGACACTCTTTTAGCCGAACAAATGGCTACTAGAAAAATCAATTTCCTGGTGAGAAGCACCAAGGAAATATGCTGTAATGGTTCAAATGGTTGTTTCTGTAAAACCGACAGAACCAAGTTTAGATCCCATGGACATATGGGAATATTAACCGGAGGACTAATACGCATCACTCCTTGTATAAAGGCTTTGACTAGTGAATGCGAAGCCAAGGGCCTTTGAAAAAATATTGACAAGGCCGAAATCTGACCCTTGATAGTACTCAAGGCAAGCTTCCTATCTACAGCCCATTGTAGGAAGTCCAGAATCCTACCTATTACGTATTTACGTGGATGCCATTTCTTGGCCTCACACCAGGCGATGTACGCCTTCCAGATTCTATAGTAGATCTGCCTGGATACCGGCTTCCTGGCATTGATCATGGTAGATACCACAGCATTAGAGAGCCCTCTCTTTTTTAGAATGTGGGCTTCAATAGCCAGGCCGTCAAACCTAGGGCTGGTAAGGAAGGGTGGTATATCGGTCCTTGCGAAAGCAGGTCCGGACGATGTGGGAGGGTCCAAGGACTCCCCACAGACATTTTTACAATCTCCGCGTACCATGCTCTTCGTGGCCACGCTGGAGCCACCAGAATCACTGGTTTCTTTTCTACCCTGATTCTGCGGAGTAATCGAGGTAACAATTGTGGCGGTGGGAATGCATATATCAGCTTGAACTGATCCCAAGGGAACACTAGGGCATCCGAGCCGCAAGCTAGGGGATCCCTTGTCCAAGAGACAAACCTGTCCACTTTTGTGTTGAATCTGGATGCTAGCAGATCTACATCCGGTGTTCCCCACCGCTGACATATTGTCCGGAAAACCTCGGGATGAAGGGACCATTCCCCTGGGCATAATTGTTGGCGACTTAGAAAGTCCGCCTTCCAATTCTCCACTCCTGGAATGAATACCGCAGATATGGCTGGGACATATCTTTCTGCCCATCTCAGGATGTAATTTACTTCCCTTTGGGCTGCACGACTCCTGGTGCCCCCCTGACGATTGATATATGCCACTGCTGTGGCATTGTCTGATTGAATTCTGACAGGGGACCCTTGGAGTTTGGATGTCCATGCTACTAGGGCATACCGGGCTGCTCGTATCTCTAAAAGATTGATGGGCAGGGCCTTTTCTGCATCCGACCATCTGCCCTGGAGAGACCATTGCTCCAGTACTGCTCCCCAGCCTATAAGGCTGGCATCTGTAGTGACCACCTTCCAGGAAATCGGACTGAAGGATTTCCCTCTTTCCAGATTCTGGGGAACCAACCACCAGCGGAGACTCTTGCCAACGGAAGGGGACAAGGACATTGGTAAGTCCAGAGCCTGAACTTTTTTGTTCCAGGCTGACAGTATGGCCCTTTGCAACTTCCTTGAATGGAATTGACCGTAGGGTACTGCTTCGAATGATGCCACCATTTTTCCCAGCAGCCTCATGCACAGGCGTATGGATGGCTGTCTTTTTGAACCCACTAAGTGGATCAAATCTCTCAAAGACGACCCCTTTTCTTGAGGCAAGAAAATTTTTCTCTGGTCTGAATCCAGCCTTAGCCCCAAGTATTCCAGACTTTTGACTGGTTCTAGGGCTGACTTGTCTCGGTTGATAATCCAACCGTGATATTCCAGATACTTGATTGTCTCGTGAACAACCACTTCTAGTTTTTCCACTGAGTGGTCTATCAGCAACAAGTCGTCTAGATATGCCATTATCGTTACACCTCGTGTCCTTAGATTGGCCAATAATGGGGCCAGAATTTTTGTGAACACTCTTGGTGCTGTGGCCAGACCGAAGGGTAAGGCTCTGAACTGAAAATGGCGCCCTTCTACCGCAAAGCGTAGAAATTTTTGGTGGGCTGGAAAGATGGGAATGTGCAAATAAGCATCTTTGATGTCGATCGAGGCTAACCATTCCTCCCCTTGTAGGGCAGTGGCTACCGATCGGATCGACTCCATCCGGAAAGTCCTGATATGTAGGAATTTGTTTAGCCCTTTTAGATTTAATATGGGCCTCACGTCCCCGTTTGGCTTCGGGACTGTAAAGAGGTTTGAGTAAAACCCAAACCCCCATTCTTCCAGGGGAACCTCTATAATTACTGCTTGGAGCAATAATTGTTCTAGTGCCAACAGGAGGGATCCTCTCTTCTGGGGATCCCTTGGCACGTTTGACCTTATAAAGCGGGAAGGAGGGGAGTTTTTTAACTCCAATTTGTATCCCAGTTTTACTGCGGAGAGCACCCATCTGTCTCGGATCGTGTCCCGCCAGGTCTCTGTGAACAACTGAAGTCTTCCCCCCACCCGATTGAGTGGGGGCAACCCTTCATGCATTTGACTTTGGGGGAGGTTTTGTACCTCTCCTGCTCCAGGGCTTCTTGTTACCCTGCAATTGTCCCTGATTTTTACCTCCGGGATTTGACCGAGGAGGCCGTCGGAACTGTTTCACAGCCGATGTCCTAGGGACTGGAGAAGCAGGCCTCTTAAAAGAGGGACCTCTAACTCTACTTTTAACCGGCAAAAGTGTACTTTTACCGCTGGAAATTCTCTGGATATATTTGTCCAGGTCTTCCCCGAATAAGCGTTCACCATGAAATGGGAAGCTGACCAGCAATTTTTTACAGGGAGCTTCAGCAGACCAGTTTTTGAGCCATAGAAGCCTGCGCATATGTACTACAGACAGCGTAAGGCGGGAGGCCTGATGGATTGAATCCTTTATAGCGTCCACCGCAAAGCATAAGGCTCTAGGTAGATCAGCTAGGGCAAGAGCCTGCTGATCTGGCAAGTCCCTTAAGACCTGTTTCAACTGATCCTTCACTGCTTGGCAGACCCCAATAGCTGCCACTGCTGGTTGTGTCACCAATCCTGCTGTAGAAAAAGCAGATTTTAATAAGGACTCCAATTTTTTATCTATTGGGTCCTTGAACATTTGGACATTATCCACCGGACATGTCAGTGATTTATTCACACAAGAGATGGCTGCGTCCACTGTAGGGACCCTCCATTTTCTGATGAACTTATCCTCCATGGGATAGACCACCGGAAATCTCTTGGGGGGAGTAAATATTTTGTCAGGATGCTCCCAATCCTGGTAAATGAGCCCTTCCAGTAAAGGATGGATCGGAAAGGAACAAACAGTCTGGGGAGCTTTTAGCGACCCCAACGAGGAGACAGAAGTGGATGATGGCTCCGCAAGGGGCATTTTAAATGCTGATCGGACCATATTAGTCAGGGACTGAACCCATAACCTTTCAGCATGTGATGCTGAGAACGGCTCTTCCACTGTTGATTCCTCTACAACCGAATCGACCTCATCCTGATCCCCTTCAGGTAGGTCGATCCCTGTATGGGACTGTTGCTCTGTTAACAGGCACTCTGAGGGAGGAGACGGAGATCGGGCGCTTTTCTCCTGTGACAGGGAAGCCGCGATCAATGCTGACAATCTCTCTTCCAGCCCTCCCAGAGCTGAGGAAAAAACCTCCTCTGTTACATACACAGGAGCAGGTGAACTGAGGACAGCCACAGTACCAGGTACTCCTGAGGGTGCTCTACGGTCACTAACCTCTGATTCTTCAGGGGAGACTGGTGCAGCCGAAGCATGCCCACGATCCTCAGAGCCCGATGGAGACCCCCTATTCCTCCTGGAATTTCTAGTCCCGGAGTTTTTAGACGGCATATTCCTAAGCCACAAAGCTGAGGTATTCCAGCCGAAATACACCAGTTACTGACAATAGTCTAGCATAAATGCTGCTATAAGAGACAGTTGGTGTCTACTAATGTGCCTTTCTAGGGGATGCCTGTATCAACCGCTTGCTGTATGCCTTTCTTTAAATGTTGCCAGCTCTGTCTCTATACTTCATAGCCAGCTCACCACACAAAATTGTGGTTTTTAACATGCTGGGACGCCCGCACATGCGCAGAAGCGCTGCGGCACGCACAGAGCGTCATCCCCCAGGCTCCGCCCCCTTTCCCGGCTCACCTCTATATAGAGGCGCGTGCACGCGCACGCGCGCGGCCACGTGCGCCTTCGGCGCTAATTTCAAATATGGAAACCAGGGACAAGAGCCAGGGCCCCTTTGCCGCAGGCCGGGGGATGGACGAGCATTGCAACATGGAAGAGGAAGCAGTTTCCCATAAGAGAACTCACCATCTGCCTGGACTTGCTCTGATGAGAAGAAACTAGTCCACATGACAAGAAACGTTCCACAGCGGCCTCTAGTGGACAAACACAGGTACCGCAGTCTAATATATATCTAAAAATTTTATTTTTATTTTTTCTTGACCACCATTAAAAATTATTACATTTTTTTAGTAGTTACAGGCATGCACAGAATTTTGCGGGAATACCATTAGGTAACAGACAGAAAGACAAATTAGGCTTGGGGGTCCCCCAATAGAACCAAGTTCCTGGGGGCCCCCACTTACCTGTTCCCCGCCGCAGGACTTTGTTTGGTCCACAAAAGCCCAAACTTCACCTATCACGGCAGGCATTGTAATCAAACCTTCAGGGACCGGGTTCCCAAGGATTCCACTCCCCTGGACCTGTATAGCACCCTGCACAGAAAACATCTTGGTCGTGGGTATGACCAGAGCTCTGGATCCCAGGGTCCAGCTCTCCTAAGCGAAGCATTACAGGCAAAACCTTGCTCTTCTCTGCAAGGCCCGGGTACCGACCGTTTAGCTATGAAGCTTTTTTGGTCGGATCCGGAATAGCTTACTGAGGCCCAAAAGAACCTGTACGCAAGCTCAGTGAAAAACACATGTTTCTTCTTGGCCAACACCTTAGACACTGGCAAAAAACTGAGGTGCTCCTGGATGGGAGGGGCTTATATAGGGGAGGGTACTTCCGGTTTTGGAAGTTGCCAGTGCCAGCACCTGACGGTATCTATATAACCCATTAGTAATGACTATGTCGCTCTGTGTCCCGTGATGTACGAGAAAGAAATTAGAACATGCTCTAATTTTTCTCGTCGTGATTCCCGTCGTTTTTTTCCGCGGCAGTTTTCCCATAGGGAAACACTGCCGGGGAGCCCACACACTGTCGTTTTTTTCGACCAAAAAAAAAATGTAATTTAAAACGGCCGTGTGTGGGGGGAACAAGCTGTTCCTCGTTTTACACGTCGATTTTCTCGACGGTGTTTTCACCGTCGAAAAAATCGATCGTGTGTACGCGGCATAATACAAGAGGTGTGTTACTGGCAAGATCACCAGTCAAAAACAGAGGGAGAAAAAAAAAGAATGCCGCCACTAGATCTAACGCTTGGTACACTGCAATATATTTGGGTTTAATACCGCTTTAAGCACTGGAAGAATACTGTATGTAAACTTTCAGCAGCTGGAGACCTGGTGGGATTTAAACCAGGATCCCAACTCTGCATATAAAAGGGGTAAATTCACTAAGTGTTAAATAACGGCTCATAAAATGCGGTAACAATTGTGCAAGTGTTCAAGTCATTAAGAATTTTGCATTAAACACTAAATGCAGTATTTGTTAGATTTAGTGGTATTTACCACAGTAGTTAATGCGATAATTTACCGCATTGAGCTGGTTGCTAAGGAGTGGGCCGGAAAGCTAGCCACCACGTCCTTAACAACGAATGACTCTTCAGCTGTCAGACAGCTGAATGTAAAAAAAATAGGTTAACAATTTAAAAAAATTATGAAAAAAACAGCACAAACCCCCCCCCCCCCCAATGCATGCCAGGCCCAAACTTATTTTTTTTTAAAAACGATGCGGGGTCCTTTCCAAAATGCATACCAGGCTCTTGTCCGAGCATGCAGCCCCGGCAGGTCAGGTAAGGGGGGGGGAACGAGCGAGCACCCCCCTCCTGAACCATACCAGACCACATGCCCTCAACATGGAGGAATGGGTGCCTTCGGGCAGAGGGGCCTTCAACGACGGCAGGAGCGTCTTTGTTTTTTTATTTTTTGAGTGCGGTGTGATTGACAATGGATTTACATCGGGGGACAATATTTAATTTTTTTCATAAATGAATTGTCAAATACTGGGTGTGTACGTTTGTATTACCTTGTGACACTTTTTTGGTGAATAGGTAGGGGTAGGTCCCTCGCCCGCAGACCCCCACAACCACCAGCCACGGTTGTGGGGATAAGACCCTTGTCCCCATCAATATGGGGACAAGGTGCTTTGGGGTGGGGTTGAGGGCATGTGGCCTGGCATGGTTCAGGAGGGGGGGCGGCTTGCTCATCCTCCCTCTTCCTGACCTGCCAGGCTTTAAATTTTGGTTTGGGGTTCCCCTTTAAATCTATACCAACCCCGAAGGGCCTGGTATGCGTGAAGGGGGGTGGGATGCTGTTTTTTCCCCCAACATCTTTACCTGTCGGCTTTTTTTTTTACATTCAGCTGTGAGCGGGGAACCCACTGACAGCCGACGAGTCATCGGATGTTAAGGATGCGGTGGCTGACTTCTCTGTCCCGCTCCTTAGCAATCAGCGATTTGTGATACCACCAGCAAAACCCTGGTGGTGGTAAATATCACATGCTTTTTTTACTCTGGTCCTTTTCCGTATCGCTTTGCATACGATATTTACCGGCACATTTTTTCTTCTCCCAGTAAATACTGCATAATCTTTATTTGTTTTTTTATGAATTGGACTTAATTTACCGCATGCGATAATGTAATGTATGCATGCAGTAAACGTTAGTGAATTGACCCCTTAGAGTGCTAAACAAACTCTGCCTCTGGGAGTAAGATTTAGGAAATGTTTGATTAAATGAGACTGGGAGGCACCACACTGGAAGTTGTGATGCCCAACAGTCCAATTCACTCACAGACCAAGTAGTCTTTACCCAGTGACCCCAATGGGCAGGGGCGGTGGAGGAGTGGTGTATACAGCGCTGCTCCACTGCCCCAAAGATGCATGGATGTCCTTAAAATGATGCCCCCCCCCTGAAAAAAGTTCAGCGGACGCCCCTGTTTATACACTTCCAAAGATTTACAGCACATCCTAGTAAACTTCTAAGTTGCATACAGCTTGAGTTGACCTTTTATGAAAAAAAGATAATTAAAAAGAAATGCTGATTTGATGGCACAGCATGTTCCTGTACAATGTAGCCTGGATATTCTAAATTAAATATTAATGAAGATGTTCCATGTACAAAAATGGAGGAAAAAAAAGTTAACCTCCTGTCTCCCTTTTATGCATCGTTTTTAGCGGTTTTCTCCCCAGGTTACTAGAGAGGCAGAGGAAGGCACTGCCCTAAATATATCAACAGTGCACAATGTAATGAATGGTTCATGAACATAGCACAACCTGAACTTTTATGGATTTGAGTTAAGCAAAACAAGAAAGAGGATTGAGATAGGACAACGAGATGGGAATCCATCCGAGGAATGGGATGCATCTAAATGTGGCTGCAGGGAGGCAATCATCCATCTTATATCTCTGGTAATAACATATATCTTGTATAACTTATCTTATGAGAAAGAGGAACTTTCCACCATAACCCCTTCATTCATCATATTCTCAAGCAGTAACCATGACAACTGAGAAAATTAGGCCAGCCAAGTTTTACACATATAGTAGAAGAGCAGAATTCTCCCGTGAGGTCTGCAACCCTTTACTAACCAGGCAAGCAATGTCTTCAATGTATTTATATGTGAGTGTACCTGTACCTATTAAACATTCTGTGTTGTCTATGTTTTTTAATCTTTAAAAGCCACGTTCCATACTAGATGACTAATTTTCTATGTTGTTAATTTTTGTATAATAATACTTAATAATAAATGAATGAGTTAGGTGGGTGCCTAAAGACCCAGTCTTCCCAAAACAGTTGTCAGATATTTAAACCACCAAACAGTACATTATGTTAGGCAGTGAGACCTCTACAGACCCTTTCTGACCACTGCAAGGGTTTCAAGGCATTCCCTGTGGAGTTTTAATTTATTGATTATTCTGAAGTATACAACAGGAGGGAACAACATTTTGTAATGCTACTTCATATTGATATGCATGCATATAGGATCACATAACATTTTAAAGCAATCTACCGAGTTGGCTAGAACTAGCTTACCAACACATGGGCAGAAAAAAATGCAGCGCTAACAGGCATTTTTCATGTTGCTATGCCTCTGAATGCAGCTCTATTTCAGCCAATGTGTCCATTCACAATGGTGGCATTTAGATTAGTAATTTCAAGCAATATTTAGGGGCATAAAACAAAATGCCTTGTGTTTGGAGAGAAACTTACTGGCATAAGTTACCCGCATAACCACATAAATCGAGTGTAAATGTGTGTGAATAAATTAATTCTAGTAGCTAGAGTAAATGAATGCTTTAGCCAATAGAATTCACATCCACATATATGCATTAAAGTGGTTCTAAAGACTGAAGCTTTTTTACCCCCTAATACTTACCTGAACTTTCTCTCAATCCAGCAATGTGCACAAGAGCATCAGCTCTCTGGGGACTCACCCTACTCATTTGTTGAGACAGCAGCGGGAGCCATTGGCTGTGAGCTGTGGACAGGGACGCAGAGGTGAGCTGTAGACAGGAGGTTTAAAGGTAAGCTGTGGACAGGGGACGCAGAGTTGAGCTGTGGATGGGGGACGCTGAGGATGGGGGATGCAGAGGTGAGCTGTGGATGGGGGATACAGAGGTGAGCTGTGAACAGGGACAGCTCCGCTCGTGTCCCTTCCTCTGGGGTGGATCCGATCACACACTGTCAGCCCAGTTTGGGCTCTGCTCTCTTCTGTTCTTTATGTGCCTGACTTGGGACTTTCCCCTGCCACAAAGTGTCTGCGATCCCCGAGCTGGGGGACAACCCCAAGGCCCTGCCTAACCCCTGGGGCCACAGAGCACTGCTCACTTCCAACAATGGCTCACCAACTGGGCGCTGCACTCTACAGCAAGTTCCCCGCCATTGTGAGTACCAAATGGAATCAGATACTAACTTCTCTATCTACCTTGTCACTACACCTCCGCTACTGTAACTGTCGGCTTCATCTACCTCTCATCTTCTACTGAGACCAAGAGGGAGAGAGGAGGAAGAGAGAGATAGAAATAGAGAAACAGAGAGACAGAGTGAGAGATAGAAAGAGGGATGGAGATAGAGGGAGAGAGAGAAAGATACAGAGAAAAAGAGGGAATGTGAGATTAAAAAAAGAGGGAGATAAAGGGAGAAATAGGGAGAGAGGTACAGAAAGGGATAGAAAGAGAGAGAGAGAGAGAAAAAGACATGGGTGTGGCTTGAGTGTGGTCGACAACACAGGGGCCCCATTATCCCCTATTGCCCGGGGGCGCCATGAGTTGTCAGTCCGCCTCTGCTTACACCTTGTGTTTTTCACCTGCATAAGATGTACATTGATCATGTAATTTCTTGGTGTCAATTGTTGCCCTGTATGCACATCCTATAGTAGAGTAAATCTTCACATTCTAGTGTCAAAAGTTGCTGTTTGTGTTCAAACATGGCATTATACAGGTTAATGCATTGTCCCTGTCTTTAGTCTAAGAACTGACACTTCTTTTGAAGAAACTGCATATCCCACAATACTTGGGTCTCTCAGTCTAGTGTTCTGCAGGTGAAAACTAGTAAGTAGATCTGGAACAGGCACAAGCAGACGGAGCAATGAAGGGAAGAGATGGGTTTTCATCACATTAGCACTCCCACAAATGTAATGCAAAACAGAAATAGGCATGGATTGTGACCCGGAAAGATTGTGTTCCTTTAGCAAATAGGGACAAGCTAGGTGATGGACCTAGGTGGATTGATCAGCCACAAAACTACACATTGCAGCCACAACATGTGAGCCCGTCATTATAAGGTAAGGCAAACAAACAACACAGGGATTTTAAGTACACTAATAACTAGTTAAAACAACAAAAACACTTGAAAGTGTATAATGCCTTTGCAATGAACAGCTGTCCACTAAGTAAACTATATTGTCAATTTATGTATTTAAACAAGGTAAGCACATCACTCCTTAATTGCTATAATTAATGAAAAAAAAAGCGTTTTTAAAAACAGCATTCCAAAAGAAAAAAGCAGGAGATGAAAAACAAAAGATTGAATTATGGAAGTCAGCAGAGCTTTCACTCATGTACTAGCTCTGGAGCAACTGCACTTGCAAAGTGCACAGCCTAAATGCCTTTAGTAAATCAACCCCAGAAAGTTGGACAAATATTGTAAGCAACAGCAAACAAAGTGGGGGGAATTTACTAAAACTGGTGCATACAAAATCTGGTGCATCTGTGCATAGTAACTAATCAGTTTCTAACCTCAGCTTGTTTAATTAAGCTTTGACAATAAGCCTAGAAGCTTATTCGTTACTATGCACAGATGCACCAGATTCTGTGTGCACCAGTTTAAGTAAATCTCACCCAGTGGTACCACAGATAAATGGTTTTATATGAAAACCTGTTCATTAGAAGATGCAAACTTTAAAAACTCAACTTGCTTATCTGCCTTTACCCTTTAGGTTATAAAAGGTACAACCCTGTCAACATTTACAGTCAGGTACATGACATCTATGGGTTGTATTTCTCGTTTCCTTTTTAATGTGTTCTACTAAGCAAATTTGCCTTATTATGACTACTGGACAACATAAACAGCAGCTGATACTTGGTATGGTAGTGTGATTGTGTGTGAATAATTGATGGTTAAATCCATGAATTGTGTGAGGACAAGATATATCCTATTCCATTAATAAATTTTCTCCAATGTGTGTGAATGATTTTATTTGCCTTTGGGTCACTGTTGTACCTCTCTTAGACAGAATTGTGTAAAATCAAACTGCTGCACCCAAAATCAGAATGTACATAAAGGACTGGTTTGTTTACAATCAGTTGGTGATTCTCTCTTTATTGTACTGAAGCAGCTCCCTTCACACCTAGTTGGTAATCTCTTTTTATGATGTCTTACCAGCTCTTTTCCCAATCAGCTGGTGATTAGTGATGAGCCGAACACCCCCGGGTTCGGTTCGCACCAAAACCCGCGAACGGACCGAAAGTTCGTACGAACATTAGAACCCTATTAAATACAATGGATGCGAACGTTCGAATTCTAAAGTGCTAATTATAACGACTATTATGCATGTTATTGTCCTAAAAAGGGTTTGGGAACCCGGGTTCTGCACCAGGGGACATGTATCAATGCAAAAAGAAGTTTTAAAAACGGTCGTTTTTCGGGAGCAGTCATTTTAATGATGCATAAAGTGAAAAAAAAAAGTCAAATATTCCTTTAAATATCGTACCTGGGGGGTGTCTAAAGTATGCCTGTGAAGTGCCACGTGTTTCCCGTGTTTAGAACTGTCCCTGCACAAAATGACACTTCTAAAGGAAAAAAAAGCCATTTAAAACTGCTTGCGGCTTTAATGTAATGTCTGGTCCCGGTAATATGAATGAAAATCTTTAAGAAAAATGGCATAGCTACCCCATGACCCCCCCCTACCCCAGCCCATTACCAGCCCCTTTGGGTCTTGTATGGATATTAAGGGGAACACCGCACACAAAATAAAAAAGGCCCTATATACTCTGAACAGCAGTATACAGGCGGTGCATACAAGACAGGGACTGTAGGTTTGTTCTTATGTAGAATGTGTTTGTAATTTTGAACAGGTACATTGTTTAAGTGTAGCTCCAGACCAAAAATCTATTTTTAAACTTTTTGGAAAACATAGGTAAGGGTTATCACCCCTGTAACATTTGTTTTGCTGTCTGTGCCCCTGTTCAGAACATTTCACCTCACTTTCCGTCCCAATGACAACTGTTTTTGAAATGTGGTGTTTTTCTTGAAACAAGGATTGGTGATAAAGCATCAGTACAGAGGAGACACCTTTCTCCCATATTAATTCTTACAGGAGAGAATTTTCCTTCCTAGGGGTAGATTTCCTCTCACTTCCTGTTGTCTTCTTGCGTTTGCAAGTAGGAGTCGTTTGTAAGTTGGATGTTTGAAAGTAGGGACCTGCCGTATATACTCTGCAGAAATAGGCCCCTTAGTTGTTGGTGTTGGCACAACACTGTAAGCACTCACAGTTACTCTTGGTTGGTGCTGGAACGCCCTGCTGTCAACTATTATATCAGGAATTGTAATTACATATAATTGTTGAACAGTGGTAGTAAAAATTGGGCCTTTGATGGTGGTGCTGGTGCCACAACACTGTAAGCCCTGACAGTTACTCTTGGTGGGTGCAGCAATGGGCCCTGCTGTGAATTATTAGATCAAGAATTGCAATTGCATGCCCCTGTTGAACAGGGGCTGAAAAATTGGGCCTTTCGTGGTGGTGGTGGTGGTGGTGGTGTTGCCACAACACTGTAAGCCCTCAGAGTTACTCTTGGTGGGTGCAGGAATGGGCCCTGCTGTGAATTATTAGATCAAGAATTGTAATCACATGCCCCTTTTGAACAGGGGCTGAAAAATTGGGCCTTTCGTGGTGGTGGTGGTGGTGGCGTTGCCACAACACTGTAAGCCCTCAGAGTTACTCTTGGTGGGTGCAGCAATGGGCCCTGCTGTGAATTATTAGATCAAGAATTGTAATTACATGCCCCTGTTGAACAGGGGCTGAAAAATTGGGCCTTAGGCACTGGTGGCACAACACTGCAACCCCTCACAGATACTGTACTTGGAGCACAGCAATGAGCCCTGTTGCAAAGTATTGCTTCAAAAATTGTAATGACACGCCCCTGTTAAACAGGGGCTGAAAAATTGGGCCTTAGGCACTGGTGGCACAACACTCCAACCCCTCACAGATACTGTACTTGGAGCACAGCAGTGAGCCCTGTTGCAAAGTATTGCTTCAAAAATTGTAATTACACAACCCTGTTAAACAGGGGCTGAAAAATTGGGCCTTAGCCACTGGTGGCGGCACCCATAAACAAAAATGATCTTCCAAGCTATCATCATCAATCGTATCATTGAGGACTCGGAGGAGGAGGATAGCCAGTCAACATAACAGCACAGGCACTCAGCATCAGCATCAGTCTTGAAGGGATGTGACATGTTAAAATCAATTAGTCTGTTATATCAGCATCAGGTGTGTGGTAGCTGGTGGTGATCCAAGACTGGTTCATCTTGATGAAAGTCAGTCGATCAACCGAGTCGGTGGACAGGCGCACCCTGTGATCCGTGACAAATCCTCCAGCAGCACTGAATGTGCGTTCCGAAAGAACGCTGGATGCAGGACAGGCCAGTAGCTCAATTGCATACTGTGCAAGCTCTGGCCAGTGATCCATCCTCAAGACCCAGTAAGCCAGAGGATTTTCGGTGGGGAAGGTGTCCAAGTCTGACCTTGCCCCTAGATATTCCTGCACCATGTTTATCAGACGCTGGCGATGGTTGCTGGAACCGATCATACTTTGGGGCTGCGGACTAAAGAATTGTCTGAACGCATCGGTCAGACGGCCACCTTCCCCACCGCTCCTTCTTTGACTGGCCGAAGCCTCAGCAACTCGTTGTCCAGGACCAGGAGTTTGTAACCTCCCAGTCTCTGGGAACGCGTTGCACAGACCTTTCTGCAAGGCCTCCCAGAGTTGTCTCATCCTCCGCTCCCTCTGCGACGGTAACATAAGGTCCGCAACCTTACCCTTGTACCGTGGATCAAGGAGAGTGGCCAGCCAGTAATGGTCCCTCTCCTTGATCCGAAGAATACGAGGATCCTTCCGCAGACTTTGCAGGATCAGGGAGGCCATGCAGCGTAGGTTAGCTGAGGCATTCGGTCCGGAGTCCTCTGGGTCACTAAGGACGACATGATCCGCAGCCACCTCCTCCCAGCCACGTACAAGTCCACTGGTTTCTTGGGACTGTAAATCATCCCTAAAAGACTGCTGCTGATGATGCTGAGTGCCAGCCTCCACCTCCATGCTGACACAATCCTCCTCCTCCTCCTCCTCCTCCTCTTCCTGTGTGATGGGTGGGACAGAAGGAACACTGTCTGGGTAAAGGGGGCCTTGAGAGGCAAGGAAGTCCTCCTCTTCCTGCCTCTGTTCTGCCTCAAGTGCCCTGTCCATTATTCCACGCAGCGTGTGCTCCAACAGGTGGACAAGAGGTACAGTGTCACTGATGCATGCACTGTCACTGCTCACCATCCTCGTGGCCTCCTCAAATGGTGCCAGGACAGTGCATGCATCCCTGATCATGCCCCACTGGCGTGGAGAAAAAAAACCAAGCTCCCCTGACCCTGTCCTGGTGCCGTAGTCGCACAGGTACTCATTGATGGCCCTCTGCTGCGTGTGCAGCCGCTGCAGCATGGCCAACGTTGAGTTCCACCTGGTGGGCATGTCACATATAAGGCGGTTCTTGGGCAGGTTCAACTCCTTTTGCAGCTCAGCCAGGCGAGCACTGGCATTATAAGATCTGCGGAAATGCACACAGACTTTCCTGGCCTGCCTCAGGACATCCTGTAAGCCCAGGTATCTGCCCAAGAACCGCTGCACCACCAGGTTAAGGACGTGAGCCACACAGGGCACATGGGTCAGTTGTCCCTGTCGGAGGGCGGAGAGGAGGTTGGTGCCATTGTCGCAAACCACCATTCCTGGCTTAAGCTGGCGTGGCGTCAACCACCTCTCGGCCTGGCCCTGCAGAGCAGACAGGACCTCTGCCCCAGTGTGGCTTCTGTCCCCCAAACACACCAGCGCAAGCACGGCATGGCATCTTTTTGCCTGCGTACTTGCGTAGCCCCTTGAATGGCTACGGAGCACCGCTGGTTCAGAGGACAAAACACAGGAAGAGGCCATGGAGGAAGAAGAAGAGGAGGGGGTGGAGGAGAGAGGTGTGTCACAACCAGTAGTAGCATTTTGGAGGCGTGGCGGTGGAACAACCTCCAACACTACTGCACCTTGTCCTGCATCCTTCCCAGCTGCCAAAAGAGTGACCCAATGGGCCGTGAAAGAAAGGTAACGTCCCTGTCCATGCCTGCTGGACCATGAGTCAGCGGTAATATGCACCTTACCGCTGATCGCCCTGTCCAGCGAGGCCAAGACATTGCCTTCCACATGCCGGTAGAGAGCCGGAATAGCCTTCCGTGAGAAAAAGTGGCGTTTGGGAACCTGCCACTGAGGAACCGCACATTGCACAAACTAACGGAAGGGGGCCGAGTCTACCAACTGAAAAGGCAGCAGTTGAAGCGCTAGCAATTCAGCCAAGCTAGCATTCAACCGCTGGGCATGTGGATGGCTGGGAGTGAACTTCTTTCGACGGTCCAGCAGCTGGGGCAGGGAAATTTGCCTGCTAGAATCGGACGTCGGTGTACTGCTAGCAGAGTGGCCGCAAGTACTTGGCTGTGACACACCTAATTCTACACCTTCATTCCTCTCAGTGCATGTTTCAGAGAGGACTGAAGTTATAGTGGGGTTGGAGATCCCAGCTGATGCGGTGCAAGGAGAGGTCCGCTTTGTTCTTTGGTGTGGGTCTTTGAGGTAGGCTTGCCAACGAGCTGCATGGCAGGTCAACATATGTCTGGTCAGGCATGTGGTACCCAAGCGGCTGATGTTTTGGCCACGCGATATACGCTTGAGACATATGTTGCAAACAGCAGCTGTGCGATCTGATGCACTAGCCTCAAAAAAGGCCCACACCAAAGAACTTTTTGAATGACGGGCAGAGGCAGCGCCCTGCACAGGCGGAGCTCTGCGGTGTGATTCCGTCGGTGTACTGCCCTTACGCTGGCCACCAAAGGGCATCCTGCCTCGTTGGAGATGTGCCTCCTCCTCATCCTCCTCCTCCTCCTCTCTCCTATTAGGCACCCACGTGGAGTCAGTGACCTCATCATCCCCTCCCTCCTCATCACTGGAGCCAATCTGGCAGTATGCTGCAGCTGCTGGAGCATGACTGCCAGATTGGTGTCCTTCTTGAGCATCCCCTCTGTCTGCTCTCACACTACTGCCTTCCTCTAGCTGGGTTTCATCATCAGACCCTTCAAAACGCTGGGCATCCTCCTGGAGCATGTACCCAACACTGTGCTCAAACAGTTCGGGGGACTCCTCAGGAGGAGGACATGGTGGGTCTAGGGAAGGAGTGACTGATGATGAGTCTGACATTGATACCAGGGAAGAGGACGCTTTGGCAGCTGCTTTGCCAGTACCCTGAGCCTGGGTGAGAGAGGATGAGGAGGAGGAGGAGGGCTTGGTCATCCACTCTACTAAGTCTTCGGCATGATGTGGCTCAACATGTCTAGCTGCCGAAAAGAAGGACAAGCGTGTCCCATGGCCATGTGCTGATGACAATGCACCGCGTCCACGACCAGCACTGTTGCCCCCAGACACAGAGCCTGCTTGCCCTCTTTTATTGCCTCCTGACTGTCTGCCTCTCCTTGTTTGCCTTCCAGACATTCTAATGGATGGCCTGCAGGGAGATGGGAAAAAAGCAATAAGGGCTACCTTCAGGTGTCCTTCTCTGTCCCTTTACTTAAGGATTTCTAAATATGGTTGAGGATGATTGCTTTCGCACAGAATAGCACAATGACAATTTCCCTGACTGTCCAAAAAACAAGGATTTCAAAGATGGTTGATGAGGAATGCTTTAGCACAGTATAGCACAATGAGAATGTCCCTCACTGTCCATCCCTGTCCCTACAAACAAGGATTAGCACAGTAAAACACACTGACACTCTCCCTACCTATAGTTTTCTGTCCCTATAAAAAATGTTTTTTTAAAGATGGTTGATGATGAATGCTTTAGCACAGTATAGCACAATGAGAATTTCCCTCACTGTCCTTCCCTGTCCCTACAAACAAGGATTAGCACAGTAAAACACACTGACACTCTCCCTACCTATAGTTTTCTGTCCCTATAAAATATGATTTTTTAAAGATGGTTGATGATGAATGCTTTAGCACAGTATAGCACAATGAGAATTTCCCTCACTGTCCTTCCCTGTCCCTACAAACAAGGATCAGCACAGTAAAACACACTGACACTCTCCCTACCTATAGTTTTCTGTCCCTATAAAAAATGTTTTTTTAAAGATGGTTGATGATGAATGCTTTAGCACAGTATAGCACAATGAGAATTTCCCTCACTGTCCTTCCCTGTCCCTACAAACAAGGATTATCACAGTAAAACACACTGACACTCTCCCTACCTATAGTTTTCTGTCCCTATAAAAAATGTTTTTTTAAAGATGGTTGATGATGAATGCTTTAGCACAGTATAGCACAATGAGAATTTCCCTCACTGTCCTTCCCTGTCCCTACAAACAAGGATTAGCACAGTAAAACACACTGACACTCTCCCTACCTATAGTTTTCTGTCCCTATAAAAAATGTTTTTTTAAAGATGGTTGATGATGAATGCTTTAGCACAGTATAGCACAATGAGAATTTCCCTCACTGTCCTTCCCTGTCCCTACAAACAAGGATTAGCACAGTAAAACACACTGACACTCTCCCTACCTATAGTTTTCTGTCCCTATAAAAAAATGTTTTTAAAGATGGTTGATGATGAATGCTTTAGCACAGTATAGCACAATGAGAATTTCCCTCACTGTCCTTCCCTGTCCCTACAAACAAGGATTAGCACAGTAAAACACACTGACACTCTCCCTACCTATAGTTTTCTGTCCCTATAAAAAATGTTTTTTTAAAGATGGTTGATGATGAATGCTTTAGCACAGTATAGCACAATGAGAATTTCCCTCACTGTCCTTCCCTGTCCCTACAAACAAGGATCAGCACAGTAAAACACACTGACACTCTCCCTACCTATAGTTTTCTGTCCCTATAAAAAATGTTTTTTTAAAGATGGTTGATGATGAATGCTTTAGCACAGTATAGCACAATGAGAATTTCCCTCACAGTCCTTCCCTGTCCCTACAAACAAGGATTAGCACAGTAAAACACACTGACACTCTCCCTACCTATAGTTTTCTGTCCCTATAAAAAATGTTTTTTTAAAGATGGTTGATGATGAATGCTTTAGCACAGTATAGCACAATAAGAATTTCCCTCACTGTCCTTCCCTGTCCCTACAAACAAGGATTAGCACAGTAAAACACACTGACACTCTCCCTACCTATAGTTTTCTGTCCCTATAAAAAATGTTTTTTTTAAAGATGGTTGATGATGAATGCTTTAGCACAGTATAGCACAATGAGAATTTCCCTCACTGTCCTTCCCTGTCCCTACAAACAAGGATTAGCACAGTAAAACACACTGACACTCTCCCTACCTATAGTTTTCTGTCCCTATAAAAAATGTTTTTTTAAAGATGGTTGATGATGAATGCTTTAGCACAGTATAGCACAATGAGAATTTCCCTCACTGTCCTTCCCTGTCCCTACAAACAAGGATTAGCACAGTAAAACAGACTGACACTCTCCCTACCTATCCTTCTCTTTCCCTAAACTAAAGGAATCCAGGTTAAGCAAGAAAAAAAAATGTCACTGTCCCTGCCTATGCTTCTCTTTCCCTGCTCCGGAACACACTACACTAGGCCGCCGTGCTGGCGGCCTTTTATAGTGTGGGGCGTGTACTAAACACCCTCAGCAATAATTAGCCACAGGCATCCTGCCTGTGGCCAATCATTGCTCTCCTCGCTGCCGGCACTGTGATTGGCCAAGCATGCGGGGTCACAGTGCATGCTTGGCCAATCACAGCGCCTGGATGACACTGCGATGGCGTAGTGCATTGTGGGCCGTTCACGTCACTCGAATTTGGCGCGAACGGCCCAAATCGTTCGATCTTCGACGAACGATCGAACAGCCGATGTTCGAGTCGAACGTATGTTCGACTCGAACACCGAGCTCATCTCTACTGGTGATATGTCCAGGGGCCTGAAGCAACTTTCACAATCATTTGGTGACTGTGTTCATCATATTGTAGTAGCTCCCTGCACAACCAACTGGTGACTGTTTATGATGTCTTACTACCTCCTTTCACAATCAGTTGGTGTTGCTCAGTCCATGCTGAAGTAGTCCCTTTTACACTCAGTTGCTGGCTCTCTATAAAAGGAGTTGTGTTACAGGAGGGACAATCAGTTGCTGATTTTCTCTTTATGTTGCTGAACCGGACTCCTTTGACACTGAGTTGCTGGCTCTCTGTCCATGGTGCTGAAGCAGATTAATTTGCACTCAGTTGTTGACTCTGTCCATGGTTCTGAAGCAGATTAATTTGCACTCAGTTGATGGTTCTCTGTCCATGGTGCTGAAGCAGATTCATTTGCACTCAGTTGATGGCTCTCTGTCCATGGTGCTGAAGAAGATTCATTTTCACTCAGTTTCTGGCTCTTTGTCCATGGTGCTGAAGCAGATTCATGTGCACTCAGTTGCTGGCTCTCTGACCATGGTGCTGAAGCAGATTCATGTGCACTCAGTTGCTGGCTCTCTGACCATGGTGCTGAAGCAGCATCCATTACAATAATTTGCTGGCTCCCTGTCCAGGGCACTGAAACAACTACTGTCACAGTCAGTAAACCATTACCAATTGAGTCGCAGGAGGTGTTTTAAAAGGGCACAGTAGAGTGCATATTTTTGTCCAGGCACCATTTTAGAACAGATATAGTAAGTATGATGTTACCAAAATCTCAACAAAGAAAAAATAGGAAGTTATTTCTAAGCTCACTATGTCACTATAATTCTAAGTGTGGATCTTATACTCCACTGATTAAGCACAAAAAAAAGCCAAGAACAAGAACCCTATTGAGCATCTGTGGGGCATCCTCAAATGGAAGGTGGAGGAGCGCAAGGTTTCTAACATTCACCAGCTCAGTGATGTTGTCATGGAGGAGTGGAAGGGGACTCCAGTGGAGACCTGAGAAGCTCTGATAAACTTCACGCCCAAGAGGGTTAAGGCAGTGCTGGAAAATAATAGTGGCCACACGAAATATTGACACTTTGGGCCAAATTTGGACATTTTCACTTAGGTGTGTACTCACTTTTGTTGCCAGCGGTTTAGACATTATTGGCTGTTTGTTGAGTTATTTTGAGGGGACAGCAAATTTGCGCTGTTATACAAGCTGCACACTCACTACTTTACATTGTAGCAAAGTGTAATTTCTTCAGTGTTGTCACATAAAAAGATATAATAAAATATTTACAAAAATGTGAGGGGTGTACTCACTTTTGTGAGATACTGTGCATATATATATATATATATATATATATATATATATATATATATATACACACACAGTAAGTATTTATATATATATATATATATATATATATATATATATATATACACAGTGCGTACGGAAAGTATTCAGACCCCCTTAAATTTTTCACTCTTTGTTATATTGCAGCCATTTGCTAAAATCATTTAAGTTAATTTTTTTTTTCATTAATGTACACACATCACCCCATACTGACAGAAAAACACAGAATTGTTGACATTTTTTCAGATTTATTAAAAAAGAAAAACTGAAATATCACATGGTCCTAAGTATTCAGACCCTTTGCTGTGACACTCATATATTTAACTCAGGTGCTGTCCATTTCTTCTGATCATCCTTGAGATGGTTCTACACCTTCATTCGAGTCCAGCTGTGTTTGATTATACTGATTGGACTTGATTAGGAAAGCCACACACCTGTCTATATAAGACCTTACAGCTCACATTGCATGTCAGAGCAAATGAGAATCATGAGGTCAAAGGAACTGCCTGAAGCGCCCAGAGACAGAATTGTGGCAAGGCACAGACCTGGCCAAGGTTACAAAAAAATTCTGCTGCACTTAAGGTTCCTAAGAGCACAGTGGCCTCCATAATCCTTAAATGGAAGACGTTTGGGATGACCAGAACCCTTCCTAGAGCTGGCCGTACTGCCAAACTGAGCTATCGGGGGAGAAGAGCCTTGGAGAGAGAGGTAAAAGAAGATCCCAAAGATCACTGTGGCTGAACTCCAGAGATGCAGTCAGGAGATGGGAGAAAGTTGTAGAAAGTCAACCATCACTGCAGCCCTCCACCAGTCGGGACTTTATGGCAGAGTGGCCCGATGGAAGCCTCTCCTCAGTGCAAAACACATGAAAGCCTGCAAGGAGTTTGCATAAAAAACACCTGAAGGACTCCAAGATGGTGAGAAATTAGATTCTCTGGTCTGATGAGACCAAGATAGAACTTTTTGGCCTTAATTCTAAGCGGTATGTGTGGAGAAAACCAGGCACTGCTCATCAACTGTCCAATACAATCCCAACAGTGAAGCATGGTGGCGGAAGCATCACGCTTTGGGGGTGTTTTTCTGCTGCAGGGATAGGACGACTGGTTGCAATCGAGGGGAAGATGAATGCGGCCAAGTACAGGGATATCCTGGCCGAAAACCTTCTCCAGAGTGCTCAGGACCTCAGACTGGGCCGAAAGTTTACCTTCCGACAAGACAATGACCCTAAGCACACAGCTAAAATAATGAAGGAGTGGCTTCACAACAACTCTGTGACTGTTCTTGAATGGCCCAGCCAGAGCCCTGACTTAAACCCAATTTAGCATCTCTGGAGAGACCTAAAAATGGCCGTCCACCAACGTTTACCATCTGACCTGACAGAACTGGAGAGGCGGAATGGCAGAGGATCCCCAAATCCAGGTGTGAAAAACTTGTTGCATCTTTCCCAAAAAGACTCATGGCTGTATTAGATCAAAAGGGTGCTTCTACTAAATACTGAGCAAAGGGTCTGAATACTTAGGACCATGTGATATTTCAGTTTTTCTTTTTTAATAAATCTGCAAAAAATTTCAACAATTCTGTGTTTCTGTCAATATGGGGTGCTGTGTGTACATTAATGAGGAAAAAAAGGAACTTAAATGATTTTAGCAAATGGCTGCAATATAACAAAGAGTGAAAAATGTAAGGGGGTCTGAATACTTTCCGTACCCACTGTATATGTATATATATATATATATATATATATATATATATATATATATATACTGTATGTATATATATATATATATATTTATAAACATCTGGTGCAGAAAACTATTTTCATACCCTAACCTATCAAGCCAACCAGTAAATCAATATAGTGCAAAACCACCAATAATACAAAGAAAGAATGCAGTGCCAACAATCCAGATAATCAATATAAAATGATTCTAAGTGCAGCATCCAAATACTTCTAAAAAGAGAAAAGTGTATTATTTTTTTTATTTAAAAAATTTGGTCTTCTTGTGGTAACACACACCCCCCATACTCATCTCTATTCCAATATCAATGAACAGACTCAACCTAAAAAAATGGACAACATAAAAAGACAAGGTCATGAACAGCTTTCCATTTGAATGCAACAGACTTCCAGATTTTAGCAACTCAGAAACATACATATTCCATACTGTTTTATTTTTAAAGTTCACTTTGTTTCAGAGACAGAATTGTGGCAAGGCACTCTACCCTCTAAACTTCTATGGACTTTCAAAAGAAAATTGTTGAGGAATCCAGCAAGTATCTCAAACAAATTCCAAATAATTCAAAATCATTTACTCTGCTTTGAAATAACTTACAAGTGACTTAGATTTCATAGAAACTGCTAATTTGTCCAGAACACTGTCCAGCCTAAAAATTCAACCTTGGAGTTGAATATTTGATGCAACAAAAGGCCTCCAAGAACCCTAAAATTCATTGCAGTGTTTTCAGGTAACTCTTGCAACAGTTTGGATTAAAGTACATGCATATAAAATCGGAAGGAGGTTGCACCATATCCACCTGCATGGAAGGTGTGTTATGAAAAAATACCTTTGCTGTCCAAAAAGAACAAGATTACAGTTTGCCATCGAACACAAGCAAAAATTAGGCCTTCTGGAACAACGTGCTGATCAATTAAGGTAAAAATGCTTGGGTAAAGAAACAGTAGACATGTTTTCTGTATACCAAAAGATAGTATTTCAGGAGAAGAACCTCATAACAACTGGGGTTGGTGGAAATGCAATGGTTTGACATAGCTTTGCTGCTTCAGGACCCAGAAAGCTTGCAGTCAGAGGCCTCGTACACACGGCCGAGATTCTCGTCGAAAAAAACATGTTGTTTTTTTTTCGACGAGATTCTTGGACAAGAAACTTGTCCCGGCCGAGTGTACAGACGCTCGATTCAAAGAACCCGCGGTTCTTTGAATGGAGCGTACGCGGTGACGTCATCGACTACGACGAGCATGCGCTCGTCACATTCGATGCCGTCGCCGCCATCTTGGTATACCCTACGTATGCCTAGGAAGCTACCGCGCATGCGCCAAATTCATTTCGAACATGCGCGGGCTTCCGGGAGGACAGGTAAGTGTACACACACTCACTTTTCTCGACGAGAATCTCGACGAGAAAATAGAGAGCAGGATCTCTATTTTCTCATCGAGATACTTGTCGCTTTTCTTGACGAGAAACCATACACACGAACGAATTTCTCTGCAAAAAATCTCTGCCAGCAAGTTTCTTGCTGGTTTTTGCAGAGAAACTTGTTCGTGTGTACGAGGCTTGAGTCAGCATTCTTTGAACCAGAAATGAGTCTGAAAAAGATGATGATCCAAAGCACCAAGGCAAATCCACAAAGGAATGACTCAAAAATTCATGTGTTAGAATGGCCCAGCAAAAGTCCAGACCTAAATCCAATTGAGAATCTGTGGCAAGACTTGAAAATTGCTGTTCACAGACGCTCTCCATCCAATCTGACAGAGCTTGAGCTATTTTGCAAAGAATAATGGGCAAAAATGTCACTCTCTAGATGTGCAAAGCTGGTAGAGACCTACCCAAAAAGACTTGCAGCTGAGTATGCTACGCTTTTCACATATTTATTTGTAAAAGATTTTGAAAACCATTTATAATTTTCCTTCCATTTCACAATTAGGTGCCACTTTGTGTTGGTCTAGCACATAAAATCCCAATAAAATACATTAGTGTAGTCTGGTTGAAGGTCCCTTTGTGTGGGACACTTTTGAGTAGATTGATTTGGCTACACAGTTTTCAGTGATTTTGTTGCAGGTCTTGGTTCCTTTATTTGTGAATCAGAATGGCGTTTCCTGCTGATTAGTTTATGTCTGAGGTTGGGTGGTTGCCTAAAAGCTAGTATTGAGAGTTGTTGTAATATTTCTTTCAAAATGTCATCCTGTTATAGGTTGTAAATCTTTGATTAGCTTTCTCATCTCTTCTAGTGTTGGATTATATGTGGCTACTAAAGGCAGGGCCGCTGTTAAGGTAAAGGCAGTACAGCCAGCTCTCCTGTACCAGGTCTTATCAGTTCAATAGGGGGGCTTGGGCTCCTGCCGAGCAGGAGGGGCGTCTTTACTGCCTTATTGCAGACACCGATCCTCTTGTTTCTCCTATTCGTATCACTGCTGGCTTTTCCTCCTCTCCCTCCAGCTGCACTATAGGGGGATCAGTTGTAGCATCTGCACCCCCATCCCTGTTAAAGCCCCCCCGTGTGCCTCTTTCCCTCACTGCACTGCTGGCTTTCCTCCTCCCACTGGCAGCTGCTGCAGGCACTCAGGGGGGTGTTTCAGGATTGGTAGCCGGGGAAGGGGCCAGTAAAAATGTAATATTTACTGGCCCCTTCCTTTTCTAAATGAACACATTGAGTGATCATTACCTATCGCTCCTGTGTCTATTCATCACTGAAGCATGGTAAACTGTTTACTGTGCTTCAGTTTGTGAATAGAAAGAAGCCTTTGAGTGCCTCCTATTCATGTACCTTAGTAGCTGAGGGTGCATAGAAAGGGACTGATGAATCTCTGTCCTCAGTACCTTTCTCAATCTCAAATGTGAGATATCAGGAGTATGTTTAGACCCAAGATATTTCACAAAAGCCTCCCCAACAGGGCAGTTTGAAAAAAATGTAAATAAAAAATAAAATTAAAAAAAAAGTGTAAAAACTGTAAAATTATAAAATATTTAAAAAGAAAGTTAAGGACTCATTCACGTGTGCTTAATTCTCAAAAATTTCTGCCATGGCTGTGAAGCACAGCATCGCGACCGTGGCACGCGTACATCCCTAGTCACTGCCTCTGTTGCAAAAGAGGGTAGTGGTTGGTGGGCTGTAAAAGTGCAGTTTACCCATGGGGTTTTTCTGCCCTTCAACCTCACGTGTGAATAAGCCCTAGGGACTTATTCACACAGGTACGTGTGAATTAGTATATTGTTCATGCAGCTGGAACCGCTTGTTACTCTAAGTGGATGCAGGGCTGTATGAACACAGCCACAGGTCCTAATTTGACAGGTGTGCAGGAGTGGGTGAGTGGCCCGTGAATGCACACTGCCTTTGTTCAGGGCTGTACACCTGCACCCACACTCCTGTCAAATTAGGACCTGTGGCTGTGTTCGTACAACTACTGCGTCCCCGTGGCTTAACATAGGCTGCCTGCACACAGCTCCAGGTGGCTCCAAATTGTTAATTCACACTGAAGAGGCCACATCACCATTGTGAATAAGACCCAATACCTCATTCACACACAGAACTTTAACGGATATGTTGTGTTTTCATCCGCCAATAATGATTTTAGTGTATTTTATGCAAAAATATAATTTGATAAAAAAAAATTCTGGGGGGGGGAGGGGGGGCTTGTCAGGTAGACTGTACGGAGCCCTGAAATTTCTAACAGCGGCCCTGACTAGACTAGACGTACACAGCTATTTTTTTTTTCTCTTTGTATGCAAGGAGATTTTCTCTTTGGATCTTCAGGGCCGTATTTATGCTTGTATTGATGGTTTTGTCCTTGTAACTAGAGTTGAGCGGACACCTGGATGTTCGGGTTTGACGCGTTCGGCCGAACTTCGGAAAAAAGTTCGGGTTCGGGACCGAACTTTAACCCGAACCCTGACCCGAACCCGAACCCCATTGAAGTCAATGGGGACCCGGACAACTAAGGACTAAAAAGGCTCTAAAAAAGTAATGGAAAGGGCTAGAGGGCTGCAAATGGCAAGTGCTCTGCAAACAAATGTGGATAGGGAAATAACTTAAAATAACATTAAAAAAATAAAAAAATAAAATAATAATCTTGACCTAGGAGGACGAGGTCCATATGGAGTAGGAGGTTGAGGTGGCGGTGGATGTGGCTGTGTAGGTGGAAGCGGCGGTGGAGGAGGACGAGGTAGCCAACACTGGTTCAAAAATACAACAATGGCTGGGTAAGGCCGGTGATGTGTCGAATTCTGTCCCCCGTCAAATAGTGTCCACCCTGTACTGCGCTTGCTCAGTATGTAGGACAAGGGGATTTCGAAAATCTCCCAAGACGAACGGCGCCTGCGTGGTGAGTTCAGGTGAAGGCCACACCATCCGTGGTTCAAGCCGAGCCAAGTGAGGCCGTGCCCGAAGCGTGGCGATCGAACCGAGCCCGTGAGGGGCCCTGTTACTATGTGCTACCGTATGTCCACTTGGATGGTGGGGCTTGAACCTGCACTCACAGCGCAGGCGCCGTTCATCTTCGGAGATTTTGTGAATCTCCTTGTCCTCTGTACTGCGCAAGCGCTGCGCCTTCGCAGTATGGGCCGGACACAATCCGATGACCAGACAGTTTTTGTCACAACACCGGTATACATGTCTATTCTGCACAAGGTACGGACAAGTCCTGTGGGATCCATGCCTGGTTCATTTTAATGAACGTGAGCTTGTCCACATTGGCTCTGGACAGGCGGCTGCGCTTGTCTGTGATAACGCCCCCTGCCGTGCTAAATACACGTTCAGATAATACACTGGCTGCAGGGCAGGCCAGCACCTCCAAGGCATAAAGGGCAAGCTCAGGCCATGTGCCCAATTTGGAGACGCAGAAGTTAAAGGGGGCAGACCCGTCATCCAGTACGTGTAGGCCTGTGGACACATACTGCTCAACCATGTTGGTGAAATGCTGCCTCCTGCTAAGACGTTCCATCTCAGCTGGTGGTGCTGGTTGTTGTGGCGTGCTGACAAAGCTTTTCCACATTTCAGCCATGCTAACCCTGCCTTCTGAGGTGCTGCCGGTGCCCCCGCTGCGTTGGCGACCTCTTCCTCCTCCTCTGCCTTTGCCTTGTGCTTCCACCGTACGCCCGCTGTCAGGTGGGAATGCCACCAGCAGCGCGTCTACCAGCGTGCGCTTGTACTCGCACATCTTACGATCCCGCTCCAGTGAGGGAATTAAGGACGGTACGTTGTCCTTGTAACGGGGATCCAGCAGGGTGGCCACCCAGTAATCAGCACCAGTTAAAATGTGGGCAACTCGGCGGTCATTGCGGAAACACTGCAGCATGTAATCGCTCATGTGTGCCAGGCTGCCCAGAGGCAAAGAAAAGCTGTCCTCTGTGGGAGGTGTATCGTCTGTGTCCTCTGTATCCCCCCAGCCACGCACCAGTGATGGCCACGAGCTGGTCTGGGTGCCACCCTGCTGTGAAAATGGGTCCTCCTCCTCCTCCTCCTCCTCCTCCATCTCCTCCTCCACCTCGTCATCCTCCAGAACTGTGCCCTTTCTGCCGGACAATTGTGTACCTGGCGTTTGTTGGTGCAGGAACCCACCCTCGTTGCCACTTGTGAAAGACTGCCCTGAAAGCCTTTGAAATGATCCCGCTTCCTCCTCCTCATCCTCCTGTGCCACATCCTCTTCCATCATCGCCCGAAGCGTTTTTTCAAGGAGGCATAGAACTGGGATAGTAACGCTAAGAATGGTGTCATTGGCACTGGACATGTTGGTGGAGTACTCGAAACAGCGCAACAAGGCACACAGGTCTCGCATGGAGGCCCAGTTATTGGTGGTGAAGTGGTGCTGTTCCGCAGAGCGACTCACGCGTGATTGCTGCAGCTGAAACTCCACTATCGCCTGCTGCTGCTCGCACAGTCTGGCCAGCATGTGCAAGGTGGAGTTCCACCTTGTGGGCACGTCACATATGAGGCGGTGAGCGGGAAGGCCGAAGTTACGCTGCAGCGTGACAGGCAAGCAGCAGCAGGGTGAGAATGCCGAAAGTGCGCACACACAGCCCGCACTTTCTGCAGCAGCTCTGGCATATTGTGGTAATTTTTAAGGAACCTCTGGACCACCAAGTTCAGCACATGCGCCAGGCAAGGGATGTGCGTCAAACCGGCTAGACCCAGAGCTGCTACGAGATTTCGCCCATTATCGCAAACCACCAGGCCGGGCTTGAGGCTCACTGACAGCAACCACTCATTGGTCTGTTGTTCCATGTCCCTCCACAACTCCTGCGCGGTGTGGGGTTTTTCCCCCAAACAGGAAAGTTTTAAAACTGCATGCTGTCGTTTACCCCTGGCTGTGCTGAAGTTGGTGGTGAAGGTGTTACGCTGACCGGATGAGGAGGCGGTAGAGGATGAGGAAGCAGAGTAGGAGGAGTTAGCAACAGGAGGCAAACTGAAGCGCCCTGCAATCCTCGGTGGTGGAAGGACATGCGCCAAACTGCTATCTGCCTCAGGCCCAGCCGCCACTGCATTTACCCAGTGTGCTGTTAGGGAGATATAACGTCCCTGACCGTGCTTACTGGTCCACGCATCCGTAGTTAGGTGGACCTTGCCACAGATGGCGTTGCGCAGTGCACACCTGATTTTGTCCCCCACTTGGTTGTGCAGGGAAGGGATGGCTCGCCTGGAAAAATAGTGGCGGCTGGGCACGACGTACTGTGGGACAGCCAATGCCATCAGGCTTTTAAAACTCTGCGTCTCCACCATACGGAATGACAGCATTTCAAAGGCCAGGAGTTTTGAAATGCTGGCATTCAGGGCCAGGGATCGCGGGTGGCTAGGGGGGTACTTCCTCTTCCGCTCCAATGTTTGGGAGATAGAGAGCTGAACGCTTCCATGGGACATTGTGGAGATGGTCGGTGACCCAGGTGGTAGTGTTGCTGGCAGATCCTCTGTTTGCGCGGTGGCAGGTGCCACTGTCACTACAGAGGTGGATGAAGAGGCCGAGACTGCAGCAGAAGAGGAAGCAGGAGGAGCCAGAGACCTTTCTTGGTTTTTGAGGTGTCTACTCCACTGCAGCTCGTGCTTTGCACTTAGATGCCTGGTCATGCAGGTTGTGCTCAGGTTGAGAACGTTTATGCCTCGCTTCAGCCTCTGATTGCACAGCCTGCAAACCACTCGTGTCTTGTCATCAGCACATTGTGTGAAGAACTGCCACGCTAGGGAACTCCTTGGACCTGGCTTTGGTGTGCTCGGTCCCTTGCTGCGTTGGGCAGTAGCAGACATACTGTCTAGCGGACGGACGCTCCGCTTTTGCACCCTGTGCTGGTGGCTCTGTGCGACCACCGCCTCTTCCTCCAAACTACACTGGTCACCTGCATAACGTTCATTCCATGTGGGGTCGAGGACCTCATCGTCCTCCACATCATCTTCCACCCAGTCTTCACCCCTGCCCTCCTTGTCTGTCTGCACAATTGCGAAAGCAGCAGCAGTTGGCACCTGTGTTTCGTCATCATCCGAGACGTGCTGCGATGGTCCTCCCATGTACTCATCATGAAACATAAGTGGTTGGGCATCGGTGCACTCAATCTCTTCCACTTCTGGGGCAGGGCTAGGTGGATGGCCCTGGGAAACCCTGCTAACAGAGTCATCGAAAAGCAGAAGAGACTGCTGCATGATTTGGGGCTCAGACTGCTTGGCTGATTTGCAAGGGGGTGAGGTGAAAGACTGATGGACATGGGTTTCAGGTGCCAACTCTGATCTTTCATCAGAAGAGTGGGTGGGAGACAATGTGAAGGAACCCGAGGCACTGTCAGCAACCCAATCTACTATCGCCTGTACTTGTCCTGGCCTCAACATTCGTACAGCCTCATTAGGCGCGACAAAATACCGCCGCAGGCTCGGTCGCCTACTCGCACCTGAGGAAGGTGTTTCACTTGTGTGTGTATCTGGCACAGATCGACCACGTCCTCTCCCTGCAACAGGAGCTCCACCAGCAGCACCATGACCGGGGCCACCACGTCCCTTTGACCTTCTCCTCATATTTTCCAAATTTAGGATGTTGCCCTAAATGAGTGTTTTTGGAAGAGCAGAACACACCCACAGTACGTAACCGCTGAATCGCACAGCTACAGAACTGCGGAAAATGCTATTCAAACAAAATGTTTTTTTTTTTAGTATAGCACAGTAGAAGAAAACTATTTAGAAATTGTTTATTTCACACACCTCCAAATATGTATAACACACTGCAAACTATTTTTTGTGCCCCTAAAAGGCGTTTTTTGGAAGAGCAGAACACACCCACAGTACGTAACCGCTGAATCGCACAGCTACAGAACTGCAGAAAATGCTATTAAAAAAATTTTGTTTTTTTAGTATAGCACAGTAGAAGAAAACTATTTAGAAATTGTTTATTTCACACACCTCCAAATATGTATAACACACTGCAAACTATTTTTTGTGCCCCTAAAAAGCGTTTTTTTGGAAGAGCAGAACACACCCACAGTACGTAACCGCTGAATCGCACAGCTACAGAACTGCAGAAAATGCTATTCAAAAAAAAATTTGTTTTTTTAGTATAGCACAGTAGAAGAAAACTATTTAGAAATTGTTTATTTCACACACCTCCAAATATGTATAACACACTGCAAACTATTTTTTGTGCCCCTAAAAGGCGTTTTTTGGAAGAGCAGAACACACCCACAGTACGTAACCGCTGAATCGCACAGCTACAGAACTGCAGAAAATGCTATTCAAAAAAAATTTTGTTTTTTTAGTATAGCACAGTAGAAGAAAACTATTTAGAAATTGTTTATTTCACACACCTCCAAATATGTATAACACACTGCAAACTATTTTTTGTGCCCCTAAAAGGCGTTTTTTGGAAGAGCAGAACACACCCACAGTACGTAACCGCTGAATCGCACAGCTACAGAACTGCAGAAAATGCTATTCCAAAAAAATTTTGTTTTTTTAGTATAGCACAGTAGAAGAAAACTATTTAGAAATTGTTTATTTCACACACCTCCAAATATGTATAACACACTGCAAACTATTTTTTGTGCCCCTAAAAGGCGTTTTTTGGAAGAGCAGAACACACCCACAGTACGTAACCGCTGAATCGCACAGCTACAGAACTGCAGAAAATGCTATTCAAAAAAAATGTTGTTTTCTTAGTATAGCACAGTAGAAGAAAACTATTTAGAAATTGTTTATTTCACACACCTCCAAATATGTATAACACACTGCAAACTATTTTTTGTGCCCCTAAAAGGCGATTTATCGAAGAGCAGAACACACCCACAGTACGTAACCGCTGAATCGCACAGCTACAGAACTGCAGAAAATGCTATTAAAAATTTTTTTGTTTTTTTAGTATAGCACAGTAGGAGAAAACTATATAGAAATTGTTTATTTCACACACCTCCACATATGTATAACACACTGCAAACTATTTTTTGTGGCCCTGAATGGCTCTTTTTGCAAGCGTACATTAAAGTGCAAATTTTTTATTTTTATTTTTTTGCCCTAAACGGGTCTTTTTTTGCACGAGCAAAATAAAATGCAAATTTTTTTTTTTTTTTTTTTTGCCCTATGGGTCTTTTGGAAAAGAGCACAATAAAGTGCCTTTTTTTTTCCCCCTAAAAGTTAGATTTTCTCTGACACTGGGCTCATGGCAGAAAAAGAAACCCTGGACTGCCGCACTCTGTATAGACAGTTATTTATTCCAAAATTTCAAGTAAAAAATCCAAATTCAAAATAAATCCATAAATCCAAAACAACAAATGCAGATAGTGTGCATGCAGGGAAGGGTGGCTAACGCGTTTCACGTCACGAATTGACGCTTACTCATAGCTATGATTTATTTTGAATTTGGATTTTTTACTTGAAATTTTGGAATAAATAACTGTCTATACAGAGTGCGGCAGTCCAGGGTTTCTTTTTCTCCCATGCATCAGTGCAGAGCCAGCACCTGTGTGAGTGACCGGGCGGAAGCAGTTATTTGGTGAATTCTTAAGCTTTTGAGCGGTACGTTTTTCCTTTCCACTGGGCTCATGGCAGTGTAAAAAGACTGCACTGCAACACAAACAGGTAAACCTATGCAGATCGCTGATTTTAATCTCTGAATCTGGACTCCTATATAATATTCTCTCTCCCTGAAAGCACCAACACAGGAACCTGGCCCTACACTACACTATCTCTCTATCTTTTCCCTCAGATTGCAGAATCAGGACTACCTCATGTATTTTTCTATCTCTCCCTAAAAGCAGCAGCAGCAGACTAGATCCTCTCCCTATCTATTCTGAAGCAGAGTGACGTGTGTGCTGTGTGCCTCTAGCTTATATAGAAGCTGGGTCACATGTTGCACTGACCAATCACAGCCATGCCATTAGTAGGCATGGCTATGATGGCCTCTAAGGGCACACCAGCTAATCAAAAGGTGATTGGCTGGCCCCTGAAGCATTTCTAAATGCGTAATTAGATTGCCGAACCCGAACCCAGACTTTTGCGCAAAGTCCGGGTTCGGGTTCGGGAAAAAGCTAAAGTTCGGTACGGACCCGAACTTTACAGTTCGGGTTCGCTCAACACTACTTGTAACCCTTCTTATGGAAAGGATCTGCTAGTAATCTGAGATGTTTATTTCTGCATCTAAGCAGGTGGTATCTGATAGCCGGGCTGTGAATGATGGCCCATTTCTTGTGTTTGGGGTGAAAGCTGGAACTGTGGAGATAGTCAGTGTGTTTCAGGAGGTCCATTTATCCCTATGGCCAGGCAGTGTGCAAGTGTCCATTTACACCCATCTACCTCCAGGTCCGATCAGGCCCCCTATAAAGAGAAGACTCCATTATCTTCCTTTTAGGCAGAGCAGATAGGAGGTAGCCAGGTATAAATCGACAGTGGAGTCTGTTTACTCCCAGTTGCTCATAAAGCAGAGTGAGCTCTGCCTGTGTCCGCTCTGCAGACTATGAGCAGACATGGATGTGTCATCCGCTCGCTCTGCTCCATTCAACAGGAGATCAGCTCACAGATCTGATGGTGATCGCAACAGAATCCATCCCATGTGAAAGGGGCCTAAGGTAGATGATTTTTGCACACCTGTGGGACATAGGCGTCCATCAGTCCATAGCACAGCTTATTGCTGTGTATATTTGTATGTGGTTTGTTTCCCCTCAGAGATTGTCTTATTAACATTCTAACACTTTGTGTATTAGTACTGCTTATACCTTGCAGAAAGGGGTATACCCCGAAAGCTTGTCGTGAAAATTTGGATGTGAGTGCAAATTAAAAAAAGTATCACAGACAGCGCTCAATCGTTTCTGAGGAAAGATTAAAAATCTTTATGATGTCATGTTGTTGTGGCCAAGCTGTCTTCTTTTTTGCTCTTTTTGCTTTCCCCAACTTGCCCTTCTCTTGTTTTTCTTTTGACTAGACTAGTTGACTGGAGGGAACCCTTAAAAAGGCTCTATGTATCCTAATATTGCCTGTTCCAGACTCCCCAGAGACTTAATTGTATATTGGAAGGTCCTGGATTTGTCAAGGGTTCAAACAAGTTATGTACAGGGATAGCATATTATGTATTTGAATCACCAATAATACAGCCTATAGCCTATTGAATATGTGCTGGTGCTTGGGTCTTAGCCCTCTCTGTTACTACTATTAAGTCTTGGGACATACTGTAGGTTCTTTATTGCCTGGCTCTTTTGTTTCTATGTCCCTTAGTACAGGTCTTGTTTTGTGTGATTTTGTACTATTCTTTGACTGTATTAACTACTTCTGATTCTGGTTATATTTCATATTTAGTACTGTATATTAAATTTGGTAGATGTTTGAGATCCATGAGGTAGGGATTGGATATTAGAAAAATGCTTATTTTTAGCACATGTAAAAATCTGGTCCTTCTTAAAAGCTTCTAAATCTCCCCTTAAGGCTCTATTCACACTAATGCGTCTTTTGGTGCATTTTGCATTTTGCAGAAATGCAGGGAAATTTTTTAACATTTCATTTTTTTTCCTATGGAACATGTTCACATCAATGCATTTTTGTGCCTCTACGTTTTTGGAAAGGGTCAGGGTATTTTTCTCCGCAAAATGCAGCGTTTTGCATGTAATAGACTTCAATGGACCCGCATCCAAAACGCAAGTACCGCGTTTTTACCGTGATTTACCGTGATTTTGTAGCGTTTTGTGGTTTTTTTTACACTGTATATAGCTGGTTGCTAAGGAGGGGGCCGGGATGCCAACCGCCACGTCCTTAACAACCGATGCATCGGAAGAGGGTCGTCGGCGAGAGCGGCGGCAGAGGAAGAAGAACACCGGACAAAGAAGACAGAAGAAAGAAGAAGAGTGGAAGAAGAAGCAGGGGGAGAAGGAGAAGACCGGAGGATGAAGATGTGGGAGAAGATCGAGGAAGAAGCGGAGAAGAAGATATTTTTAATAAAAGACTTGTCAAAAACTGTCTACTGTATTATTTAACACTACACTACTTTTTTTGGGTGAATGTGTAGGGGTACAATGTACCCCATACTCATTCACATAGGAGGGCCGGGATCTGGGGGCCCTCTTCTCAAAGGGGGCTTCCAGATTCCGATAAGCCCCCCGCCCACAGACCCCCACAACCCCCAGGCAAGGGTTTTGGGGATGAGGCCCTTGTCCCCATCAACATAGGGACAAGGTGCTTTGGGGTGGGGGGTGCAGAGCCCCCCTGCCCCAAAGCACCCATCCCCCCATGTTGAGGACATGTAGCCTGGTACGGTTCAGGAGGGGGGACGCTCTCTCATCCCCCCCTCTTTTCCTGCGGCCTGCCAGGTTGCATGCTCGGATAAGGGTCTGGTATGGATTCTTGGGGACCCCTACGCAATTTTTTTTTATTTTGGCGCGGGGTTCCCCTTAAAATCCATACCAGACCTGAAGGGTCTGGTATGGATTTTGAGGGGGACCCCCACGCCATTTAAAAAAAAATTGGCATGGGGTCCCCTCCGAATCCATACGAGACCCAAGAGCCTGGTATGGACCTGGGGAGGGGACCCCATGCTGTGTTTTTTTCACGATTTTTTTTTAGCCGGCAATTCTTTTTTTTTTTCTACATTCAGCGGGAAGGCCACTGATAGCTGATGACTCATCGATTGTTAAGGATGCGGCGGCCAGCTTCCTGGCTCCCTCCTTAGCAACCAGCTATATACAGTGTTAAAAAAAACGCAAATCGCGGCAAAATCACGGTAAAAACATGTGTCAAGCACCGCAAAAAGCACTGCAGGAACGCTCAAAAGCAACATGCATAGATGTGTATCGAACCTAAAGCAGTATTAAACCCAAAAGCAGACTTTTATTATATTGCAGCTTACCAATTCTTGGATGCATAAGCGGTATTTGTTTCCTTTTTTAGGCTTTCTTTTTTCTATTGTCATCTGGTGATCCAGCCAGCAAGTCTTATTTTTTTTATTTTTTTAAACCACAAGCTCTCTGGCAGAATGTATCAGTTTACATGGATGAGACAAACCACTGGCAGAGCTTATTAAAATGATCAGCTTTTATTTATTTCTGCAAAACCTTTATCCCAGAAAAGGAAAAAAAACTAAACGGTTTGCTGTAACTGCTTCTAAAGTGTGAACTGGAGCTTTGCTTTTATTGGTTAGTGTATCTAAATCTGCTAATACATTTAACCCTACCCCCTCCCTCCAGGCTGACAATGCTGCTGTATGTTGTTGTATGTTGTGCCTCCTGTGCTCATTTCTCCAAAGTTGTGATTCATTAACCACTTAAGCCCCGGACCATTTTGTAGCTAAAGGACCAGAGCTGTTTTCAGAATTTTGCACTGCGCTGCTTTAACTGTAAATTGTGCGGACATGCAATGTTGTACTGAAACGAAATTTGCTTCCTTTTCTTCCCACAAATAGATCTTTCTTTTAATGGTATTTGATTGCCTCTGCAATTTTTTTTTTTTGCGATATAAACGGAAAAATACTGAAAATTTTGAAAAAAAATGATATTTTCTACTTTTTGTTATAAGAAAAATCGAATAAACTCAATTTTAGTCATACATTTAGGCCAAAATGTATTCAGCCACATGTCTTTAGTAAAAAAAATGTCAATAAGCGTATATTTATTGGTTTGCGCAAAAGTTATAGCGTCTACAAACTAGGGTACATTTTCTGGAATTTACACAGCTTTTAATTTATGACTGCCTATCTCATTTCTTGAGGTGCTAAAATGACAGGGCAGTACAAAACCCCCCCAAATTACCCAATTTTGGAAAGTAGACACCCCAAGGAAATTGCTGAGAGGCATGTTGAGCCCATTGAATTTTTTTTTTTTTTGTCGCAAGTGATTGAATAATGACTAAAAAAATAAAATAAAAAAAAAATTACAAAAAGTTGTCACTAAATGATATATTGCTCACACATGCCATGGTTATATGTGGAATTGCACCCCAAAATACATTTTGCTGCTGCTCCTGAGTACGGGGATACCACATGTGTGGGACTTTTTGGGAGCCTAGCCGCGTACGGGCCCCGAAAACCAAGCACCGCCTTCAGGATTTCTAAGGGCGCAAATTTTTGATTTCACTCCTCACTACCTATCACAGTTTCGAAGGCCATAAAATGCCAAAATAGCACAAAACCCCCCCAAATGACCCCATTTTAGAAAGTAGACACCCCCCCCAAGGAAATTGCTGAGAGGCCTGTTGAGCCCATTGAATATTTTTTTTTTTTTTTGTCCCAAGTGATTGAATAATGACAAAAAAAAATAAAATTTACAAAAAGTTGTCACTAAATGATATATTGCTCACACATGCCATGGTTATATATGGAATTACACCCCAAAATACATTTTGCTGCTTCTCCTGAGTACGGGGATACCACATGTGTGGGACTTTTTGGGAGACTAGCCGTGTACGGGACCCCGAAAACCAAGCACCGCCTTCAGGATTTCTAGGCACAAATTTTTGATTTCACTCCTCACTACCTATCACAGTTTCGAAGGCCATAAAATGCCAAAATAGCACAAACCCCCCCAAATGACCCCATTTTGGAAAGTAGACACCCCAAGCTATTTGCTGAGAGGCATGGTGAGTATTTTACAGCTCTCATTTGTTTTTGAAAATGAAGAAAAAATTATTTTTTTTTTTTTTACATTTTCAAAACTTTGTGACAAAAAGCGAGATCTGCAAAATACTCACCATACCTCTCAGCAAATAGCTTGGGGTGTCTACTTTCCAAAATGGGGTCATTTGGGGGGGTTTGTGCCATCTGGACATTCCATGGCCTCCGAAACTGTGATAGGCAGTGAGAAGTGAAATCAAAAATTTACACCCTTAGAAAGCCTGAAGGCGGTGATTGGTTTTTGGGGTCCTGTACGCGGCTAGGCTCCCAAAAAGTCTCACACATGTGGTATTCCCGTACTCAGGAGAAGCAACAGAATGTATTTTGGGGTGTAATTCCACATATGCCCATGACATGTTTGAGCAATATATCATTTAGTGACAACTTTGTGCAAAAAATAAAAAAAAATAAAAAAAATTGTCTATTTTCCGCAACTTGTGTCAACATATAAAATATTCCATGGACTCGACATGCCTCTCAGTATATAGCTTGGGGTGTCTACTTTCCAAAATGGGGTCATTTGGGGGGGGTTTTGAACTGTTCTGGCATTTTATACACAACATTAGGAAGCTTACATCCACTCTTCTAACCACTTGAAGGCAAAGCCCTTTTTTACACTTTTTGTTTACATGAAAACATATTTTATTTTGCAAGAAAATTATGTTGAACCCCCAAACATTATATATATTTTTAAAGCAAAGGCCCTACAGATTAAAATGGTGGGTGTTGCAATTTTTTTTTCTACACAGTATTTGCGCAGCGATTTTTCAAACGCATTTTTTGGGAAAAAAATACACTTTTATTATTATTTTATATTTTATTTATTTTATTTTAATGCACTAAAACACACTATATTGCCCAAATGTTTGATGAAATAAAAAAGATGATCTTAGGCCGAGTACATAGATACCAAGCACGACAAGCTTTAAAATTTCGCACAAACGCGCATTGGCGACAAACTACATACATTTTTAAAAGCCTTTAAAAGCCTTTACAGGTTACGCCGTTAGATTTACAGAGGGGGTCTACTGCTAAAATTACTGCCCTCGATCTGACCTTCGCGGTGATACCTCACATGCATGGTGCAATTTCTGTTTACATATGACGCCAGACCGACGCTTGCGTTCGCCATTGGGCAAGAGCAGGGCAGGACAGGGGTGCTTTTTTTTTATTATTATTAATTTAGCTTTTTTATTTTATTTTTAAACTGTTGCTTCCATATTTTTTTTTTTTATCATTTTTATTGTTATCTCAGGGAATGTAAATATCCCCTATGATAGCAATAGGTAATGACAGGTACTCTTTTTTGAAAAAACTGGGGTCTATTGGACCCTAGATCTTTCCTCTGCCCTCAAAGCATCTGACCACACCAAGATCGGTGTGATAAAATGCTTTCCCAATTTCCCAATGGCGCTTTTTATATCCGGGGGGGGGACATTCCCTCCCACTGCTTGTAAAAGCAGTCCAGAGGCTAATTAGCCACTAGGATTGCTTTTACATGAAAGCCGGCCGCTGGCTGAAAAGAATGATACCAAGATGATACCTAAACCCACAGGCATCATTCTGGTATAAACATTCAAAGTCCAGCAACATACCAGTACGTTGCTGGTCCTTGTTGGACATGTATTGTAATCTTTTTTTTCATGCAGCCTGTTGGCTGAACGAAAAAAAAAGATTGATCGGTGGGTATGCCCACCATTAGAATACCGCCCTTCATCCACCCACTTCTAATGATGGGCATACATGCACCATTTATATATGCCGAAGCATGGGGGCATCTTCCCACAAAAGTTATGCCGCGTACACATGGTCAGACTTTTCCACGGACAAGCCTCCATCGGAATTTTGACCGTATGTACGCGGCATTAGGAGCAAAATCGCCCCTGCTGCCCCAATGCTTCGGCATTTATGCTTTTTTTTTTTTTAACTGTGGTGGTGAAATCACCTCCTACAGCACTGGAGTCGCAGGGATCAGGCCTGTCTCTGCGAACGCTGCAGTTATGTGTGTTGTGTTTTGTAAGTGACAGTGATCGATCGATACTGCACTTGGGTGGCCTGGGCTGGACGGAGGGGCAAAACACAGGTGCTAGCAGGTATCTGGGCTGATCCCGCTAACACTGCGTTTTTGGGAACCCTAAACTGCTGGGGACGCTAGTATAGATCTGATCAGATCAGATATTGATCTGTTCAGATACTATACCACTAAGGGGGGTGTATGCTTAACGCGTGGGTGTTAGCGCTACTGGCACTAACCTGACGCTGCCTGGGGTGTGACGAAGACCCTCTCTGACGCTAAAACCTAATTGATATCACCCGCCGGGCGATCAGGGGGTTAAACCTTTATTGGGTTATATACGGCGGGTGCCCTGACACTATAAAAAGCAAACTAACTAACCAGCGTCACCCGTAACACTTATATGGTGATTACTGGTGAAAGGGTTAACTAGGGGCAATTAGGGGGTTAAAACCTTTATTAGGTAATATATGGGGGTACCTGACGCTATATAAAAACCTGACGGCGAACCTAAAAAAAAATTACTGGCTACCTATCGGCATCACCGACACTAAGCCAACGATCATAAAAACGATCGCTTAGCGACAGTGGTGATAGGGGGTGAAAGGGTTACCTGGGGGGCGATCAGGGGGTTAAACCTTTATCAGATAATATATGGGGGTACCTGACGCTATAAAAACCTGCGGCGAACCTAAAAAAATTACTGGCTACCGATCTGCATCACCGACGCTAAGACAGCGATCAGAAAAATGATCGCTTAGTGACAGTGGTGATAGGGGGTGAAAGGGTTACCTGGGGGGCGATCAAGCGGGTTAAACCTTTATTAGGTAATATATCGGGGTACCTGACGCTATAAAAACCTGCGGCGAACCTAAAAAAAATTACTGGCTACCGATCTGCATCACCGACGCTAAGACAGCGATCAGAAAAATGATCGCTTAGTGACAGTGGTGATAGGGGGTGAAAGGGTTACCTGGGGGGGGCGATCAGGGGGTTAAACCTTTATTAGATAATATATGGGGGTACCTGACGCTATAAAAACCTGCGGTGAACCTAAAAAAAATTACTGGCTACCGATCTGCATCACCGACGCTAAGACAGCGATCAGAAAAATGATCTCTTAGCGACAGTGGTGATAGGGGGTGAAAGGGTTACCTGGGGGGTGATCAAGGGGGTTAAACCTTTATTAGGTAATATATGGGGGTACCCGACGCTATAAAAACCTGCGGCGAACCTAAAAAAAATTACTAGCTACCGATCAGCATCACCGACGCTAAGACATCGATCAGAAAAATGATCGCTTAGCGACGGCGGTGCTAGGGGGTGAAAGGGTTATCTGGGGGTGATCAGGGGGTTAAACCTTTATTAGGGGGGGGGTTAGGGGGCTACACTGGACCTAAAACTAAATGTAGTGACACTTTTACAGTCACAAATGTCACTGATTGCAGTGATCACTAAATAAATGGTCACTGCAATCAGTGACACTGTGACTGGGGGCTGGGGGGTGATCTGGGGGTGATCTGGGGGGGCCTGGGGGGGCAATTTATGTGCCTATGTGTCCTGGTGTCAGTGTGCTGTTTTGTGCACTAACCTGCATCTTCTCCTGTACGGCGCTCGGTATATGTGAGCGCCGCAGGAGAGATTACATCACTTCCTCCTGCCTGTGTAAACAGTACACAGGCAGGGGAAGCTCTCTCATTCGCCGGGAGCGATCGAGAGGGGGGGCCGGAATCGAACGGCCGTCCCCTCATGCCTGATCGCTCCCGAAGGTAAAACGACCACCCACTGTAAAGAAGGGGGGTCCGATCGGACCCCCCAACTATACAAAGGCAATCACGTATATGTACGTGATTCTGCCTGTCATGCCATTCTGCCGACGTATATTTACAGTGGGCGGTCGTTAAGTGGTTAACACAGGAGGTGTGTTATTGGCCAGGTCACCAGGTGAAAACAGAGGGGATAAAGGCCAAAGAAACGAGAACACACATCTAATGATTGGTAAGATGCAATATAATACATATTTGGTTTTGGGTTTAATACCGCCTTAATGTATTGATTTTGGTATGCAGTAGATTATACTCATATTTTTGAGTTTCAGATTAGTTCTGAGAATATGTACTCCTAAATCTTTTTGTAATGCCAACACCATTTTGTGATAGAAATCCATTTCCTTTCTCTCTGGGACATAATGAATTTGATCAATTTTATTGTGCAAAATTTTACTAGTTGCTTTCATTCATTATTTAAATGTGTTTCTAAAAATGGTGTTGGTTTAAAATCCGAAGCCCTTGGGGGGGGGGGGGTTATGTTTAATTCACTTTTAATTTTTTTAAAGTTGCATTGGGCATTTTCCTAATGTACGGTATTTTATCTTCTAGTTTAATAAACAATTTATGCATATGCACAAAACACTCCTTTCTAGAGCCAATTCACACATGGGCGACTCGTCAGGCGACTCAGCCGCCTGACAAGTTGCGCTCCGCTCTCTTCAATGGAACTGTTCTACTAGGATCAACGCAAGTTGCTCCGACTTAGAAAAAGGTTCTTGTAAGACTTTGTGGGCGATTCGGGGCGACTTGCATTATTGACTTCAATACAGAAGTCATTTTGCAAGTCGCCTCTGAAGTCGTCTTCAGATCGCCTTGCCGGGTCGCCCCCAAAGTTGTGCCGCCCCAGTGTGAACCGGCTCTTAGGAAATGGAAAATAAATGTTCATCAATCAAAAAATTCATGCTTGGGATTCAGGAATAAAATTGGAACTGCTTCTTACACAAGCCCAGGTAGTTCATCAGGAGTTAATGAACTTTCTTCTCAAAGTTCTTGGTGCTACTCCTCTGCAGATCTGGGAAGATCTCCAAATTACAACAAAGTAAATAGAAACAGAGGGCGTAGATCTTTCACATGGGCGTCATCCATTCAGGCACGTTTATGCATAGAAAAAACGGATTTAGTTTACATCAGTTTTTACATCCCTTTTCAGTTCGGTTCACTTTTCATCTGTTTTTACACCTACCCCCTGGCTTCCTTAACAACATTGACTCATCCCTGCGGGAGCCAACATTACATTACATTATAAAAACATTAAAAAAAAACACAATGTAAGGATCCTCTCGCAAGCCATTCCAGGCCAGGTCTGGTATGGATTTTGGGAAGACTTCATGCCAAAAAGACAAAACAAAAAAACCCAAAATGGAGTAAACAAGGCCACCCATGTATTTGGGTGCCAAAAATATGAATGCAATCTACTCACTAGGGGGAGAACCTCTGGGGAAATCTAGGATGGAAAAGGACCTGGGGGTCTTAGTAGATGACAGGCTCAGCAATGGCATGCAATTCCAGGCTACTGCAAGCAAAGCCAACAGAATATTGGCATGCATTAAATAGTAGACATGTGCATTAGGTTTCGTCCGAATGCATTTTCGTCCTATTTTCGCGTTTCGTTTTAAGAAACGATAATAAGCGTGCAGAATCCGAAATCCGAAAGATCTGACATAGAAAATGCTTTATTTTCGTTTCCCTGCGACAACAGTTCGATATAGATAGAATATTTGACATGACAGTGACAATAGCGATCTGTGGCTATTGAACCTGTGGTTGAATGTGCCTAACCTAACTCTATTAGTCCAAGATTATTCGACATAGAGAGAAAAGATTCGGCATGAAGATTCGACGAAGCAGACGCACCGAGCGGCCATTTATGGTCAAATGCTCCACCCATAGGCTATAGAAGAATTCTAATGTTGGTTGACTAGTAATAATAACTAATAAATATAATTATTACTTGTCATACAACATTAGAATTCTACTATAGCTTGTGGGCGGAGCTTTCGACCGGAAATGTACCATTGGGGCGTCAAGTGGTGGATGTTTATTCATCTAATCAATATCTTTCAGCGCATCTCAGGTAGTTTTTTCTTTTTTGTTTGTTTACCCTACTTGGTCAGTTGGGGCATATCAAATAAAGTTATAAATTAAGCTACCTCCCACTGTGTTTAGGTTGATTCCTTACTACTCCCCAGTTCCTTGAGTATGTCTTGTCTACATACCTTCATCTATCATACCAAATGATCCCTTTCTCTGTGTTTCCTCTTGACCTCATTCATATTTTATATTTTCAACCAGTCCATCTGCATACAGGTAATTGCTGGCTCCTATTGTAAGTCAGTCTCTGTGAACCCAACCAATTTGGGATGAAACTGATTTTGTCTATAATGTTTTGATTCGTATTTCTTTTGTATTATTTGTGTATCATGTTTGTCATTATATTTTTCTATTTTTCAGTAGATAGTGCTCGACAAATGTAAATCTCCTGAAGAAGCTACTAACAGTGGTGAAACATGTTGAGAATTTTGTCTACTTTGCACACCCTGAAATTGTATATTATACATTAGATGGATGTTACTCTGTCAATTTTAACTTTTATACATTCAAATTTCTTTTTGATATATTCATTTGTGTATTTTTGCACCTTTAAAGTCCCATTTTCCTTTCAATATTGCGGCATTGTACAGTTTAGCTGCTTCGTCGAATCTTCTTAGAACATTCAACAGACACCATAAGCCTTCAATTGACAGATTCAACCTTAATTTGGATTTTTGGACTAATGCATTTTTTAACGAAACAAAATAAATAAAAACGAATTTCGGGAGTAACTAAATAAATTTATTTTTCGGATGAAAATGAAATTCCGAAACAAAATATTTCAGTGTGCACATGTCTATTAAATAGGGCATTCACTCCAGAGATAAATTGATAATTCTCCCACTCTACAAGACTCTGGTCCGGCCGCACCTGGAGTATGCCATCCAGTTCTGGGCACCAGTTCTCAGGAAGGGATGTGCTGGAGAGGGTCCAGAGAAGGGCAACAAAGCTAATAAAGGGACTGGAGGATCTAAGCTACGGGGAAAGCCTGCAAGCATGGAACCTATTCTCTCTGGAGAAGAGACACTTGAGAGGAGATATGAATTTAATGTACAAATACTGTACTGGTGACCCCAAAAATAGGGAGAAAACTCTTCCACGCAAGGGAATTTAAAAATATATGCGGCCATTCACTAAAATTAGAAGAGAAGCGGTTTACCTTAAACTGCATAAAGGGTTCTTTACTGTTAAAGCTGTAAGGATGTGTAATTCTCTTCCACAAGCAGTGGTTTCAGCATTAGATAATCACCTAAACGACCACAACATACAGGGATATACAATGTAATATTAACAAAAAAGCACATACACAGGTTGGACTTGGTCTTTTTTCAACCTCACCAAATATGTACTGTACCTACAGTTGTGCTCATAAGTTTACATACCCTGGCAGAATATATGATTTCTTGGCCATTTTTCATACAATATGAATGATAACACAAAAACATTTCTTTCGCTAATGGTTAGTGTTTGGCTGAAGCCTTTTATTATCAACCAACTGTGCTTACTCTTTTTAAATCATAATGGCAACAGAAACTACCCAAATGACCCTGATCAAAAGTTTACATACCCTGGTGATTAGGGATGAGCCAAACACCCCCCGGTTCGGTTCGCACCAGAACCTGCGAACGGACCGAAAGTTTGCGCAAATTATCGAACCCCGTTAAAGTCTATGGGACTCGAACGTTCAGAATCAAAAGTGCTAATTTTAAAGGCTAATGCGGCGTACACACGATCGTTTTTCATGCCATTATTTTTCCCGACGTTTTTCACGTCGTTTTTTTTCATGTTTCCTCTCAAGCCTGTCTTGCGTACACACGATCATTTTAAAAAAACGTTCAAGCAAAGCGCAGTGACGTATACCACGTACGACGGCACTATAAAGGGGAAGTTCCGTTCAGATAGCGCCACCCTTCATGTTAGTAAAGTTTGTTGAGCGACGATTCGCGCTTATCAGCCTCGTGCTTTTCAGTCCGTTACAGCGTGACGAATGTGCTATCTCCATTACGAACGCTAGTTTTACCAGAACGAGCGCTCCCATCTCATACTTGATTCTGAGCATGCGCGGTTTTTTTCACCTCGTAAAAGCATACACACTATCGTTTTTCACGTCGTTAAAAAAAAACGACATGAAAAACGACGTGAAAAAAGAGAGCATGTTCGAAATTTTTAATGGCCGTTTTTCACGTCGTTAAAAATGCTCTGGAGCATACACACGATCATTTTTAATGGCCATTTTTTAAAATGGCATTTTTAACGGCATGAAAAACGATCGTGTGTATGGGGCATAATATGCAAGTTATTGTCCTAAAAAGGGTTTGGGGACCCGGGTCCTGCCCCAGGGGACATGTATCAATGCAAAAATAAGTTTTAAAAACGGCTGTGTTTTCGGGAGCAGTGATTTTAATGATGCATAAAGTGAAAAAAAAAGTGAAATATTCCTTTAAATATCGTACCTGGGGGGTGTCTAAAGTATGCCTGTGAAGTGGCACATGTTTCCCGTGTTTAGAACTGTCCCTGCACAAAATAAAAATTCTAAAGGAAAAAAAGTCATTTAAAACTGCTTGCGGCTTTAACCACTTAAGCCCCGGACCATTTGGTAGCTAAAGGACCAGAGGTGAATTCAGAATTTTGCACTGCGCTGTTTTAACTGTAAATTGTGCGGACATGCAATGTTGTACCCAAACGAAATTTGCGTCCTTTTCTTCCCACAAATAGAGCTTTCTTTTAATGGTATTTGATTGCCTCTGCGATTTTTATTTTTTGCGATATAAATGGAAAAAGACCGAAAATTTTGAAAAAAATGATATTTTCTACTTTTTGTTATAAGAAAAATCGAATAAACTCAATTTTAGTCATACATTTAGGCCAAAATGTATTCAGCCACATGTCTTTAGTAAAAAAAATGTCAATAAGCGTATATTTATCGGTTTGCGCAAAAGTTATAGCGTTTACAAACTAGGGTACATTTTCTGGAATTTACACAGCTTTTAATTTATGACTGCCTATCTCATTTCTTGAGGTGCTAAAATGACAGGGCAGTACAAAACCCCCCCAAATTACCCAATTTTGGAAAGTAGACACCCCAAGGAAATTGCTGAGAGGCATGTTGAGCCCATTGAATATTTTTATTTTTTTGTCGCAAGTGATTGAATAATGACAAAAAAATAAAAAATTACAAAAAGTTGTCACTAAATGATATATTGCTCACACATGCCATGGTTATATGTGGAATTGCACCCCAAAATACATTCTGCTGCTTCTCCTGAGTACGGGGATACCACATGTGTGGGACTTTTTAGGAGCCTAGCCACGTACGGGACCCCGGAAACCAAGCACCGCCTTCAGGATTTCTAAGGGCGCAAATTTTTGATTTCACTCCTCACTACCTATCACAGTTTTGAAGGCCATAAAATGCCAAAATAGCACAAAACCCCCCCAAATGACCCCATTTTAGAAAGTAGACACCCCAAGGAAATTGCTGAGAGGCCTGTTGAGCCCATTGAATATTTTTTTTTATTGTCCCAAGTGATTGAATAATGACAAAAGAAATAAAAAAAATTACAAAAAGTTGTCACTAAATGATATATTGCTCACACATGCCATGGTTATATGTGGAATTGCACCCCAAAATACATTCTGCTGCTTCTCCTGAGTACGGGGATACCACATGTGTGGGACTTTTTAGGAGCCTAGCCACGTGCGGGACCCCGGAAACCAAGCACCGCCTCCAGGATTTCTAAGGGCGCACAGTTTTGAAGGCCATAAAATGCCAAAATAGCACAAAACCCCCCCAAATGACCCCATTTTGGAAAGTAGACACCCCAAGCTGTTTGCTGAGAGGCATGGTGAGTATTTTACAGCTCTCATTTGTTTTTGAAAATGAAGAAAGGACATTTTTTTTTTCTTTTTTTTTTCAATTTTCAAAACTTTGTGACAAAAAGCGAGATCTGCAAAATACTCACAATACCTCTCAGCAAATAGCTTGGGGTGTCTACTTTCCAAAATAGGGTCATTTGGGGGGGTTTTGTGCCATCTGGGCATTCCATGGCCTCCGAAACTGTGATAGGCAGTGAGAAGTGAAATCAAAAATTGACACCCTTAGAAAGCCTGAAGGCGGTGCTTGGTTTTTGGGGTCCCGTACGCGGCTAGGCTCCCAAAAAGTCTCACACATGTGGTATCCCCGTACTCAGGAGAAGCAACAGAATGTATTTTGGGGTGTAATTCCACATATGCCCATGGCATGTTTGAGCAATATATCATTTAGTGACAACTTTGTGCAAAAAAAAAAAAAAAATAGTATTTTTTCCGCAACTTGTGTCAACATATATAATATTCCATGGACTCGACATGCCTCTCAGTATATAGCTTGGGGTGTCTACTTTCCAAAATGGGGTCATTTGGGGGGGTTTTGAACTGTTCTGGCATTTTATACACAACATTAGGAAGCTTACATCCACTCTTCTAACCACTTGAAGACAAAGCCCTTTTTGACACTTTTTGTTTACATGAAAACATATTTTTTTTTGCAAGAAAATTATGTTGAACCCCCAAACATTATATATATTTTTAAAGCAAAGGCCCTACAGAATAAAATGGTGGGTGTTGCATTTTTTTTTTCTACACAGTATTTGCGCAGCGATTTTTCAAACGCATTTTTTGGGAAAAAATACACTTTTTTTAATTTTAATGCACTAAAACACACTATATTGCCCAAATGTTTGATGAAATAAAAAAGATGATCTTAGGCCGAGTACATAGATACCAAACACGACATGCTTTAAAATTTTGCACAAACGCGCATTGGCGACAAACTACATACATTTTTAAAAGCCTTTAAAAGCATTTACAGGTTACCCTGTTAGATTTACAGAGGAGGTCTACTGCTAAAATTACTGCCCTCGATCTGACCTTCGCGGTGATACCTCACATGCATGGTGCAATTGCTGTTTACATATGACGCCAGACCGACGCTTGCGTTCGCCATTGGGCAAGAGCAGGGCAGGACAGGGGTGCTTTTTTTTTTTTTTTTTTTTTATTATTAATTTTGCTTTTTTATTTTATTTTTAAACTGTTGCTTCCATATTTATTTATTTTTATCACTTTTATTGTTATCTCAGGGAATGTAAATATCCCCTATGATAGCAATAGGTAATGACAGGTACTCTTTTTTGAAAAAAATGGAGTCTATTGGACCCTAGATATTTCCTCTGCCCTCAAAGCATCTGACCACACCAAGATCGGTGTGATAAAATGCTTTCCCAATTTCCCAATGGCGCTTTTTATATCCGGGGGGGGACATTCCCTCCCACTGCTTGTAAAAGCAGTCCAGAGGCTAATTAGCCACTAGGATTGCTTTTACATGAAAGCCGGCCGCTGGCTGAAAAGAATGATACCAAGATGATACCTAAACCCGCAGGCATCATTCTGGTATAAACATTCAAAGTCCAGCAACATACCAGTACGTTGCTGGTCCTTGTTGGACATGTATTGTAATCTTTTTTTTCATGCAGCCTGTTGGCTGAACGAAAAAAAAAGATTGATCGGTGGGTATGCCCACCATTAGAATACTGCCCTTTAGACTTGTGCACAACGGAAAAATTCGTTCCGTTTCGGTTCGTTTCTTTCCGGTCCTGTTGATTCGTAATCATTCGTAATTTTGCTAGACGGGATTTTTCGTGTTCGGACTCATTCGTATTTTTGCAAGCGACATTTTTCGTTGAATTTTTTGTTGCTTTATAATTCGTACTTTCGGTAGAGTACGTTGTTTTTCGTTGATTCTGGACACAACTCCTACTTTCGTAACTTTTTTTGGGTTCGTACTTTCGGTAGAGTACGTTGTTTTTCGTTGATTCTGGACACAACTCCTACTTTCGTAACTTTTTTTGGGTTCGTTGATTCGTAATTTTCCGTGTCTCTCTCACAACGACGCTGCCTATTATGCCTAATGTGCTTCGAATGGATTTGTACTTTTCTAAATACATTGCGGTTATTTGTAACGATTCGAAATCTCGTATTTTACTTTCGTTTTTAACATGCGGCTATAGGCTCCGCCCCTGTACACCATTTTGAGAGGGTTCAGCACGGTGAGGGAGAAGCAGAGAGCAGAGCAGAGTGAGTGTTATTGTGCTTCGAATGGATTCGAAATCTCGTATTTTACTTTCGTTTTTTACATGCGGCTATAACCTCCGCCCCTGTACACCATTTTGAGAGGGAGTTCAGCACGGTGTGGGAGAAGCAGAGAGCAGAGCAGAGTGAGTGTTATTGTGCTTCGTATGGATTCGTACATTCGTAACTTTTTCATAACGAATTATGCCGAAGACATTCGGGCATTCGCTATTTGCGGTATAATTTATTTCGGATTCGGTCTTATTCGTAATTGCTTTGTTCGGAAATTCGAATGCTTCCGAATGTCCGAAAGTTGCTAAATTCGGACGAATTTCAATTCGTTACGAAACGAATTGCACAAGCCTACTGCCCTTCATCCACCCACTTCTAATGATGGGCATACATGCACCATTTATATATGCCGAAGCATGGGGGCATCTTCTCGCAAAAGTTATGCCGCGTACACATGGTCAGACTTTTCCACGGGCAAGCCTCCGTCGGAATTTCGACCGTATATACGCGGCATTAGGAGCAAAATCGCTCCTCCGCTCCTGCTGCCTCAATGCTTCGGCATATATGCTTTTTTTTTTTAACTGTGGTGGTGAAATCACCTCCTACAGCACTGGAGTCGCAGGGATCAGGCCTGTCTCTGCGAACGCTGCAGTTATGTGTGTTGTGTTTTGCAAGTGACAGTGATCGATCGATACTGCACTTCGGTGGCCTGGGCTGGACGGAGGGGCAAAACGCAGGTGCTAGCAGGTATCTGGGCTGATCCCACTAACAGTGCGTTTTTGGGAACCCAAAACTGCTGGGGACGCTAGTATAGATCTGATCAGATCAGATATTGATCTGTTCAGATACTATACCACTAAGGGGGGTGTATGCTTCACGTGTGGGTGTTAGCGCTACTGGCACTAACCTGACGCTGCCTGGGGTGTGACGCAGACCCTCTCTGACGCTAAAACCTAACTGATATCACCCGCCGGGCGATCAGGGGGTTATACCTTTATTGGGTTATATACGGCGGGTGCCCTGACACTATAAAAAGCAAACTAACTAACCAGCGTCACCCGTAACACTTATATGATGATCACTGGTGAAAGGGTTAACTAGGGGCAATTAGGGGGTTAAAACCTTTATTAGGTAATATATGGGGGTACCTGACGCTATATAAAAACCTGACGGCGAACCTAAAAAAAAATTACTGGCTACCTATCGGCATCACCAACACTAAGACAACGATCATAAAAACGATTGCTTAGCGACAGTGGTGATAGGGGGTGAAAGGGTTACCTGGGGGGCGATCAGGGGGTTAAACCTTTATTAGATAATATATGGGGGTACCTGACGCTATAAAAACCTGCGGCGAACCTAAAAAAAATTACTGGCTACCGATCAGCATCACCGACGCTAAGACATCGATCAGAAAAATTATCGCATAGTGACGGCGGTGCTAGGGGGTGAAAGGGTTACCTGGGGGGTGATCAAGGGGGTTACACCTTTATTAGGTAATATATGGGGGTACCCGACGCTATAAAAACCTGCGGCGAACCTAAAAAAAATTACTGGCTACCGATCAGCATCGCCGACGCTAAGACATCGATCAGAAAAATTATCGCTTAGCGACAGTGGTGATAGGGGGTGAAAGGGTTACCTGGGGGGGCGATCAAGGGGGTTAAACCTTTATTAGGTAATATATGGGGGTACCCGACGCTATAAAAACCTGCGGCGAACCTAAAAAAAATTACTGACTACCGATCAGCATCACCGACGCTAAGACATCGATCAGAAAAATGATCGCATAGCGACGGTGGTGCTAGGGGGTGAAAGGGTTACCTGGGGGTGATCAAGGGGGTTAAACCTTTATTAGGTAATATATGGGGGTACCCGACGCTATAAAAACCTGCGGCGAACCTAAAAAAAATTACTGGCTACCGATCAGCATCGCCGACGCTAAGACATCGATCAGAAAAATTATAACTTAGTGACAGTGGTGATAGGGGGTGAAAGGGTTACCTGGGGGGCGATCAAGGGGGTTAAACCTTCATTAGGTAATATATGGGGGTACCCGACGCTATAAAAACCTGCGGCGAACCTAAAAAAAATTACTGGCTACCGATCAGCATCACCGACGCTAAGACATCGATCAGAAAAATGATTGCTTAGTGACGGCGGTGCTAGGGGTGAAAGGGTTATCTGGGGGTGATCAGGGGGTTAAACCTTTATTAGGGGGGGTTAGGGGGCTACACTGGACCTAAAACTAAATGTAGTGACACTTTTACAGTCACAAATGTCACTGATTGCAGTGATCACTAAATAAATGGTCACTGCAATCAGTGACACTGTGACTGGGGGCTGGGGGGGGCTGGGGGGTGATCTGGGGGTGTCTGGGGGGGCCTGGGGGGGCGATTTATGTGCCTATGTGTCCTGGTGTCAGTGTAGTGTTGTGTGTACTAACCTGGCATCTTCTCCTGTACGGCGCTCGGTATATGTGAGCGCCCCAGGAGAGATGACATCACTTCCTCCTTCCTGGCAGGCAGGGGAAGCTCTCTCATTCGCCGGGAGCGATCGAGAGGGGGTGGCCAGAATTGAACGGCCGTCCCCTCATGCCGGATCGCTCCCGAAGGTAAAACGACCACCCACTGTAAAGAAGGGGGGTCCGATCGGACCCCCCAACTATACAAAGGCAATCACGTACATATACGTGATTCTGCCTGTCGGTGCCATTCTGCTGACGTATATTTACAGTGGGCGGTCGTTAAGTGGTTAATGTAACGTCTGGTCCCGGTAATATGAATGAAAATCATTGAGAAAAATGGCATAGGTACCCCCCCCCCCCAGCTCATTACCAGCCCCTTTGGGTCTTGTATGGATATTAAGGGGAATCCCGCACTCAAATTAAAAAAAGAAAAGGCCAGGCCCTATATACTCTGAACCGCAGTATACAAACAAGACAGGGACTGTAGGTTTGTAGTTACGTAGAATCTTTTTGTAATTTTGAACTATTACATTTTTAAAGTGTAGCTCCAGCCAAAAAATCTATTTTTAAGCTTTTTGGAAAACATAAGGAAGGGTTATCACCCCTGTAACATTTGTTTTGCTGTCTGTGCACCTGTTCAGAACATTTCACCTCACTTTCCGTCCCAATGACAAATGTTTTTTGAAAATTTGGGGTTTTTAGTGAAACAAGGATTGGTGATAAAGCATCAGTAGAGAGGAGACACTTTTTTCCCATATTAACTCTTACAGGAGAGAATTTCCCTTCCATGGGGTAGATTTCCTCTCACTTCCTGTTGTCTCCTTCCGTTTGCAAGTAGAAGTCGTTTGTAAGTTGGAAGTTTGAAAGTAGGGGCCTTGTCAGGATCACCTGTGGCCAGGTGACAGATGCACACCGTAGGGGGACAGGAGTGCACCGCGAGGTAGTGAACCCTATGGCTGGCTTCTGTGGATAGGAAACTGGGTGGTTGTGGAAAGCGGGACCAGAGGAGCACAACCGGGATCCCAACGGAAGCGAGAGCCAAGATTCCCCAGGGCGCGGAGTCTAAGACCCAGCTGGTCTTCTCCAGGGCCTCTAGTGGTGAGGATGTTACGCTGCAGGCTGGGACCAGGTCGCGGCCCCTGGAGTTTCCTAGCTCACGCCCCGTAGGATAAGGGGAAGCAGCAGCACACGATAGAGAGAACCGAATAACAAGCCGAAGGTCAGGGGCCACAAGCAGACAAGGATAACGAAGAACGAGCCGAAGGTCAAGGGTCACGAGCAGACAGGGATGGTCGGGGACAAGCCAATAACGTAACAGAGAGACAGACGTAGCACACGGCAGGCAGGAACCCAAACACACAATGCCTAACAAACACGTTGATCAGCAAAGCAGGCTTGCAGTGCACAGGTTAATATAGTGTTCAGTGATAGGGCCTGGGGTGGAGTCAGGCTGGGAGGAGATTATAAAGGAAGCCAGGTGAAGGAGGTCTGGTCTCTAGATGAACACATGAGGAGGAAGGTAAGATGGCAGACAAACACTACTGCATATCCATGACAGTACCCTCCCTCTTATGGGCCCTCCCCCGCCTGGACCCAGGCTTAAAGGGAAATCTCTGATGAAACCTTCTCAACAGATGAGGTGCAGCGACATCAGATGCAGCGATCCAAGACGCCTCCTCAGGACCAAAACCTCTCCAATGCACAAGGTACTGAAGAATGCCTCTGCAGAGCCGAGAATCCAGAACTTGTCTAACCTCGTACTTAAGATTATCCTCAGAGACTGAAAACGAGGTAGGGAGATGACAAGAAGATCTATTGAGGACCAAAGGCTCTCTAGGAATAAACAAGGGCATGAGACGATCAACAGGAATCTGAGGAGGGTCCCCTAGACCCTTAAAGGGGAACTGGTCATCTTGCACAGGACCATCAGACTGGGCAGATGTCAGTGGAACCCTGAAGTCAGGTTGGTTAGAAGGTGACATGTCGCCGGAGTCAAGCTGAATAGCTGAAGGACAAGCAGAATGTCCCGAACAAGAAAAAGTGAGAGGCTCACTGGGCATGGGCTGGACTGGCATAACTAGTACAGAGGCAGAGTGAATAGCTGAGTCAGGTGTAGCGACTACCTGAATCGCATCGCAAGACGTAGCGACTGCAGGACTTGTAGACAAGCTAGCCTGGCTGTGCGTCCAAGGGTGGTTAGGGACAGAGAAATGTAAATGGTTATGCAACCTGGAATGAATGACCGGCTCAGATTCACAGGGGGCAACCTTGGGTAGGCAGGACGAGGAACAGGAGGGACCCCAAGCCAGGATCTGTCCAGTAGTCCAGTCCACATGAGGAGAATGGAGCTGTAACCATGGGAGACCCAAAATTATAGGCGTTGAGGCCTTGGGTAAGATAAGGAAGGATATCCACTCCTGGTGGAGTGTACCCACCGACATCTTAACAGGGAGGGTCTGGAAGCGGATAGGTCCCCCTGGGAGAACAGTACCATCAATCGCCAAGACCACCAATGGCGTGGTGAGGGGCAAAAGAGTAAGTCTCATGGACGATGCGATTTCCCAGTCCATGAAATTACCAGCGGCTCCGGAATCCAGATATGCTGAGACCGAATGAGAAGAAGCACCAACATGAAGGAACACAGAAAGCAGAAGACGAGAAGGGGAAGGTGATATTTCTGGGTCCAATACTCCACTTTCCAGATGAAGTGGACCCAAACGTTTTTCTGGACAAAGAGAGCAAGTGTCACGAAAATGACCTTTGCCCCCACAGTAGAGACACAGGCCTAGATTTCTGCGCCTAGCACGTTCCTCTGGGGATAGCCTGGTCCTGCCCAGCTGCATGGGTTCCTCAGCTGGCAGGAGATGCTCCACGGGTCGAGGAGAGGGGAGCTCAGGCTGACTAAGGACCAAGGAGTGCTGGCGCCGCTTTTCTAGGGTCCTTTCCTGAAAGCGAATATCGATCTGGTTACACAAGGAGATAACTCCGTCCAGATCAGTGGGGATGGTTCTTCCTGCTAATTCATCCTTCACTCTATCAGAAAGGCCATGCAAAAAGGTTGCGACTAAGGCCTCATTGTTCCAGCTCAACTCAGCCGACAGTATGCGGAAATTAAGGGCGTACTGTCCCACTGAAGCAGACTCTTGGCGGAGACGTAGAAGGGCGCTGGCCGCTGAAGAGACACGAGCCGGTTCTTCAAAGATATTCCGAAAAAGTTTCAAGAAGCCAGACAGGCTAGAAACCACTGGATCATTCAGTTCCCACAGAGGGGCTGCCCAGGCTAAAGCTTCACCGGAGAGGAGGGAAATGATATAGGCTACCTTTGCCCTATCAGACAGAAAGTTTTGAGGCTGAAGCTCAAAATGAATCGTGCATTGGCTAAGGAACCCTCTGCAGGCCTTGGAGTCCCCAGAGAAACGGAACGGAGCTGGCAGTATTAGTGAGTGTGTGGCTGCGACTGGTGCGATAGGTACCACCGCTGGTTGTACTTGAGGTTGCGGATTCGGGGTTCCCAAGGAGGCCTGAAGCTGCTCGAATCGAGAAGCCAGATCCTGGAGGAATCGCATCACCTGGGTCTGATTCGATTCCTGGGTTTCAAGTCTGTGGACTATGCCCTGCAATGGATCATCCGCGGGGATCGGGATGTCAGCCGGGTCCATGGCTGATCAAACTGTCAGGATCACCTGTGGCCAGGTGACAGATGCACACCGTAGGGGGACAGGAGTGCACCGCGAGGTAGTGAACCCTATGGCTGGCTTCTGTGGATAGGAAACTGGGTGGTTGTGGAAAGCGGGACCAGAGGAGCACAACCGGGATCCCAACGGAAGCGAGAGCCAAGATTCCCCAGGGCGCGGAGTCTAAGACCCAGCTGGTCTTCTCCAGGGCCTCTAGTGGTGAGGATGTTACACTGCAGGCTGGGACCAGGTCGCGGCCCCTGGAGTTTCCTAGCTCACGCCCCGTAGGATAAGGGGAAGCAGCAGCACACGATAGAGAGAACCGAATAACAAGCCGAAGGTCAGGGGCCACAAGCAGACAAGGATAACGAAGAACGAGCCGAAGGTCAAGGGTCACGAGCAGACAGGGATGGTCGGGGACAAGCCAATAACGTAACAGAGAGACAGACGTAGCACACGGCAGGCAGGAACCCAAACACACAATGCCTAACAAACACGTTGATCAGCAAAGCAGGCTTGCAGTGCACAGGTTAATATAGTGTTCAGTGATAGGGCCTGGGGTGGAGTCAGGCTGGGAGGAGATTATAAAGGAAGCCAGGTGAAGGAGGTCTGGTCTCTAGATGAACACATGAGGAGGAAGGTAAGATGGCAGACAAACACTACTGCATATCCATGACAGGCCTGCCGTATATACTTTGCAGAAATTTGGTCCTTAGGTGTTGGTGTTGCCACAACACTGTAAGCCCTCACAGTTACTCTTGGTGGGAGCTGGAACGCCCTGCTGTGAACTATTATATCAAGAATTGTAATTACATGCCATTGTTGAACAGTAATAGGAAAAATTGGGCCTTTGGTGGTGGTGCTGGTGCCACAACACTGTATGTCCTCACAGTTACTCTTGGTGGGCGCAGGAATGCAAGGGGCAGAAAAATTGGGCCTTTGGTGGTGGTGGTGGTGGTGGTGTTGCCACCACACTGTAAGCTCTCACAGTTACTCTTGGTGGGTGCAGGAATGGGCCCTGCTGTGAAATATTAGATCAAGAATTGTAATTACATGCCCCTGTTGAACAGGGGCATAAAAATTGGGCCTTAGGCACTGGTGCCACAACACTGCAACCCCTAAAAGATACTCTAGTTGGAGCGCAGGATTGAGCCCTGCTGCAAAGCATTGCATCAAAAATTGTAATTACACGCCCCTGTTAAACAGGGGCTGTGTCAGGACCCGGGCTTGAACCTGGGACCTCGTCAGTGTCTGGCATTGACTCTTCCCACTGAGCTATCTGGGACGCTGGGCAGCTCGCTGCCTGATCTGCTGGACAAACCTATCTGATCAAATGGACAACCCTGCCTTGAGTCTTGATTACTAGTGAACCTTGAACTCCTTGCTTCTCCCATGAACTTCCTATATAAGCCTTGTCTCAGCACTTCCTCTTTGCCAGGTTATTGTGCCTTCTCAGCCAGTGTCTAGCTCTTAACGTCCCTGCTGCCATCTGTATTTTGCTACCACTCGTGATTGACCCTTGGCTTGTTCTTTGACTACTCTGCCGCCTGATCCCAACCTGCAACCACTCATGATTGACCTTTTGGCTTGTTACTGACCACGCTGCTGTTTTATCCTTATCTGCCTATTCGCCACTGGACCCCGGCCTGCTCACACCCTGGTGGGGCAAACCTGAGGACCGCGACCTGGTACTAGCTTGCAGCCAAATCCATCTCCACCATCCGGAGCTCTGGGGAAAACCAGCTAGTACTTAGACTCCGCACCTCAGGTGAGCCTGTGTCATCTGCCAGAAGTGACTGCCTTTATACCTGTCCTGCAACTGCTATAGCTACTGGCCACTGAGCCTGACTCCAGACCGTGACAGGCTGAAAAATTGGGCCTTAGGCACTGGTGCTGGTGCCACAACACTGCAACCCCTAACAGATACTCTAGTTGGAGCGCAGGAATGAGCCCTGCTGCATCAAAAATTGTAATTACATGCCTGTCACGTACCTTACCAGAGACCGAAGTGCTTGGGAAAGCTTCCCTTGCGACTAAGTGCAGAGCGCCCCCTTAAGGTGGCACAGGGAGTGCTATACCCAAAGAGGCAGGGGTTGCCAGCTGCGACAAGATGAGGTGATGCTGGAGATCAGCTGGTGAGCAGGGTAGACTGCCAGGCGGGGGTACCTCAGAAGTATCAGATGAGGCTGTGCAGCAGGGAGAACCAAAGGCGGAGTCAGGAGCCAAGCCAGAAGTCATACACAGGTTAGCAAGCAGAGGTAGAGTCACTGGAACAGGTCAAGGGACAAGCTGGGGTCATACACAGGATCAGCAGACAGGAGCAGGATACAGGAACAAGCCAAGGATCAAGCCGGGGTCATACACAGAGAAGACTGGTCAGGCAAGCCGGGTCGATAAAGGTAATTCAAGATAGCAGAAACAGGAACTTGGGAACAATCACAGGAAGGCTGAAGATCATGCAGCAGTTATTGACTGCTGCAGCAAGCTTTAAATAGGCTACTGGGCGCCTAGTGTCACTCACGTATTGCGTGCGTTCTGGCACACGCGCATGTGCACTGGAGAACGTAGATTATTGAGATGAACTTTTGATATTGACCAAATACTTATTTTCCACCATAATTTGCAAAAAAAAAATTCTTTCCAAATCAGACAATGTGATTGTCTGGATTTGTTTCCACATTTTGTCTCTCATAGTTGAGGTATACCTATGATGACAATTACAGGCCTATCTCATCTTTTTAAGTGGGAGAATATGCACAATTGGTGGCTGACTAAATACTTTTTTGCCCCACTGTAAATTCCTTTTGCAGGTCAGCCAGCTGAGCACTGGCATTATATGACCAGCGGAAATGCACACAGACTTTCCTGCCCTGCCTCAGGATATCCTATAAGCCCGGGTACCTGCCCAAGAACCGCTGCACCACCAAGTTAAGGATGTGAGCCAAACAGGGCACATGGGTCAGGTGTCCCTGTCGGGGGCGGAGAGGAGGTTGGTGCCATTGTCGGAAACCACCATTCCTGGCTTAAGCTGGGGTGGCGTCAACCACCTCTGAGCCTGCCTCTGCAGAGCTGACAGAATCTCTGCCCCAGTGTGGCTCCTGTCCCCCAAGCACACCAGCTCAAGCACCACATGGCATCTCTTTGCCTGCGTACTTGCATAGCCCCTTGAACGCCTACGGAGCACCGCTGGTTCCGAGGACAAAGCACAGGAAGAGGCCATGGAGAAAGAACAAGAGGAGGGGGTGGAGGAGAGAGGTGTGTCAGAATCACCAGTAGTAGCATTTTGGAGGCGTGGTGGCGGAACAACCTCCAACACTATTGCACCTTGTCCTGCATCCTTCCCAGCTGCCAGCAGAGTCACCCCATGCGCCGTGAAAGATAGGTAACGTCCCTGTCCATGCCTGCTGGACCATGAGTCAGCGGTAATATGCACCTTACCACTGACCACCCTGTCCAGCGAGGCCAAGACATTGCCTTCCACATGCCGGTAGAGAGACGCAAATCGCCTTCCGTGAGAAAAAGTGGCGTTTGGGAACCTGCCACTGAGGAACCGCACATTCCACAAACTCACGGAAGGGGGCAGAGTCTACCAACTGAAAAGGCAGCAGTTGAAGTGCTAGCAATTTAGCCAAGCTAGCATTCAACCGCTGGGCATGTGGATGGCTGGGAGCGAACTTCTTTTGGTGGTGCAGCAGCTGGGGCAGGGAAATTTGCCTGGTACAATCTGACGTTGGTGTACCGATAGCAGATTGTCCGCAAGTACTTGGCTGTGACACACCTAATTCTACACCTTCATTTCTCTCAGTGCAGGTTTCAGAGAGGACTGAAGGTATAGTGGGGTTGGAGATCCCAGCTGATGAGGAGCAAGGAGAGGTCCACTTTGTTTTTTGGTGTGGGTCTCTTAGGTGTGCTTGCCAACGAACTGCATGGCAGGTCAACATATGTCTGATCAAGCATGTGGTGCCCAAGCGGGTGATGTTTTGGCCACGCAAGATACGCCTGAGACATATGTTGCAAATAGCAGCGCTGCGATCTGATGCACTCGTCTCAAAAAAGGCCCACACCAAAGAACTTTTGGAATAACGCGCAGAGACAGCAGCGGCCTGCACATGCGGAGCTCTGCTGTGTGATGCTGTCGGTGTGCTGCCCTTAAGCTAGCCCCTGGAGGGCACCCAGCCTTGTTGTAGATGTGCCTCCTCCTCCTCCTCCTCCTCTCTCCTATCAGGCACCCACGTAGAGTCCGTGACCTCATTATCCCCTCCCTCCTCATCACTGTAGCAAACCTGGCAGTATTCTGCAGTTGGGGGAACATGACTGCCAGATTGCTGTCCTTCTTGGGCACCCCCTCTCTCTGGGCTCACGTTACTGTTTTTCTCTAGCTGGGTACCATCATCGGAGCCTTCAAAACGCTGGGCATCCTCCTGGAGCATGTACCCAACACTGTGGTCAAACAGTTCGGGGACTCCTCAGGAGGACATGGTGGGGCTAGGGAAGGATTGACTGATGCCATTGAACCGAGGGAAGGGGCCGCTTGAGTACCTTGAGCCTGGGTGAGAGAGGATGAGGAGGATGAGGACGGCTTGGTCATCCACTCTACCAAGTCTTCGGCATGTTGCGGCTCAACACGGCCAGCTGCCGAAAAAAAGGACAAGCATATCCCACGGCCATGTGCTGATGAGGATGCACTGTGTCCACGACCAGCACTGTTGCCTCTAGACACAGAGTCTGCTAGTCCTCTTTTATTGGCTCCTGACTGTCTGCCTCTCCTTGTTGTCCTTCTAGACATACTAATGGCCTGCAGGGAGATGTAGCTGCACAAAGCTGGGATGTATATATATACTGATTATACTGCAGCTAGCAGAATCAACTGCCTGCCTGTAGTATTATTAGTATGAAAACACCAGCAATTGTCTTCAGTTAGCTTTAGTGGCACACTGTGCAGAGGATACAGTACACTAACTGAAAATACTGCATCTCCCTGCCTGTGGTATTAGTGTGAGAACACCAGCAATTGTATTCAGGTAAGCTTTAGGTGCACACTGTGCAAAGGACATTAAATCAAAATACTGCAGCTCCATGCCTGTATCTGTATGAGAACACCAGCAATTGTATTCAGGTAAGCTTTAGGTGCACACTGTGCAAAGGACACCAAATCAAAATACTGCAGCTCCCAAACTGTATTTGTATGGGAACACCAGCAATTGTATTCAGGTAAGCTTTAGGTGCACACTGTGCAAAGGACACTAAATCAACATACTGCAGCTCCCTGCCTGTATTTGTATGAGAACACCAGCAATTGTGTTCAGGTAAGCTTTTGGTGCACACTGTGCAAAGGACACTAAAACAAAATACTGCAGCTCCCTGCCTGTATTTGTATGAGAACACCAGCAATTGTATTCAGGTAAGCTTTAGGTGCACACTGTGCAAAGGACACAGTACACTAAGTGAAAATACTGCAGCTAGCACAATCACCTGCCTGCCTGTCAGCATATTATGAAGAGAATAACGGGAATGGATCTAGCTAAACTGAATACAGTGTATAAATATATATACAACACCTAGGATGCATATATATCCTCTACACACTGTAACTGAAGCTAACTGACTCGCCTGCCTGCTCTATCTAACTCAAATAAATGACACTGTCTCTTTCTCTCTGTCTGTCTTTAACCACCGCCGCAACACACTACACAAGGCCATCACACAGGCAGCCTTATATAGTGTGGGGCGTGTACTAAACCCCCTGAGACATAATTGCCCAAAGCCACCTTGACTTTGGCCAATTATGGCTCTCCGTTTTTTCCGCGCTGTGATTGGCCAAAGCATGCGGGTCATAGTGCATGCTTGGCCAATCATCAGCCAGCAATTCCCTGTGATGCCGCAGTGAATTATGGGCCGTGATGCGCCACTCGAATTTGGCGTGAACGGCCCATAATGTTCGAAATTTGGCGAACGGCTGAACAGACGATGTTCGAGTCGAACATGGGTTCGACTCAAACTCGAAGCTCATCCCTACTGGTGATTTTGGCCTGATAACATGCACACAAGTTGACACACAAAAGGGTTTGAATGGCCATTAAAGGCAACCATCCTCACCTGTGATCTGTTTGCTTTTAATTAGTGTGTGTATAAAAGGTCAATGAGTTTCTGGACTTCTGACAGACCCTTGCATCTTTCATCCAGTGCTGCACTGACGTTTCTGGATTCTGAATCATAGGGAAAGCAAAAGAATTGTCAAAGGATCTGCGGAAAAAGGTAGTTGAACTGTATAAAACAGGAAAGGTATAGAAAAAGATATCCAAGGAATTGAGAATGCCAATCAGCAGTGTTCAAACTCTAATCAAGAAGTAGAAAATGAGGGGTTCTGTTGAAACCAAACCACGGTCAGGTAGACCAGTTAAAAATTCAGCCACAACTACCAGGAAACTTGTTCAGGATGCAAAGAAAAAGCCACAAATAACTTCAGGGGAAATACAGGACTCTCTGTAAACATGTGGTGTGGCTGTTTCAATATGCACAATAATGAGGCACTTAAAGAAAGATGGGCTGCATGGTGGAGAAGAAAGCCATTACTATGCAAATGCCACAAAGTATCTTGCTTACAATACGCCAAACAGCACAGAGACAAGCCTCAAACCTTCTGGCACAAAGTCATTTGGAGTAATGAGACCAAAATTTTGCTTTTTGGCCACAACCATAAATGCTACATTTGGAGAGTGGTCAACAAGGCCTATGATAAAAGCTTGACAAAGGAGCGCGCCTGTCCATTCTACTGACAGTGTGCACTCCCAGAAACAGCGTTTCAACACTTCCGGTGACGTCAGACACCGATGCGGTCCACGAGTGCCTCAGACCTCTCCTCTTACCATCTAAGCCACAGAGTGCACAGAGCCGGCGGACGGCTTTCTATGGGTTCCTGAGTGACACAGCCTGTTGAACCAGTGAGCAAGGAGACGCACCACTGCAGGACTTTCCTCATGCTGATCGTTTTTAACCTCAATGTGAGTGTTTTTATTTATTGTACCATAAAGTTTCTACAGTTCATACTAAGAAGGCGCCTCTTTCTTTACCCGTTTTCTACATGTTTTGGAGCTTGCTTCTGCTATCCTGAAGAGGCCTGCTCTGAGTTATGGACCGTTTCTTCTTCACCGGGTATCACCATCCATCTTGCACGGTTTGTGCTGTCCCCTGATCCACACCCATTACAATAACACACACTCAGGTTCGTTGGCATCATTTGAACTACATTTTGCGCCAGGACCACCCCCATTTCCATGATAAAAGGTACAGAGGTGGATCGCTGATGTTTTGGGAATGTGTGAGCTACAAAGGTACAGGAAATTTGGTCAATTTGGTCAAAATTGTTGGCAAGATGAATGCAGTATGTTTTCAGGGGCTGAAATGTAATTGGACAAATGAATATAATCATAAATAAATGTTCATTTTTAATATTTTGTTGAGAATCCTTAACTTGCAATGACTGCCTGAAGTCTGGAACCCATGGACATTACCAATAACTGGGTTTCCTCCTTTCTGATGCTTTGCCAGGCTCTAACTGCAGCTGTCTTCAGTTGTTCTTTGTGGGTCTTTCTTCAGTTGTTCTTTGTGGGTCTTTCTGCCTTTAGTTTTACTTTCAGCAAGTGAAATGCATGCTCAATTGGGCTGAGATCAGGTGACTTTGCAGACCATTCCACTTATTCTCCTTCAAAAGCTCCTGGGTTGCTTTTGCAGTGTGTTTTGGATCATTGTGCACCAAATGGTGTTTTAAAAAACGGCCCTCCTAATAAAAACACCGCTCAGCGCTTAAGATACAGTCAGTGAGATAACAGTGAAATAGATAAACAATGAATACTCCAAATAGCAGCTGCTTAAAAAGTTATGATGTATAAAAAAAGACAGTATAGAAAAAACTCTAGATAAATACACAGAGTCCTAAATGATACTGTAGCAGCGCTTCTTTCAAAATAAATTTCTGAAAGTCCTCTATACAAGTTCAAGTATAGGTAATGACAATGGTGCAGATGGTTAAAGATGTGACTGCAATAATATTGATTGTGCCAGATTATTCCTTTATCTCCAGTTGTTCACCACGTGGGGGGAAATTTAAATTCCCCTTAAGGGGATGCACTTACCAGAGGTAAGGTTCAAAAAGGCATGAACCAATAGTCCACATCCGACCTGGTCGCTGCAATCTCCACCAGCCACACTGTTATGTTGAGGTCCGTATGACATATAAGGCAAAAATAAATTCTGCATAGGGTAGTACTGTTAAAAAACCTTTATTTAAGTCCCCACAGCCCCCCTTTATACATATGTGCGTACCACAGTGCAGATGTAAATACACAGTGTTTAAGGTGACTAAGTGCCCTCTGAGCAGGAATAGTGAATGGCGGCGCCGTCTGGGTTACCAGTAACCTCGCGTCCTTCTCCTCACTTCCTGGTCTGTGGAGCGCATCTGTCGTCACTTCCGGTGATTGGTTAGAGAGTCACGCCCTGACGCGTTTCGTCACTTCCGGACTTCGTCTGAGGGCGTCTGTTTTGGATCATTGTCCATCTGTACTGTGAAGTGCCGTCCAATTAACTTTGCTGCATTTGGCTGAATCTGGGCTGACAGTATATCTCTAAACACTGCAGAATTAATCTGGCTGCTTCTGTCTTCTGTCACATCATCAATAAACACCAATGACCCAGTGCCACTGGAAGCCATGCATGCCCATGCCATCACACTGCCTCCACCATGTTTTACAGGTGATGTGTGCTTTGGATCATGAGCTGTTCCAAGCCTTCGCCACACTTTTTTATCCCATCATTCTGGTACAGATTAATCTTAGTTTCATCCGTCCAAAGAATGCTTTTTCAGAACTGGTCTGGCTTTTTTAGATGTTTTTTGGCTAAGTCAAATCTGACTTTTCTATTCTCCAAGCTTATGAATGGTTTTCTCCTTGTGGTGAACCCTCTTATTTGCACTCGTGAAGTCTTCTCTTGATTGCAGACGTTGACAATGATACGCCCACCTCCTGGAGAGTGTCCTTCACTTGTCTGGATGTTGTAAATGGAGTTTTCTTTACCATAGAGAGGATCCTGCAATCATCCACCACTGTTGTCTTCCGTGGATGTCCAGCCTAAGGGGGAGGCTCTCTGGGGACCCTGATGTAAGGGGGGGGGCTCTATGGGGACCCTGATGTAATGATAATATATATAATATACATATATATATACACATACACATACATATATACACACACACATATATTATATACATGTGTATGCCTTCCCAAGCGTATGATTTTCTTTACTTCACTGCTATGAGCTCTAGCCCCAGATTTTTTGTAGACCTAGCAACGCCCCTGGTGACAGGCTGTCAAAGTCATGGCTGTGCGGCTCGTGCAGCTATTAATTTGATCACTGCTGTATTGCCTATAAGAGAAATAAAGTAGAATAACTAATGGCCAGTGAAGGGGGGGGGCTTGGGTGGCCATTGGGGTTGGCCAGCCAGTATGGAAGAGACCTGTCATCCTCACTGCCCATCACCTCACTTCATAGTGCGCAACCCTATGGCTGTGCAGCAATGCCGGTTTCTGAAATTCCAGCCAATGAGGCTGTAGCAATGTTCCTGCATGACGTTAGCCCTCCCACTTCACGCAGTGATGTGAGAAGGAGGAGAAAAATACAGAGGAGAATAAGTGAAATAATAAAAGAGGTGAGGGAGTTATTTATGACACATGCCATTGAACGGAGAGTAACTTACACATGTCATTCTAAAGGCATCTGTAATGTTGGAATGCATATTTTTCTCTAAATAAAGAGTTAAAAAAAAGTGGAATGCTTTTACTTATTTTTTTGCGCAATTGGGTATAGTTTATATCAGGAGTAGGCAACCTCGGCCCTCCAGCTGTGATGAAACTACAAATCCTATCATGCCTCTGCCTCTGGGAGTCATGCCTGTGATTTTTAGGCCCCTTTCACACTGGGGCGGGCAGGAGCGGTGGCGGTATAGCAGCGCGATTTGCAGCGCTGCTATACCGTCGTTCTTACCGCGGTATGCGGTCGCTAGGGGGGTGAATTTAACCCCCGCTAGCGGCCGAAAAAGGGTTAATACCGCCCGCAAACCGCGGCTATTGCTGCGGTTTGCGGGCGGTATTACCACGGTGTCCCATTGATTTCAATGGGCACCCGCGGTAAAGGAGCGGTGAACACACCGCTCCTTTACCGCTGTAAAGAAGCGGCTAGCAGGACTTTTGGAGCGGTCCTGCTAGCGCACCGCTTCAGTGTGAAAGCCTTCGGGCTTTCACATTGAAGGCTACAGGGCAGGAATTTTTCATGCGGTATAATAGCGCTATTATTAGCGCTAAACCGCATGAAAAACACCCCAGTGTGAAAGGGGCCTTAGGGTTTTCCAATGTCTCATGGGACTTGTATTTTCAAACCAGCTGGAGGGTTGCCTACCCCTGGTTTATATACTGTTTTTGTGCTGGTTTGCCAGTGTTAAGTTTGTCGACTAAAACATTTTCGTCGACTAAATGAATTCTATTTTAGTAGACTAAAATGGGACTTAAACTAAAATGGCATTTTAGTCAAACGACTAAGACTAAAACTAAATAGAAATATGACTTCAAAATTAACACTGGTCTGTAGTGCATGTTCATACCTCAATACCATAAATAATAATATCAGATTTTTCACTCCAGCAGTATATAATGAGTTTGGTAATTGTAGAGAAATGTTAACGAATGCATTACAAATTAATTACACCCATTAGATTTTAGATGGCTAAAATGTACCGGAGAATTAGTCAACTAAATACGACTAAAACTAAAACAATTGCAGAAGACTAAAATGGGACTAAAACTAAAATGCCATTTTAGTCCTAATGCCGCGTACACACGGCCGTTTTTAATGTCATTGAGAAAAACGACGAGAAAAATTAGAGCAGGTTCTAAATTTTTAATGCCCATTTTTCTCGTCGAGAAAAATGCTCTGGAGACTACACACGACAGTTTTTCACAACCAATTTAAAAAATGGCATGTTTCTCGTCATGAAAAATGGTCGTGTGTACGCAGCATAAGACTAATGCCCTGTACGCACAGTCGGAATTTCTGATGGAAAAAGTCAGATGGGAGCTTTTCATCGGATATTCCGACCGTGTGTATGCCCAATCTGACTTTTTCCGTCCGAAATTCTGACGGACTTAGATAGAGAACATGTTATCAATTTTTACGACGGAAAAAATTTCTATCGGAAAATCAGTTCGTCTGTATGCAATTCCGACGCACTAAAAACCATGCATGCCCAGAATCAAGTCGACGCATGCTCGGAAGCATTGAACTAAATTTTCTCGGCTCGTCGTAGTGTTGTACGTCACCGTGTTCTTAAAGGCCGGAATTTGGTGTGACCGTGTGTATGTAAGCCAAGCTTGAGCGGAATTCCGTCGTAAAACCCATCCGATTTTTTTCCAACGGAATATCTTACCGTGTGTACAAGGCATAAGACTAAAACTGAATCGAAATTTGTTGCCAAAATTAAAACTGGTGTTTGAAAAATGTAAGTGGGCCAGATTGGATGAAGTACAGGGCCAAATTTTTGTCCCAGTCCAGCCCTGCTTGCAGTGCACAGTATATTTGCCTTTAGTAAATCAACCTCATTGTGTCTGAACAAGGTCTGAGATCTCAGGTCCTTATGGATACTTATGAGAACACTACATGTACCCTGATCCTTGCTGCCACCACAGAAAACAATATTCCTCACTATAGACATATCTAGACGAGCTCCTGAATATAAACCTCAATATTTGTGTACTGATGGGCAACTCACAAAATGTAATTCTGATTATGTTTTTTATCAAACTTTACTTTCTATTCAACAGTTTAACCATTTGCCGACCAGCCGCCGTCATTATACTGCGGCAGGTCAGCTTGTTCCCACAAATCGCCGTAGCTTTACGCCGGCCCTTTAAACAGCTATAGTGCGCGCCTGCTGCATGGCGGGGGGGGCTGATGCACGTGGCTGGCGGCCGCGATGTTTGCCGGCCACCCGCGATCGCTCCACAGAGGCAGAATGGGAATCTGTCAATGTAAACAAACAGATCCCCGTTCTGTCAGGGAAGTAGAGAGAGATTGTGTATTCCTAGTGATTAGGAACAGCGATCGCTCTCCTCCTTCAGTCAGTACACTGCCCCCACACAGTTAGACACCTCCCAGGGAACACATTTAACCCCTTGATCGCCCCTAGTGTTAACCCCTTCCCTGCCAGTGACATTTATACAGTAATCAGTGCATTTTTATAGCTGTATAAATGTCATAGTCCCAAAAAAGTGTCAAAAGTGGCCGATCTGTCCACCGCAATGTCGCAGTCCTGCTAAAAATCACTGATCACCGCCATTGCTAGTAAAAAAAAAATAATAATAATAAAAAAGCCATAAATCTATTCCCCATTTTGTAGATGCTATAACTTTTGCGCAAACCAATCAAAATACGCTTATTGCGATTTTATACCAAAAATATGTAGAAGAATACATATTGGCCTAAACTGATGAAGAAATAAAAATTTTGGGGGATATTTATTATAGCAAAAAAGATTTAAAAAAATATATAAATTTTTTCCAAAATTATCGTTTTTTTTGTTTATAGCGCAAAAAAAAAACACGCAGAGGTGATCAAATACCACCAAAAGAAAGCGCTATTTGTAGGAAATAAAGGACGTCAATTTTGTTTGGGTACAGTGTCGCACGACCACACAATTGTCAGATAAAATGACGCAGTACCCCATTGCAAAAAATGGCCTGGTCTTTAAGAGGGAAAATCTTCCGGTCCTTAAGTGGTTAATCACCTTATATCCTATGTACTGACTGCATAGCAAAATGTGTCATAGTAAAGGGTTTTCCCTTTTTCATCCCATACAAAGTATGAGATGAAATAGGCTGAAATTTACAAGCCCTGAGCACGCATCTATGTCTATGTATCCTATTAGCCTACAGACTGTATATCTCGCACGCTGAGCGCTGTTATTAACACGCTTGTAAATTTCACCTTTCTAAATCATTCTGAGCCATGGCATTAATTTTTTTTCTTTTCTGGTGCAATTGGATAGCAGAAACCAAGTTCTGCGAGCAGACTGGAGTCCTTGCCATCACCCATCCCTGCAGAGCAAATATCGGCTGTCTAATTATCCTTCCCGTTCTGATGGAGCCCATACAGAGTCTCACCTTGCAGTTTTAAAGTTCAGCCTATAGTACAAGATACAGCAGGAATGTTTTATTAAAGGACAAAATCTCTTCCCGACTGCACTGATACTCTATCTGCAAAGGGATTTAAGAAGTAGAACAACATATTACATCCAATAATTGCATGTGGGGAAAAAAATGAAATTGAAGAGCAAGGTTTCGATTCCAAGCTGGTTTTCAGCACAGAGGGTAAAAGCTGCAAATCACAGTGTTTATATAACTCTGTCACACACATCTCGGGGCAGTAAGTGCAGTTTAAGAGTAATCACAGTGATGAAACCAGCTACAGTATGCTAAAATGACAAAACTAACTGTGTCTGATTTACGCTGACAGGGAATAATACTGAGAAATGAGATTGAGATTCTGAATCATTCCAAAAGAGAAAAGTAAATTTTTATACTCTGGTGACAACTGCTAACATGGGATTAACTAGTAATATAATGCAGTCTCTATCTCTATTCATTATGATTACTTATGGGAAGGCCGGCCGTAGGCGGGCCTGAGTTTGTAGTAGGATTCGGGGGTATTTAAGCCCGCCCGCCTCCTCCTTACTCCTACGGCCAGACCTTTGTTGTTTCTGACGTGACGACGCTGACGACGCGTGACGTCATTTTCATGCCCCGGCCCGACTCGGCTCCACGAGGAAGAGGGGCTCTTGTATTCTATCGTTGTGGTGCGGCCTCCGCTCGGCCGTTTTCGGAAAGGATCGTCTCCTCGCTTAATTCCGCTCGGCGGATAGTGGCAGGCCCTCGGTGTCACCTCGTTTATCGGTACAGGTATCGGTGGGTAGGGGGGTGGTGTGTGCTGCAGCATCAGATCGGTGGTAGGAGGTGGGGGGGTGTTTTTTGCTGCGCATCATGTCATCTGGCAGGGGGGGGGCCATGATGGTTGCTGCATCATGTCATTTGCAGGAGGGGGTTGTTTTGCGGCTGCATTGTCATGTTTGCAGGGGGGGGGGTGTTGCTGCAGCTCATGTTTTTTGCAGGGGGGGGGGATGGTTGCTGCCTGCATCGTGTCTTCTTGCAGGGGGGGTTGGTTGCTGCAGCTCATGTCATTTTGCAGGGGGGGGGTGTTTGCACATCTGACAGTGCCACTCACTGTGTGGGCCGGTGGGATTTTCGGTTCGCATGCCCACACACGTTGCAATTTCTGCACTGGGCAGCGTCACGTGGCATTTCACTGCGTTTTCACTTGGGGTTGCAGGGTAGTCTCTGGGGCACGTGGGGGAAGCTCAAGTGTGCGGTTCTTTTCGTCTCTTCTCATTTTCAGCAGGATTGTAATTTTTCTCTACAGTTATTTGATGCATGTGTGTCGTTTCTTTTTGCTCCCTTTGAGGACGTTAACAAGTTTTACGTTTGCATCAGAGTCTGTGTTTTCCTTTTCAGGTTGTTTCAGTAAGTGTCATGCATTTGTTCATCCATGGTTAGGGGGCTAGTTCCATTCCGGTTTTGCTTTTTGATTCACACAGTTGACGGATGCACAGGGGGGGTGGTTCTTAGGGTGTAGTCGAGTCACATGCTTTCCGTCCTAGGTCTTGTGGGTTGTTAGGGGCCAGGGGGGTAGTAGTTCCACTGCCGGCTCACCCACCACGCTTGTGGGTGTTAACGGTTTCAGATGTTCGTTTGACTTGGTCAGTGGCAAGCGTCCTCAACTGTTTGGGTTTCACGTTGCATTTTTCCTTCATGCGTCACATGGCACGTTCGTACATGGCCTGACACGCTTTCAGGTGTCGTAGGGGGGGTTTTGCTGGGCACTTTGGTCCTCGTCCTGGGGTTCTGATTCGTTTTCAGTCCCAATTCGTTCATTTATTTCAGGGCTGTTAGGCGCCAGACGCAAGGTTTCTCGTTAGGTTGAGAATTCCCGGTGCAGGTAAGTCTGGGTTCTGGCCGTCATGCTCTCCATTTCTCGTTTTCACTTAAGGGGCGGTTGCCACTGTGGTTACCTATTTAATTTTAGGTCTTAGCGGGTTGAGTTGTTCGTTTTTAATTGACTTGGGCAGTGGCAAGTCTCCTCGCCCGTTGGCTCAATCCTTCGTTTTTAAAGCAGTTGTATCAGTTATTTCATTAAACGTTAAGACCTGTCACGTTGCAGGTTCTGGGGGGGGCCTGAGTGTTCGTTTTTAATTTATCTGCGACTGCAGGTGGCTCGGCCCCTCTTAGTCGGAAGGGGGGGGACGTTCTGGGTCATTTAGGTTTTTGTTTTAGGGTTAAGAGGGCGGTGGGGGTATTGGGAGTTGGTTCTAGGTTATTGGTCTGTAGGGAGTTCTGTTATGGTGTTTTCATTTGTTTTCTGGTTGTTTTAGGACATGTCTCAAGCAGCGGACATTGAGGATATCACCTCCATTTCCCCTTCTCCAGCGAGGGGGTCAGTTCAGGGCGGCACGCCTTCCTTGAGGTCCTGGATGGTTCCAAGGTTGATCGCGGAGTTGCGGCTCAGGGGCATCTCGCACTCTGCATCAGCTCGCAAGGCAGAGCTGTTTAGACATTTGTTCCCCTCCTCTGCAAATTCTGACGCAGAACAGGTCTACCTACGTGCCATGGCCACATCCCTGACTCAGATCCATTCCACCCTCAGCTCACTGGCGGGCTCTTTTCAGGATTTAAGGGCCAAGGTGGAGGTTCTGGAGGCCAGTCCAATCCCTGCCTCGGTGGAGCTGGCTGTTCCTGGGGTCACGGCAGGGCCCGAGGTCCCCATGGTTCCTGGGCCTTCTCTGGCAGGTACTGTTTCCAGTGTCCCTTCAGTCTCCCCAGCCCATTTCATCCCAGTGAACATCAGGAAAGACATTCTCGATGGGAAGGATGTCAACCTGGCGTCCTTGTTGATAGCCACTCACGATGTGGCTGACAATAAGTCATACGCCTGTGGGGACGTTTGTCATTATCAAGTCCAGGGACCACAGGTTAAACCGTAAGCTCTCTATCCCCGAGTTCATGTTGGCTTTCAGTTTGTTTAGAGACATTGTTTGCTCTGCGAGTCTCCATAGGAGAGAGGAGCTGGATCACTACCTCTATGCGTGGTGGAGTTGGGTCACAAGTTTGGGGGTACTGCGTTTTATGATTACCACCTATCATTCTCCACCAAAGCCGCCGCCTTGTTGGCCCAGCATCAGGTGGTTGCAGTCTGGGGCAAGATAGACACGTAGCTTTTCTGCCGTCATTTTGCGGGGTTGAGGTCACCGGTCTGCGCCACCTGCCAATCATCATCGCACATGGCTTATTGGTGCCCCAACGCGGAACCTCCGGTTCTTCCAGGCACTTCCAGAGCTTTCCCCGCTTCGCTGCCAGCACCTACTCAGGCTGCTAATGTGGACAAATTGGGTCGGCCCATTCAGTATCTGGGGAGGTCACCCATTTGCAACAATTTCAACCACGGTGTCTGCAAGTACAGTCAGTGCCGGTTGCTGCACATTTGCTCAGGCTGTTTTAGGGCCCATCCCAAGTCATCCTGTTCGCTCAGTCAGGGCAAGAACAGCTGACTGAGCTGCATTAATGTTGAGTTTCTGCAGGACTGCTTGTCCTCTCACCCTTCCACTGAGTTATGTCCTTTTTTGGTGGAAGGTTTCACATGGGGCTTTCACACCGGGTTCATCACCTTACCATTAGACACATTCGAGAGTCACAACCTCAGGTCTTGTGGAGTGGACGTGGAGGCGGAGGACGTGTTACTTCAGTCCGAACTCGACAAGGGGTTCATCATCGGTCCTTTCCCTTCGTCTCCATTCCAGTTCTGGAGGGTCAATCTGCTGGGGTTGGTCAAGGGGAAGTTTTTATATAAATCAAGATTGATTTATGACTTGTCCGCCCCTCATTGCTCCACGGTGCCTAGCCTAAATTCGTTAATTCCTTCTGAAGAGTTTTCCTTGAAGTATGCGTCTGTAGACCAGGCCATACAACAAATCATCAAGGTAGGGCGGGGGGCTTGGCTGTCCAAGGCAGACATTGCAGACGCTTTCAAGCTTCTCCCCATCATGCCGTCACTCTGGCAGTGGCATGGGGTAAAGTGGAGGGATTCATACTATTTTGCCACCAGACTCATGTTTGGGTCTAAGAGCAGTCCGTGGTTATTCAATGTTTTTGCTCAAGCTCTTGAGTGGATTCTCGTCCATGTGGAGCATTGCCAGGAGGTCATTCATTACCTGGATGATTTCCTCCTCATCGAAGTCCCCAGCAAGTCCCCATAGATTTACAGAGGTTGCTGGCGGTTTTTTCGGCACTCAATGTGCCACTATCTGTAAAGAAGTTGGAGGACCCGGCATCGGCACTCACTTTTTTGGGGATCATTCTTGACACTGATGTCATGCAGGCCAGGCTTCCGGCTGACAATCTCACCAGGATTAGAGAGTGCATCCATTCCTTTTCGGTCTCTTAGGTCTGTACCAGGGTGGAGTTGTTGTCTCTCTTGGGCATGTTGAATTTTGCCATGCGGATCATTCCGCAGGGTAGATCCTTCATATCCAGGTTGCTAGCTTTGCTACCATCGGCCCCGGATTCGGACTCGCGAGTCAAGCTGGATGCTGCGGCGTTGGCTGACCTTCGCATGTGGGACGAGTTCCTCCGGTGTTGGAATGGGGTGGCCATGTTCATTCCTGCGGAGTCTAGTTCCTCACCCCAGGTTGGAACTGACGCAGCAGCCACAGTGGGCTATGCTGCCATCTTTGGCACTCACTGGTTGGCTGGGCCTTGGCCGGAGGATATGTTGGCTATCCCGGGGTTCACTGAGTCATCTGCTTTATTTGAGATTTTCCCCATAGTGGCTACGGCTTGGGTATTAGGCAGTTCATGGTCAGGGCAGACAGTGTTTTTTTCCACGGACAACCTGGCGGCCGTGGATATTATCACCAAGGGGAGGTCTTGGTCCTTGGTCATCATGTCTTTTATTCGTAGGTTGATTTGGTTATCCCTGCAATATCATTTCCACATCCAGTGCAAGTTCATCAGTGGGGTGGATAATGTGACGGCTGATACGCTATCTCGGCTCAACTTTCCGTCTTTTTTCAGGCAGGTCCCGCATGCCGACGCATGTGCCACACCATCCCTGCAGGCTTCCTTCCTGATGTTGGATTGAACTCCCATTGGCTCAACGCAGCAGCCTTAGTCGGTGTATCAATGTCAGTCAATACCAAGAAGGCTTACACCTCGGCCTGGAAGGCCTTTCAGTCGCAGTACCCATGTGACAACACCCCTGATGTCCGGTATTTGCTGGCTTTCATTGCATACTGCCATACCAAGCTGAGGTTGTCTCATGGCACCACCAGAACTTATCTTGCCAGGGTTCAGCACCATCTGTCCCTGCAGGATCCGAATCGGCCTTCTATTTTCTCTGCTCATGCCATCAAGGCTGCCTTAAGAGGAATCCGAAGAACTTGTCCGCCGGCTGCCGTCTGTAGACTCCCAGTCACAGGACACATTTTCCGGAGTATGTCTGGTTTGCTGGATGCGCTGCCTTTCGGGAGGCTCCTTTAGTGTGGTGCTCAAGGCTGCCATTTACTTGTCTTTTTTTGGGTTCCTTAGGCCGGGTGAGTTTTCCAGTTCCGGGCCTGGTTCCCGTATACTCACGATAGGCCAGCTGGTCAGACATCCGAATCGTTACAATTTACATCTGGCAGCTTGCAAGACTCAGCAGTTCGGGGCTGGCACAGATGTTTTGTATTTTCAAACTGGCGGTGCATGGTGCCCTGTGACGGTCTTGGATCAGTTCATGGCACTGATCGGCGACAAACCCAGGGATAGTCCCTTACTTCCATTCCCAGTGGCTCCCCTCACGGTGGCGCAGTTCTCCAAACACTGCCGCACATTGTGGTCCAACTTGGGTTTGAACCCGGCAAGCCTGTGGGGTCATTCATTTAGGATTGGGGCGGCCTCTGCGGCTTCACGCCAGAGTATCCCGGCTCATGTCATCAGGAAGTTGGGGAGGTGGAATTCGACATGTTTCACCAGGTATATCCCTGATCATCAGGTTGAGATGGCTCTGGCCTTCATACATCTGACTGATTGATGTTTTGTATACTGGCAATAAATCTGTTTCTGCTTACCCTAGTGTTCTCTTTTTTGGCCCCTTTTAGGCGTACTGACCACGTGACCTTTGGCACACTCCAGGTCTTGCTCGTATGTTATTCTCCAAGTTTTGTTATTCTATCTGACGCTGAGACTCTGAGTACAAATGGGAAGGCCGGCCGTAGGCGGGCCTGAGTTTGTAGGAGGAGTCTGGGGTATTTAAGCCCGCCCGCCTCCTCCTTACTCCTACGGCCGGACCTTTGTTGTTTCCCACCCTCCCAATCCCTTTTTATTTTGCTCATTCTTTTTATCATGCCTTGTTTGGGTATGCCTCCTTTTAGGCGTACTGACCACGTGACCTTTGGCACACTCCAGGTCTTGCTCGTATGTTATTCTCCACGTTTCGTTATTCTATCTCACGCTGAGACTCCGAGTACAAATTCAACTATGGAAAGATGAGATGTAAGCAACATAGTGGTTAGCATTAGATTAACATTGAGGCCTACACTAGCTTTGTGTTATTTACCAGGGTGGGGTTTACCTACCTAAGAGCTCATTCACACAGGGGCGGCACGACTTGTCCCGCGACGATGCCGGGCAATATTAACACGACTTCAAAGGTGACTTGCAAAATGACTTCTGTATTGAAGTCAATGGAAGTCGCCCTGAAGTCGTCTTGAAGTAGTACAGGAACCTTTTTCTAAGTTGGAGCGACTTGAGTCGCTCCAATTAGAACGGTTTCATTGTACAGAACGGGACGCGACTTGTCAGGCGGCTGAGTCGTCTGACGAGTCGCCCCTGTGTGAATGGGGTCTAAGGGGTCCTTTTATAAAAAAAAAATATTGCATAGGCATTAATTTATTGAATCTGCACATGCGTTCCATCTGAGCTAATTTTTCAAAAACACATTTTGTATAGTCCAGAGGTAATTAGTAAATTACTGTAACCATTGGTTACAATCACTTTCCTCTAGTATTCTCTAGAATGGTTACATTGTATGTCTTGTTTAAAAAGAAGTATATACTGTATGATTGTCATATGCTCCTCAGCTCCATCTAGTGGCCATAATGTGATATTTTATGACTTCCCCCTAATAAAAGAACATTTGTTCAGAAGAGAAAATTGGCTAAATTACATTTGTTTTTGTCCAGTGCGCACAGAACGAAAGCATATGCAGTATAACTTGACGAATGGCTATATACCGTATATACTCGAGTATAAGCCGAGTTTTTCAGCACATTTTTTTGTGCTGAAAATGCCCCCCTCGGCTTATACTCGAGTCACCTTTTTGCGCCTGATCTCCCGGACTTCGGGGACCCGGTACCGGACAGCCGTAGGTCCCCTGGACCCCAAACTTGGCACACATGTAGCCTCACTCTTCCTCCTTCCTTACAAGTGTGCAAAGTTTGTTGTCCGGGGGACCTACGGCCAGGGAGCACCGATGTTTCAAAGCCGGGCACCCCTTCCATAGACTCCCATGTTAAACAGTAATTTCTCTGGTGATTTTGGGGACCCGGTACTTGGCACACATGTAGCCCAATTTCTCCTCTATAAGTGTGCAATGTTTTTTGTCTGGGGGACCTATGGCCGGGGAGCACCGATTTTTTTTTAAACCCGGGCACCCCTTTCATAGACTCCCATGTTAAACGTCAGTCTAGTCATGGGCACAGTGAGGCATGGGCACAGTGAGGCATGGACACAGTGAGGCATGGACACAGTGAGGCATGCACATGGACACAGTGAGGCACAGTGAGGCATGCAGATGGACACCCTAGGCTTATACTCGAGTCAATACGTTTTCCCATTTTTTTTGTGGTAAAATTAGGTGCCTCGGCTTATATTCGGGTCGGCTTATACTCGAGTATATACAGTAAATGTTTTATAAAAAGAGACGGACCCCTAGTTTTTTAGTAACTTTCTGTGTTTATGTGGTTTAATCCAACATTCCAAATAGATCATATACTGATAATGAAATCTGCTTCTAACAAAATTGGCCCTAGAATGTATTTGTGTGACTATAGTGGAGATATAAGAACATATGTTCCTTTGTTGCAGAGATTACCGGTAATTTGAATGGTTTATCATTCTCTGTACATCACTGCAGAATATATCAGAGCTATATAAACAGATAATAATAATAACAGTGTGATTTTGGTGGGACATGAAAGCAAACTCATGTCAGAGGAGAGGAACAGTGTCGGGGCAAGAGATCAGCTATCCATCTGAGCGGTATTTTGAGTTTTCTGTAGACTGTCTGTATAGCGCATGTTATTTGGTCCTTTTGTCCTGCCCTTTTGCCCCAGCTTCCTTGCACTTGTTACACACCATTGCTAAGTAAGGGAATCCCCAGTGGGGTACTCATGGAATGGAGTGCAGAATAGATGGGATTTTGCATGTCCCGATATAGAAGCCAATACAAACCCAGGCTCTGATCACGTTACTGTGCCTGTGTCTCAGTAGAGGATGGCAGCAGGAGTGCAGCAACCTGCTAGGAGAAGAATAAGTGACAATTGAAAATGTAGAGATAGACAAAAAAGGGGGCACCACATTAAAGTGAGCAACTCTCCATTTTGCTGCCTATAACAAGTTAATCCACACTGGCATGGCGTCAATCCGTGCAGAGCAGCGTTCAAAACAGATGATTTTAGCCTGAAGGGGAAAAATCCTAGCCAGCAGGATCTTTGGGACCACGACGGTGAAACCAAGGCTTGGATCATGCTGATGGTGAGGGCTGGAATGCGGCACTGGGCGTGATGACGTCACTGGTGGGTCGCAGTACTAGAATGCCCATGATACTGCCCATGGTCGGACGTTCACAGTGATACCTCATATATGTGGAACGATTTCCGTTTTCATACGTGCTGATTGGCATTTTTGAATAGATTTTTTTTTTTAAATTGTGCCGTTGACAACCGGAAGTGATGTCATGTCATCGCTTCTGGGTTACCATAGCAGAGACCCGATCAAAGCCGATCCCAGCATTATTTAGGTGCCCGACTAGCCGGTGGACATGACGGCTGGTAGCTTGGGTCAATCGGAGGGATGGGTGAGCCAGAGCAAGCTGCGGAAGGCCTCAGGAGGGGGGGGGGGGGGTGCCCTGCTGTTTGTAATAGCAAATGAGTGGCTAGTTAGCCCCTCCAATAGCCATTACAAGAAAGATGACCGTCGGCTCTAAAAAACTGCAGGCATCCCCCCGGTACAACCACTTGAAGTCCAATGATGTACTAGGTACGTGATTTGGCAGTAAGTGGATAAAACTGCATTGTGTACCACACACTGCAGGATATCTTATTAAAAGCCAAGAACCAGTGTCAGCATATGGGAAAGCCCTATCTTACCTTATGTGAGGGGGCTAGCTCGGCAGCGGGTATGTGTGACCCCCGGGATGGGCTCCCCACCCAAAACAGGCCCAGCAGACGGAGGTTGTGGTTTTCAAAATCAAAAAGGTGCGGTTTATTTTCTATTTACAGTGACAAAAACACAGCAAGGCAAAAAAAACATAAACAAAATAAATCCTGGTCAACTTGACCTCTGACTAAACTTACAGGTTTCCTAACTAACGACTGGGATCAGCCTAGTGCTGTCCTAGTCCCTGGTTTTAAATGTCCAAGCAAAATATAGCCACACAGGCTTTCTCTCACCGCACAGGGGTTCACTCTCCCTAGACAGTCCACACAGGTCTGCTTCCAGGCATGAGCTAACATCTAATGAATCTGGGAGTTTTTTATAGAGGCCTAAATGAGCTGACAAGCTTCAGCTGGCCTCATCAACTCCCTGTCTGACCGACGCCCAGCCCTCTCCCTAGAGGTATGAGTCATCAATGAGCCCACTAGTCTCAGCTGGGCTTATACAACTCTCCACCTAGCTGTATAAATCGGCGTAAAGCCTGAATCTGGGCGAAATATATCTACCCCCCTGGATGCAACCAGGTGACTTTACCTTCCTGCTGTCACATACCCCCCCCTCTTGTTTTAACCTCGGGGTTGGAACACCAGCAATCAGGCATTCATGTACTCGAGACAAAGCATCCACATTCCCCATTTGAACGCCAGGGCGATGCTTTACTGTGAAGTTGAATTCCTGGAGGGCCAGGAACCACCTATTCACTCTTCTATTTGTTTCCTTGTTTTGAGCCATCCACTTTAACGGAGCGTGATCCGTAACCATGTCAAAGTGCCTACCTAGCAGGTAGTACCGAAGGGAATCTAGAGCCCACTTCACCGCTAAACACTCTTTTTCAACGGTGGCGTAATTTACCTCATGGGACTTCAACTTCCTGCTGAGGTAAATGACTGGGTGCTCTTCCCCGTTCCAGACCTGGGACAATACTGCTCCTAACCCCACATCTGACGCATCACTTTGTACGACAAAGTCTCTAGAGAAGTCGGGTGAGTACAACACTGGCTGGCTACATAAGGCTTGTTTCAAGAATTGGAATGCTGCCTCAGCCTCGGGGGTCCATTTAATCATGACCGACCCTTTCCCCTTCGTCAGGTTGGTTAGGGGCACAGCCTTAGAAGCAAAGTGGGGAATGAATCGCCGATAATACCCAGCGATTCCCAGAAAGGCTCGTACCTGCTTCTTGCTGTTGGGACGTGGCCAACTCTGGATGGCCTCGACTTTGTTGAGTTGGGGTTTTATTACTCCCCTCCCAATGGTGTACCCAAGATATTTGGCCTCCTCCTGCCCAATGGTACACTTCTTGGGGTTAGCCGTAAACCCTGCTTCCCGAACAGAGTCCAGGACTGCTTGCACTTTTGGCAGATGTGAGGCCCAATCTGTGCTATGGACAATTATGTCATCCAGGTAAGCCGCAGCATACTTCCGATGGGGCCTCAGCATCTGGTCCATTTTCCGCTGGAATGTGGCCGGCGCATTCTGTAACCCGAACGGCATTCTTTTATATTGGAACGCCCCGTCTGGGGTTACAAATGCGGTTTTCTCTTTGGCCGACTTGGCCAGGGGGATTTGCCAATACCCTTTTGTGAGGTCAAGAGTCGTCATGTATCGGGCTGTTCCCAGCCGGTCGATCAACTCATCTATACGTGGCATGGGGTAGGTGTCAAATTTTGTAACTTTGTTCAACTGACGAAAATCGTTACAAAATCGCCAGCTCCCATCCGGTTTAGGCACCAACACAATGGGACTAGACCAATCACTTTGGGACTCCTCTATCACCCCTAAGTTCAGCATTCTCTGTACTTCCTCCCGTATTGCCTCCCGTCGGGCCTCTGGGATCCGATAGGGTTTTAACTTCACCCTTTCACCGGGCGGGGTAATAATGTCATGCTCTACCCCAGATGTTTGTCCCGGCAGCTCAGAGAATACCTCCTTGTTGCGAAGTACAAACTCCTTAACCTCCTGTTGTTGGGGTTGTGACAAGGTGGCTGCGATTCCAACCTCAGGAATCACGCAACCAGTTTGAGCTGGTGACCAAGTGTCTGCGACTAGGGACTCTCTATCCCTCCAGGCTTTCAACAGATTAACGTGATAGATCTGTTCGGGCTTTCGCCTTCCTGGTTGTCTGACCTTGTAATTCACTTCGCTCACTTTTTCCATTATCTCGTAGGGGCCTTGCCATTTGGCAAGGAATTTACTTTCAACCGTAGGGACAAGTACCAATATCCTATCCCCCGGGGAAAAGGTACGGGTCTTGGCTCCACGGTTGTACACTCTCTGCTGTGCCAACTGCGCTTGGGCCAAATGTTCCTTCACGATGGGCATTACCTGTGCAATTCGATCTTGCATCAGGGCGACATGCTCAATCACACTCCTGTGGGGAGAACTCTCACTTTCCCAAGTTTCCTTGGCAATATCCAACAGCCCTCTTGGGTGTCTCCCATACAGTAACTCAAAGGGGGAGAATCCCGTAGAGGATTGGGGCACCTCCCTAATAGCAAACATCAAATAAGGAAGTAGACAGTCCCAATCCCTTCCATCTCTATCCACCACTTTCTTCAACATTTGTTTTAGGGTTTTGTTGAATCTTTCAACCAGCCCATCGGTTTGGGGGTGATACACAGATGTACGCAATTGCGTCACTTTGAACAATTTACACAGCTCTTTCATAACCCGGGACATAAAGGGTGTACCTTGGTCCGTAAGCAGTTCTTTACAAATACCCACCCGGCTAAAAACAAGAGATAGCTCTTTGGCTATGGTTTTGGCCGAGGTATTTCTGAGAGGGATCGCTTCTGGATAACGGGTGGCATAGTCCATTATAACCAATATGTACTGGTGCCCCCTAGCGGACTTGATTATAGGACCTACCAAATCCATTGCGATTCTCTCAAACGGGACCTCAATGATGGGTAGAGGGACCAGCGGGCTACGGAAATGTGGCATCGGGGCCGACCTCTGACACACAGGGCAGGAGGAACAATAATTTTCTATGTCCTTCATCACCCCAGGCCAATAGAATCTCTGTAATACCCTCTCTCGGGTTTTCTCTGTCCCCAGATGACCTCCAAGAATGTGCCCATGGGCCAACTCCAACACCAACTTCCTGTAAGGTTTGGGCACCACAAGCTGCTCAACGGTTTCTTCTGCCCTTTTTGCCACCCGATACAGTAGGTCCTTCTCTACGCTGAAGTATGGGTAAGTGCAGGTATTATCTGGGTTCACTAACTCGCCATCTATTTTCACTACGTTTTCCCGTGCCTTTATTAGGGCGGGGTCTTTCAACTGTTCTGTGGCAAAGTTTTCCCTGTGAACCTCAAGATCAGAAAACTCCACAGACGGTAGGTTTTCGTCTGAGGAGGTGGGCTCCTCTCCAGTTTCTTGAGTCTCCCCTGCCAATACTGACAAGGGAAATTCCGGAGAGTCCTCACCACTCTCAGGGGAGTTCTGGCTATCACATTCCTGGTACATAGGGGCACCAGTGGGGGGCTCAGGATCATCCCACAGTTCCCAGAACTTCGGAAAATCCCTTCCCACAATGGCGTCATGCGGTAACTGAGATACTAAGCCCACTGGATGAGAGAGGGTACCTTTGGGGGTCTCGAAACACACCGTAGTCACTGGATACTCTCGGGTGTCCCCATGCACACAAATAACGGCTACCTTGCTATTCCCAGAGACCTCTGTTTTAACTAACTCAGCCTTTATCAGGGTCACAAGGCTACCTGAATCCAGCAATACCACAACATTTCTACCATTAATACACATTTTGCATAAATGTTTCTCAGTTCCTCGAATGGCAGTGCATGCGACTGTCGCACACAGCGACTGACGTCTGCCCGTCAGAAAGTCACACTGCATGGGTTCCTCCACAACCGGGCAATTTGCTGCAATATGTCCCGCTTGCCGGCAGCGGTAGCAAACGATCCTTCTTGCGGCCTCTTGAGCCGCTGATTTCCCAGGCTGTTCTCGCCAAACTTGGGGTAGAGCTCCCACCCTCTCACTCTCTCCACCCTTACCCCTTGGAATCATCTTATCCGCCCCTGGGGATGGTCTGGTCTTAGGGTGGAAAGTCCGAGTGTCTCTGGAAGAGGCCGTCAGGTTCTCTGTAGCCAAGTATTTCTCCACACGATCCACAAGACCATCGGCCGTCTCTGGGTCTCCATGGCTTACCCACTTTTGGATGGCAGTAGGAAGAGCTCTCAAAAACCGATCCATTACAACACGTTCCACAATCTTTGGTGCGGACAAAGTCTCTGGCTGTAGCCACTTTCTGCTCAGGTGAATGAGATCATACATTTGAGACCTGGGGGGTTTTCCAAGCTGGAAAGTCCAGTTATGCACACGCTGAGCCCGGACAGCCTGGGTGACACCCAGCCTTGCCAATATCTCAGCTTTTAGCATCACATAGTCTTTTGCTTGGTCAGGCTCCAGGTCATAGTAAGCCTTCTGCGATTCACCAGTTAACAGAGGAGCCACCAGTCCAGCCCACTGCTCCTCAGGCCACTTTTCTCTTTCAGCAGTCCTTTCAAATGTGGTCAAAAATACCTCTGGATCATCCTCTCCAGTCATTTTTGTCAATAAACGACTCACCCCAAAGGACGCGGTATTAGTGGGACGGCTTTCCTCACTGGTCTGCGGACGTTGCTGCATTACTGCTTCCATTTGTTGTAGTCTCTGCTCTTGCTTCTGTAACAGGTCTATGAAGCGGGCCTCAGATTGCTGCTGGGCTTGTTGCTGAGCTTCCAGACTCTGTTGGTGAGCTTGCTGCTGGGCTGCAAGGCTCTGTTGATGAGCTTGCTGCTGGGCTGCGAAGTTCTGTTGTTGAGCTGCAAGGCTCTGTTGATGAGCTGCAAGGCTCTTTTGCAAACCTGCATTTGTCTGCTGTTGATTGGCATTTGCTAGAGCCAGCTGCTTCAGTATCTCCTCCATGCTGGCTTAAAAAAAACTGCCACTGGTTCTCCACCAACTGTGAGGGGGCTAGCTCGGCAGCGGGTATGTGTGACCCCCGGGATGGGCTCCCCACCCAAAACAGGCCCAGCAGACGGAGGTTGTGGTTTTCAAAATCAAAAAGGTGCGGTTTATTTTCTATTTACAGTGACAAAAACACAGCAAGGCAAAAAAAACATAAACAAAATAAATCCTGGTCAACTTGACCTCTGACTAAACTTACAGGTTTCCTAACTAACGACTGGGATCAGCCTAGTGCTGTCCTAGTCCCTGGTTTTAAATGTCCAAGCAAAATATAGCCACACAGGCTTTCTCTCACCGCACAGGGGTTCACTCTCCCTAGACAGTCCACACAGGTCTGCTTCCAGGCATGAGCTAACATCTAATGAATCTGGGAGTTTTTTATAGAGGCCTAAATGAGCTGACAAGCTTCAGCTGGCCTCATCAACTCCCTGTCTGACCGACGCCCAGCCCTCTCCCTAGAGGTATGAGTCATCAATGAGCCCACTAGTCTCAGCTGGGCTTATACAACTCTCCACCTAGCTGTATAAATCGGCGTAAAGCCTGAATCTGGGCGAAATATATCTACCCCCCTGGATGCAACCAGGTGACTTTACCTTCCTGCTGTCACACTTATCTATGATGCTGGGCCTACAAATGGTACAGGTTTTGTCTGTCATGATAGACATACCCCTGAAGGGGTCTCAGGGTTTGGGAACCATAGAAATGGACCACACACCTGGACCTTTATAGCACCCTGTGGCTAACTACCCAGGTTGTGTCAATGTAAGCGCCTAATGCAGGATCCAGTGCCTTAAGCAATCATTACAGGCTGGCCCCACACAGTAGGACCTTGGTACAGTCCCCAAAGTAACACTGATTTGAAAACTGCTGCATAGTTTAGGGCAATAAGCAGTCAGATGTTGATAGAAGCAACATTTTAAAATTGTTTAAAAAGAAAAACCCTTCCACAGAGAACAGGCTCATCACCAAAGAACACTAGCAAACTACTGGAGTCTCGTGGAGAGGGCAGGGTTTTCTTTCTCGTACATCACGGGACACAGAGCGACATAGTCATTACTAATGGGTTATATAGATACCGTCAGGTGCTGGCACTGGCAACTTCCAAAACCGGAAGTACCCTCCCCTATATAAGCCCCTCCCATCCGGGAGCACCTCAGTTTTTTTTGCCAGTGTCTAAGGTGTTGGCCAAGAAGAAACATGTGTTTTTCACTGAGCTTGCGTACAGGTTCTTTTGGGCCTCAGTAAGCTATTCCGGATCCGACCAAAAAAGCTTCATAGCTAAACGGTCGGTACCCGGGCCTTGCAGAGAAGAGCAAGGTTTTGCCTGTAATGCTTCTCTTAGGAGAGCTGGACCCTGGGATCCAGAGCTCTGGTCATACCCACGACCAGGATGTTTTCTGTGCAGGGTGCTATACAGGTCCAGGGGAGTGGAATCCTTGGGAACCCGGTCCCTGAAGGTTTGATTACAATGCCTGCCGTGATAGGTGAAGTTTGGGCTTTTGTGGACCAAACAAAGTCCTGCGGCGGGGAACAGGTAAGTGGGGGCCCCCAGGAACTTGGTTCTATTGGGGGACCCCCAAGCCTAATTTGTCTTTCTGTCTGTTACCTAATGGTATTCCCGCAAAATTCTGTGCATGCCTGTAACTACTAAAAAAATGTAATAATTTTTAATGGTGGTCAAGAAAAAAAATAAATAAAATTTTAGATATATATTAGACTGCGGTACCTGTGTTTGTCCACTAGAGGCCGCTGTGGAACGTTTCTTGTCATGTGGACTAGTTTCTTCTCATCAGAGCAAGTCCAGGCAGATGGTGAGTTCTCTTATGGGAAACTGCTTCCTCTGCCATGTTGCAATGCTCGTCCATCCCCCGGCCTGCGGCAAAGGGGCCCTGGCTCTTGTCCCTGGTTTCCATATTTGAAATTAGCGCCGAAGGCGCACGTGGTGAGGTGAGCCGGGAAAGGGGGCGGAGCCTGGGGGATGACGCTCTGTGCGCGCCGCAGCGCTTCTGCGCATGTGCGGGCGTCCCAGCATGTTAAAAACCACAATTTTGTGTGGTGAGCTGGCTATGAAGTATAGAGACAGAGCTGGCAACATTTAAAGAAAGGCATACAGCAAGCGGTGGATACAGGCATCCCCTAGAAAGGCACATTAGTAGACACCAACTGTCTCTTATAGCAGCATTTATGCTAGACTATTGTCAGTAACTGGTGTATTTCGGCTGGAATACCTCAGCTTTGTGGCTTAGGAATATGCCGTCTAAAAACTCCGGGACTAGAAATTCCAGGAGGAATAGGGGGTCTCCATCGGGCTCTGAGGATCATGGGCATGCTTCGGCTGCACCAGTCTCCCCTGAAGAATCAGAGGTTAGTGACCGTAGAGCACCCTCAGGAGTACCTGGTACTGTGGCTGTCCTCAGTTCACCTGCTCCTGTGTATGTAACAGAGGAGGTTTTTTCCTCAGCTCTGGGAGGGCTGGAAGAGAGATTGTCAGCATTGATCGCGGCTTCCCTGTCACAGGAGAAAAGCACCCGATCTCCGTCTCCTCCCTCAGAGTGCCTGTTAACAGAGCAACAGTCCCATACAGGGATCGACCTACCTGAAGGGGATCAGGATGAGGTCGATTCGGTTGTAGAGGAATCAACAGTGGACGAGCCGTTCTCAGCATCACATGCTGAAAGGTTATGGGTTCAGTCCCTGACTAATATGGTCCGATCAGCATTTAAAATGCCCCTTGCGGAGCCATCATCCACTTCTGTCTCCTCGTTGGGGTCGCTAAAAGCTCCCCAGACTGTTTGTTCCTTTCCGATCCATCCTTTACTGGAAGGGCTCATTTACCAGGATTGGGAGCATCCTGACAAAATATTTACTCCCCCCAAGAGATTTCCGGTGGTCTATCCCATGGAGGATAAGTTCATCAGAAAATGGAGGGTCCCTACAGTGGACGCAGCCATCTCTTGTGTGAATAAATCACTGACATGTCCGGTGGATAATGTCCAAATGTTCAAGGACCCAATAGATAAAAAATTGGAGTCCTTATTAAAATCTGCTTTTTCTACAGCAGGATTGGTGACACAACCAGCAGTGGCAGCTATTGGGGTCTGCCAAGCAGTGAAGGATCAGTTGAAACAGGTCTTAAGGGACTTGCCAGATCAGCAGGCTCTTGCCCTAGCTGATCTACCTAGAGCCTTATGCTTTGCGGTGGACGCTATAAAGGATTCAATCCATCAGGCCTCCCGCCTTACGCTGTCTGTAGTACATATGCGCAGGCTTCTATGGCTCAAAAACTGGTCTGCTGAAGCTCCCTGTAAAAAATTGCTGGTCAGCTTCCCATTTCATGGTGAACGCTTATTCGGGGAAGACCTGGACAAATATATCCAGAGAATTTCCAGCGGTAAAAGTACACTTTTGCCGGTTAAAAGTAGAGTTAGAGGTCCCTCTTTTAAGAGGCCTGCTTCTCCAGTCCCTAGGACATCGGCTGTGAAACAGTTCCGACGGCCTCCTCGGTCAAATCCCGGAGGTAAAAATCAGGGACAATTGCAGGGTAACAAGAAGCCCTGGAGCAGGAGAGGTACAAAACCTCCCCCAAAGTCAAATGCATGAAGGGTTGCCCCCACTCAATCGGGTGGGGGGAAGACTTCAGTTGTTCACAGAGACCTGGCGGGACACGATCCGAGACAGATGGGTGCTCTCCGCAGTAAATCTGGGATACAAATTGGAGTTAAAAAACTCCCCTCCTTCCCGCTTTATAAGGTCAAACGTGCCAAGGGATCCCCAGAAGAGAGGATCCCTCCTGTTGGCACTAGAACAATTATTGCTCCAAGCAGTAATTATAGAGGTTCCCCTGGAAGAATGGGGGTTTGGGTTTTACTCAAACCTCTTTACAGTCCCGAAGCCAAACGGGGACGTGAGGCCCATATTAAATCTAAAAGGGCTAAACAAATTCCTACATATCAGGACTTTCCGGATGGAGTCGATCCGATCGGTAGCCACTGCCCTACAAGGGGAGGAATGGTTAGCCTCGATCGACATCAAAGATGCTTATTTGCACATTCCCATCTTTCCAGCCCACCAAAAATTTCTACGCTTTGCGGTAGAAGGGCGCCATTTTCAGTTCAGAGCCTTACCCTTCGGTCTGGCCACAGCACCAAGAGTGTTCACAAAAATGGTGGCATCATTCGAAGCAGTACCCTACGGTCAATTCCATTCAAGGAAGTTGCAAAGGGCCATACTGTCAGCCTGGAACAAAAAAGTTCAGGCTCTGGACTTACCAATGTCCTTGTCCCCTTCCGTTCGCAAGAGTCTCCGCTGGTGGTTGGTTCCCCAGAATCTGGAAAGAGGGAAATCCTTCAGTCCGATTTCCTGGAAGGTGGTCACTACAGATGCCAGCCTTATAGGCTGGGGAGCAGTACTGGAGCAATGGTCTCTCCAGGGCAGATGGTCGGGTGCAGAAAAGGCCCTGCCCATCAATCTCTTAGAGATACGAGCAGCCCGGTATGCCCTAGTAGCATGGACATCCAAACTCCAAGGGTCCCCTGTCAGAATTCAATCAGACAATGCCACAGCAGTGGCATATATCAATCGTCAGGGGGGCACCAGGAGTCGTGCAGCCCAAAGGGAAGTAAATTACATCCTGAGATGGGCAGAAAGATATGTCCCAGCCATATCTGCGGTATTCATTCCAGGAGTGGAGAATTGGAAGGCGGACTTTCTAAGTCGCCAACAATTATGCCCAGGGGAATGGTCCCTTCATCCCGAGGTTTTCCGGACAATATGTCAGCGGTGGGGAACACCGGATGTAGATCTGCTAGCATCCAGATTCAACACAAAAGTGGACAGGTTTGTCTCTTGGACAAGGGATCCCCTAGCTTGCGGCTCGGATGCCCTAGTGTTCCCTTGGGATCAGTTCAAGCTGATATATGCATTCCCACCGCCACAATTGTTACCTCGATTACTCCGCAGAATCAGGGTAGAAAAGAAACCAGTGATTCTGGTGGCTCCAGCGTGGCCCCGAAGAGCATGGTACGCGGAGATTGTAAAAATGTCTGTGGGGAGTCCTTGGACCCTCCCACATCGTCCGGACCTGCTTTCGCAAGGACCGATATACCACCCTTCCTTACCAGCCCTAGGTTTGACGGCCTGGCTATTGAAGCCCACATTCTAAAAAAGAGAGGGCTCTCTAATGCTGTGGTATCTACCATGATCAATGCCAGGAAGCCGGTATCCAGGCAGATCTACTATAGAATCTGGAAGGCGTACATCGCCTGGTGTGAGGCCAAGAAATGGCATCCACGTAAATACGTAATAGGTAGGATTCTGGACTTCCTACAATGGGCTGTAGATAGGAAGCTTGCCTTGAGTACTATCAAGGGTCAGATTTCGGCCTTGTCAATATTTTTTCAAAGGCCCTTGGCTTCGCATTCACTAGTCAAAGCCTTTATACAAGGAGTGATGCGTATTAGTCCTCCGGTTAATATTCCCATATGTCCATGGGATCTAAACTTGGTTCTGTCGGTTTTACAGAAACAACCATTTGAACCATTACAGCATATTTCCTTGGTGCTTCTCACCAGGAAATTGATTTTTCTAGTAGCCATTTGTTCGGCTAAAAGAGTGTCGGAATTAGCAGCTATGTCCTGTAAAGAGCCATATCTGGTTATCCATAAGGACAAGGCAGTGTTACGTCCTCATCCAGCCTTTCTTCCTAAGGTGGTATCGAGGTTTCATTTGAACCAAGATGTGGTTCTTCCTTCTTTTTTCCCCAAACCTACTTCGGTAGAGGAAAAGTTATTGCATTCTTTGGATGTAGTAAGAGCAGTTAAAGCTTATCTAAAAGCCACTGCTCAGATTCGCAGAACGGATACTTTGTTTATTCTGCCGGAAGGCCCCAGAAAGGGTCAGGCAGCGTCAAAATCTACTTTAGCCAAGTGGATTCGACAGGTCATAATACAAGCCTATGGCTTGAGAAGGAGACCGCCTCCGTTCAAAGTTAGAGCGCACTCCACGAGAGCAGTTGGAACTTCATGGGCAGTGCATCACCAGGCCTCCCTGGCTCAAATCTGTAAGGCCGCAACATGGTCTTCAGTTCACACGTTTACTAGGTTCTACCAGGTGGACGTTAGAAGTCAGGAGGATGTCGCCTTTGGGCGCAGTGTGTTGCAGGCCGCAAAAGATCCTCATGTCTGATAGCGCTCAGCTTATATATGGTGTATCCCCCCCTCATTTGGCATTGCTTTAGGACATCCCATTAGTAATAACTATGTCGCTCTGTGTCCCGTGATGTACGAGAAAGAAAATAGGATTTTTATAACAGCTTACCTGTAAAATCCTTTTCTTGGAGTACATCACGGGACACAGAGCTCCCGCCCCTCTTTGGGGACACTTATTGCTTTGCTACAAAACTGAGGTGCTCCCGGATGGGAGGGGCTTATATAGGGGAGGGTACTTCCGGTTTTGGAAGTTGCCAGTGCCAGCACCTGACGGTATCTATATAACCCATTAGTAATGACTATGTCGCTCTGTGTCCCGTGATGTACTCCAAGAAAAGGATTTTACAGGTAAGCTGTTATAAAAATCCTATTATATTAGTGTGCACTAGGGGTGACCCTAGCAATATTTTGGCCAGTGTCCAATCACCTGAATGTAGTCTACATATAACCTATGGTCTATGAATGCATGTCCTATGTCCTGTACTGTACCATACAGATAAATCATTTTATGCAAGTTAAATATATTAAAATATAAGTACACCACATTATTTCCAAAAGCCTAAAGCAATGCCAGGGCAAGAACGAAAAGTCTTTGAAACATAGGGGTATATTTATAAAGCAGGCAAGGTAACATTCAATACCTAGTGAATCTCCCTGATGCATGGCTAAATTACAGTGATTTATTCACTTGCAGTGAGATTTTAGTCAATGCATGTTCACTGCTTTATAAATGTGTCCAATAGTGTGTGTATTTTGGTTATTTTCTAAGTTAGATCTTTAAGTCACTATGTTCCTGGCAGGAGAAGTTATTTAATGTAGGGAGATAATTAACATTCACATAATACACCCTGCTGAAGATTCAGTGTCAAGCATTTTATGGACTGTAAATTCTGATCTGACCAAGTTACAATGGCGACAAGGTAAAGTTTTCCTGCTTGGCCCACCAGCTGGGATTGCTTTGTGTTATATATAGCTTTGCCGCCAACATTCAGTTCTCGGGGTTATTTTTTATGACTTGTTAATTAGAAGACATGTCAGAAATGGGAACAATCGCACCAGTGACACCCCTGGCATTCCAGGATGCTTGTGAGTTCCCTTTTAGGGACGAAAACACTGAATATTAATTATTTCCAGCAACACAGAATAACCATTTAAATGTCCTTTTAAATATTTATAACTTGTCTCCTTCAGCAGAGGGGGAACATTGTTAAGAATAAAAAAAGTTGTGGAGCATGTGGAAGTCTGGGACAGCTGATTCCTATGCATTAGACATAAATGACCAGTTCTATGGAGCATCTTAGCCATTTTATTAAAATTATCACTTAGATTCATAGAATTCTGACAAGATAGGAGAGTATCAAAACCAAAAGATTTTTTCTGCCAGAAAAAAAAGCCCAAAATTTATCAATGTATCATTCTTGTAAAAGAGAGGACCTCACCTCCTCAGCCATAGGCTCCTGCTGCTGTCAGTCAAATGCTATGAGGAGGGAACAGGGGGCATGGCCAAGTCACACTGCATGTGTCTATGGATGCACTGTGTGCTTGGGAATGCACCCTCATAGGTGCCCTCTTAGCACACGGCTTGCACAGGGGGCACTTGTAAGTGGACAGCGCTGGCAGGGGACCCTGGAAAAGGAGGTAAGGAGCCACTCTGTGTAATACTATTGCACAGAGCAGGTAGGTATAACATATGTATATGTCTGTGTCTGTGTATGTATATATATTTTAGAGCTGCACGATTCTGGGACGAATGAGAATCACTTTTTTTTAGCTTAGAATAAAGATCACGATTCTCGCTGCATATCATCATCTTTCACATTATACCAAAAAATTGGGCTAACTTTACAGTTTAGTTTTTTTTATTTATTAAAGTGTATTTTTTTCCAAAAAAAATTGCAATTGAAAGACCCCTGCGCAATTACAGTGTGACATAAAATATTGCAACAACCACCATTTTATTCTCTAGGGTCTCTGCTAAAAATATATATATATGTCTACTAATGCGGCCAGAAAAGGGTATTGCATGCAACCAAAAGAAAATGGGTGCGATGGTTCTTTTAGACAACGTTAAAGGTGTCATGGCTTCTATCACGAGGATCTCACACACACATGCGGAATCAGAGGATTTAGCCCTTACCATGCATAGGTAAGCGGCTATATATGTTGACATTATACTATTAATAGCTCCCCTTCTGGCCGATACAGCTTCCCACAAATGAACCAGTCACGTATGGAGGGGTTCCATAGAGAGGCTTGGGATGCACGCTTTGGCGCCATCTTTGATTTCACAGGAAGTGCTGTTCTGGTGGGCAGATCAGGGGGAGGTCTCTGTCACATATAAATAGCATACAGGCAACAGTGGAGTCATGCCCCAGACGATGCAACATTTTGCGAAACGCGTCGGGAGACTCTACTGCTGCTACTGAGTGTCTTTGCAAAGCATCAAATCTATGGATTGAATGTAAGTGTACTTGCCTATATTCATTAAAATCCTTTGCGTTATTACGCTATGTGCCATCTCCCTTCTTTTTCCACATGAACTTTATGTGAGTCAAATTTCCTATTGGCTTGAATTTCTGGTATCCCCTCCTGAGCTTGGACCTTGGATATAAGGGTGCGCAGTGTTTATCTGGTTCCATATGCACGGACGTATACATATTCAGCCTGTTTGACCCCATACACGTATGTGTATTGGGTCCACTACATCCGGTAAGCCTCCCCTTCACGTGGTGGTGGTTATGTTACAAGTCACATATTTACTTTGGAAGATTCACTTGCACCTTTTGGAATTGATTTGAATATATGTTTCATCACATCTATTTGGAGTTCTATATACAATTGGACTTTTTATTCATTAATATATTTGGATTTTTATTTATTATTTTTTCTGTGATTCAGTTAATTTTGGAGCACTTGGTTTTTCACATTGTCATACACATAGCGCTGCATTTTTTGTATATTGTTTGTTGTTGCCTTTTTTCCACAGGTATTGTAGCTGCTCATATGTGTTAGCAGCGCGAATATTGTTTGTATTTTTATTTTAGGCCCAGCACCTTTAGCTGAGGCCTACACCAGAAGAGTAGTCCCAAGGTGCACAAGTGGGGGTGACCCGCTCTGAAGGAGAGTAAACCAGGGGAGGACCTGTCCGCAGGGATCGGTGAGGGAGGTCACTGTCTCGGGAGAGGCCTGGTTGCCTATCAGAGGGAAGGATTCCATAATCCGCCAAAAGCCTTGTAACGTGCCCACTGGCACCTAAGGTCTCAAGTGTTACAAGTGCTGGGAAATTCGGGATTCAGAAGTTCATATCCTGATCGTATCCCCAGGAAATTTAAAGTGAATGTTCCGTGCTCCACACCGGCTGCTAGGACCGTGAGAGGGGACTATCCGGGTGAGCAAAGTCCACTCAGGACTGAGTGGAGATAACTGACAGTTAAGTGCCGCGTGCCTGAACCTGCCTCCCTGTCAAATTCTCTATCTCCAACTTTCCTATCAAGTTTCTATGCAAGCAAAATAAACCTTTCTTTATTGGGTTTAATACTAGACAATGGCCTTATTGAATACAAGCAGAGAATAGACTTTACCCTACACCCTAGGGGAGAGAACCAACGGAAGGAGGTAACTCGCTGCAGGACCCAAAACAGATAACACCGCTCACCCTCTTTTATCAGGAGGATATTGGGCTTGTGGCATGGTGTGTACCATTCTGCTTGTGGAGGTAAGCAGGGTAAAGGATCTGCGTGCTACATTATATATATATATATATATATATATATATATATATATATATATATATATATATCTTTTAAGATCACTTTAACTTCACATTACCTATTCATTTAAATTTTAATACATTTCACAAAATGGAGAAATTAAGCTCATCCCTATCTGAGTGGTGTTTTTTACCACAAGAGGATGAGAAGGCGGGGACAGATCTTTGCAAGCCCACTGCCTGCATCCCAGAAGTCAGCCACGCCCCCCCCCCCCCCCTTGTTTCTTCCTACTGAACATATGTTTCATAAACCGTTATATTTGAGTGCAAGTTTTAGCTACATACCCACCACCTATTACCACCAATAGGCGATGAACATTGGTGTGCACCTAAGTTTACTTTATTCCTGAGTCTTGTCTGTCCGCTCTAAGATTGATCATACATACCCTTGGCAACCTTCTTAAGACAATGCTACCAATATTCTTTGCTCCAGGTCTAGGATAGGGATGAGCTTTCTGTTCGGGTCGAACATGAGTATGACTCGAACATTGGCTGCTCGTCCATTTGTCGAAATTCGAACATTACGGGGCGTTCGCGCCACATTCGAACAGCGCGTCACGCCCCATAATGCACTGCGACATCGCAATGCATTGCTGTCTAATGATTGGCCAAGCATTCACTATGACCCGCATGCTTTGGCCAATCACAGCGCCGCCAGCAAAGAGAGCCATAATTGGCTCAGGGGGTTAAGTCCACGCCTCACACTATATAAGGCCTATATAAGGCCGCCTGCACGTCGGCCCTGTGTAGTGTGTTGCTGGCGTTAAAGGAGAGAGAGTGTCATTTAGATTGAGCAGGCAGGCAGATTATCCAGTGAGCTGCAGTGTATTTAGCATATATATAAATCCAGGCTTGTGTATATATATATATATATATATATATATATATATATATATATATATATATCCACTGTATCCAGATCTGACTGTCACAATGGTACTGATGTGAGCCCACAGGCGAGCAGGTGACACGGGATCCCCCAGGGCGTGGAATCTAAGGGCCAGCTGGTATTCTGCCAGGGACCCCCTCATGAGGGTTTGGGCTTAGCTGCGTGCTGACCCCAGGTCACGACCCCCAGGTTCACCCTGCTCACGAGGAGAGTACCAGAAGACACTGTCAGACCCGGATGGATGAAGCATATGAAAGCCGTATAGCAAGCCAAGGTCAGGGCGGGCTGCAGACAACGTAATCAGGAGAACTAGCCGATTCGGTACACAAGAGATCAGTTCACGAGAAGTCAGGTAAGCAGGTTACAGGAAGGGTGCTCAGAAACAAGTGTTGCTCAAGCAACCAGAAACTGGACTGAGTGGAATTTAAATAGCGAGGCACATGGGGGGCTGGACAGGAAGTAGCAGGAAGGAAGGAGATATTAAGCAACAGGTGAAGCCGGCGACACCCATATCTGCAGAGTGCAGCCAGAGCTCAACACAAGCTTGTGGAACAACAGGTGCCAGCCGACCTACAGCAGTAAAGGTAAGACACAGATCAGCTCCGCAGCTGATCTGTGACAGTACCCCCCCACTTACGAGGTCCCCCTACACGTCTGGGGGCTGGCTTGGAGGGAAATTTCCAATGAAATCTGGTCACCAAGCGTGGGGCTGAGACATTTGCAGCAGGAACCCAAGACCTCTCCTCCGGGCCGTAGCAATTCCAATCAATCAGATAGAGTAGCTTCCCTCGGCAGTATTTGGAGTCTAATATTTATTTAATCTCATACTGATCCGTGGTATCAGCCACAGGAGCGGGGCGAGAAAAAGGGCAAGAGAACTGATTGAGGACCAGTGGCCTGAGCATGGAGACATGGAAGGCATTGGGGATCCTGAGATGAGAGGGCAGATGGAGCTTGAAAGCAACTGGATTGATCTGATGGAGAATGGGAAAGGGACCAATGAAGCAAGGGGCAAATTTCATTGAGGGCACCTGGAGTCGGATGTGCTTGGTAGAGAGCCAGACTCTATCGCCAGGTAGGAATTTAGGAGCTGGACGACGATGACGATCTGCTGCCGTTTTATGCCTGGAAGCAGCCAGACGAAGATTCTGAGAGACTTCTGCCCAGATTGAGTTGAAGGTCCTTTGGGTTACAGCTGCTGCTGGTACAAGGGGAGAAGTGGGAACAGGGAAGGGAACAGATGGATGCTGCCCGTAAACAGTGAAGAAGGGAGATTTTCCAGAACTGGCATTGGAGTGTTGGTTTAAGGCAAACTCTGGCCAGGGCAAAAGGTCCACCCAGTCATCTTGGTGGGCTGAGATGAAGGCACAGAGAAAACGTTCTACATTTTGATTGACACGTTCCGTTTGCCCATTGGACTGGGGATGAAAGGCAGAAGAAAAATCCAATTTAATCCTAAAGGATTTGGCCAAGGCTCTCCAAAACCTAGCAGCAAATTGAACTCCTCTGTCAGAGACGATATGTGAAGGCATCCCATGAAGATGAAAGATCTCCTTAATGAAAGTTGTGGCAAGACTGGGAGCAGAAGGTAGGCCTGGGAGAGGGATCAAGTGACACATTTTGGAGAACCAATCCACCATTACCCAGATGACTGTAGAACCTGTTGAGGGGGGCAGATCTGAGATAAAATCCATGGAAATACAGCACCAAGGTATATCAGGAACTGGTAAGGGCAGAAGCAACCCAGCTGGGGCGGACGTGGAAGACTTGGATAGTACACAAACTGTACAAGCTTGAACGTACTCTTTGACATCCTTACGAAGAGAGGGCCACCAGTAATGACGCTGAAGAAAGTCACAAGTACGAGGTATACCAGGATGTCCAGAGAACTTGGAGTCATGGGCCCACGCAAGAAGTTTGGGACGAAGTGCGGGAACTACAAAAGTTTTACCTGGGGGAGGCTGCATAGACCGGAGCTGAGTAGTGGCTAGAATTCGATGCGTAGGGATGATGGGACCAGGATCTAGGTGATTCTCAGAATCATTGACATCGAATTACCTGGACAAGGCATTGGCACGAAGGTTTTTGGCACTAGGACGAAAGGTAATGTTGAAGTTGAAGCAGGCGAAAAAGAGGGCCCAGCGAGTTTGGCGTGGGTTCAAGTGTTTTGCGGATTGTAAATACTGCAGGTTTTTATGATCAGTATAGATGGTGATGCAATGAGGAGAACCCTCTAGTAGATGTCGCCATTCTTGAAGAGCTAGTTTAATAGCCAGTAGCTCACGGTCCCCAATGGTATAGTTCTTTTCCGCATCAGAAAACTTCTTGGAAAAGAATCCGCAAGGCTGAGACTTGCCCTTCTGAGCTTGGAGTAGGAAGGCACCGACTCCTACTGAGGAGGCATCAACTTCCATAGAAAAGGGTTTTGTAATGTTCGGACGTAGGAGAATTGGGGCGGAGAAGAAGGCTGCCTTGAGTTTGTGGAAAGCATTAATGGCTTCAGGGGACCAGAGCCTGGCATTGACACCCTTGTGGGTGAGAGATGAAATAGGGGCCACTGAGGTGGAGTAGTTACGAATGAATTGGCGATAGTAATTGGTGAAGCCCAAAAGGCGTTGGGTGGCTTTAAGTCCAGAGGGCTGGGGCCACTCAGAGATGGCCCGAAGTTTGGCTGGGTCCATGAGGAGGCCCTGTGATGAGATTATGTAGCCCAGAAATGGAACTTGTGTTTGTTCAAATAGGCACTTCTCCAATTTAGCATATAGGCAATTGTCCCGTAGACGCTGTAGCATAGCTTTCACATGGAGACGATGGGTCAGTAAGTCTGGTGAGAAAATAAGAATATCATCCAGATATACAATAACACAGACATACAGAAGGTCGCAGAAGATCTCATTAACCAAATTTTGGAAAACAGCTGGGGCATTGCATAAGCCAAAGGGCATCACAAGATATTCATAATGTCCGTCCCTGGTGTTAAAGGCGGTCTTCCACTCGCCTCCTTCCCGGATTCTTATTAAATTGTAGGCCCCTCTAAGATCCAATTTGGGAAAAACATGAGAACCTTGCAGTCTGTCAAAGAGTTCCGAAATGAAAGGAAGAGGGTATCGGTTCTTCACGGTGATGGCGTTAAGGCCCCTGTAGTCGATGCATGGACGGAGTGAACCATCTTTTTTTCCTACAAAGAAAAACCCGGCTCTGGCAGGTGAGTTGGATTTCCTGATGAAACCCTTTTGCAGGTTTTCCTGAATGTATACAGACATGGCTTGTGTCTCTGGAATAGATAGAGGGTAGACTTGGCCTCGGCGAGGAGAGGTCCCTGGTAACAGATAAATGGAGCAGTCATAGTCTCTGTGAGGAGGAAGGCGATCAGCGGACATTTTGCAGAAAACATCTCGGAAGGACTGATATTGGGAAGGCAACATGGGAGTTGTGGAGGTTTCAGCCAGAGGAATGGAAGGAGGTGGAATTACCTTGGAAACGCATCGTTGCTGACACTGAGGACCCCAAGCCAATACTTGTCCAGAGTTCCAATCAAGATGCGGGGAGTGCTTCTGCAACCATGGAAGACCCAGAATGATGGGACTGGAGGATTTAGGCAGAATTAGGAAAGATTTCCTCACCAAGCAAAACACCAATGCGTAACGACATAGGAGGGGTTTTAAACCGGATGAGGCTCATTGGCAAAAAGGAGCCATCTACTGCAGTCATGGAGAGGGGTATAGCCAGGGCAACAAAGGAAATGCCCAACTCGGAAGCCAAAGATTTTTCAATGAAATTCACGGCTGCTCCAGAGTCCACGTATGCAGAGAGTAGATAGGCATTTTGAGCCCAGTGGATAGACACGGGTAGGGTGAAACGAGAGAAGCTGACAGAATTAAAGGATCAGTCTGGATCACCTCTCTCCGAGTGACCTAGACTCTGGAGTTTCCCGGACGAGCTGGACAGAAGTTCAAAAGATGTCCTTTATCGACACAATAAAGGCACAAGCCCAAACCCATGCACCGGGCACGTTCCTCTGGAGTGAGGCGAGTTCGCCCAAGCTGCATAGGTTCTTCCAATGTTTAAAAGGTTGAAGACGGAGAGGGTTCCACAAGTCTTTGGAGTGCCTGTGCTGGACGGCCAGCAGGGGGATGACTAGATATGGATCTCTCCAGGGCCCGCTCCTGGAAACGAATGTCTATTTGAATGCTCAATGTGATTAATTCATCCAATTTGGTAGGAATAGTGCGTCCAGCGAGTTCATCCTTTACACGCTCAGATAGGCCTTGCCAGAAGGTAGCAACAAAGACAAAGGAGGGCCGCAGCAGCAGAAGACACTCTGCCGGGCTCATCAAAAGTTTTCCGGAAAGCATCCAAAAAGGCCTGGAGGTCGGAGGTGATTGAATCGTGTTGTTCCCAAAGTGGCTAGGCCCAAGCTAGGGCATCACCAGAAAGGAGAGAGATGATATATGCGACTTTGGTACGATCAGTTGGAAAATGGTGGCTGGAAAGTTCAAAGTGAATGGAACACTGATTAATGAAGCCACGACAAGCCTTAGGGTCACCAGAAAAACGAGTTGGTGGTGGCAGATGCAAGCAGGGATTGCCAGGTAAGGCAGGTAACAAAGGAGCAGATGAGGCAGAAACAGGAGCCGAAGAAGCTGAAGTTTCAGTGACTTGCAGGCGATCCAGGCGGGTGGTACGATCCTGTAGAAACAGCATTATTTGCTCTTGATTTGCTTGCTGGGAGTTAAGTCTCTGAACTAGATGTTGCATTTGGTCCTCAGTCAGTGGCTGACTCTCTGAGAAGCTCATGGCTTGAGCAAACTGTCACAATGGTACTGATGTGAGCCCAAAGGCGAGCAGGTGACACGGGATCCCCCAGGGCGTGGAATCTAAGGGCCAGCCGGTATTCTGCCAGGGACCCCCTCACGAGGGTTTGGGCTTAGCTGCGTGCTGACCCCAGGTCACGACCCCCAGGTTCACCCTGCTCGTGAGGAGAGTACCAGAAGACACTGTCAGACCCGGATGGATGGATGGATGAAGCAAAGGAAAGCTGTATAGCAAGCCAAGGTCAGGGCGGGCTGCAGACAAGGTAATCAGGAGAACTAGCCGATTCGGTACACAAGAGATCAGTTCACGAGAAGTCAGGTAAGCAGGTTACAGGAAGGGTGCTCAGAAACAAGTGTTGCTCAAGCAACCAGAAACTGGTCTGAGTGGAATTTAAATAGCGAGGCACATGGGGGGCTGGACAGGAAGTAGCAGGAAGGAAGGATATATTAAGCAACAGGTGAAGCCGGCGACACCCATAGCTGCAGAGTGCAGCCAGAGCTGAACACAAGCTTGTGGAACAACAGGTGCCAGCCGACCTACAGCAGTAAAGGTAAGACACAGATCAGCTAGATCTGACTGCAGGCTGTTCCTGGTGTACTTTTTCTAATATACTGTCAGGCAGGCAGGTGACTCAGTGAGCTGCAGTGCATTTAATATATATATGTAGCGGGGTATTCCCCTTTAATACTGAGAGACTACATCTCCAAGTACATCTTGCAGCACCCAGGGTGCATTTCCCCGGAGCAGAGACTGCTGGGGCAGACTATATAAAGAGGAGGCAGGGTTTATTCTGTCTCTTTGGACACCCCCTCTCCTAGCAAGAGGATCTCTGTGCTGAACTGCTGTGTGCACAAGGCCTGAAGCCTGGGCCTTGTGCTCTGTTCCAAAGAGCCCTCTGCCAGCCTAGCTGAACCTGAGAGACATCTTCTCCTCCTTGCTGCAGTACACCAGAAGGACTGAAGGCCTGGATGTCGGTGGATTCCTGTTCCTAGACGAATCGGCGGAGGAAACAGACTTGGACTGTCGGGTGGTGAGAGAGAGCACTTGCTCATAGACAGATACTTTATCTTCACTATTCATTTGGATTACAAAGTTGTTCTTCAAGTGCACCTCCGAAAGATTGCTAGCGAAGATTGTTAACCCTGAACTTCCATTTAGATCAGTCAGGCCTGACTGCATAGGTAGACATTGCTGGGTGTTAGTCTGCCCACGACAGGAAGTAGCTGTAAAAGGGCAGCGTTAGAGTCGCATAGCAATACATTATTGTTCTGGTTATTCTGTTCATCTTAAATACTGTTTATTGCAGGGACCTGCAACTTGTTATACTGTTATTTTATTACTTGCCCATTAGCATCAGTAAAATATCTGGGTCAAGTACATTTGGTGTTAGCTTCAGTTACTTTAATAGGAGTTTTAAAGTATATTGCTGTGCATGCTTGCTATAAGACTGCGTCACCAAGAGTTACGCGGTCTTATCCCACTATTACTAGCTTTGGCACGGGAGGTTAGAGCCGATTGCCAGGGGTTGACAGCGGTGCACTACAGGGCCCAAATCAAAACCAGCAGCCCTCTTAACTGGGGGTATCGCTATACGTGGGGGCTCGAGTCTGGGATCCTTGTACGTTGCAAGCTGCAATCAAGCCGGTCAGAAGTACCAGCATGGACCCGCTGGCAATGGAACAGTGGTGCGCAGCGATTGGCGCCGATAAAACCGTGGCAGTAGTTGTTGAACTCCCGGTGGGGATCTGGCAAGAAGAAGCAATAAAGCAGCTAATAATGTCACTATCACCGAGCCAGAAAGCATGGGTGATGGATACAAGGTCAAATGCCTCGTTTACATACGCACTGGTAGAATGGAAAAACAAAATCCCAGAGCATTTTAAAAGTCCGAGTATACAAGCCATAGATAATCAGATCTAGACATGTGCACTGCCAAAAAATTCGTTAGTTTTCATTTTCGTTTCATTCGTTTTTGTTTTTTTTCGTTTTTCGGGTCATTCGTTATGATCGCAATTCATAAATTCGTAAATTTGTACATTCGTAAATTTATACATTCGTAAATTTGTACATTCGTAAATTTGTACATTCGTAAATTTATACATTCGTAAATTCGTACATTCGTAAATTTATACATTCATAAATTTATACATTCGTAATTTCGGAAATTTGGAAATTCGATATTTTCGAAAACCCGAAAATTTGAAAATCTGAAAAAATAACTATTAAATTATAGTTGTAATTTCCTTTCAAATTTGGCTGTTAGCGAACGTAACGAATACAAATTTATCTGAAGTTACGCATAACCTGAAATAACAAATGCCGCATCTAAACAAATGGAACGGAACAAATTAATAATAATAATAATAAAACGTTTTTATTATTATTATTGTTATTTATTATTATTATTAATTCATTACGTTCCATTCATTTAGATACGGCATTCATTATGTCGGAAAACAATTCGTAACTTCGTTAAGTTCACTAACAGCCAAATTTGAAAGGAAATTACAATACCTATAATTGAATAGTTAGTAATAGTTAAGTTATTAGTTAATTATTATTTCAGATTTCCGAATTTACTAATTTACGATTGTACGAATGTACAAATTTACGAATGTACGAATATTCGGAAATTCGTAAATTCAAATTTACGAATTTCAGGATAGTTGTACATTCGTAAATTCGTGCATTGGTAAATTCGTATATTCGTAAATTCGTACATTCGTAAATTTGAATTTACGAATATTCGTTAAAATTCGTTAAATGAGTTTTCGTTAATTCGGATATTTCCGAATCAACGAATTTGTCGAAATTCGTTAAAAAAACGAATTCGGAACGAAACGAATTGCACATGTCTAATCAGATCTATCACTTGATACATACGCTGCCAGTGACGGGAGAATGGTTCCAGACACCAAAGCCATCAACCCCACGATTATCTCCACCACTATCCCCTAAAGCAGAAAAGTCTAAGGAAATATTAAGCCCGGGATCACCACTGACCACCCTTAGCTCAGAATTATGCGCTGTCCTGGGGAAGATTGTGGCCAAGTGTAAGAAGGACCCTACAGACTACCCGATGTCAGGATACAGGAAACCCAGGATTTTTTCTGGAAAGAAACCTGTACCTTCAGTGGAAGAGGGATTTGAAGAGTGGCTAGACGGCGCCACTCAGGCTCTAGAAGAATGGGAGATCCCAGAACAACAAAAAAAACAAAGGATTGCGGAAAGTTTAAAGGGGCCTGCTCTGGAGGCCATACGTAACCTTAAGCTAAGCAAGAAAGACTGCAATGCACAGGATTATCTGGACATTCTGCAGATTGTGTTCGGCGGGACGGAAAAGGTCACTGAACTTACTTACCAGCTGGAGCACTGCTACCAAAAGGAGGGAGAGAAGCTGTCAGAATTCATAAGACGTCTGGATAAGATCCTGCATCAGATCCTACTGAAGAAAGGGATTGATCCAAGGAAAGTGGATGAGGCCCGTGCCCAGCAGGTGTTGAGGGGAGCTCAACCCTTGGACCCCATTGCATTAATGCTACGCACCCGGCAGGACGGGAGCAGCCTGGAATACCCCGACTTGATCCGGATAGTCAGGGAGGAGGAGGCTATGTTGGAAGACAAAAGGAGGAGTCAACATACCGAACCAACTACCCTCCCTGCAGTGGGAGTCAGATCAGCTATGGCTACTGAACGGGACTGAGAAGTGGAGATCCTGAAGTCCCAAATGACCCAGGTGCTGGATCTTTTGACCTCACTCCTGTCTAAAAACTCAGGAATGAAGGAACCCGAGGAAATTAAGAATGAACCACCCCAGAGCAGTTCAACACCAACCTCCCCACAGAAGAGAAGAGAGATTGTCTGTTTCAACTGTGGAGGCGTAGGTCACTACCAGTGAGTATGTCCAAGTCCACGAATGGAGACAGAAGGCTGGCGGAGGCCTCAGAGAAGTGACCCAAGAATGGAGAGAAGAGCCGGGCCTTCAAAAATAACTTTCCCTGAACCTGCGAGGGAACGGTGGAGGACACCTGCAGTTTATGCCGTCTCAGTGAACAACGCCTATCAGCCTTCCAAACAACGCCAGAAACGGCATTCCCAGCGCCGGAAGCTGAAGAGAGCACAAGTCCAAGTATGCCAGCCTGCTGTTACAGGTGTTTCCAAAAGGACTGCTACCCAATTGGTAGGTCCTCTGCCTGTAGTGCCTGTTCTGATCGAAGGGATCTACACCAGAGCCATCCTTGATACAGGTGCTCAGGTTACCCTGATGACCAGAGACTTTTACAAGAAGTACCTGTCATACCTGCCCCTGGAAGAGATGGGAGACACCAAGATTCAGGGTATCCAAGCAGAAGAGTACTCTTGTGATGGATGTCTGCGGATCAAGTTGTCGTGTGATCCATTGAGGGCTGGGGAGCCCCAGAACTTTGAGACACTGGCCATTGTCTGTCCCTGGCTGCCAGGGCCCTTAAGAAGCTCACTCATCGTTGGGACCAATACCGATCGATCTGGTGAAGCGGCTTTTAGCCCCTGCTGTCCCCAAATGTGATCCCATACCCTCACTACCGGAAGGGGTTCCTGCTTCAGTACCAGAGGAAGAACCAAGAGTAGCTGAGACTGTGACTCCCAGGGAGCAGAGAATGAAGAGAGTCATTCATCCTCCCCGGGAAACTAACTTATGATCGGATGGGAGAAAGTTCCGAAGACACAGTCCTAACCGCAAGAAGGACCATACCCACATCTGGTACCTCCACTGTACATTTGGTGGAGGGCAACCCCAGCTCACTCCCTGGCACAGTTAGGCAGGCCACCCTTGCAGAAGTGACCTGTGGACAGTGTAATTCCCTTCCTCTTTTTTGGTGGGAACTTCCCCTGCCAACATCTCTAACAGCCTTGAGTAATGTAGTGGGTACTCTTTGTTGATACTGTCTTTGGGGACCAAAGATTCAAAGTAGGGGGAGTGTGTAGCGGGGTATTCCCCTTTAATACTGAGAGACTACATCTCCCAGTACATCTTGCAGCACCCAGGGTGCATTTCCCCAAGCAGAGACTGCTGGGGAAGACTATATAAAGGGGAGGCAGGGTTTATTCTGTCTCTTTGGACACCCCCTCTCCTAGCAAGAGGATTTCTGTGCTGAACTTCTGTGTGCACAAGGCCTGAAGCCTGGGCCTTGTGCTCTGTTCCAAAGAGCCCTCTGCCAGCCTAGCTGAACCTGAGAGACATCTTCTCCTCCTTGCTGCAGTACACCAGAAGGACTGAAGGCCTGGATGTCGGTGGATTCCTGTTCCTAGACGAATCGGCTGAGGAAACAGACTTGGACTGTCCGGTGGTGAGAGAGAGCACTTGCTCATAGACAGATACTTTATCTTCACTATTCATTTGGATTACAAAGTTGTTCTTCAAGTGCACCTCCGAAAGACTGCTAGCGAAGATTGTTTACCCTGAACTACCATTTAGATCAGTCAGGCATGACTGCATAGGTAGACATTGCTGGGTGTTAGTCTGCCCACGACAGGAAGTAGCTGTAAAAGGGCAGCGTTAGAGTCGCATAGCAATACATTATTGTTCTGGTTATTCTGTTCATCTTAAATACTGTTTATTGCAGGGACCTGCAACTTGTTATACTGTTATTTTATTACTTGCCCATTAGCATCAGTAAAATATCTGGGTCAAGTACATTTGGTGTCAGCTTCAGTTACTTTAATAGGAGTTTTAAAGTATATTGCTGTGCATGCTTGCTATAAGACTGCGTCACCAAGAGTTGCGGTCACGCGGTCTTATCCCACTATTACTAGCTGTGCCATGGGAGGTTAGAGCCGATTGCCAGGGGTTGACAGCGGTGCACTACAGGGCCCAAATCAATACCAGCAGCCCTCTTAACTGGGGGTATCGCTATATATACACATATATATATATATATATATATATATATATATAAATATATATATCCACTGCATCCAGTGTAGCTTGATCTGACTTCAGGCCGTTCCTCGTGTACTTTTTCTAATATACTTCAGGCAGGCAGGTGACTCAGTGAGCTGCAGTGCATTTAATATACAGTATATATATATATATATATATATATATATTGTGAGGGGGTTAACTCGGTAGCGGGTGTGTGTGACCCCCTGGTTGGGCTCCCCACACAAAAACAGGGCCAGCAGACGGAGGTTGTGGTTTTCAAAATCAAAAGGTGCGGTTTATTTCTCTATGTACAGTGACAAAAACACAGCAAAGCCAAAAAGAAACATAAACAAAATAAATCCTGGTCAGTTTGACCTCTGACTAAACATGCAGGTTTCCTAAACTAACAACTGGGATCAGCCTGGTGCTGTCCTAGTCCCTAAGTCCCTGGTTTAGTAAAAGTCCAAACAAATAGCCACACAGGCTTTGCCTCACCGCACAGGGGTTCACTCTCCCTAGACAGTCCACACAGGTCTGGTTCCAGGCATGAGCTAACACCTAATGAATCTGGGAGTTCTTATAGAGGCCTAAATGAGCTGACAAGCTTCAGCTGGTCTCATCAACTCCCTGCCTCACGACGCCCAGCACTCTCCCTAGAGGTATGAGCCATTCATGAGCCCACTAGCCTCAGCTGGGCTTCATCAACTCCCTAGTTGTATAAGTCGGCATAAAGCCTGAATCTGGGAGAAATATATCTACCCCCCTGGATGCAACCAGGTGACTTTACCTTCCTGCTGTCACATACCCCCCCCCTCTTGTTTTAACCTTGGGGTTGGAACACCAGCAATCAGGCATTCATGTACTCGAGACAAAGCATCCACATTCCCCATTTGAACGCCAGGGCGATGCTTTACTGTGAAGTTGAATTCCTGTAGGGCCAGGAACCACCTATTCACTCTTCTATTTGTCTCCTTGTTTTGAGCCATCCACTTTAACGGAGCGTGATCCGTAACCATGTCAAAGTGCCTACCTAGCAGATAGTACCGAAGGGAATCTAGAGCCCACTTCACCGCTAAACACTCCTTTTCAACCGTGGCGTAATTTACCTCATGGGACTTCAACTTCCTGCTGAGGTAAATGACTGGGTGCTCTTCCCCGTTCCAGACCTGGGACAATACTGCTCCTAACCCCACATCTGACGCATCACTTTGTACGACAAAGTCTTTAGAGAAGTCGGGTGAGTACAACACTGGCTGGCTACATAAGGCTTGTTTCAAGAATTGGAATGCTGCCTCCGCCTCGGGGGTCCATTTAATCATGACCGACCCTTTCCCTTTTGTCAGGTTGGTTAGGGGCACAGCCTTAGAAGCAAAGTGGGGAATGAAGCGCCGATAATAACCCGCGATTCCCAGAAAGGCTCGTACCTGCTTCTTGCTGTTGGGACGTGGCCAACTCTGGATGGCCTCGACTTTGTTGAGTTGGGGTTTTATTACTCCCCTGCCAATGGTGTACCCAAGATATTTGGCCTCCTCCTGCCCAATGGTACACTTCTTGGGGTTAGCCGTAAACCCCGCTTCCCGGATAGAGTCTAGGACTGCTTGCACTTTTGGCAGATGTGAGGCCCAATCTGTGCTATGGACAATTACGTCATCCAGGTAAGCCGCAGCATACTTCCGATGGGGCCTCAGTATCTGGTCCATTTTCCGCTGGAATGTGGCCGGCGCATTCTGTAACCCGAACGGCATTCTCTTATATTGGAACGCCCCGTCTGGGGTTACAAATGCGGTTTTCTCTTTGGCCGACTTGGCCAGGGGAATTTGCCAATACCCTTTTGTGAGGTCAAGAGTCGTCATGTATCGGGCTGTTCCCAGCCGGGTCGATCAACTCATCTATACGTGGCATGGGGTAGGTGTCAAATTTTGTAACTTTGTTCAACTGACGAAAATCGTTACAAAATCGCCAGCTCCCATCCGGTTTAGGCACCAACACAATGGGACTAGACCAATCACTTTGGGACTCCTCTATCACCCCTAAGTTCAGCATTTTCTGTACTTCCTCCCGTATTGCCTCCCGTCGGGCCTCTGGGATCCGATAGGGTTTTAACTTCACCCTTTCACCGGGCGGGGTAATAATATCATGCTCTACCCCAGATGTTTGTCCCGGCAGCTCAGAGAACACCTCCTTGTTGCGAAGCACAAACTCCTTAACCTCCTGTTGTTGGGGTTGTGACAAGGTGGCTGCTATTCCAACCTCCGGAATCACGCAACCAGTTTGAGCTGGTGACCAAGTTTCTGCGACTAGGGACTCTCTATCCCTCCAGGCTTTCAACAGATTAACGTGATATATCTGTTCGGGCTTTCGCCTTCCTGGTTGTCTGACCTTGTAATTCACTTCGCTCACTTTTTCCATTATCTCGTAGGGGCCTTGCCATTTGGCAAGGAATTTACTTTCAACCGTAGGGACAAGTACCAATATCCTATCCCCCGGGGAAAAGGTACGGGTCTTTGCTCCACGGTTGTACACTCTCTGCTGTGCCAACTGCGCTTGGGCCAAATGTTCCTTCACGATGGGCATTACCTGTGCAATTCGATCTTGCATCAGGGCGACATGCTCAATCACACTCCTGTGGGGAGAACTCTCACTTTCCCAAGTTTCCTTGGCAATATCCAACAGCCCTCTTGGGTGTCTCCCATACAGTAACTCAAAGGGGGAGAATCCCGTAGAGGATTGGGGCACCTCCCTAATAGCAAACATCAAATAAGGAAGTAGACAGTCCCAATCCTTTCCAGCTCTATCCACCACTTTCTTCAACATTTGTTTTAGGGTTTTGTTGAATCTTTCAACCAGCCCATCGGTTTGGGGGTGATACACAGATGTACGCAATTGCGTCACTTTGAGCAATTTACACAGCTCTTTCATAACCCGGGACATAAAGGGTGTACCTTGGTCCGTAAGCAGTTCTTTACAAATACCCACCCGGCTAAAAACAAGAGATAGCTCTTTGGCTATGGTTTTGGCCGAGGTATTTCTGAGAGGGATCGCTTCTGGATAACGGGTGGCATAGTCCATTATAACCAATATGTACTGGTGCCCCCTAGCGGACTTGATTATAGGACCTACCAAATCCATTGCGATTCTCTCAAACGGGACCTCAATGATGGGTAGAGGGACCAGCGGGCTACGGAAATGTGGCATCGGGGCCGACCTCTGACACACAGGGCAGGAGGAACAATAATTTTCTATGTCCTTCATCACCCCAGGCCAATAGAATCTCTGTAATATCCTCTCTCGGGTTTTCTCTGTCCCCAGATGACCTCCAAGAATGTGCCCATGGGCCAACTCCAACACCAACTTCCTGTAAGGTTTGGGCACCACAAGCTGCTCAACGGTTTCTTCTGCCCTTTTTGCCACCCGATACAGTAGGTCCTTCTCTACGCTGAAGTATGGGTAAGTGCAGGTATTATCTGGGTTCACTAACTCGCCATCTATTTCCACTACGTTTTCCCGTGCCTTTATTAGGGCGGGGTCTTTTAACTGTTCTGTGGCAAAATTTTCCCTGTGAACCTCCAGATCAGAAAACTCCACAGACGGTAGGTTTTCGTCTGAGGAGGTGGGCTCCTCTCCAGTTTCTTGAGTCTCCCCTGCCAATACTGACAAGGGAAATTCTGGAGAGTCCTCACCACTCTCAGAGGAGTTCTGGCTATCACATTCCTGGTACATAGGGGCACCAGTGGGGGGCTCAGGATCATCCCACAGTTCCCAGAACTTCGGAAAATCCCTTCCCACAATGGCATCATGCGGTAATTGAGATACTAACCCCACTGGATGAGAGAGGGTACCTTTGGGGGTCTCGAAACACACTGTAGTCACTGGATACTCTCGGGTGTCCCCATGCACACAAATAACAGCTACCTTGCTATTCCCAGAGACCTCTGTTTTAACTAATTCAGCCTTTATCAGGGTCACAAGGCTACCTGAATCCAGTAATACCACAACATTTCTACCATTAATACACATTTTGCATAAATGTTTCTCAGTTCCCCGAATGGCAGTGCATGCGACTGTCGCACACAGCGACTGACGTCTGTCCATCAGAAAGTCACATTGCATGGGTTCCTCCACAACCGGGCAATTTGCTGCAATATGTCCCGCTTGCCGGCAGCGGTAGCAAACAATCCATTTGGCTGCCTCTTGAGCCCCTGACTTCCCAGGCTGTTCTCGCCAAACTTTGGGTAGAGCTCCCACCCTCTCACTCTCTCCACCCTCACCCCTTGGAATCCTCTTATCCACCCCTGGGGATGGTCTGGTCTTAGGGTGGAAAGTCCGAGAGTCTCTGGAAGAGGCCGTCAGGTTCTCTGTAGCCAAGTATTTCTCTACACGATCCACAAGACCACCGGCCGTATCTGGGTCTCCATGGCTTACCCACTTTTGGATGGCAGTAGGAAGAGCTCTCAAAAACCGATCCATTACAACACGTTCCACAATCTCTGGTGCGGACAAAGTCTCTGGCTGTAGCCACTTCCTGCTCAGGTGAATGAGATCATACATTTGAGACCTGGGGGGTTTTCCAAGCTGGAAAGTCCAGTTATGCACACGCTGAGCCCGGACAGCCAGGGTGACACCCAGCCTTGCCAATATTTCAGCTTTTAGCATCACATAGTCTTTTGCTTGGTCAGGCTCTAGGTCATAGTAAGCCTTCTGCGATTCACCAGTTAACAGAGGAGCCACCAGTCCAGCCCACTGCTCCTCAGGCCACTTTTCTCTTTCAGCAGTCCTTTCAAATGTGGTCAAAAATACCTCTGGATCATCCTCTCCAGTCATTTTTGTCAATAAACGACTCACCCCAAAGGACGCGGTATTAGTGGGACGGCTTTCCTCACTGGTCTGCGGACGTTGCTGCATTACTGCTTCCATTTGTTGTAGTCTCTGCTCTTGCTTCTGTAACAGGTCTATGAAGCGGGCCTCAGATTGCTGCTGGGCTTGTTGATGAGCTTGCTGCTGGGCTGCAAGGCTCCTTTGCAAACCTGCATTTGTCTGCTGTTGATTGGCATTTGCTAGAGCCAGCTGTTTCAGTATCTCCTCCATGCTGGCTTAAAAAAAACTGCCACTGGTTCTCCACCAACTGTGAGGGGGTTAACTCGGTAGCGGGTGTGTGTGACCCCCTGGTTGGGCTCCCCACACAAAAACAGGGCCAGCAGACGGAGGTTGTGGTTTTCAAAATCAAAAGGTGCGGTTTATTTCTCTATGTACAGTGACAAAAACACAGCAAAGCCAAAAAGAAACATAAACAAAATAAATCCTGGTCAGTTTGACCTCTGACTAAACATGCAGGTTTCCTAAACTAACAACTGGGATCAGCCTGGTGCTGTCCTAGTCCCTAAGTCCCTGGTTTAGTAAAAGTCCAAACAAATAGCCACACAGGCTTTGCCTCACCGCACAGGGGTTCACTCTCCCTAGACAGTCCACACAGGTCTGGTTCCAGGCATGAGCTAACACCTAATGAATCTGGGAGTTCTTATAGAGGCCTAAATGAGCTGACAAGCTTCAGCTGGTCTCATCAACTCCCTGCCTCACGACGCCCAGCACTCTCCCTAGAGGTATGAGTCATTCATGAGCCCACTAGCCTCAGCTGGGCTTCATCAACTCCCTAGTTGTATAAGTCGGCATAAAGCCTGAATCTGGGAGAAATATATCTACCCCCCTGGATGCAACCAGGTGACTTTACCTTCCTGCTGTCACAATATATATATATATATATATATATATATACACACACAATCTTGTCTGTATATATATATATATATATATATATTTATATATATATATATATATATATATATATATATATATACACACACACACAGTCTCGTGTATATATATATATATATATATATATATATATATATATATCCAGTGTAGCTAGATCTGACTGCAGGCTGTTCCTGGTGTACTTTTTCTAATATACTGTCAGGCAGGCAGGTGACTCAGTGAGCTGCAGTGCATTTAATATATATATATATATATATATATATATATATATATATATATATATCCACTGCATCCAGTGTAGCTCGATCTGACTTCAGGCCGTTCCTGGTGTACTTTTTCTAATATACTTCAGGCAGGCAGGTGACTCAGTGAGCTGCAGTGCATTTACTATACAGTATTTATATATATATCTATATATCTATCTATATATATATAGTCACGACAAAGGGACAGTCACTCCAATTTGCAAAAACGATTTCTTTACTGGTAAATCTTCAATCAATGCCATATACAGACAGAAAAAATCAAGAGCATAGCTACTGTACAGTTGCGAGCATCCCTGCTCTTCCTCAGGGTAACAGGCTAGGTGTAAAGGTAACATCCAGAACAAACCTCACTATATCCTAACACCTGAGGGTGTAACCCAACAGGTGAATCCCATCTCGCTGGATCGAGGAGCGATCCAACCAGATGGTTGAAACTCAATTAACCCTGTGCAGGTTTAAAAAGGAAAACATACTGCCCCACACTAAACCATACATCATGCATAGTAAACAGTGTATCGGTGGACATAGACAAATGCATTTTTAAAGATCCACCGATAAAGAACCCAAAACTGCAAAAAATTATGTAAACATGTAAAGAAGCAAAAAACAAATATCTTCAAAAAACACTGCAAAAGATTTAGAATAGAAAAAGTTTCCATAATTCAAAGAGATAGTTCAGGGAACGATATTCCAATATGAATCTACATTTTCTTTCATTTCACGGTCCCCATCGGAACATGCTTGGTCATCTATAAAAAAGATGCATAAAAGTTCTAAAGTAATCAAAAGCATTACAAAAATAAATACAGGCCATAGTCCCTGTTCATCCCTTCCGGATGCAGGGACTGTAACCTGTTAGTCCACCAAACCTCTCTTTGTTTCAATTTCAGTATCCTGTCACCCACTCTTCTGTCTCGTGGAATCTCTTCCAAAATCATAAAGCGTAAATCTGAGTCCCGGTGTCCCTTTTCCAGAAAATGTCTGGAGACTGGCAAACCAGGCTGTTTGTGTCTAATAGTACTGCGATGTTGAGCAATTCTGTCCTTAATCTTTTGGGTGGTTTCCCCAACATAAATCATATTGCATGGACAAATAAGGATGTATACAACATAAGAGGACTGACATGAAAATACATTTCTAATAGCAATCCTATCCCCATTATTGGGATTGATGAAATGATCACCCTTTCGCATAAGGTTGCACTGAATGCAATTCAGGCAGGGAAAACACTAGGCTTGTGCAATTCGTTTCGTAACGAATCGAAATTCGTCCGAATTTAGCAACTTTCGGACATTCGGAAGCATTCGAATTTCCGAACAGAGCAATTACGAATAAAACCGAATCCGAAATAAATTATACCGCAAAATAGCGAATGCCCGAAGGTCTTCGGCATAATTCGTTATGAAAAAAGTTACGAATGTACGAATCCATTCGAAGCACAATAACACTCACTCTGCTCTCTGCTTCTCCCTCACCATGCTGAACTCCCTCTCAAAATGGTGTACAGGGGGCGGAGGCTATAGCCGCATGAAAAAACGAAAGTAAAATACGAAATTTTGAATCCATTCGAAGCACAATAACACTCACTCTGCTCTGCTCTCTGCTTCTCCCTCACCGTGCTGAACCCTCTCAAAATGGTGTACAGGGGCGGAGCCTATAGCCGCATGTAAAAAACGAAAGTAAAATACGAGATTTCGAATCGTTACAAATAACCGCTATGTATTTAGAAAAGTACAAATCTATTCGAAGCACATTAGGCATAATAGGCAGCGTCGTTGTGAGAGAGACACGGAAAATTACGAATCAACGAACCCAAAAAAAGTTACGAAAGTAGGAGTTGTGTCCAGAATCAACGAAAAACAACGTACTCTACCGAAAGTACGAATTATAAAGCAACAAAAAATTCAACGAAAAATGTCGCTTGCAAAAATACGAATGAGTCCGAACACGAAAAATCCCGTCTAGCAAAATTACGAATGATTACGAATCAACAGGACCGGAAAGAAACGAACCGAAACGGAACAAATTTTTCCATTGTGCACAAGTCTAGAAAACACCCTTACCTTTTCTTTCCCAAAAAAGTTGCTTTTACCTCCCGCTCTTTGGGTCTAAATTCAGATCTTACTAGTCACGCAAGGTTTTATTTCTTCTGAAAGCTTTAATGGGAGTCTGTTGAAAGACCTCAATCTGCGGATAGGCACGTTTCAAAAGGGACCAGTGCTTGCTGATCATTTTAAATACATGTTCACTGTAACTGTGGAATTGCATAGAAAAAGGTAATCATACCACAGATGTTTTTTTTTTTCTATTTATAGTTACATTCTTTTCCCCTTGTTGTCCTTTATTTAATTCTTGAAAAAAGATTTTTTTAGGGTATCCTCGTTCACAGAACTTAGAACACATTTTGTTAATCCTTATATCTCTTATGACCTCATTGCTAACAATAGGTTTCACCCGTAAGAGTTGGCTTTTGATAATTGATCTGAATACATGGGGGGGATGGAAGCTGTCAAATAATAGTAATTGGTTTCTATCAGTTGGTTTAACATAAAGATCGGATTCCAATCGGCCCTGTTCTATATAGATCCTGGTGTCTAAGAATGGAACTGACACTCCCCCAACATTCATTTTAAATTTAATTTCTGGACAGTAATTGCTCAACATGGCATCGAAGGTGATCAATGACTGAATGTCGCCACGCCATATCGCAAACACGTCATCAATAAAACGCCACCAAGTGACACAATAACTCGTTCTGAAAAACATATTTATGCTCCTCGATCCAGCGAGATGGGATTCACCTGTTGGGTTACACCCTCAGGTGTTAGGATATAGTGAGGTTTGTTCTGGATGTTACCTTTACACCTAGCCTGTTAGCCTGAGGAAGAGCAGGGATGCTCGCAACTGTACAGTAGCTATGCTCTTGATTTTTTCTGTCTGTATATGGCATTGATTGAAGATTTACTAGTAAAGAAATCGTTTTTGAAAATTGGAGTGACTGTCCCTTTGTTGTGACTATTTGATTGATGGTGGAAATTGGGAGTCCACCCTGACGTTTCTCCACTGGATCCCAAAAAAAGTAAGAAGGAAGTAACCCACCCGAAGTTTTTGATATATATATATATATACACACACACAATCTTGTATGTGTATATACATCAGTCTCGTGTGTATATATATATATATATATATATATATATATATATATATATCCAGTGTAGCTAGATCTGACTGCAGGCTGTTCCTGGTGTACTTTTTCTAATATACTGTCAGACAGGTGACTCAGTGAGCTGCAGTGCATTTAATATATTTATATACAGGCTTGTATATATATATATATATATATATATATATATATGTATATATCGACTGCATCCAGTGTAGCTAGATCCGACTGCAGGCCATTCCTGGTGTACGTGTTCAAATACACTTTCGGGCAGGCAGAAGATTCAGTGATCTGCAGTGTATTAACTATATATACAGTCTCCTACATATATATATCCACTGCATTCTAGCCAAGCCTATATCTGACTGTAGGCCATTCCTGGTATACGTGTTTAAATACACTTTCAGGCAGGTGATTCTCTGATCTGCAGTGCATTAAATATATATACAGTCACCTACATATATCCACTGCATTCTAGCCAAGCCTATATCTGACTGTAGGCCATTCCAGGTGTACGTGTTCAAATACACTTTCAAGCAGGCAGGCAGGTGATTCACTGATCTGCAGTGCATTAAATATATATATACATTTTATATGTACATTTTATTTTAAGCAGCTGCTGTTTATTTATACATATTTTACTATTGTTTATATCTTTACGGCATTTTATCCACAAGCGCAGAGTGATACTAGGAAGGAGGGCCAGGCTATTTTAGTATCTTTTTTTTATATATATATATACAGTCACCTACATATATATATCCACTGCATTCTAGCCAAGCCTATATCTAACTGTAGGCCATTCCTGGTGTACGTGTTCAAATACACTTTCAGGCAGGCAGGTGATTCACTGATCTGCAGTGCAATAAATATATTTACAGTCTCCTACATATATGTATCCACTGCATTCTAGTCTAGCCAAGCCTATATCTGACTGCAGGCCATTCCTGTTGTACTTTTTCTAGCAAACTTCAGGTGGTGTTTTGCTAATCCCATTTTAAAGCATGTCTGGAAGGCCACCAAGGAGAGGCAGATGCTCACAGGCCACTAAAAGAGGGCAAGCAGGCTCTGTGTCTACAGCCAACAGTGCTGGTTGTGGACACGGTGCATCCTCAGCACATGGCCGTGGGGCACGATTGTCCTTTTTTTTCGGCAGCTGGCCGTCTTGAGCCACAACATGCAGAAGAGTTAGTAGAGTGGATAACAAAGCTATCCTCATCTTCTGTCACCCAGGCTCAGAGTACTTTGCCTGGCAATGCAGCTGCCAAAGTGGCCTATTCCATCAGCTCAATGTCATCAGTCACTCCTTCCCTAGCCCCACCATCATGTCCTGAGGAGTCCCCCGAAGAAGGACAAGAAACTGGCAGTCATGTTCCCCCAGCTTCTGCATACTGCCAAGTTTGATCCAGTGACGAGGAGGGAGGGGATGATGAGGTCACTGACTCTACGTGGGTGCCTGATAGAAGAGAGGAGGAGGAGGAGGAGGCACCTCTCCAACGAGGCAGATTGCCCTCCAGGGGCCAGCTTAAGGGCAGCCACCCGACTGCATCCCACCGCAGAGCTACGCATGTGCAGGGCGCTGATGACTCCCGGCGTATTTTAAAAAGTTCTTTGGTGTGGGCCTTTTTTGAAACGTGTGCAGCAGATCACACTGTTGCTGTTTGCAACATATGTCTGAAGCGTATCAAGCAGGGCCGGCCCTACCATGGGACCCAATGGGACCATGGTACCAGGCGGCCTTTAGGAGGGGGCGGCAGTCCGGCCGGCAACATATTTTTAGCAGACTTACTTCAGTCGGGCAGAGAGCAGAGCGGAGGCTGAGCGGATGCTGGTCGGCGGTGCGCTGTGCCTGTGCGGTGCCGCTGTCTCCTGCACTGGTTGCTAAAATTGCCTGCCGAGTCCCGACCGTCGCCTAGCAACCAGGGACATCAGGAGGCCGCGGCCGCCCCAGCATTCACAGCGCTCAGCCTCCGCGCCAATCAATTGTTATTGCTCTGCCCACACACCTCATCCATCTTCCATCTCCTGCGTGAGGGTTGGATTTCAGTGTGGGTCTGAGGAAATCTGCCTGTGCGGCTGTGGCTGTGCCCTGGACAGTGACAGTGTGAGCTGAGCCTGGGCAGCCTCTCTGCCTATCTGGAAAAACGGGTGAGTTAGGTGGGATTTTTAATGTGGGTGGCTGATGATGATCTTTGTCTTGTACCCATGTTTTCCCTGTAATTTAAAGCAAAACTTTATTCTTTTAACCACTTTGCGCCCGCGCTATAGACAAAAGACATCTACAGCGGCGCTCAATTGCCGGGAGGGCGTCCATGGACGTCCTCCTGTTTACTTCCGCGATGCGCGCCGCATCGGGCGCGCATCGGGGAAAAGCTGTGCCCGCCGTGTCACGTGGGTGCCGACGCGCTTGCCTGGCGGCCGCGATGTCTGCCAGGTACCCGCGAACGGCAGTCACAGAGCAGGGACGTGGATCTCTGTGTGTAAACACAAAGATCCACGTCCTGTCTAGGAATGAGCTCGCTGTTCGAGTCGAACATACGTTCGACTCGAACATCGGCTGTTCGATCGTTCGACGAAGATCGAACGATTTGGGCCGTTCGCGCCTAATTCGAGTGACGTGAACGGCCCACAATGCACTACGCCATCGCAGTGTCATCCAGGCGCTGTGATTGGCCAAGCATGCACTGTGACCCCGCATGCTTGGCCAATCACAGCGCCGGCAGCGAGGAGAGCAATGATTGGCCACAGGCAGCATGCCTGTGGCCAATTATTGCTGAGGGTGTTTAGTACACGCCCCACACTATAAAAGGCCGCCAGCACGGCGGCCTAGTGTAGTGTGTTCCGGAGCAGGGAAAGAGAAGCATAAGCAGGGACAGTGACATTTTTTTTTCTTGCTTAACCTGGATTCCTTTAGTTTAGGGAAAGAGAAGGATAGGTAGGGAGAGTGTCAGTGTGTTTTACTGTGCTAATCCTTGTTTGTAGGGACAAGGAAGGACAGTGAGGGAAATTCTCCTTGTGCTATACTGTGCTAAAGCATTGATCATCAACCATCTTTAAAAAAACATTTTTTATAGGGACAGAAAACTATAGGTAGGGAGAGTGTCAGTGTGTTTTACTGTGCTAATCCTTGTTTGTAGGGACAGGGAAGGACAGTGAGGGAAATTCTCCTTGTGCTATAGTGTGCTAAAGCATTGATCATCAACCATCTTTAAAAAAAAAAAAATTATAGGGACAGAAAACTATAGGTAGGGAGAGTGTCAGTGTGTTTTACTGTGCTAATCCTTGTTTGTAGGGACAGGGAAGGACAGTGAGGGAAATTCTCCTTGTGCTATACTGTGCTAAAGCATTGATCATCAACCATCTTTAAAAAAACATTTTTTATAGGGACAGAAAATTATAGGTAGGGAGAGTGTCAGTGTGTTTTACTGTGCTAATCCTTGTTTGTAGGGACAGGGAAGGACAGTGAGGGAAATTCTCCTTGTGCTATAGTGTGCTAAAGCATTGATCATCAACCATCTTTAAAAAAACATTTTTTATAGGGACAGAAAACTATAGGTAGGGAGAGTGTCAGTGTGTTTTACTGTGCTAATCCTTGTTTGTAGGGACAGGGAAGGACAGTGAGGGAAATTCTCCTTGTGCTATAGTGTGCTAAAGCATTGATCATCAACCATCTTTAAAAAAACATTTTTTTATAGGGACAGAAAACTATAGGTAGGGAGAGTGTCAGTGTGTTTTACTGTGCTAATCCTTGTTTGTAGGGACAGGGAAGGACAGTGAGGGAAATTCTCCTTGTGCTATAGTGTGCTAAAGCATTGATCATCAACCATCTTTAAAAAAACATTTTTTATAGGGACAGAAAACTATAGGTAGGGAGAGTGTCAGTGTGTTTTACTGTGCTAATCCTTGTTTGTAGGGACAGGGAAGGACAGTGAGGGAAATTCTCCTTGTGCTATAGTGTGCTAAAGCATTGATCATCAACCATCTTTAAAAAAACATTTTTTATAGGGACAGAAAACTATAGGTAGGGAGAGTGTCAGTGTGTTTTACTGTGCTAATCCTTGTTTGTAGGGACAGGGACGGACAGTGAGGGAAATTCTCCTTGTGCTATACTGTGCTAAAGCATTGATCATCAACCATCTTTAAAAAAACATTTTTTATAGGGACAGAAAACTATAGGTAGGGAGAGTGTCAGTGTGTTTTACTGTGCTAATCCTTGTTTGTAGGGACAGGGAAGGACAGTGAGGGAAATTCTCCTTGTGCTATAGTGTGCTAAAGCATTGATCATCAACCATCTTTAAAAAAACATTTTTTATAGGGACAGAAAACTATAGGTAGGGAGAGTGTCAGTGTGTTTTACTGTGCTAATCCTTGTTTGTAGGGACAGGGAAGGACAGTGAGGGAAATTCTCCTTGTGCTATAGTGTGCTAAAGCATTGATCATCAACCATCTTTAAAAAAACATTTTTTATAGGGACAGAAAACTATAGGTAGGGAGAGTGTCAGTGTGTTTTACTGTGCTAATCCTTGTTTGTAGGGACAGGGAAGGACAGTGAGGGAAATTCTCCTTGTGCTATAGTGTGCTAAAGCATTGATCATCAACCATCTTTAAAAAAACATTTTTTATAGGGACAGAAAACTATAGGCAGGGAGAGTGTCAGTGTGTTTTACTGTGCTAATCCTTGTTTGTAGGGACAGGGAAGGACAGTGAGGGAAATTCTCCTTGTGCTATATTGTGCTAAAGCATTGATCATCAACCATCTTTAAAAAAACATTTTTTATAGGGACAGAAAACTATAGGTAGGGAGAGTGTCAGTGTGTTTTACTGTGCTAATCCTTGTTTGTAGGGACAGGGAAGGACAGTGAGGGAAATTCTCCTTGTGCTATAGTGTGCTAAAGCATTGATCATCAACCATCTTTAAAAAAACATTTTTTATAGGGACAGAAAACTATAGGTAGGGAGAGTGTCAGTGTGTTTTACTGTGCTAATCCTTGTTTGTAGGGACAGGGAAGGACAGTGAGGGAAATTCTCCTTGTGCTATAGTGTGCTAAAGCATTGATCATCAACCATCTTTAAAAAAACATTTTTTTATAGGGACAGAAAACTATAGGTAGGGAGAGTGTCAGTGTGTTTTACTGTGCTAATCCTTGTTTGTAGGGACAGGGAAGGACAGTGAGGGAAATTCTCCTTGTGCTATAGTGTGCTAAAGCATTGATCATCAACCATCTTTAAAAAAACATTTTTTATAGGGACAGAAAACTATAGGTAGGGAGAGTGTCAGTGTGTTTTACTGTGCTAATCCTTGTTTGTAGGGACAGGGAAGGACAGTGAGGGAAATTCTCCTTGTGCTATAGTGTGCTAAAGCATTGATCATCAACCATCTTTAAAAAAACATTTTTTATAGGGACAGAAAACTATAGGTAGGGAGAGTGTCAGTGTGTTTTACTGTGCTAATCCTTGTTTGTAGGGACAGGGACGGACAGTGAGGGAAATTCTCCTTGTGCTATACTGTGCTAAAGCATTGATCATCAACCATCTTTAAAAAAACATTTTTTATAGGGACAGAAAACTATAGGTAGGGAGAGTGTCAGTGTGTTTTACTGTGCTAATCCTTGTTTGTAGGGACAGGGAAGGACAGTGAGGGAAATTCTCCTTGTGCTATAGTGTGCTAAAGCATTGATCATCAACCATCTTTAAAAAAACATTTTTTATAGGGACAGAAAACTATAGGTAGGGAGAGTGTCAGTGTGTTTTACTGTGCTAATCCTTGTTTGTAGGGACAGGGAAGGACAGTGAGGGAAATTCTCCTTGTGCTATAGTGTGCTAAAGCATTGATCATCAACCATCTTTAAAAAAACATTTTTTTATAGGGACAGAAAACTATAGGTAGGGAGAGTGTCAGTGTGTTTTACTGTGCTAATCCTTGTTTGTAGGGACAGGGAAGGACAGTGAGGGAAATTCTCCTTGTGCTATAGTGTGCTAAAGCATTGATCATCAACCATCTTTAAAAAAACATTTTTTATAGGGACAGAAAACTATAGGCAGGGAGAGTGTCAGTGTGTTTTACTGTGCTAATCCTTGTTTGTAGGGACAGGGAAGGACAGTGAGGGAAATTCTCCTTGTGCTATATTGTGCTAAAGCATTGATCATCAACCATCTTTAAAAAAACATTTTTTATAGGGACAGAAAACTATAGGTAGGGAGAGTGTCAGTGTGTTTTACTGTGCTAATCCTTGTTTGTAGGGACAGGGAAGGACAGTGAGGGAAATTCTCCTTGTGCTATAGTGTGCTAAAGCATTGATCATCAACCATCTTTAAAAAAACATTTTTTATAGGGACAGAAAACTATAGGTAGGGAGAGTGTCAGTGTGTTTTACTGTGCTAATCCTTGTTTGTAGGGACAGGGAAGGACAGTGAGGGAAATTCTCCTTGTGCTATACTGTGCTAAAGCATTGATCATCAACCATCTTTAAAAAAACATTTTTTATAGAGACAGAAAACTATAGGTAGGGAGAGTGTCAGTGTGTTTTACTGTGCTAATCCTTGTTTGTAGGGACAGGGAAGGACAGTGAGGGAAATTCTCCTTGTGCTATACTGTGCTAAAGCATTCCTCATCAACCATCTTTGAAATCCTTGTTTTTTGGACAGTCAGGGAAATTGTCGTTGTGCTATTCTGTGCGAAAGCAATCATCCTCAACCATATTTAGAAATCCTTAAGTAAAGGGACAGAGAAGGACACCTGAAGGTAGCCCTTATTGCTTTTTTCCCATCTTCCTGCAGGCCATCCATTAGAATGTCTGGAAGGCAAACAAGGAGAGGCAGACAGTCAGGAGGCAATAAAAGAGGGCAAGCAGGCTCTGTGTCTGGGGGCAACAGTGCTGGTCGTGGACGCGGTGCATTGTCATCAGCACATGGCCATGGGACACGCTTGTCCTTCTTTTCGGCAGCTGGACATGTTGAGCCACATCATGCCGAAGACTTGGTAGAGTGGATGACCAAGCCCTCCTCCTCCTCCTCATCCTCTCTCACCCAGGCTCAGGGTACTGGCAAAGCAGCTGCCAAAGCGTCCTCTTCCCTGGTATCAATGTCAGACTCATCATCAGTCACTCCTTCCCTAGACCCACCATGTCCTCCTCCTGAGGAGTCCCCCGAACTGTTTGAGCACAGTGTTGGGTACATGCTCCAGGAGGATGCCCAGCGTTTCGAAGGGTCTGATGATGAAACCCAGCTACAGGAAGGCAGTAGCGTGAGAGCAGACAGAGGGGATGCTCAAGAAGGACACCAATCTGGCAGTCATGTTCCAGCAGCTGCAGCATACTGCCAGATTGGCTCCAGTGATGAGGAGGGAGGGGATGATGAGGTCACTGACTCCACGTGGGTGCCTAATAGGAGAGAGGAGGAGGAGGAGGATGAGGAGGAGGCACATCTCCAACGAGGCAGGATGCCCTTTGGTGGCCAGCGTAAGGGCAGTACACCGACGGAATCACACCGCAGAGCTCCGCCTGTGCAGGGCGCTGCCTCTGCCCGTCATTCAAAAAGTTCTTTGGTGTGGGCCTTTTTTGAGGCTAGTGCATCAGATCGCACAGCTGCTGTTTGCAACATATGTCTCAAGCGTATATCGCGTGGCCAAAACATCAGCCGCTTGGGTACCACATGCCTGACCAGACATATGTTGACCTGCCATGCAGCTCGTTGGCAAGCCTACCTCAAAGACCCACACCAAAGAACAAAGCGGACCTCTCCTTGCACCGCATCAGCTGGGATCTCCAACCCCACTATAACTTCAGTCCTCTCTGAAACAGGCACTGAGAGGAATGAAGGTGTAGAATTAGGTGTGTCACAGCCAAGTACTTGCGGCCACTCTGCTAGCAGTACACCAACGTCCGATTCTAGCAGGCAAATTTCCCTGCCCCAGCTGCTGGACCGTCGAAAGAAGTTCACTCCCAGCCATCCACATGCCCAGCGGTTGAATGCTAGCTTGGCTAAATTGCTAGCGCTTCAACTGCTGCCTTTTCAGTTGGTAGACTCGGCCCCCTTCTGTGAGTTTGTGCAATGTGCGGTTCCTCAGTGGCAGGTTCCCAAACGCCACTTTTTCTCACGGAAGGCTATTCCGGCTCTCTACCGGCATGTGGAAGGCAATGTCTTGGCCTCGCTGGACAGGGCGGTCAGCGGTAAGGTGCATATTACCGCTGACTCATGGTCCAGCAGGCATGGACAGGGACGTTACCTTTCTTTCACGGCCAATTGGGTCACTCTTTTGGCAGCTGGGAAGGATGCAGGACAAGGTGCAGTAGTGTTGGAGGTTGTTCCACCGCCACGCCTCCAAAATGCTACTGGTTGTGACACACCTCTCTCCTCCACCCCCTCCTCTTGTTCTTCCTCCATGGCCTCTTCCTGTGCTTTGTCCTCTGAACCAGCGGTGCTCCGTAGCCGTTCAAGGGGCTACGCAAGTACGCAGGCAAAAAGATGCCATGCCGTGCTTGCGCTGGTGTGTTTGGGGGACAGAAGCCACACTGGGGCAGAGGTCCTGTCTGCTCTGCAGGGCCAGGCCGAGAGGTGGTTGACGCCACGCCAGCTTAAGCCAGGAATGGTGGTTTGCGACAATGGCACCAACCTCCTCTCCGCCCTCCGACAGGGACAACTGACCCATGTGCCCTGTGTGGCTCACGTCCTTAACCTGGTGGTGCAGCGGTTCTTGGGCAGGTACCCGGGCTTACAGGATGTCCTGAGGCAGGCCAGGAAAGTCTGTGTGCATTTCCGCAGATCTTATAATGCCAGTGCTCACCTGGCTGAGCTGCAAAAGGAGTTGAACCTGCCCAAGAACCGCCTTATATGTGACATGCCCACCAGGTGGAACTCAACGTTGGCCATGCTGCAGCGGCTGCACACGCAGCAGAGGGCCATCAATGAGTACCTGTGCGACTACGGCACCAGGACAGGGTCAGGGGAGCTTGGTTTTTTTTCTCCACGCCAGTGGGGCATGATCAGGGATGCATGCACTGTCCTGGCACCATTTGAGGAGGCCACGAGGATGGTGAGCAGTGACAGTGCATGCATCAGTGACACTGTACCTCTTGTCCACCTGTTGGAGCACACGCTGCGTGGAATAATGGACAGGGCACTTGAGGCAGAACAGAGGCAGGAAGAGGAGGACTTCCTTGCCTCTCAAGGCCCCCTTTACCCAGACAGTGTTCCTTCTGTCCCACCCATCGCACAGGAAGAGGAGGATGGAGGTGGAGGCTGGCACTCAGCATCATCAGCAGCAGTCTTTTAGGGATGATTTACAGTCCCAAGAAACCAGTGGACTTGTACGTGGCTGCGAGGAGGTGGCTGCGGATCATGTCGTCCTTAGTGACCCAGAGGACTCCGGACCGATGCCTCAGCTAACCTACGCTGCATGGCCTCCCTGATCCTGCAAAGTCTGCGGAAGGATCCTCGTATTCTTCAGATCAAGGAGAGGGACCATTACTGACTGGCCACTCTCCTTGATCCACGGTACAAGGGTAAGGTTGCGGACCTTATGTTACCGTCGCAGAGGGAGCAGAGGATGAGACAACTCCGGGAGGCCTTGCAGAAAGGTCTGTGCAACGCGTTCCCAGAGACTGGGAGGTTACAAACTCCTGGTCCTGGACAACGAGTTGCTGAGGCTTCGGCCAGTCAAAGAAGGAGCGGTGGGGAAGGTGGCCGTCTGACCGATGCGTTCAGACAATTCTTTAGTCCGCAGCCCCAAAGTATGATCGGTTCCAGCAACCATCGCCAGCGTCTGATAAACATGGTGCAGGAATATCTAGGGGCAAGGTCAGACTTGGACACCTTCCCCACCGAAAATCCTCTGGCTTACTGGGTCTTGAGGATAGATCACTGGCCAGAGCTTGCACAGTATGCAATTGAGCTACTGGCCTGTCCTGCATCCAGCGTTCTTTCGGAACGCACATTCAGTGCTGCTGGAGGATTTGTCACGGATCACAGGGTGCGCCTGTCCACCGACTCGGTTGATCGACTGACTTTCATCAAGATGAACCAGTCTTGGATCACCACCAGCTACCACACACCTGATGCTGATATAACAGACTAATTGATTTTAACATGTCACATCCCTTCAAGACTGATGCTGATGCTGAGTGCCTGTGCTGTTATGTTGACTGGCTATCCTCCTCCTCCGAGTCCTCAATGATACGATTGATGATGATAGCTTGGAAGATCATTTTTGTTTATGGGTGCCGCCACCAGTGGCTAAGGCCCAATTTTTCAGCCCCTGTTTAACAGGGGCGTGTAATTACAATTTTTGAAGCAATACTTTGCAACAGGGCTCATTGCTGTGCTCCAAGTACAGTATCTGTGAGGGGTTGGAGTGTTGTGCCACCAGTGCCTAAGGCCCAATTTTTCAGCCCCTGTTTAACAGGGGCGTGTCATTACAATTTTTGAAGCAATACTTTGCAACAGGGCTCATTGCTGTGCTCCAAGTACAGTATCTGTGAGGGGTTGGAGTGTTGTGCCACCAGTGCCTAAGGCCCAATTTTTCAGCCCCTGTTTAACAGGGGCGTGTCATTACAATTTTTGAAGCAATACTTTGCAACAGGGCTCATTGCTGTGCTCCAAGTACAGTATCTCTGAGGGGTTGCAGTGTTGTGCCACCAGTGCCTAAGGCCCAATTTTTCAGCCCCTGTTCAACAGGGGCATGTAATTACAATTCTTGATCTAATAATTCACAGCAGGGCCCATTGCTGCACCCACCAAGAGTAACTCTGAAGGCTTACAGTGTTGTGGCAACGCCACCACCACCACCACCACGAAAGGCCCAATTTGTCAGCCCCTGTTCAAAAGGGGCATGTAATTACAATTCTTGATCTAATAATTCACAGCAGGGCCCATTCCTGCACCCACCAAGAGTAACTCTGAGGGCTTACAGTGTTGTGGCAACACCACCACCACCACGAAAGGCCCAATTTTTCAGCCCCTGTTCAACAGGGGCATGCAATTACAATTCTTGATCTAATAATTCACAGCAGGGCCCATTGCTGCACCCACCAAGAGTAACTGTCAGGGCTTACAGTGTTGTGGCACCAGCACCACCATCAAAGGCCCAATTTTTACTACCACTGTTCAACAATTATATGTAATTACAATTCCTGATATAATAGTTGACAGCAGGGCGTTCCAGCACCAACCAAGAGTAACTGTGAGTGCTTACAGTGTTGTGCCAACACCAACAACTAAGGGGCCTATTTCTGCAGAGTATATACGGCAGGTCCCTACTTTCAAACATCCAACTTACAAACGACTCCTACTTGCAAACGCAAGAAGACAACAGGAAGTGAGAGGAAATCTACCCCTAGGAAGGAAAATTCTCTCCTGTAAGAATTAATATGGGAGAAAGGTGTCTCCTCTGTACTGATGCTTTATCACCAATCCTTGTTTCAAGAAAAACACCACATTTCAAAAACAGTTGTCATTGGGACGGAAAGTGAGGTGAAATGTTCTGAACAGGGGCACAGACAGCAAACACAAATGTTACAGGGGTGATAACCCTTACCTATGTTTTCCAAAAAGTTTAAAAATAGATTTTTGGGCTGGAGCTACACTTAAACAATGTACCTGTTCAAAATTACAAACACATTCTACATAAGAACAAACCTACAGTCCCTGTCTTGTATGCACCGCCTGTATACGGCTGTTCAGAGTATATAGGGCCTTTTTTATTTTGTGTGCGGTGTTCCCCTTAATATCCATACAAGACCCAAAGGGGCTGGTAATGGGCTGGGGTAGGGGGGGGGGGGGTCATGGGGTAGCTATGCCATTTTTCTTAAAGATTTTCATCCATATTACCGGGACCAGACATTACATTAAAGCCGCAAGCAGTTTTAAATGTTTTTTTTTTCCTTTAGAAGTGTCATTTTGTGCAGGGACAGTTCTAAACACGGGAAACACGTGGCACTTCACAGGCATACTTTAGACACCCCCCAGGTACGATATTTAAAGGAATATTTGACTTTTTTTTTTCACTTTATGCATCATTAAAATGACTGCTCCCGAAAAACGACCGTTTTTAAAACTTCTTTTTGCATTGATACATGTCCCCTGGTGCAGAACCCGGGTTCCCAAACCCTTTTTAGGACAATAACATGCATAATAGTCGTTATAATTAGCACTTTAGAATTCGAACGTTCGCATCCATTGTATTTAATAGGGTTCTAATGTTCGTACGAACGTTCGGTCCGTTCGCGGGTTCTGGTGCGAACCGAACCCAGGGGTGTTCGGCTCATCACTAGTCCTGTCAGGGAGAGGAGACCGATGCTGTGTCCCTTGTACATGGAGACAACCATCGGTCACCTCCCCCAGTCAGTCCCCTCCCCCCACAGTAAGAATCACCTAGCAGGGAACATATTTAACCCCTTCCTGCCAGTCACATTTATACAGTAATCAGTGCATATTTATAGCACGGATCGCTGTATAAGTGTGAATGGTCCCAAAAATGTGTCAAAAGTGTCCGCCATAATGTTGCAGTCATAATAAAAATCACAGATCGCCGTCATTACTAGGAAAGAAAAATATTTAAAAAAATGTCATTCTATCCCCTATTTTGTAGGCGCTATAACTTTTTAAATGACATTTAATTATCATGATATAAAATAATGAATGTGGGGGCGTTTTGGTGGGCGTGTTTTTTTTTGGGGGGGGGGGGGCAGCATTTCATTCTTTGTCCCAGGCAGCACCATGTCTTGGGCCGGTGCTGGTATCAAGCTTGGCAAAACAGCAGCCACTTGGACTCCACATGCTTGACCAGACATATGTCGACCTCCCATGCAGTACATGCAGTACATGTTTAACAGGGGCGTGTAATTAATAATTTTGATCTAATATTTCACAGCAGGGCTCGTTCATTTGCCCACCAAGAGTAACTGTGAGGGCTTACAGTGTTGTGGCACCTCCACCACCACCAAAGGCCCAATTTTTCTGCCCCTGTTCAACAGGGGCATGTAATTACAATTTTTGATCTAATATTTCACAGCAGGGCCCATTCCTGCGCTCAACAAGAGTATCTGTGAGGGGTTGCAGTGTTGTGGCACCACCACTGCCTAAGGCCCAATTTTTCTGCCCCTGTTTAACAGGGGCGTGTAATTACAATTTTTGATCTAATATTTCACAGCAGGGCTTGTTCATTCGCCCACCAAGAGTAACTGAGGGCTTACAGTGTTGTGGCACCTCCACCACCACCAAAGGCCCAATTTTTCTGCCCCTGTTCAACAGGGGCATGTAATTACAATTTTTGATCTAATATTTCACAGCAGGGCCCATTCCTGCGCTCAACAAGAGTATCTGTGAGGGGTTGCAGTGTTGTGGCACCACCACTGCCTAAGGCCCAATTTTTCTGCCCCTGTTTAACAGGGGCATGTAATTAAAATTTTTGATCTAATATTTCACAGCAGGGCTTGTTCATTCGCCCACCAAGAGTAACTGTGAGGGCTTACAGTGTTGTGACACCTCCACCACCACCTAAGGCCCAATTTTTCTGCCCCTATATAACAGGGGCGCTTAATTACAATTTTTGATCTAATATTTCACAGCAGGGCCTGTTCCTGCTCTCAACAAGAGAATCTGTGAGGGGTTACAGTGTTGTGGCACCACCACCACTGCCTAAGACCCAATTTTTCTGCCCCTGTTTAACAGGGGCGTGTAATTACAATTTTTGATCTAATATTTCACAGCAGGGCCTGTTCCAGCGCCCACCAAGAGTAACTGTGAGGGCTTACAGTGTTGTGACACCTCCACCACCACCTAAGGCCCAATTTTTCTGCCCCTATATAACAGGGGCGCTTAATTACAATTTTTGATCTAATATTTCACAGCAGGGCCTGTTCCTGCTCTCAACAAGAGAATCTGTGAGGGGTTACAGTGTTGTGGCACCACCACCACTGCCTAAGACCCGATTTTCTGCCCCTGTTTAACAGGGGCGTGTAATTACAATTTTTGATCTAATATTTCACAGCAGGGCCTGTTCCAGCGCCCACCAAGAGTAACTGTGAGGGCTTACAGTGTTCTGGTACCACCAACACCAATTTTCTGCAGAATATATAGGGCAGGCCATATAGTATATACAGGCGGTCCCCTACTTTCAAACATCCGACTTACAAAAGACTCCTACTTACAAATGGAGGGAGACAGGAAGTGAGAGGAAATCTACCCCTAGGAAGGGAAATTCTCTCCTGTAGGAGTTAATATGGGAAAAAGATGTCTCCACTGATGCTTTATCACCAATCCTTGTTCCCCTAAAAACCACAAATTTTCTAAATCCAATTATCATTGGGACAGAAAGTGAGGTGAAATCTTCTGAACAGGGGCACAGACAGCAAAACAAATGTTACAGGAGTGATGATAACCCTTCCCTATGCTATCCAAAAAGCTTAAAAATAGATGTTTTGTCTGGAGCTACACTTACAAAATGTACCTGTTCCAAATTACAAACAGATTCAACATAAGAACAAGCCTACAGTCAGGCCTCGTACACACGGCCGAGATTCTCGTTGAAAAAAACATGTCTTTTTTTCGACGAGATTCTTGGACAAGAAACTTGTCCCGGCCGAGTGTACACACGCTCGTTTCAAAGAACCCGCGGTTCTTTGAAAGAAGCGTACGCGGTGACGTCATCGACTACGTCGAGCATGCGCTCGTCACATTCGATGGCGTCGCCGCCATCTTGGTATACCCTACGTATGCCTAGGAAGCTACCGCGCATGCGTCAAATTCATTTCGAACATGCGCGGGCTTCCGGGAGGACAGGTAAGTGTACACACACTCACTTTTCTCGTCGAGAAACATGCCGAGGAGAATCTCGACGAGAAAATAGAGAGCAGGTTCTCTATTTTCTCGTCGAGGTTTCTTGTCGGTTTTCTCGGCGAGAAACCCGATAGCAGCGTACACACGACCGATTTACTCGGCAAGACCTCTCTGCCAGCAAGTTTCTTGCTGGTTCTTGCCGAGAAAATCGGTCGTGTGTACGAGGCCTCACTGTCTTGTTTGGATCGCCTGTATACTGCTGTTTAGAGGATATAGGGCCTGGGGGCCCCACGCCTATTCTTTTTTGTTTGGGTGTGGGGTTTCCCCCTAATATCCATACAAGACCCAAAGGGCCTGGTAATGGGCTGGGGGGGTACCCACACCATTTTTCTCAATAATTTTCATCTATATTGTCGTGACCCAACATTACATTAAAGCCGCAAGCTGTTTTAAATGACTTTTATTCCTTTAGAAATGTCTATTGAAAAGGCCTTCGACACCATTGAATGGCCTTTTCTTTGGGAGGTTCATAGGAGGATGGGGTTCCCCCTGACTTTTATAAAATGGATACAGATACTTTATCAAAATCCCACTTCGGCTATTAAGCTGGGAGGAGGCTTGTCGCAGTCTTTTTCTCTGTCTAGAGGTACTAGACAGGGCTGCCCTCTCTCTCCAGCCTTGTTCGCCATAGCGATGGAACCGCTGGCGTAGGCTCTCCGTACTTCCCTTCATTTTAGGGGACTGCGTGTCGGCTGGCTGGAGGAAAGGGTAGCCCTGTATGCGGATGATCTACTCCTCTTTTTAAATGATGCAGGTCCTTCACTCAAAGGGGCTCTACAGGTCATTAATTCCTTTTCCTCAGTCACAGGTCTTAAAGTGAATTGGACAAAGTCACTTTTATTTCCCATAGACACTGTGGCCCATGCTACTGCCTTTACTGATACCCCTTTGAGATGGGTGGAGCATTTTAAATATTTAGGGGTGGTGGTTTCCAGACAGGCTTCGGATTATATATCTCTAAATCTAACACCCATGATCCAGGAGGTTCAACAATGGCTAAAGGCATGGGAGTCATTACCCTTTTCATTATTGGGACGCATAAACCTAATAAAAATGAATGTCATTACATTGAATGAATTACATATCTATTTCGACACTCTCCACAGTGGATCCCTAAATCATTTTTTGTATGGCTGCATCGTATTTTTGCAGCATTTATATGGAGATCTTAGTCCCATAGGTATAGCTGGACGACATTGGTACGCCCGGCGTCTCAGGGGGGCCTGACATGTCCGGATTTCTATAAATATTATTTGGCCTCCCAGCTAGTAACCGCTGTTTGGTGGTTTAACCCAGATACCTCTAACCCCGCTACGCAGGTAGAAGCAGCAGTGTTGGGATCCTTGGAGGCGTTGAAACTTCTGATTTTCCGGGGCCCCCGTGCTCCATATTGATTGACACGGTCCATGTGCACTACGCTACGGGCATGGAGGGAGAGTCTCAAAATTGAACGATATCCCCTAAAGGCAATCTCGCCCAATGCTCCCCTGTTGTTGAATACCACCCTGGAGCATATCTATACACTGCCCGACCCCCATGCCTGGACTAAATTCAATATAAAAACAGTGACCCAGATTATTTCAGATAAATCCTTGATTCCTTTTTCCAAACTGATCTCCGATTTCAATGTTCCTCAGCTGTATTCTTTTCGTTTTCTTCAACTCTCCCATGCCTTCAGCTGTCAATTTCCTGGCTCTCCTCCGCGATTAGTTCAATCCGCTCTAGAGAAGCTTCTTAGGTTGGACTGTGCAAAGAATGCTGCCTCTAAACTATATCTTCATTTAACAACTGTCTCCCGTCCAACACTAGAGAAACTTATATTTAAATGGTCCAAGGACATTCCTGAACTAGATAATGACGACTGGGATGATATATGGGACTTTCCTTTCAACTCTCTTGTCTCCTTGAGAGACAGGCTGATTCAGTGCAAGATGGTTCACAGGGCATATCTTACTCCTCATATATTACATAAAATTAATCCGGACTATGCCCCTGGCTGTTAGCAATGTGGGGGGGATTCCTGGAGATTTTACCCATATTTTTTGGACCTGCTATAGCTCTTAGTTGGAAAAAAACTACCCCCCCATCATTGTCTATGTGGAAACGACTCATTAACAATAGTCTATCACTATACAAAGAGACCTATATTAATAGAGGTTGTCTTCTCAAATATGAGAAGGTTTGGTCAAAATGGTTGATGGTTTCTTCTGAAGCTTTTTAGAGGAAGATTTTCTAGCCTCTTTTTTTTTTTTTTCCTTTTCCACTAGTTATATGGGCAAATATCTATGATAATTCGGAAACCCTGTATTGGCATATATGATATAGGACTATAACGTTTCAAAATTTTGAAAATGGAGATAACAAATGCTAATTTTTCAACAACCTGATATAATGTAATATCTATTGTAGGAATTACACAAATACCATGTAAGACGTACGTATGTATGTGGGGTTTTCTTTTTTTTTTTTTTTTTCTCTGCTTGTTTATTGTTTTTGTAATTGTAAATTTTTGTCTGTTTTTGAAAATTAATAAAAATTTATATAAAAAAAAAGAAATGTCATTTTGTGCAGGGACTGTTATAAACACGGTAAAAATGCACCACTTTACAGGCATACTATAGACACCCCCCAGGTACGATACTGTATTTAAAGGAATATTTCACTTAAACTTTTTCACTTTAACCACTTCCCTACCGGGCACGAAAACCCCCTTCCTGCCCAAGCCATTTTTCAGCTTTCAGCGCTGTCACATTTTGAATGACAATTGCGCGGTCGTGCGACGTGGCTCCCAAACGAAATTTGCGTCCTTTTTTTCCCACAAATAGAGCTTTTTTTTGGTGGTATTTGACCACCTCTGCGTTTTTTATTTTTTGCGCTATAAACAAAAGAAGAGCATCCAGTTTGAAAAAAAACACAATATTTTTTACTTTTTGCTATAATAAATATCCTTTTTTTTATTTTTTTATTAACCACTTGCTTACTGGGCACATAAACCCCCTTCCTGCCCAGGCGAAATTTCAGCTTTCGGCACTGCGTCGCTTTGAATGACAATTGCGCGGTCGTGCGACGTGGCTCCCAAACAAAATTGACGTCCTTTTTTTCCCACAAATAGAGCTTTCTTTTGGTGGTATTTGATCACCTCTGCGGTTTTTATTTTTTGCGCTATAAACAAAAAAAGAGCGACGATTTTGAAAAAAAAACACAATATTTATTATTTTTTGCTATAATAAATATCCCATTTTTTTTTAAAAAAAGTTTTTTTTTCTCAGTTTAGTCCGATACGTATTCTTCTACATATTTTTGGTCAAAAAAAATCGCAATAAGCGTTTATTGATTGGTTTGCGCAAAAGTTATAGCGTCTACAAAATAGGGGATAGTTTTATAGCATTTTTATTAATATTTTTTTTTTACTAGTAATGGCGGCGATCAGCGATTTTTATCGTGACTGCGACATTATGGCGGACACATCGGACACTTTTGACACCATTTTGGGACCATTCACATTTATACAGCGAACAGTGCTATAAAAATGCACTGATTACTGTATAAATGTGACTGTCAGGGAAGGGGTTAACACTAGGGGGCGAGGAAGGGGTTAACTATGTTCCCTATTTGTGATTCTTACTGTGGGGGGAGGGGACTGACTGGGGGAGGAGACCGATCTGTGTCCCTATGTACAAGGGACACAGCATCGGTCTCCTCTCTCCCTGACAGGACATGGATCTCTGTGTTTACACACAGAGATCCACGTCCTGCTTCTGTAACTGCCGATCGAATGTACCTGGCGGACATCGCGGCCGCCAGGCACGCTCCTCGGCATCACGTGATGCGCGCCGCACAGCTGTTCCCCGCCGCGCGCCCTCTGCGGCGCGCGGCGGGATGTAAACAGAGAAGGACGTCCTGGGGACGTCCTCTCGGCACTTGAGAGCAGCGCTGCAGCCGTCTTTCGGCTATAGCGTGGGTCTCAAGTGGTTAAAATTTTCCTCAGTTTAGGCCGATACGTATTCTTCTACATATTTTTGGTAAAAAAACCCGCAATAAGCGTATATTGATTGGTTTGCGCAAAAGTTAAAGCGACTACAAAATAGGGGAAATATTTATAGCATTTTTTTTTTTTTTTTTACTAGTAATGGCGGCGATCTGCGATTTTTATTGTGACTGCGATATTGCGGCGGACACATGGGACACTTTTGACACATTTTTGGGACCATTCACATTTATACAGCGATCCCTGCCATAAAAATGCATTGATTACTGTATAAATATGACTGGCAGGGAAGGGGTTAACACTAGGGGGCGAGGAAGGGGTTAAATGTGTTTCCTATATGTGTTCTAACTGTGGGGGGAAGGGACTGACTGGGGGAGGTGACCGATGGTTGTCCCTATGTACAAGGGACACACCATCGGTCCCCTCTCCCTGACAGGACGTGGATCTGTGTGTTTACACACACAGATCCACTTTCCTGCTCTGTTACTGGGCATGCGCATCGGGTCCCCAGCAACACGGCGGCGTGCGCGCGCCCCCTAGCTCCTTTTAAAGGCAGGACATCATATGACGTCCTGTCAGAACAAGAGAGTCTTCCGCCCGCCGTCATTTGATGGTGGGCGGTAGACAACAGGTTAAGCATTTTTAAAATCAATGCTCCCAAAAAAACTGCAGTTTTTAAAACTTTTTTTTTGAATTGATACATGTCCCCTGGGGCAGGACCCGGGTCCCCAAACACTTTTTAGGACAATAACTTGCATATTAGCCTTTAAAATTCGCACTTTTGATTTTTGACGTTCGAGTCCCATAGACTTTAATGGTATTCGAATGTTCGCGCAAACTTTTGGTCTGTTCGCATTTTCTGCCGCGAACCGAACCGGGGGGGTGTTCGGCTCATCCCTAGTCTAGGAGCATCCAAACCTTCAACCTTTTTCTGTTCTCCTCAATAGACACCTCATTGAAAATCACAATTATCACTACCAAAGCAACTCATATGTTGAAGCTGAACTCCAATCAGAAATAAAAAAAAAAAAATTATAAATCCTTCAATATACTTCATCTGTCTCCTACTTTTCTAATCACTGTCCAGCTACAGGGTGGGGGTGGGGATGAACAGCATTATCATAAATGCTAGGAATGAAAATACTGCGTGCCTTACTTGCCATACTTATTGCTCATCGTTGTCTCTAATGACTTACAGATGCACACTGGAATCTTTTATTTTGGTTATTTTTATATATTTATACAGGTTATGCTATGTATTCTAATTAGGGATGAGCTCGGTGTTCGAGTCGAACATAGGTTCGACTCGAACATCGGCTGTTCGTGCGTTCGGCGAACAACGAACAATTTGGGCCGTTCGCGCTACATTCGAGTGACGCGAACGGCCCACAATACACTGCGCCATCGCAGTGCAATCCTGGCGCTGTGATTGGCCAAACATGCACTGTGACCCCGCATGCTTGGCCAATCACAGCGCCGGCAGCGAGGAGAGCAATGATTGGCCACAGGCAGGATGCCTGTGGCCAATTATTGCTGAGGGGTTTAGTACACGCCCCACACTATAAAAGGCCGCCAGCGCGGCGGCCTCGTGTAGTGTGTTCCGGCGCAGGGAAAGAGAAGGATAGGCAGGGACAGTGTCATATTTTTTCTTTGCTAAACCTTGTGTGTAGGGACAGAGAAGGATAGGTAGGGAGAGTGTCAGTGTCATATTCTTTGCTAAACCTTGTTTGTAGGGACAGAGAAGGATAGGCAGGGAGAGTGTCAGTGTCATATTCTTTGCTAAACCTTGTGTGCTGAACCATATTGCTAAACCTTGTGTGTAGGGACAGACAAGGATAGGCAGGGAGAGTGTCAGTGTCATATTCTTTGCTAAACCTAGTGTGCTGAACCATATTGCTAAACCTTGTTTGTAGGGACAGACAAGGATAGGCAGTCGAGAGTGTCAGTGTCATAATCTTTGCTAAACCTAGTGTGCTCAACCATATTGCTAAACCTTGTGTGTAGGGACAGACAAGGATAGGCAGTCGAGAGTGTCAGTGTCATAATCTTTGCTAAACCTAGTGTGCTGAACCATATTGCTAAACCTTGTGTGTAGGGACAGACAAGGATAGGCAGTCGAGAGTGTCAGTGTCATAATCTTTGCTAAACCTAGTGTGCTGAACCATATTGCTAAACCTTGTGTGTAGTGTGAGGGGGTTAGCTCGGCAGCGGGTGTGTGTGACCCCCGGGATGGGCTCCCCACACAAAACAGGCCCAGCAAACGGAGGTTGTGGTTTTCAAAATCAAAAAAAGGTGCGGTTTATTTTCTATTTACAGTGACAAAACACAGCAAAGCCAAAAGAAACATAAACAAATTAAATCCTGGTCAACTTGACCTCTGACTAAACATACAGGTTTCCTAACTAACAACTGGGATCAGCCTAGTGCTGTCCTAGTCCCTAAGTCCCTGGTTTTGAATGTCCAAGCAAATAGCCACACAGGCTTTTTCTCACCGCACAGGGGTTCACTCTCCCTAGACAGTCCACACAGGTCTGGGTCCAGGCATGAGCTAACACCTAATGAATCTGGGAGTTCTTATAGAGGCCTAAATGAGCTGACAAGCTTCAGCTGGCCTCATCAACTCCCTGTCTGCACGACGCCCCACACTCTCCCTAGAGGTATGAGTCATCCATGAGCCTACTAGCCTCAGCTGGGCTTATACAACTCTCCACCCTAGTTGTATAAGTCAGCATAAAGCCTGAATCTGGGAGAAATATATCTACCCCCCTGGATGCAACCAGGTGACTTTACCTTCCTGCTGTCACATACCCCCCCCTCTTGTTTTAACCTCGGGGTTGGAACACCAGCAATCAGGCATTCATGTACTCGAGACAAAGCATCCACATTCCCCATTTGAACGCCAGGGCGATGCTTTACTGTGAAGTTGAATTCCTGGAGGGCCAGGAACCACCTATTCACTCTTCTATTTGTTTCCTTGTTTTGAGCCATCCACTTTAACGGAGCGTGATCCGTAACCATGTCAAAGTGCCTACCTAGCAGGTAGTACCGAAGGGAATCTAGAGCCCACTTCACCGCTAAACACTCCTTTTCAACGGTGGCGTAATTTACCTCATGGGACTTCAACTTCCTGCTGAGGTAAATGACTGGGTGCTCTTCCCCGTTCCAGACCTGGGACAATACTGCTCCTAACCCCACATCTGACGCATCACTTTGTACGACAAAGTCTTTAGAGAAGTCGGGTGAGTACAACACTGGCTGGCTACATAAGGCTTGTTTCAAGAATTGGAATGCTGCCTCAGCCTCGGGGGTCCATTTAATCATGACCGACCCTTTCCCCTTCGTTAGGTTGGTTAGGGGCACAGCCTTAGAGGCAAAGTGGGGAATGAATCGCCGATAATACCCAGCGATTCCCAGAAAGGCTCGTACCTGTTTCTTGCTGTTGGGACGTGGCCAACTCTGGATGGCCTCGACTTTGTTGAGTTGGGGTTTTATTACTCCCCTCCCAATGGTGTACCCAAGATATTTGGCCTCCTCCTGCCCAATGGTACACTTCTTGGGGTTAGCCGTAAACCCTGCTTCCCGAACAGAGTCCAGGACTGCTTGCACTTTTGGCAGATGTGAGGCCCAATCTGTGCTATGGACAATTACGTCATCCAGGTAAGCCGCAGCATACTTCCGATGGGGCCTCAGCATCTGGTCCATTTTCCGCTGGAATGTGGCCGGCGCATTCTGTAACCCGAACGGCATTCTTTTATATTGGAACGCCCCGTCTGGGGTTACAAATGCGGTTTTCTCTTTGGCCAATTTGGCCAGGGGGATTTGCCAATACCCTTTTGTGAGGTCAAGAGTCGTCATGTATCGGGCTGTTCCCAGCCGGTCGATCAACTCATCTATACGTGGCATGGGGTAGGTGTCAAATTTTGTAACTTTGTTCAACTGACGAAAATCGTTACAAAATCGCCAGCTCCCATCCGGTTTAGGCACCAACACAATGGGACTAGACCAATCACTTTGGGACTCCTCTATCACCCCTAAGTTCAGCATTTTCTGTACTTCCTCCCGTATTGCCTCCCGTCGGGCCTCTGGGATCCGATAGGGTTTTAACTTCACCCTTTCACCGGGCGGGGTAATGATGTCATGCTCTACCCCAGATGTTTGTCCCGGCAGCTCAGAGAATACCTCCTTGTTGCGAAGCACAAACTCCTTAACCTCCTGTTGTTGGGGTTGTGACAAGGTGGCTGCTATTCCAACCTCAGGAATCACGCAACCAGTTTGAGCTGGTGACCAAGTGTCTGCGACTAGGGACTCTCTATCCCTCCAGGCTTTCAACAGATTAACGTGATAGATCTGTTCGGGCTTTCGCCTTCCTGGTTGTCTGACCTTGTAATTCACTTCGCTCACTTTTTCCATTATCTCGTAGGGGCCTTGCCATTTGGCAAGGAATTTACTTTCAACCGTAGGGACAAGTACCAGTATCCTATCCCCCGGGGAAAAGGTACGGGTCTTGGCTCCACGGTTGTACACTCTCTGCTGTGCTAACTGCGCTTGGGCCAAATGTTCCTTCACGATGGGCATTACCTGTGCAATTCGGTCTTGCATCAGGGCGACATGCTCAATCACACTCCTGTGGGGAGAACTCTCACTTTCCCAAGTTTCCTTGGCAATATCCAACAGCCCTCTTGGGTGTCTCCCATACAGTAACTCAAAGGGGGAGAATCCCGTAGAGGATTGGGGCACCTCCCTAATAGCAAACATCAGATAAGGAAGTAGACAGTCCCAATCCTTTCCATCTCTATCCACCACTTTCTTCAACATTTGCTTTAGGGTTTTGTTGAATCTTTCAACCAGCCCATCGGTTTGGGGGTGATACACAGATGTACGTAATTGCGTCACTTTGAACAATTTACACAGCTCCTTCATAACCCGGGACATAAAGGGTGTACCTTGGTCCGTAAGCAGTTCTCTACAAATACCCACCCGGCTAAACACAAGAGATAGCTCTTTGGCTATGGTTTTGGCCGAGGTATTTCGGAGAGGGATCGCTTCTGGATAACGGGTGGCATTGTCCATTATAACTAATATGTACTGGTGCCCCCTAGCGGACTTGATTATAGGACCTACCAAATCCATGGCGATCCTCTCAAACGGGACCTCAATGATGGGTAGAGGGACCAGCGGACTACGGAAATGTGGCATCGGGGCCGACCTCTGACACACAGGGCAGGAGGAACAATAATTTTCTATGTCCTTTATCACCCCCGGCCAATAGAATCTCTGTAATACCCTCTCTCGGGTTTTCTCTGTCCCCAGATGACCTCCAAGAATGTGCCCATGGGCCAACTCCAACACCAACTTCCTGTAAGGTTTGGGCACCACAAGCTGCTCAACGGTTTCTTCTGCCCTTTTTGCCACCCGATACAGTAGGTCCTTCTCTACGCTGAAGTATGGGTAAGTGCAGGTATTATCTGGGTTCACTAACTCGCCATCTATTTTCACTACGTTTTCCCGTGCATTTATTAGGGCGGGGTCTTTCAACTGTTCTGTGGCAAAGTTTTCCCTGTGAACCTCAAGATCAGAAAACTCCACAGACGGTAGGTTTTCGTCTGAGGAGGTGGGCTCCTCTCCAGTTTCTTGAGTCTCCCCTGCCAATACTGATAAGGGAAATTCCGGAGAGTCCTCACCACTCTCAGGGGAGTTCTGGCTATCCCATTCCTGGTACATAGGGGCACCAGTGGGGGGCTCAGGATCATCCCACAGTTCCCAGAACTTCGGAAAATCCCTTCCCACAATGGCGTCATGCGGTAACTGAGATACTAAGCCCACTGGATGAGAGAGGGTACCTTTGGGGGTCTCGAAACACACTGTAGTCACTGGATACTCTCGGGTGTCCCCATGCACACAAATAACAGCTACCTTGCTATTCCCAGAGACCTCTGTTTTAACTAACTCAGCCTTTATCAGGGTCACAAGGCTACCTGAATCCAGCAATACCACAACATTTCTACCATTAACACACATTTTGCATAAATGTTTCTCAGTTCCTCGAATGGCAGTGCATGCGACTGTCGCACACAGCGACTGACGTCTGCCCATCAGAAAGTCACACTGCATGGGTTCCTCCACAACCGGGCAATTGGCTGCAATATGTCCCGCTTGCCGGCAGCGGTAGCAAACGATCCTTCTTGCCGCCTCTTGAGCCGCTGATTTCCCAGGCTGTTCTCGCCAAACTTGGGGTAGAGCTCCCACCCTCTCACTCTCTCCACCCTCACCCCTTGGAATCCTCTTATCCGCCCCTGGGGATGGTCTGGTCTTAGGGTGGAAAGTCCGAGTGTCTCTGGAAGAGGCCGTCAGGTTCTCTGTAGCCAAGTATTTCTCCACACGATCCACAAGACCATCGGCCGTCTCTGGGTCTCCATGGCTTACCCACTTTTGGATGGCAGTAGGAAGAGCTCTCAAAAACCGATCCATTACAACACGTTCCACAATCTTTGGTGCGGACAAAGTCTCTGGCTGTAGCCACTTTCTGCTTAGGTGAATGAGATCATACATTTGAGACCTGGGGGGTTTTCCAAGCTGGAAAGTCCAGTTATGCACACGCTGAGCCCGGACAGCCTGGGTGACACCCAGCCTTGCCAATATTTCAGCTTTTAGCATCACATAGTCTTTTGCTTGGTCAGGCTCTAGGTCATAGTAAGCCTTCTGCGATTCACCAGTTAACAGAGGAGCCACCAGTCCAGCCCACTGCTCCTCAGGCCACTTTTCTCTTTCAGCAGTCCTTTCAAATGTGGTCAAAAATACCTCTGGATCATCCTCTCCAGTCATTTTTGTCAATAAACGACTCACCCCAAAGGACGCGGTATTAGTGGGACGGCTTTCCTCACTGGTCTGCGGACGTTGCTGCATTACTGCTTCCATTTGTTGTAGTCTCTGCTCTTGCTTCTGTAACAGGTCTATGAAGCGGGCCTCAGATTGCTGCTGGGCTTGTTGCTGAGCTGCAAGGCTCTGTTGATGAGCTTGCTGCTGGGCTGCGAAGTTCTGTTGTTGAGCTGCAAGGCTCTTTTGCAAACCTGCATTTGTCTGCTGTTGATTGGCATTTGCTAGAGCCAGCTGCTTCAGTATCTCCTCCATGCTGGCTTAAAAAAAAACTGCCCGCATTCTCCACCAACTGTGAGGGGGTTAGCTCGGCAGCGGGTGTGTGTGACCCCCGGGATGGGCTCCCCACACAAAACAGGCCCAGCAAACGGAGGTTGTGGTTTTCAAAATCAAAAAAAGGTGCGGTTTATTTTCTATTTACAGTGACAAAACACAGCAAAGCCAAAAGAAACATAAACAAATTAAATCCTGGTCAACTTGACCTCTGACTAAACATACAGGTTTCCTAACTAACAACTGGGATCAGCCTAGTGCTGTCCTAGTCCCTAAGTCCCTGGTTTTGAATGTCCAAGCAAATAGCCACACAGGCTTTTTCTCACCGCACAGGGGTTCACTCTCCCTAGACAGTCCACACAGGTCTGGGTCCAGGCATGAGCTAACACCTAATGAATCTGGGAGTTCTTATAGAGGCCTAAATGAGCTGACAAGCTTCAGCTGGCCTCATCAACTCCCTGTCTGTACGATGCCCCACACTCTCCCTAGAGGTATGAGTCATCCATGAGCCTACTAGCCTCAGCTGGGCTTATACAACTCTCCACCCTAGTTGTATAAGTCAGCATAAAGCCTGAATCTGGGAGAAATATATCTACCCCCCTGGATGCAACCAGGTGACTTTACCTTCCTGCTGTCACAGTAGGGACAGACAAGGATAGGCAGTCGAGAGTGTCAGTGTCATAATCTTTGCTAAACCTAGTGCGCTGAACCATATTGCTAAACCTTGTGTGTAGGGACAGACAAGGATAGGCAGTCGAAAGTGTCAGTGTCATAATCTTTGCTAAACCTAGTGTGCTGAACCATATTGCTAAACCTTGTGTGTAGGGACAGACAATGATAGGCAGTCGAGAGTGTCAGTGTCATAATCTTTGCTAAACCTAGTGTGCTGAACCATATTGCTAAACCTTGTGTGTAGGGACAGACAAGGATAGGCAGTCGAGAGTGTCAGTGTCATAATCTTTGCTAAACCTAGTGCGCTGAACCATATTGCTAAACCTTGTGTGTAGGGACAGACAAGGATAGGCAGTCGAGAGTGTCAGTGTCATAATCTTTGCTAAACCTAGTGCGCTGAACCATATTGCTAAACCTTGTGTGTAGGGACAGACAAGGATAGGCAGTCGAGAGTGTCAGTGTCATAATCTTTGCTAAACCTAGTGTGCTGAACCATATTGCTAAACCTTGTGTGTAGGGACAGACAAGGATAGGCAGTCGAGAGTGTCAGTGTCATAATCTTTGCTAAACCTAGTGCGCTGAACCATATTGCTAAACCTTGTGTGTAGGGACAGACAAGGATTGGCAGTCGAGAGTGTCAGTGTCATAATCTTTGCTAAACCTAGTGCGCTGAGCCATATTGCTAAACCTTGTGTGTAGGGACAGACAAGGATAGGTAGTCGAGAGAGTCAGTGTCATAATCTTTGCTAAACCTAGTGTGCTGAACCATATTGCTAAACCTTGTGTGTAGGGACAGACAAGGATAGGCAGTCGAGAGTGTCAGTGTCATAATCTTTGCTAAACCTAGTGCGCTGAACCATATTGCTAAACCTTGTGTGTAGGGACAGACAAGGATAGGCAGTCGAGAGTGTCAGTGTCATAATCTTTGCTAAACCTAGTGCGCTGAACCATATTGCTAAACCTTGTGTGTAGGGACAGACAAGGATAGGCAGTCGAGAGTGTCAGTGTCATAATCTTTGCTAAACCTAGTGTGCTGAACCATATTGCTAAACCTTGTGTGTAGGGACAGACAAGGATAGGCAGTCGAGAGTGTCAGTGTCATAATCTTTGCTAAACCTAGTGCGCTGAACCATATTGCTAAACCTTGTGTGTAGGGACAGACAAGGATAGGCAGTCGAGAGTGTCAGTGTCATAATCTTTGCTAAACCTAGTGCGCTGAACCATATTGCTAAACCTTGTGTGTAGGGACAGACAAGGATAGGCAGTCGAGAGTGTCAGTGTCATAATCTTTGCTAAACCTAGTGTGCTGAACCATATTGCTAAACCTTGTGTGTAGGGACAGACAAGGATAGGCAGTCGAGAGTGTCAGTGTCATAATCTTTGCTAAACCTAGTGTGCTCAACCATATTGCTAAACCTTGTGTGTAGGGACAGACAAGGATAGGCAGTCGAGAGTGTCAGTGTCATAATCTTTGCTAAACCTAGTGTGCTGAACCATATTGCTAAACCTTGTGTGTAGGGACAGACAAGGATAGGCAGTCGAGAGTGTCAGTGTCATAATCTTTGCTAAACCTAGTGCGCTGAACCATATTGCTAAACCTTGTGTGTAGGGACAGACAAGGATAGGCAGTTGAGAGTGTCAGTGTCATAATCTTTGCTAAACCTAGTGCGCTGAACCATATTGCTAAACCTTGTGTGTAGGGACAGACAAGGATAGGCAGTCGAGAGTGTCAGTGTCATAATCTTTGCTAAACCTAGTGTGCTGAACCATATTGCTAAACCTTGTGTGTAGGGACAGACAAGGATAGGCAGTCGAGAGTGTCAGTGTCATAATCTTTGCTAAACCTAGTGCGCTGAACCATATTGCTAAACCTTGTGTGTAGGGACAGACAAGGATAGGCAGTCGAAAGTGTCAGTGTCATAATCTTTGCTAAACCTAGTGCGCTGAACCATATTGCTAAACCTTGTGTGTAGGGACAGACAAGGATAGGCAGTCGACAGTGTCAGTGTCCTATTCTTTGCTAAACCTTGTGTGCAGGGAGAGAGAAGGATAGGCAGGGGACAGTGTCAGTGTCATTGTTGCTAAGCCTCCTCCACAGTATACACCTGAAGCTAGCCCTTATTGCTGTTTTTTCCTGGTGTGTTACACTGACAGGCATTTGCAGCACTTACAGCGGGCGGAGTGTGCTTCCTGCAAAATAAACACCTGAAGCTACCCCTTATTGCTGGTTTTCCCATCTCCCTGCAGGCCATTAGAATGTCTGGAAGGCAAACAAGGAGAGGCAGACAGTCAGGAGCCAATAAAAGAGGGCAAGCAGGCTCTGTGTCTGGGGGCAACAGTGCTGGTCGTGGACGCGGTGCATTGTCATCAGCACATGGCCATGGGACACGCTTGTCCTTCTTTTCGGCAGCTGGACATGTTGAGCCACATCATGCCGAAGACTTGGTAGAGTGGATGACCAAGCCCTCCTCATCCTCCTCATCCTCTCTCACCCAGGCTCAGGGTACTGGCAAAGCAGCTGCCAAAGCGTCCTCTTCCCTGGTATCAATGTCATCATCAGTCACTCCTTCCCTAGACCCACCATGTCCTCCTCCTGAGGAGTCCCCCGAACTGTTTGAGCACAGTGTTGGGTACATGCTCCAGGAGGATGCTCAGCGTTTCGAAGGGTCTGATGATGATACCCAGCTAGAGGAAGGCAGTAGCGTGAGAGCAGAGAGAGGGGATGCTCAAGAAGGACACCAATCTGGCAGTCATGTTCCAGCAGCTGCAGCATACTGCCAGATTGGCTCCAGTGATGAGGAGGGAGGGGATGATGAGGTCACTGACTCCACGTGGGTGCCTAATAGGAGAGAGGAGGAGGAGGAGGATGAGGAGGAGGCACATCTCCAACGAGGCAGGATGCCCTTGGGTGGCCAGCGGAAGGGCAGCACACCGACGGAATCACACCGCAGAGCTCCGCCTGTGCAGGGCGCTGCCTCTGCCCGTTATTCAAAAAGTTCTTTGGTGTGGGCCTTTTTTGAGGCGAGTGCATCAGATCGCACAGCTGCTGTTTGCAACATATGTCTCAAGCGTATATCGCGTGGCCAAAACATCAGCCGCTTGGGCACCACATGCTTGACCAGACATATGTTGACCTGCCATGCAGCTCGTTGGCAAGCCTACCTTGAAGACACACAACAAAGAACAAAGTGGACCTCTCCTTGCACCGCATCAGCTGGGATCTTCAACCCCACTATACCTTCAGTCCTCTCTGAAACCTGCACTGAGAGGAATGAAGGTGTAGAATTAGGTGTGTCACAGCCAAGTACTTGCGGCCACTCTGCTAGCAGTACACCGACGTCCGATTCTAGCAGGCAAATTTCCCTGCCCCAGCTGCTGGACCGTCGAAAGAAGTTCACTCCCAGCCATCCACATGCCCAGCGGTTGAATGCTAGCTTGGCTAAATTGCTAGCGCTTCAACTGCTGTCTTTTCAGTTGGTAGACTCGGCCCCCTTCCGTGAGTTTGTGCAATGTGCGGTTCCTCAGTGGCAGGTTCCCAAACGCCACTTTTTCTCACGGAAGGCGATTCCGGCTCTCTACCAGCATGTGGAAGGCAATGTCTTGGCCTCACTGGACAGGGCAGTCAGTGGTAAGGTGCATATTACCGCTGACTCATGGTCCAGCAGGCATGGACAGGGACGTTACCTTTCTTTCATGGCCCATTGGGTCACTCTTTTGGCAGCTGGGAAGGATGCAGGACAAGGTGCAGTAGTGTTGGAGGTTGTTCCACCGCCACGCCTCCAAAATGCTACTACTGGTTGTGACACACCTCTGTCCTCCACCCCCTCCTCTTCTTCTTCCTCCGTGGCCTCTTCCTGTGCTTTGTCCTCGGAACCAGCGGTGCTCCGTAGGCGTTCAAGGGGCTACGCAAGTACGCAGGCAAAAAGATGCCATGCCGTGCTTGCGCTGGTGTGTTTGGGGGACAGGAGCCACACTGGGGCAGAGGTTCTGTCTGCTCTGCAGGGGCAGGCCGAGAGGTGGTTGATGCCACGCCAGCTTAAGCCAGGAATGGTAGTTTGCGACAATGGCACCAACCTCCTCTCCGCTCTCCGACAGGGACAACTGACCCATGTGCCCTGTGTGGCTCACGTCCTTAACCTGGTGGTGCAGCGGTTCTTGGGCAGGTACCCGGGCTTACAGGATGTCCTGAGGCAGGCCAGGAAAGTCTGTGTGCATTTCCGCAGATCTTATAATGCCAGTGCTCGCCTGGCTGAGCTGCAAAAGGAGTTGAACCTGCCCAAGAACCGCCTTATATGTGACATGCCCACCAGGTGGAACTCAACGTTGGCCATGCTGCAGCGGCTGCACACGCAGCAGAGGGCCATCAATGAGTACCTGTGCGACTACGGCACCAGGACAGGGTCAGGGGAGCTCTGGTTTTTTTCACCACGCCAGTGGGGCATGATCAGGGATGCATGCACTGTCCTGGCACCATTTGAGGAGGCCACGAGGATGGTGAGCAGTGACAGTGCATGCATCATTGACACTGTACCTCTTGTCCACCTGTTGGAACATACGCTGCGTGGAATAATGGACAGGGCACTTGAGGCAGAACAGAGGCAGGAAGAGGAGGACTTCCTTGCCTCTCAAGGCCCCCTTTACCCAGACAGTGTTCCTTCTGTCCCACCCATCGCACAGGAAGAGGAGGAGGAGGAGGAGGAGGAGGATTGTGTCAGCATGGAGGTGGAGCCTGGCACTCAGCATCATCAGCAGCAGTCTTTTAGGGATGATTTACAGTCCCAAGAAACCAGTGGACTTGTACGTGGCTGGGAGGAGGTGGCTGTGGATCATGTCGTCCTTAGTGACCCAGAGGGCTCCGGACTGAATGCCTCAGCTAACCTACGCTGCATGGCCTTCCTGATCCTGCAAAGTCTGCGGAAGGATCCTCGTATTCTTCGGATCAAGGAGAGGGACCATTACTGGCTGGCCACTCTCCTTGATCCACGGTACAAGGGTAAGGTTGCGGACCTTATCTTACCGTCGCAGAGGGAGCAGAGGATGAGACAACTCTGGGAGGCCTTGCAGAAAGGTCTGTGCAACGCGTTCCCAGAGACTGGGAGGTTACAAACTCCTGGTCTTGGACAACGAGTTGCTGAGGCTTCGGTCAGTCAAAGAAGGAGCGGTGGGGAAGGTGGCCGTCTGACCGAAGCGTTCAGACAATTCTTTAGTCCGCAGCCCCAAGGTATGATCGGTTCCAGCAACCATCGCCAGCGTCTGATATACATGGTGCAGGAATACCTAGGGGCAAGGTCAGATTTGGACACCTTCTCCACCGAAAATCCTCTGGGTCTTGAGGATGGATCACTGGCCAGAGCTTGCACAGTATGCAATTGAGCTACTGGCCTGTCCTGCATCCAGCGTTCTTTCAGAACGCACATTCAGTGCTGCTGGAGGATTTGTCACGGATCACAGGGTGCGCCTGTCCACCGACTCTGTTGATCGACTGACCTTCATAAAGATGAACCAGTCTTGGATCACCACCAGCTACCAAACACCTGAATCTGATATAACAGACTAATTTATTTTCAAATTTCACATCCCTTCAAGACTGATGCTGATGCTGAGAGTTTGTCCTGTTATGTTGACTGACTATCCTCCTCCTCAATGATCCGATTGACGATGATAGCTTGGAAGAACATTTTTGTTTCTGGGTGCCGCCACCAGTGGCTAAGGCCCAATTTTTCAGCCCCTGTTTAACAGGGGTGTGTTATTACAATTTTTTATGCAATGCTTTGCAGCAGGGCTCATGCCTGCACTCCAACTAGAGTATCTGGGAGTGGTTGCAGTGTCGTGGCACCAGCACCAGTGGCTAAGGCCCAATTTTTCAGCCCCTGTTTAACAGGGGCGTGTAATTACAATTTTTGATGCAATACTTTGCAACAGGGCTCATTGCTGTGCTCCAAGTACAGTATCTGTGAGGGGTTGCAGTGTTGTGGCACCAGTGCCTAAGGCTCAATTTTTCTGCCCCTGTTTAACAGGGGCATGTAATTACAATTCTTGATCTAATAATTCACAGCAGGGCCCATTCCTGCGCCCACCAAGACTAACTGTGAGGCCTTACAGTGTTGTGTCAACACCACCACCACCACCACCACCAAAGGCCCAATTTTTCAGCCCCTGTTCAACAGGGGCATGCAATTACAATTCTTGATCTAATAATTCACAGCAGGGCCCATTCATGCGCCCACCAAAAGTAACTGTGAGGGCTCACAGTGTTGTGGCAACACCAACATATAAGGGGCAAATTTCAGCTGAGTATATACGGCAGGCCCCTACTTTCAAACATCCAACTTACAAACGACTCCTCCTTGCAAAAACGGAAGGATACAACAGGAAGTGAGAGGAAATCTACCCCTAGGAAGGCAAATTCTCTCCTGTAAAAGTTAATATGGGAAAAAAAGTGTCTCCTCTCCACTGATTCTTTATCACCAATTCTTGTTTCAATAAAAACCCCAAATTTTCAAAAAACATTTGTCAATAGGACGGAAAGTGAGGTGAACTGTTCTGAACAGGTGCACACTGCACAGACAGCAAAATAAATGTTACAGGGGTGATAACCCTTCCCTATGTTTTCCAAAAAGCTTAAAAATATATTTTTTGGCTGGAGCTACACTTAAACAATGTACCTGTTCAAAATTACAAACAGATTCTACATAAGAACAAACCTACAGTCCCTGTCTTGTATGCACCGCCTGTATACGGCTGTTCAGAGTATATTGGGCCTTTTTTATTTTGTGTGCGGGGTTCCCCTTAATATCCATACAAGACCCAAAGGGGCTGGTAATGGGCTGGGGTGGGGGGGGGGTGATGGGGTAGCTATGCCATTTTTCTTAGAGATTTTCATCCATATTACCGGGACCAGACATTACATTAAAGCCGCAAGCAGTTTTAAATGGCCTTTTTTCCTTTAGAAATGTAATTTTGTGCAGGGACAGTTCTAAACACGGGAAACACGTGGCACTTCACAGGCATACTTTAGACACCCCCCAGGTACGATATTTAAAGGAATATTTGACTTTTTTTTTTTCACTTTATGCATCATTAAAATGACTGCTCCAGAAAAACTGCCGTTTTTAAAACTTCTTTTTGCATTGATACATGTCCCCTGGTGCAGAACCCAGGTTCCCAAACCCTTTTTAGGACAATAACATGCAGAATAGTCATTATAATTAGCACTTTAGATTTTGAACGTTCGCATCCATTGTATTTAATAGGGTTCTAAAGTTCGTGCAAACTTTCGGTCCGTTCGCGGGTTCTGGTGCGAACCGAACCCGGGGGTGTTCGGCTCATCACTAATTCTAATAAACCTCAATAAAACCATATTGAAAGTGAAAATACTGTGTGCCGTAGACTTTACTGATTTGACTCTAATGAACACAAAAAATGTTAAGCACAGATTTGCAGGCCAACCCAAAAATTCCCATTTCAGCGCTTTGCCTCAATTGGGAATTGATTTGCTCGTCATCACTAATTATGACTACATTTCATGTGACTGCAGCTTAATCAGACCTTTTCACCGTTTGTCTCGTGTGTGATGTTGGCAGTTTTTGCTGTCCAGAAACAACAGTAGCAGCATCTTGTAGGAACAGATGGATTGGTAAATATAAACCCTCCGCCACAATTCTAGTGCTTCCCACTCTGACACTTGGCACAGCATGTCACTGATACATTGTCAACAATTCGATTCTCACACCTATAATTAAGCTGGGAACATCGCTGCACATGTACAGAACATTTGGGGGAAGAGCTATATTTAAAAGCCTGGCAGCAGAAAAGTCCTTTCCGAGTTTTTACCAAAATGAGATCAAGGTGATTATTAAAGTGACAAAACAGTTTAATGGAAACTTGCTCTTTATTTGATTGGAGCAGCTGGGAGCAGAGCTACAAGCAATAATTAGCATCTGTTAAACGGTAAGAAATTTCACAAATATAATAACTGTTTAGTGTTTTGTGTGGGGGGTGTACTAATGGGGGATTTTTTGAAAATCCTGGAGTTCTGCTTTAAGGTTTTTCACCTTAATGCATATGCATTAAGGTGAAAAACCGTCTGTGCTGCCGCTCCCCCCCCCCCCCCCTTTCCTTACCCAAGCCTGATCCAGCGATGTGCACGGCAGCAGCGGCTCCCGCCGCTGTCTCCCTCCTCATTAGGCAGCTTTATAGCAGAGCGAGCCATTGGGTTTGGGTTTCTAGTGCACTGGGCTGACTTTTCATTGGGGTACAACCTATATGCTGAAGATAGTTTGCATCTAAATGGAAGGGGTTCTTCTGTGCTGGAGGAGAGGTTTATGGGAAGGCTGGAGGAGTATTTAAACTAGGATTCAGGCGGGAGGGTAAACTAGAATTCAATCGGACAGACAGGTCAGTTAGGGATCAGACATTAATGGAGGGTGGAATGGGGATAGACGGGGGGAGGGTTATGGCAGGTGACAAGAAGGTTCCCATGTTACAAACAACCATTGGAAATTATAGTGCTATTTGTACTACTAAAAAAGATATGCAAAACACAAGAGCAAAATGTAATAATGCATTAAAGTGTTTATTCACCAACGCCAGAAGTCAAGCAAAAGTGAGGTGAGTTGAAAACTTTGGTGCATGGAGAGAAGTATGATTTAATTGGTATTGCTGAATCTTGGCTTCATCTTCACATGACTGGGCTATTAATTTTCCTGGCTATGCTCTCTTTCGGAGAGACAGGGTAAAAAGGAAAGGTGGTAGTGTGTCTCTATGTGAGAAGTGATCTTAAAGTGAAAGAGAGTATAGCTGATGGAGAGTGTGATGAGGCTGAAGCATTTTACTTTACTTTAATTTAACTACCCTGATATTGACTGGAGTAATGGCACTGCTAAAACAGTTAAAGGGCAAAAATGTATAAACCTTTTACAAGACAATTTTATGGTACAGTTCAGAGGCCCCCACTAGGAATGATGCTGTCATGGATATGCATTAATGTCTGTCTGCCATCTTACCTTCCTCCTCATGTGTTCATCTAGAGACCAGACCTCCTTCACCTGGCTTCCTTTATAATCTCCTCCCAGCCTGACTCCACCCCAGGCCCTATCACTGAACACTATATTAACCTGTGCACTGCAAGCCTGCTTTGCTGATCAACGTGTTTGTTAGGCATTGTGTGTTTGGGTTCCTGCCTGCCGTGTGCTACGTCTGTCTCTCTGTTACGTTATTGGCTTGTCCCCGACCATCCCTGTCTGCTCGTGACCCTTGACCTTCGGCTCATTCTTCGTTATCCTTGTCTGCTTGTGGCCCCTGACCTTCGGCTTGTTATTCGGTTCTCTCTATCGTGTGCTGCTGCTTCCCCTTATCCTACGGGGCGTGAGCTAGGAAACTCCAGGGGCCGCGACCTGGTCCCAGCCTGCAGCGTAACATCCTCACCACTAGAGGCCCTGGAGAAGACCAGCTGGGTCTTAGACTCCGCGCCCTGGGGAATCTTGGCTCTCGCTTCCGTTGGGATCCCGGTTGTGCTCCTCTGGTCCCGCTTTCCACAACCACCCAGTTTCCTATCCACAGAAGCCAGCCATAGGGTTCACTACCTCGCGGTGCACTCCTGTCCCCCTACGGTGTGCATCTGTCACCTGGCCACAGGTGACCCTGACAGTTTGATCAGCCATGAACCCGGCTGACATCCCGCTTCCCGCGGATGATCCATTGCAGGGCATAGTTCGCAGACTTGAGACCCAGGAATCAAATCAGACCCAGGTGATGCGATTCCTCCAGGATCTGGCTTCTCGATTCGAGCAGCTTCAGGTCTCCTTGGGAACCCCGAATCCGCAACCCCAAGTACAACCAGCGGCTGTACCTATCGCACCAGTCGCAGCCTCACACTCACTAAGATTGCCAGCTCCGTTCCGTTTCTCTGGGGACTCCAAGGCCTGCAGGGGGTTTCTCAGCCAATGCACTATTCATTTTGAGCTTCAGCCTCAAAGCTTCCTATCTGACCGGGCTAAGGTAGCCTATATAATTTCCCTCCTCTCCGGTGAAGCTTTGGCCTGGGCTGCCCCCCTGTGGGAGAGGAACGATCCGGTGGTTTCCAGTCTGTCCGAATTCTTGAAGCTCTTTCGTAATATCTTCGAAGAGCCGGCTCGGGCTTCTTCAGCGGCTAGTGCTGTCTTACGTCTTCGCCAAGAATCTAGTTCAGTGGGGCAATATGCTCTTCAGTTCCGTATCCACACAGCTGAATTGAGCTGGAATAATGAGGCCCTGGTCGCTACCTTTTTACATGGCCTCTCTGACCGAGTGAAAGACGAATTAGCGGGAAGAGCCATTCCCGTCGGTCTGGACGATGTAATTTCATTATGCAACCAGATCGACATTCGTTTTCAAGAGAGGTCCTTAGAAAAAAGACGCCAGCACTCTCTGGGTCCTAGCCAGTCTGAGCTCCCCTCCCTTCATTCCGTGGAGCATCCTCTACCTGCTGAAGAACCTATGCAGCTGGGCCGGACCAGACTAACCCCCGAAGAACGTGCTAGGCGCAGAACTCTGGGCTTGTGCCTCTATTGTGGGGGCAAGGGTCATTTTCGTGACTCCTGCTCGCTTCGTCCGGGAAACGCTCGGGTCTAATACATTTGGAAGGTGGAGTATTGGACCCAGAAACATCACCTTCTCGCCTGCTCTTGCCGGTGTCCCTTCATGTAGGCACTTCTCCTCAGTCAACCCTTGCATACCTGGATTCCGGGGCTGCCGGCAATTTCATGGATTGGAGAACTGCTTCTTCTATGAAGCTTACCCTTTCACCTCTCACTACCCCATTGGTAGTCTCGGCAATTGATGGCACTGTTCTCCCAGGGGGCCCTATTCGCTTCCAGACGCTACCCATTAGGATGTCGGTAGGGATTCTCCACCAGGAGTGGATATCCTTTCTTATTCTACCCAAGGCCTCTACCCCAGTTGTATTGGGCCTCCCTTGGCTACAGCTCCACTCTCCACATGTGGACTGGGTCTCTGGGCAGATCCTGGCCTGGGGTTCCTCATGTTTCTCGTCGTGTCTTCTCAAGGTGACCCCCAAGGAGAGTCTTCCGGTTGCTGCCACTTCTGTTTCTTCTGATCTTCCCGCCGCATACAGCGATTACCGGGATGTGTTCTGTAAAAAATCAGCTGAGGTGCTTCCTCCCCACAGGTCTTTTGACTGTGCTATTGATCTTGTCCCCGGAGCAACTCTACCCAGGGGTCGTACCTACCCTCTGTCCATCCCAGAGACCCAGGCCATGTCGGAGTATGTAGCAGAGAATCTGGAGAGAGGGTTCATCCGGAAATCCTCATCGCCTGCAGGGGCAGGGTTCTTTTTTGTTGCCAAAAAGGATGGTACCTTAAGACCCTGCATCGATTATCGGGGTTTAAATGCGGTTACTATTAAAAATCGATACCCCTTACCCTTAATATCTGAGCTATTCGATAGGTTGAAGGGTGCCTCCATTTTCACCAAGTTGGATCTCAGAGGCGCGTACAATCTCATTCGAATACGGGAGGGTGACGAATGGAAGACTGCATTTAACACTAGAGACGGGCATTACGAATATCTGGTGATGCCTTTTGGTCTGTGTAATGCTCCAGCCGTGTTTCAAAACTTTGTCAATGAAATCTTCAGAGATCTGCTGTACCAGTTTGTTGTCATCTATCTGGATGACATTCTGATCTTTTCTGAAAATCTGCTCGTCCACAGAAACCATGTCCGCACTGTACTTCAACGTCTTAGAGAGAACAATCTCTATGCCAAGCTGGAGAAATGTTCCTTTGAATGTTCTGAGGTCCTGTTTTTGGGGTGCTTTGTCTCATGTTCGGGGCTTCGTATGGACCCTGGGAAGGTCTTGGCTATCACCAACTGGCCTCTTCCTGCTAGCCTCAAGGCCACACAGCGCTTTCTTGGCTTCACTAATTATTATAGGCAGTTCATAAGGAATTACTCTTCCATTGCCGCGCCTATTATCGCTTTGACCAAGAAGGGTGTGAATGCCAGAGACTGGCCTCCCGAAGCTGTCTCTGCATTTCACAACCTGAAACAGGCCTTTGTTTCTGGCCCCCTCTTGAGGAGACCAAATCCTGGGAATGCATTTTTTATTGAAGTGGACGCTTCCTCAATGGGGGTGGGAGCTGTGCTTCTTCAAATCTTTGAGAAGAGACGCCAACCATGTGCGTTCTTCTCCAAAAAAATTTCTCAGGCAGAGAGGAATTATGCCATCGGTGATCGGGAACTTCTCGCAATTAAATTGGCGTTAGAGGAGTGGCGTCATCTCTTGGAGGGTTCCCCTCACTCCATAACGATCTTTACCGATCACAAGAATTTACAGTATCTACAGAATGCTAAACGTCTGAATCCTAGACAGGCCAGGTGGAGTCTCTTCTTTGCCCGTTTTAATTTCACGATTACCTACAAACCTGGTTCCTGCAACGGTCGGGCTGATGCGCTCTCTAGGTCATTTGACACTTTGGACGAGGAGTCCGCCCCTGAACCTGAGCCGATCATTCCCACCTCATGCATTGTTGCCCACTCTACCACCCTGAAGTCTAAAATTCCGCCTGGTAAGACCTTTGTCCCCACTGAGCTAAGAGCTAAGATCCTTCGTTGGGGACATGATTCCAAGGTGGCAGGGCATTCTGGATTCCTCCGATCCTTCCTACTCATCAGTCGTCACTACTGGTGGCCTAATCTCCGCTCAGACGTCAAAGACTACGTTAAAGCTTGTCATGTCTGTGCTCAGTCCAAATCCTCCACACAAGCTCCTGCTGGTCTCCTCATGCCCTTGCCTATTCCTAAGGAACCCTGGGCCCATATTGCCATGGATTTTATCACCGATCTCCCACTGTCTGAGAATAATACAGTCATTTGGGTGGTAATCGATCGATTCTCCAAGATGGCTCATTTTGTTCCTCTTCCTGGTCTTCCTTCTGCCCCTGCCTTGGTTCCCATTTTCATTCGAGAAATTCTCCGCCTACATGGGGTCCCTTCTCATATTGTTTCCGACAGGGGAGTCCAATTCACGTCTCGTTTTTGGAGAGCCTTTTGCAAATCCCTCAATATTGTCTTGGATTTTTCTTCTTCTTACCATCCCCAATCCAATGGACAGACTGAGAGGGTTAATCAGGAGTTAGAGGTCTTTCTTCGCACCTTTGTGTCTTCTCACCATGACGATTGGTCCTCTCTACTCCCGTGGGCAGAATTCTCCCATAACAATCATGTGAATACCAGTTCGCAGAAGACACCCTTTTTCACAGTTTATGGAAAACACCCTCAACTTCCTCTTCCTATGATCTGTTCTCCAGACATTCCAGCTTTGGCTTCGGTTCAGGAGTCTCTCAATTCCGTTTGGGGTCACGTTCATGATTCCCTCCGGGCAGCTGCTGAAAAATTCAAAGGCTTTGCCGACCGCCGCAGGCGTAAACCGCCTTCTCTTCAGCCAGGGGACAAAGTCTGGCTCTCTACCAGGAACATCAAGCTCCGAGTTCCTTCTCTGAAGTTTGCTCCACGATTCATCGGTCCATACACGGTAACTGCTAAACTGAATCCGGTTTGTTTCAAACTCCAGATTCCTAAGAGCCTTAAAATCACTAACTCCTTTCATGTTGCTCTTCTAAAGCCTTTAGTCCTCAATAAATTCTCTCGTCCTCTTCCTACCGTGGCGCCTGTCTCTGAGGATAATCAGGAGTACGAGATCAGTCAAATTCTGGACTCCCGACTCTGTAAAGGCGTTCTTCAGTACCTCGTTCATTGGAAAGGGTTTGGTCCTGAGGAGAGGTCTTGGATCACTGCATCTGAGGTCTTTGCACCTCGTCTGTTAAAGGAGTTTCATCTGAAGTTTCCCTCTAAACCTGGGCCCAGGCGGGGAAGGGGGAGGCCTCGTAAGAGGGAGGGTACTGTCATGGATATGCATTAATGTCTGTCTGCCATCTTACCTTCCTCCTCATGTGTTCATCTAGAGACCAGACCTCCTTCACCTGGCTTCCTTTATAATCTCCTCCCAGCCTGACTCCACCCCAGGCCCTATCACTGAACACTATATTAACCTGTGCACTGCAAGCCTGCTTTGCTGATCAACGTGTTTGTTAGGCATTGTGTGTTTGGGTTCCTGCCTGCCGTGTGCTACGTCTGTCTCTCTGTTACGTTATTGGCTTGTCCCCGACCATCCCTGTCTGCTCGTGACCCTTGACCTTCGGCTCGTTCTTCGTTATCCTTGTCTGCTTGTGGCCCCTGACCTTCGGCTTGTTATTCGGTTCTCTCTATCGTGTGCTGCTGCTTCCCCTTATCCTACGGGGCGTGAGCTAGGAAACTCCAGGGGCCGCGACCTGGTCCCAGCCTGCAGCGTAACATCCTCACCACTAGAGGCCCTGGAGAAGACCAGCTGGGTCTTAGACTCCGCGCCCTGGGGAATCTTGGCTCTCGCTTCCGTTGGGATCCCGGTTGTGCTCCTCTGGTCCCGCTTTCCACAACCACCCAGTTTCCTATCCACAGAAGCCAGCCATAGGGTTCACTACCTCGCGGTGCACTCCTGTCCCCCTACGGTGTGCATCTGTCACCTGGCCACAGGTGACCCTGACAGATGCCCTGGTCGAACTGGTAATCTCTAACCATGCAGAGCTTATTATTAATGTTCACATAAAAGAACATCTAGGTAGCAGTGACCATAACATGATTTCATTTAATGTTAGCTGTAAGCAACAAACATACGGGAAAGATAAAAACACAACTTTAAGAGAGCAAATTTTCCAAGGATGAGGGCTACTCTCCAATTCTTAGACTGGGAGGGAATATTGGCATTGGTGAACACAGAACAGAAATGGGAATTCTTCAAAGGGACTGTATGTGAACAAACTGCAATATATATCCCCATGGGCAACAAGGCCAATGTGGTGCCTATATTTAAAAAGGGATCAAAGTCTTTACTAAGTATCTCTAGACCTGTTAGTTTAACTTCTATAGTTGGGAAGATACTGGAGAGTTTAATAAAAGAAAAACAAAAATCTCCTGCGCTCTCGGTGTAACGTCAAAACATGGGTAGTATGGTTCCGTCTAGAGGCAAAGTCTAAAGTCTTGCAGCCCTCCTCAGAACAATGGGTGTTCATATGGCTAGAAAAAAGAAAGAAGAAAGGAGGGTGCACCGACCTAGTGCATTACCACTTAAAAGTTTTATTAAAATATGAATAAAAAGCAATAATCCTACTCACAAACGGAGCTTAGGTGTAAGCTTATCGGACAAATGAGCTGGAATTTTTTGGCACCCACCGACTGAACTTGATGACAGAGAGGGTCGGACAATACCTCAAACATCTAGAAAGCTCCGTTTGTGAGTAGGATTAGAGTTTAATAAAAGACCACATAGAATATTCTTTCCCAGCAAGAAATTATCTAAGTCTAAGTATCAGATTCATGAAAAACAGAAGTTGTCAAACAAATCAGTTTTTTTTATTTATTTATGAGGAGGTAAGCAAAACCTTGGACAAAGGAGTGTCTTTGGACGTAGTATATTTAGATTTTGCCAAAGCGTTTGACACACACACGGCTAATGTGTAAGGTTTAGGGCTCGTTCATACCGTACATGCATGAAAACTGATGGGAAAACCAACTTCAGTTTTACATCAGTTTCCATGTGGGTCAGTTATTTGCCCTATTCATGGCACTGCTGGGGGTGGCCGAGCATAGGACATCTCTCATCAGACAAACTCCGTGACTGTTCGCTTACGGTTAAGCCTGGAGTCCTTAGATTTAACGACCACTAAGATGTTCCCCCCAGGCGTATGACTTATTTTCAGCCAGGTCATGTACTGATATGAGGAGGGAAACCAAATTAACGTCCTTGCCCTCCAAGATGTCCTTCCTGTCCCTGATGGCTGGTTGGGACAAGGTGAGCAGGGAGGATGGAAGAACTTAACTCTGGCATACCTGCAGGAGGAGATGCTGTTACTGGAGCCGCGACCGAGTGGCAGGGCGCACGTCCAGAACTGTCACTCTGGTCTGGATATCAAAAATCGCTGCGGATAAGGAGGAGACCAAGAAGTGAAGCTGAAAAATGGTCCCAGAGATAGATTGCAGGGGCGCCTGCTGGGTGCTGGGCCCGGCTGCAGCTGGTGGTGGGAAGAGTAGCCTGAAGAGCTCTGCATTCCTGGCCGTGGTGGGGTAGGGAATACCCTTACGATTGAGCTCTGCTATGAGCTTGGGGATGCTCCATCCCCTGAGGGACTGCACGCTACCTCTCTCTGAGCCCACGGAGGGTGACAGAGGGGCGGATGTGAAGTCATCACTGCCGGCCTGTGACATGGCTCTGGCTATAAGACAAAAACAAGGGGGGTACAAGGGGGGTACATGTATTAGGAAAGGACGTAGAAGTAGGATAGTGAGCGAAGTGGGATACAGAAGCTTAGACAAGAAGGAAAAGGAGAAGTACAGAAAAAAGAGCAACAGGCGTAGATAAGAGTATAGATAAGAGCCGATTGTTTTCTACTGCGTAGAACCCTGTTGAGTGGAAATGTCGAAAACTCAAAAGAGTGCGTGGCAATCAAGGCGAGCCAGGAGGTGACTAGTCAGGTAACCGATAGCTCGGGTGCCTGTCTATGCGGAGCACAAACCTGTAGACCAGAACCCCAGGGCATACTGGGGTAAGAAGCTGAAGTCTGGTATGGTCTAGATAGGAATGTTGTGGTCTGTAGTTCATGACGTGTGCTTAGTCAGAGTGTAACGCAGAGACATGTGACAGTAGCTAATGCTCAATGAGCATCCCGAATAGTGTATGTGAAGTGAACGTTGGTGAAAGGGTGCTACAGGATAATATGTTAGAAGAACCCATGTATTACACACCTGACTGGCACCCTAGTGGCGAAGTCCTGGATGAGATTGAGAACTCTGTCGACCGGAAACCTGTAGTAATGCCACGTACACACTATCAGAATTTACGACAACAAATGTTCGATGTGAGCTTTTGGTCGGATATTCCGACAGAGTGTAGGCTCCATCGGATATTTGCTGCCGGAATTTCCGACAACAAATATTTGAGAGCAGGTTCTCAATTTTTCCGACAACAAAAGTTCTTGTCGGAAATTCCGATCGTGTGTATCCAAAAATTCTACGCATGCTCGGAATCATTGTACTTAATTTTTCTCGGCTCCTTGTAGTGTTGTACGTCTCCGCGTTTTTGATGTTCGGAATTTCCGAGCAACATTTGTGCGACCGTGGGTATGCAAGACAAGGTTGAGGTAACATTCGTCGGAAAAAAAATCCACGGTTTTGTTGTCGGAAATCCCGATCGTGTGTACACGGCATAAGGATGACACAAGTCCAATATATATATATATATATATATATATATATATATATACACACACATACACGTACATACTATATACATTTTTTTGGTCATTTTCCAAAAACGTATGGCAAAAAATAAAATCTTTCATGGACTCAACATGCCTCTCAGCAAATACCTTGGGGTGTCCACTTTCCAAAAAAGGGGTTATTTTGGGGGTGTTTGTACTGCCCTGGCATTTTAGCACCTCAAGAAAAGTAAAAGCTGCATATATTCCAGTATATATACCATAGTTTGCAGATGCTATAACTTTAACACAAACCAATTAATATACATCTATTGGGATTTTTATGTTTACCAAAGACACGTAACAGAATACATTTTGTCCTAACTTTATGAAGAAATTTGATTTTATTGGATATGTTTTATAACAGAAAGTATACAGTAAATATATTTCTTTTTCAAAATGTTCAGTCTTTTTTAGTTTATAACACATACAATTAAAAACCCAGTGGTGAAAATTTTCATTTGTGTACAGTGTTGCATGACTGCGCAATTGCTATTTAAATTAGCCTAGCGCTGAACAGCATGAAGGGGGTAGGACCTTCCGGAGCTTAAATTATTAATATAAATGTTTATTTCTTATTTTTTTAGGGTGAACTTTAAAGTTTGGTGTCACTATACTGAACATAAACACACTGGGGCAATCACAGGACTTTTCACAAGAAAGTAAGCAAAATGTACACTATATATTTTTTAAATCAGCAATGACATTTGACATCCCTGACCCTTTTGACATTTTCTAGACACAAGATTTCCGATCAGAAATTAAACGGAAAAATAAAAAAATAAATCATATTTACAGCACGCACAGCCCGCCCCTTACTGACAAATATAATAAGCATCATTCAGCTCTTGCCTTCCTCTAGGAAACATGCAGCTTCATCTATTGATATATGCTGTAGGTCAGCAAAGTGATCAGGAAGAATTTCACTGCGTCAGCTTAATTAGGACTCTGATTGCAGCGGGAAGATGCGACATAACTGCATGGGATGATCTCCCAGCCCAAGTCCATGAAAAGATAAATAAAATCAGAGGATGCACACAGATTAGTGGCTTCACTTAGAGCAGATGTGAACCGACCTCACTCCAGTTTACTTACTGTACAAACATCACAAGTTCTGACGCTGGTGCAGAATTCATCTTCAAGAAAAGCACTCAAGCAGCCTTTCACTTAGAACAAAATGCTGTGATTAAAACTCGCCCACTGTGGATTGAAGACTGATTGCTGTCATTCACCCACAGCTGACAATGAGGTACCAGCAGTATCTGAACAGAAAAGAAAAACGTTTTACCCTTTAGCCCGGATTCTAATTAATGCACATTTTCCTGGAGGATGACGTACTCCTCCAGATGGGCCTGAATGGGGGTTTCAGACAAAACTCAGCAGACTTATAATTTCACATCTCAAGATTCTTACCTTCTACAACCGCAATGAAAAAAAGTATTTAAGCACCAGAATGCTCTAAAATTAAAAACTCAGGCAACGTTATAGTGGCTGATTATGTATTGTTTGCATTTTAATCAGCCTAATTTAGCAACATGCAACGTAGTCATAGCCTACTGTGAACCCAAGCCCTCTTCCACAACATGCATATCCATCCCTCTACCAGCCTGGCACGGATCTATGGCACAGCCAGCACCTTTTTCTGTCCAGAAGAGGGAGCTAGAATTGTTGCTCTCAATGCCTGCAAGCTAAAGCATTATGCAAAGACACAAACTACACCTTCATCCACCAAGGGTCCTTAGAATATATTTTTAATGAGTATATATTATGATCTTTCTTGTAACTTTGTAAAAGTGGCTTTTAATGATTACCTGGAATCCATTATAATCTGTTGTTGGGCATTAATGTTCAATATACAGATTGCAAGACTTTACATTTGGTGTACATCAGATACTACAGTTAGAAATCTATTGCAACTATGGTTGAGGCTCACAATCTTACAGTTTTATTTTTTTTTAATTTTGGATATGTAGCGGGTATTTGAATTTAGGGGAGGCATCTGGGTGGTAGTGTAACCCAGATGCATGGATTGTTAGGGAATTTGGGACCATTTGTTGTTCCTGGAGGACTCTGGTGGTGTGAGGTTCCCTGCGGCCTGCAGGTGGCGTTGTTGCCCTGGGCCGGAGTTGAACCCTCACCGCAAGACTGCATCCCTTTTTGTCCTTTTCCGGCGCTTGTACAGCGGGGCGGGGAACCTGCTGTGACGCAAAGGGAGAGGAGATAAAAGGGGCGGACGCCCTGAACACGGGGTTCAGAGGTCAGAGTCAAGCCCAGGCACCTTCAGCCTGGGTGCCGGCATTCCGGAGTTCCGGGCCCAGGTGCCCTTGAGCGGGAGATGGAGTCCATCCCAGGCACCTTTAGCCTGGGGTGAGGTACTATTGAGAAGGCCTGGGGCCCGGTACCTTCGACTGGGTCCCGCAAGGGTGGAGGAATCCGAGGGGGCCCTAAAGCCTTGGGTGCCCGAGTCTGAGACAAGGAGGCCAGGGAGCATAACCCCACCGAACAGTCTGGTGCAGCATTGCCGGTGACAGAGGGGCCTCTGGTAACTCTCTTGGACGGATGTCTTCCCTCTGACAGGGGCTGCGTTTAGCGAAGGTAATTCACTTCTGTTCTACACAGTCGGTGGCAGCGACTGTGTGCCATAACCGTTGGTGACACCACAATGGTTGATTCTATCTAAGGATTGTGCCTCGACCTACTCCCCACCTATACTGAACTGTTCTTTGGTCACAACCTGTTTGTGCTAAGTGACGATTTATTGCTGTTGGAGAATAAATACGAGTTGGACCTTTTCAGTGGTGTGGAACTCCAGTTACTGGGAGCAGAGGGGGTCATTTACAGAAAAGACTTGGCTCTGGGTTATACACACGACCCGATGGTAAAATAGGTTCTGGCCTTCACCTCTATCCAAAAGAGGACATGGGCCATGGTGTATCTCATCCCTCCTCCCATACTCCCCCCCTAGACGAGACAACAAGCCGAGAAGAAGGGGTGAGAGGAGTGAGGTCGCTACATATCGAATAGTAGAGAGTCAGAATATGTCTATTTTTTTATTGTAGAGACAATCGCACTTTCCCTGTGGTCACTGGGACAGAAAGTGAGGGAAAATCTGCCCAAGGGGGGCACAGACAGCAATAAATGTTGCACCATTTTTATGTAAGCGTTTTTATTGTGACAAGAATATTTTGAATAAAAAACTTATTGTGCTATCTGAAAATTTCTTTTTTATAGGAACATACAACCGAGAGGATTACATTTAGATGCAAAAGATCGGTTGTGCTTTCAGCTTGCTAAGATCATTAAATGCTGTTTGACCTCCACAGATACAGCAAGGTCTTGGATTTTGGCGAGTGTGCATCTTGATTATCTGGTGGAAGTGGTGACTTATCACAACTGGATCATTTGTATTGGTTATAATTGGCCTACATACATCTCTTACATATCTTAAACCTCCTTTATTATTTGAGATCAATACATCTAGTGAGTGGCAGCCATGAATATATGTGAAGGAGGGACCACCTTTCAGAATTAGAAATATGAAAGAGAAGTTCCACTCCTAGCTCTACAACTTTGCTATACAAAAAGAAGTTACAAACATTCTGCCACTTCCCCACTCCAATTAAAAAAAGCCAAAAATATTTTTTGGCTGGAGTCAGGTTGTAAGGCTGCTTTCACACTGAGGTGCTTTGAAGGCGCTATTGTGCTAAAAATAGCGCCTGCAAAGCGCCCTGAAAGAGCCGCTCCTTTATCTCCAGTGTGAAAGCTTGAGGGCTTTCACACTGGAGCGTTGCACTGGCAGGACGGTAAAAAAAGTCCTGTCAGCCGCATCTTTGAGGCGATCTAGGAGCGGTGAATACACCGCTCCTATAGCGCCCCTGCCCATTGAAATCAATGGGGCAGCGCGGCCGTACCACCTGCAAAAATCGAATTCAAACAAAATCTCCACGCTAGCGGCCGAAAATTGCGGCAAACACGACGGTAAAGCGCCGCTAAAAATAGCGCCGCTTTACCGCCAGCGCACCAAGCGCCTCAGTGTGAAAGTACCCTAAATATTCTGGTGTTTTAGGAATCCAAGCTGCTTTTTGTCCCCACTCGCCAATGTCATCACGCCTGCAATGTAATCAGCGCAGGACCAGTGGCTATGTCATCAAGGTGGCGCATGGCTGCTGTGTTAGCTTGCATTCCAGTGCTGGAGCGCAGAGGATTGGGCCAGTATGTGTTAGCACTAGATTCTTCATTCGCAAAGGGCATTTTGAATTTTGTTTACTCAAACGCCCAGAGTTAGGTTCTCACAGGCTTCAGTAACGTATTTTTTTCAGATGTAGGAGCTTATTTATTTCATTTCGCTCTGCGCAGATTCTATCAAACATACACTAATGTCACCTCCTGCTCTATATCAGCTGCCACATTTTTACACAGATCTGCATGTGATTGCTCTGAACCAACCAGGAGCTGGGAGAGGCATGCAGGGAAATGGCTCCAAATTGCATACAGTCTGTGTGATTTTGGGAAAGATGCTGGCACCCTGTAGCATTGTAATGCAAACACAGTGTAGCCGTGCAATGATATGAAATTCAAGAGGCAGGCAAATATTAACTGTGCCCATTGTGTATAATCCACAGGGATTAAGGAAGAAGCACTGCCTGCATTTATTGACTATTTTACCCACTAATTAGAAGGAAAAAAACAAGAGTAACTCATTTACTGCAGATAATATTTATTTTGTATTCCAGGCAGTGCTGAGCCGCAATGCCCCACCAAACCCTCGACAGTCAGGAAAGAGCCTTTATGGACGCAGAGTATATGGAGGAGGGGGAAGGGCCGGAAACCTTCAATCACATTAATGCATTAAGATAAAGTGCTGCAGAGAGGAAACGATGAGAGCGCACTGTAAGTGTACCCTAAAGACTATGCATCGACTCTGTTCTGGTCACTGAGGATATTGTGATACACAAGCAGCAGAAACAAAATGGCAACAAAAGTATATCAGAGTTACACAGACAAAACGTTACACTGTAAGGGCTCATTCACATCCTTGTATTTTGGTAATGGCGGTTTACCTCAATGCACCTCAACACACATTACATGCGTTGCTGTGCCGTTCATTTTGAGGTTGCTGAGCACCACTACACATGGCAACACATGTGTGTCATTAGAAAGACCGGTCATGTCTGATTTTACAAGTTTTTGTCGCATTGGCAGCCCATTATTTTCAAGGGCTGCCATGACGCAACACATGTTAAGGCACAAAATAAGATGCATTAACACCACAAAAATGTAAATGGGCTCTAAAGGATATTAGTCCATAGGAGCAATACACTTTGGCTTTTGCCTGCATATAAAATAAGCACCTGGCTGCCACCATGTACACAGAGACAAGGTTGCTAAAATAGCAGCAAACACAGACAAGCTTATTTATATCAAGTAGATCCGTAAACAAAAAAATTTACATCCAGACTTTAAGAAAATGTATACTTTAGTAACAGGGAGTCTGCACAAGCCAAGCTGCATCTTGTTTGATGGCACCAAGGGAGTATCTGAGAAGACGCAGCTTCTAGTACCTGCAGGCAAACAGGCAAGGAGCAGACAATATATACCACTGCTGTTAATTTCCTCAACAGACGGGGCAGCTTCAGTCATGTGATAGCGGCAGGTAACAAGAGCATTTTACAGTGGAGCAGGAGAGCCTCCAGCAAAGATATATCAGTGCAATCAGGCAGCTGACCCCTCTACTAGTCAGGCAGAAACGTGTCTAGAACAAGACCGGCTTAGCAAGAACAGATCAGATATGGTACACCAGAGACTGCAGATCTGCCATTGTTAAGAAAATCAAGTGTAGCGCCCCCCCCCCCCATATTTGGGGGTGCTATATGGAAATTTAGAGGCAGTCTGAGCCAGTAGTTGGGCTCAGACCAATTATAGTTCAAATTGTTTGCTCTGCTCTGGGTGTGATACTGCCCGGCAGTGTTATTCTCCTTTGTCTGCAGGTGGCACTGTCACCGCCGGCACAGGCTGGATCACGGGGGTATCACAGCACCTTGGGTGTCCTCTCTCGGCAGCCGTGCAGTGGGCGTGGTCTACCCGCTGTGCATGCTGGGAGAGGGTACAAAAAGGGCAGACGCCATTTGGCGTGAGGCGATTCCAGGGGGACCCTGAGGCGTTCAGGGGGGACCTCTGGTCTGGTGAGCGTGCCTCGTGGCCCACATGGCACGAGGTGTGCGGGTGTGTTTAGGCCTCGGGCACCTTTAGCCCGAGGCTCTGCTGCTGCATCGTAGGCCCCGCTCTCCTAACAAGGGCCTACGCTTCGGAGAAGGGCCCCAGGCTGCCCATCTTTAGGAAAGGAGTTCCAGGGGAAGATCAGTCCCAGCGGAGATAGCGACGGTACTGCTGTTTCGGGGAGAGGCCTAGAGGCCTGGCTAAAGGGGGATCCATCATCTCTGACATCCGTGCTCCATCCCGGCTGCTAGAACTGCTCTTATAGGGACTATCCGGGTGAGCAATACCCACTCAGGCTTGAGTGGCGACGAGTGTGTATATATTTGGGATCTAAGTGGTGCGTGCCTGAACCTTCCCCTACATCTTCAACTTTCCTGCCTTCGCTTTCTTCAAGTTGACTCAAAAGTAACAAAAAGAATAAAGCCTTGCTGATTAGATTTTACTCGTGTGTGGACATTGGCCTCTTACCTGAATACACTGGTGTACCTAGACAACGAAGCTGAAGGATCCACTCGTGAGAGGTATTTTGCTGCAGACTAGGGATGTCCCGATACCGATACTAGTATCGGTATCGGTACCGATACCAGGCATTTCCCCGAGTACTTGTACTCGGGAAAAATGCTCCGATGCTTCAGCCGATACTTGGGCAGTCAGTGATGATCGGTGCGGCGGGGGGAGTTACAAGCACTGATCACCGCTGTATAGATTTCAATACAGCCCGACAGCTTCTCCCGACCCCCCCCCCTTCTTTTCAGCTGTTTTAGTGAAATCTATACAGCGGTGATCGGTGCTTGTAACTCCCTCCAAAGCCGCACCGATCACCGCTGACTGTCCCTGTATCCTCCTCCAGTTCCCCCATCCGTGCTGCTCTTCCCCTTCACGCTCCGTGTCCCCCCCTCCATGCTGCTGATGTCCTTCGTCTTTCCTTTCCCCCCCCGCTCCGTGTCCCCCCTCCATGCTGCTGCTGTCCTCTGTTATTTTGCTCTCCCCCTCCGCGCTGCTGCAGTCCTCAGCTCTGTGCCACCCTCCATATCCTCCTCCACTTCCCTCTGTCAGGATGGAGAGCGGAGGTAGGAGCCGCTAAACCCGGCTCCTACCTTTTCCGAATGTACAGAGTCAGTGACTGACTCTGTTCATTCATATAACTGAAACATCGTAACCTGTGTGTTTACGATGCTTCAGTTTATGAATGGAGAGGAGCCGTTGTCTCCTCTCCATTCATTTTCAGTGCAGCTGAGAAAGGGACTGGGGAATCTGTTTCCCTAGTCCCTTTCTCTGTCTCAAAGGGAAGATGTCAGAGGTCTGTTAAGACCCCTGATATCTCACCAAAGCCCCCCAACAGGGCTAGAAATAAAAAAATAAATTGCAATAAATAATAAAAAAATAAATTGTAAAAAATAAAAAATAAATACACTGAGATCATCCCCCCCCCCCCCCCCACCCACTCCAACAAAGCATTGTAAAAAAACATGACAAAAAATTGTAAAAAAAAAAAAATTGTAAAAAAAAATTGCAAGAAAAAATAAATAAAAATACTGACACATAAAAAAAAGTATCGGTATTCGGTATCGGCGAGTACTTGAAAAAAAGTATCGGTACTTGTACTCGGTCTTAAAAAAGTGGTATCGGGACAACCCTACTGCAGACCCAAAGGTAATTAAACAGTGGATTTCCATACTTAAAGTGTGAATCCGGCATAGCCGCAGGGCTGGAAGGAAAGAGAAAAGAAGGGAGGAAACCCCCCCCGGGAGCTACACAAATATTTAAAGAAAACTTTTCCTCGGTTTTCTACAATGGTAAATGCCAGCATCTTTGGGTCTTCAATTCCAACAGTGGCTGATCTGCCTTTCAGCAAGCTGATCTGATTCCTCAGTGCTCCTGGGGAATACAATCTCTTCACATGTTGCACATCCCTGTATGACCCCTGGCAGCTTCCCAGGTAAGTAGGCCACACATATCACAATTTGAATGCTTAAAATCTATACAATCTCTTTTAGATGTACCAGAAATCATGTTCTGCTAGAACTACCTCCATTATTATTCTATCTATAGCTAAGCAGGCAGGTCCTTATGCTATAAAGGAGACAACCTTTTTACCAGACAGGTGAAGGACATTCTCCAATACAGCCTCCGATGGCTTCAATACCTGTCAGGAGATTTCTCAACCCTATCAAAAACTAAAAAGAAAATGGATTATAGATAAACTTTAAGGGCTCATTTACAGATGCACTGGCATCCACACACTGTGCATGAACCATTGTTTATGTAGCTGGAGCTGCTAGGTGCTGCATGCAGACAGCCAGGCCCAGACTGGCCATAGGGCACACCGGGCATTTGCCAAGTGGGCCAGGGCCACATGTCCCAACAATAGCTGGATAATTCAGGGGTCCCCTACCACTGGGCCACGGACCATTATAGTAGGGTGACCAGACATCCCCGGTTTCAGGGGACAGTCCCCGGACCAAGTCTGTCCCCAGTTTTGTCCCCGGATTGGATTTGAACAGGGGCTGGGGCAATTTGAAAAAAATCTGAATTACACCCCCCCCCCCCGCTCCACCGCACCTACTAGCTTAGTGGGGTGTATTCGTTTCCATTATCTGTGCCCCTTTCTGATGATCATGTGCTGGTCGGAGCAGAGGGAATATTTCTTCAGTTTCAGGTGCATGCCCATTCAGCTCCACTCGCATGTTCTTCTGCCTTGGCTCAAGTCCCGGCCAGCCGCCTGCCTGCTTATCTCCTTGCCTTCCCTGGCGGAGTGATCTTCCTCCGCTCCCCACCCAGTAGTAGCCAGGGCCCGGAGAGTAAGACTTGAGAGGCTGTGAGGCGGGCGGCGACAGGCAGAGAGTCGCTGATTGCCGCCATTACTAGTAAAAAAAATTAAATATGTCCCCGGATTTCATTCTAAAAATCTGGTCACCTTACATTATAGTGCATCACAGTGTGGAGGACCGACTCCGTGCATATCCCGTCAACCACCCCCGCAAACAACCCCCCCGGGCTGCTCAGTCCAAAATGCCCGGGCCTATTTTTTGTACAGCCACTTGTCCCAATTTGACAGACATGTGGGTGTGAGTAAAGGGCCATGAATACACACTGTTTGCACTCGGGCTGCTCACCTGCACCTTCACGCCTGTCAAATTAGGGCAAGCAGTTGTGTCCGTGCACCCACTTCACCCCAATAGACGTACAGGCCTCAGTGCTGGTGTAAATGAGGGCTATTGGTCAGGACCATTTTGAAATTTTCACTTAGTTTAGGGCACCAAAATCTTTTGCTGAGAACAGACAGAGCAGGAAGCCTACATATGATTTCTAGGAAATGACAATGACCTCTGATCAAGAGATGTTGACCTTCAGTCCTAATCCTTTAGATGACAGCTACAGTATGTATGTGAATTTTTTTTCAAAGGATTTGTATATTGCTGAGTATTTTTTCACAATACAAAGAGGATACTATTCAAAGGCAGATATGTTCGGACCTATGCAATATGAAATCATACCAGATTCATTGTATAACATTGTAATACCCAATAGGAACTCGATTTTATATAAAAGTGGTTAGATGAAGGAATGGTGATTGGTTGCTCTGCAATGTGCACTGCCCTGTAAATGTAACAAGGACAGAATCTATGCAGAAGAGCTGATACCACTGGGAGAATATTCCCCTGGAGGCTGCGTGAACGGTTGTCTATTTATTCCATAGACAACAATGATAGAATATAGGTCACACAGGTGCAAAATGTCCTTGAATTGGAACTGTGCAGAACATGAAAAGTGGCTGGCCGAGCCCATTATTCAATTTTTCTCCAGCATAGAAGCCATCCTTGTGTATAACATAGGAGTGCAGCCAGAACAACACATATTCTTAGAAATTCAATATAGCGGCCTTGATGGAACCCAGGGCCCCAACCGAAAGGGCACCTGAGAGTGTCATGAAAATTAATGGATGATTATTTTGGCACACGCAAGGCACCTGATATCCAAGAGCTAAAATTAGAGCGTTAAAAATATTTTTACCTAAATAAGTCCTCTGTGTGTTCACACATTGCGGAGAGCATCTGCCAGATGAAACTCAATTTGTGGAAACATGTGCGGGGAGCATAATGTGCAGCTCAGCACAGGAACAAAACATACTGTGTGCCATGCACTATCCAGCAGGATGCTGTTAAAGGGAAACTCAGGTCTAAGGAGATAAACACATTTTCAAGCAGATACGTATAATGGCTGCTAGCTATGCATTCTACTTTTCTGTGGAGCTGCTTTTTCTTTCTGTTGGTATAAAACATGCTGTACAGTTGGGAGAAACAAATTCCCATTTCTTCATCCTGCACTTCATTCTTTTATGGGCTCAAATAGTAGCTTTTCAATACCAAGAATCGTCTATTGTGCCATGCCAAGCAACCGCCTTCAAACATCCCTGGGATAAAGCATCATGCTGTGGAAACACTGCGCCCTTGAAGAAGTATAAAAAAAACTGCTGCCACCTTTATATAATTATCACTCCTTAGTTTTATCAGTGAAGTGCATACAATGATACAATGTTTTTACAAATGTATTTAAATATCAACTACATATCAAACTGAAGTGTCCTGAGTCCACCAATCTTCAGTTTATTCGATAATTCGGCTCCAAAAGAGGAAAAAAAAATGTGGTCCAATATCCCATGTGCAGTGCCGTCACTAGGGTTGGTGTCACCTGGTGTGGAAAAACATGTTGTCACCCCCCCTCTTGTCTATCCTGCCCAGCACCCTGCAGGCAGCACATGGTTCCAGGCCCCAAACCGGCCCCTGTATATGATAGTATAGGGCAGGTTGAGGTGGTATTGGGCAGATTAGGTTGGTATAGGGCAGGTTTGGGTGGTATAGGGCAAGTTAGGGTGATATAGGGCAGATTAGGGTGGTATAGGGCAGATTAGGGTGGTAAAGGGGAAGTTTGGGTGGTATAGGGCAGGTTATAGAGTGGTATATGGCAGGTTAGGGTGGTATAGGGCAAGTTGGGATGGTATAGTGGCAGGTTGGGTGGTATAGTGGCAGGTTGGGGTGGTATAGGGGCAGGTTGGGATTATATAGTGGCAGGTTGGGATAGTATAGTGGCAGGTTGGGATAGTATAGTGGCAGGTTGGGGTGGTATAGGGCAGGTTGGGGTGGTATAGGGCAGGTTAGGGTGGTATAGGGCAGGTTAGGGTGGTATAGGGCAAGTTGGGGTGGTATAAGGCACGTTGAAGTGGTATAGGAGCAGGTTGGGGTGGTATAGTGGCAGGTTGGGGTGGTATAGGGCAGATTAAGGTGGTATAGGGCAGATTAGGGCAACCTCAACCCTTCCCTTCTTCACTCTGCTACTGATGGTATTTATGACAAAATTGCACCCCTGTCCTGCCCAGACCCAACCACTTCCATCTACAACACCACGTTGTCATCATCCCTAGATGTTCTTGCTCCTCTTTCTACACACAGAACCAGGCCCCATCTGCCACAACCCTGGAAAACAGACGACACCAGAAGTCTCAAGAGACGCAGCCGTGCTCTTGAGCGTGCATGGCGTGAATCTAAATCCCTGCAAGACTTTACCCTCTACATATCTGCTCTTCACAAATACAACTCCTGCCTCCACACTGCTAAACAAACCTACTACAATACTCTCATCAAAACCCTCTCATCCAAAACTTGTCAACTCTTTTTCCTTACTTTACCCCCCACTGCCCCCACCCATCAACTTGCTTACCGCTCAACAGATTGCCAACCATTTCAAAAGTAAAATCGACACAATTCACAAGGAGATATTCAGCATTCAAACTCATTCCCTACCCAACACAACAGGTCCAACACCACACTCAATACTCTCCTCCTTTTGCCCAGTTATCACTGATGAAGTTGATAAACTCCTCTCCATGGCCCACCTCACTACCTGTCCCCTGGACCCTGTCCCCTCTCAATTACTGTGACCACCTTCCCACTCTATCCTCAGCTCCCTAAACCACATCTTCAACCTCTCCCTCTCCTCCGGCACCTTTCCTTTCCCGCTCAAACATGCACTGGTTACCCCCATACTTAAAAAAACCTCACTAGACCCCACCTGTTTGAACAACTTAAGACCCATCTCCCTGCTCCCGTTTGCCTCCAAGCTCATCGAACACCTTGTCCATGACCGAATGCGTCGCTACCTCTCGGACAACAACTTTCTCGACCCCCTACAGTCCGGCTTCTGCCCACAACATTCTACTGAAACTGCCCTACTAAAACTCACCAATGACCAACTAACTGCTAAAACCAATGGCCATTACTCCATACACATACTCATACTCTTAGACCTCTCTGCTGCCTTTGACACAGTTGACCAGTGCGCCGCCCCTCTCTTCCCTGCACCGTCACTCAAGTCAACAATACATGAATGTATTTATTGTCACCAGCGCCGGCGCCACTGCCGCCAACTATTCAGATGGCCGTCCCCCTGGCGAGTGCCGGCCATCTGAATAACAGCAGTTGGTTGGTTTTTGGAAGCGGCTCTGATAGGCTTCCCGATTACAGCCTGTGGGCTGTAATCGGCTTCCAAATAGTTAACCAGGGGACGCACGGGCTGTGCGTTCCCTGGTTAACACTGATACGCCTCTCAGCCAATCAGGTTCACTGGGTCTGGTTACTGGTAACCTGATTGGCTGTTGCGACATTGAGGGCGGGAGAAGACATCGAGGACGGAAGAAGACATGAGGGAGCAGAGGGAGCGTGGAGGAGGACGGCGCTGACCTGAGGAAGGTAAGTGCCAGGCTGGGGAAAAACTGGCTGTATTTGGGGACAAAGTGGCTGCATTTAGGGAGAAACTGGCTGCATTTGGGGGGAAACTGGCTGCATTTGGGGGAAACTGGCTGCATTTGGGGACAAACTGGCTGCATTTGGGGACAAACTGGCTGCAATTGGGCACAGTGGCTGCATTTAAAGGAAACTGTGGCGACAATTGATGGTTTTTTTTTCAGTTTCTTCGCGCCCCCCCCAAAAATTTTTGAGCACCAGCCACCATTGCAGTTGACCACCTGCTCCTCCTCAGCAAACTACACTCCCTTGGCCTCCGTGATTCTGCTTTATCCTGGTTCTCCTCCTACCTATCTCAGCGTACTTTCAGTGTCACTTACAACTCCATCTCCTCCGCTCCGTCCTTGGGCCCCTCCTATTCTCACACAATACCTCTTCCCTGGGCCAGTTGATAACCTCCCATGGCTTCCAATACCACCTCTATGCCGACGACACCCAGATCTATCTCTCCACTCCTCAACTCACCCTCTCGATCTCCTCACGGATCTCAAACTTACTGAATGACATATCGGTATGGATGTCCCACCACTTCGTCAAACTCAATCTTTCTAAAACTGAGCTTGTTTTATTTCCTCCTTCACAGCCCCCCCCCCATGATTTACCATTAATATCAACAACATAACCATTGGTCCCTCCACACATTCCAGGGTGTTGGGTGTAGACCTTTACTCTGACCTCTCCTTCAGTTCCCCACATCCAATCACTGGCTAAATCCTGCCGCCTTAAAGGGGTGTTCCGGCCTGTGACGGGAAAAAAAAAATTAAAAGCCAGCAGCTACACATACTGCAGCTGCTGGCTTTTAATAAATGGAGACTTACCTGTCCTGCAGTCCCTCGATGTCGGCACCGCAGCTGATGTTTCCCATCAGCTGTCGGGTGCTTCCGTCGCTTCCGTCGCCATTGCGGGTTAGGGGGCTTCACGCCGGGAACCCTACTGCGCATGCGCGAGGCCCGCTCCTCCCTCCTATTAGCCCGGCGGCCAGGGGAGGAGGGAGCCCTGCAGTGACTCCAGGAAGTGGGAAAGGATACCTTTCTTTGACAGGTATCCTTTCCCCCCCTCCCCCTGAAAGGTGCCAATTGTGGCACCGGAGGGGGGAGGAATACGATGATGGAAGGAGCCCCGGGGGGTATTTAAGCAGACCACCCACAGTGGTCTTTGTCAGTTCCAGTGCGCAGTAATACGTCACCAGGCCGACTCTGCCAGCTCACTGTATGTTCGTGAGTCTGTGTATTCGAATTCCAAGGTGTTGCAGTTCCCTGTTCGTAGTTTTCGTTCCGTGCTCTGTCGCAGGTAGGATTCATAAAACCTTTCTCCTACCAACGAACCGTTGTGTTTCATGTTCCCCATTCTTAAACTGTCGTTATTGTATGTCGTAGGTTCCTTTGCCTTGTCCCCCACCGCTTTGTAGACTTACTGTTTCATTCGCATGTATTTGTACCTAGTCGGTTTCTCAAGTCATTACCACCCATTCGTAATATCCTACACCCCATTCGAGTCCAGTCGCATCGGCGACGTAACGACTCGCGTCAGCTCCATCCATACACTCTACAGGCCGGTTCGTAAAGTCAGAGCAAAACAGGAAAAGAAGATTTTTCTGGATAGCAGCACTCCAAGATAAAAAGCCTTCATTTCAAAAGTCCAGGAATCCAAAACACACACTGCACATCAAGACACACCGATCAAAAATGAGCTGACGCATTTCACATCAAATGATGCTTACTCATAGCTCATTTGATGTGAAACGCGTCAGTTCATTTTTGATCAGTGTGTCGTGATGTGCAGTGTGTGTTTTGGATTCCTGGACTTTTGAAATAAAGGCTTTTTATCTTGTAGTGCTGCTATCCAGAAAAATCTTATTTTACTGTTTTGCTCATTCTTGCATTGCTTGCACCCTCGGTTGCTGGGAGGAGGTCATTTGGAGGATATCTACACCTGAGTGGCTCCCTTTTCCCTCGTATAAAGTCAGGTCGGCGGCACAAACAATTTGAATCTACGCTATTCACTCACTCTTCAACCCATTTCGAATCTAGTCGCATCAGCAGCACAATGATTTGGATCCTCATCTCTACATTCCACACCATTCACTCACTCTTCAGTCCGATCCGAATCTAGTCGCATCGGTGCCACAAAGATTCGGATCCTCAGCTCTACATTCCACACCATTCACTCACTCTTCAGCTCGATCCCAATCTAGTCGCGTCGGTGGCACAACAATTCGGATCCTCGGCTCTACATTCCACAAATTCAGGCGCACAACATACACATCTCACTTCATCTATTCATACGTTTGTTGCGGTCGGTCATTCCTACATATTCAAGTCTGCTATCCTTGTTTTCGCCTTCCTGATAAGGCTATTTTCTTGCAATTGTTGTAAGCACATCTTCAGTAGATCTCAATTCGGCCACTCGTCGTCTCCAGTGGCACATCGGCCATTCATCGTTTTCTCTGTCATTTCTCCTTTAGGTCAGTTGAGTTCAGGTTGGTTCTTCCTGCACCAGGTTTTGGACGGTATTTCCTCAGGTAAAAAACAAACAAACAAAAAAAATGCACACACCGACGATAGGGCTTGCACCTTCACCAAGGGGCCAGCCAAGACCAGCCCTACCATGGGACCCAATGGGACAATGGTTCCAGATGGCATTTTAAGAGGGGAGGCTGTCCGGCCGGCAAGAAGTTGTCAGGAGTAGACTAGTACTGTACTTGGGCTCCGTAGTAGCCACCTGGAATCCCGGATCAGTCAGCAGAGCAGGGCGGATGCTGGTCGGCTGTGCGCTGCTTCCTGCACTGGTTGCTAGAATCGCCTGCCGCCCGGCATCTAGCAACCAGTGACATCAGAGGCCGCGGCCGCCGCAGCAGTCAGTGCGCTCAGCCACTGCACAAGTTATTTGTTCCACCCACCCACCTCTTCCATCTTCCATCTCCAGCGTGAGGAAAGGGAGGGTCTGAAGAGAGCTGCCTGTGTGGCTGTGCCTGTGACAGAGTGTGAGCTGAGCCTGAGCAGCCTGCACAGCACCTGCCTATCTGAAGAACAAGGTGGGTACAACTTCAAGTGATCTATAGTGACAATTGTAGCAGGCAAGTGACAATCCGCAACGTGTGGCAGGTGGCTATCCGCAACATGTGGCAGGTGGCTATCCGCAATGTGTGGCAGGTGGCTATTCGCAACGTGTGGCAGGTGACAATCCGCAACGTGTAGCAGGTGACAATCCGCAACGTGTAGCAGGTGATAATCCGCAACGTGTGGCAGATAACAATCCGCAACGTGTGGCAGGAGGCAATCCGCAACATGTGGCAGGTGGCAATCCGCAACATGTGTCAGATGACAATCCGCAACGTGTGGCAGGTGGCAATCCGCAACGTGTGGCAGATGACAATCCGCAACGTGTGGCAGGTGGCAATCTGCAACGCGTGGCAGATGACAATCCGCAACGTGTGGCAGGTGGCAATCCGCAATGTGGCAGGTGACGTGGCAATCCGCAATGTGTGGCAAGTGACAATCTGCAACGTGTGGCAGGTGGCAATCCGCAACGTGTGGCAAGTGGCAATCCGCAACGTGTGGCAAGTGACAATCCACAACGTGTGGCAGGTGAAGTGGCAAGCAGCCATCTACCTGGCCTTTTATGGCTTCTTACATCCGAGCGAATTCACCGTCACCGGCCCCAGCTGTCAGGTACTACGCAGACGCCATCTGACACGCCGTCAAAATCACTTCATCCTGCACCGCAGAGTGTCCAAAATGCAACAGTCCGGTCCTGGGTTAGATATCATGCTATTCCAGACTCAACGCCTGGTGCCCAGTGGGCCGTGTCCATTCTAGCCCAATTTTTATCTCATCTGCCCAAACTAGCCCATTGCTACCTTCCCTTACCAACCCTCTGAGTGGTAGCAAGTTCACCAGACACATTAGGATTCTCTTGCTTAACTTAGGCCTTGACCCTGGCCGCTATTTTGGACATTTCTTCCAGATCGGAGCAGTGTCAGCAGCATCACAACACGGGGTACCGGACCATGTCATCAAGAAGATGGGCAGGTGGAAATCCGCTTGCTTCGCTTGATACATTCCAAGTCCTCAAGCAGAAATGTTGCAAGCCTTCAGTAAGCTTGCTCAGTAGTACGTTACCAGCTCAACAAAATAATTACCCTTCCTATCCAAGTGTTTTGCCCCCTTCTCTTGGCATACCATTCAGCCGACCAGGTCACACTTCAGGTCTACTTTATGTTGTTAGTCTTGTGGCGTGTTTATGTGGTTCACATCTCACCCGGTCATAGGGCTCCGTTCATAAATAGGAAGGCCAGTATGGTGCCCTGAAATTATGGGGGGAGCCCGGAGGGTATTTAACCAGACCACCCACAGTGGTCTTTGTCGGTTCCAGTGTGTGGTACCCACCCATTCCCCTTCTCAGGGCACTTCTCTTGAAAACACATCCTCTCTTCAACCATCCACTCACTTATCTTGGGTATGCCCCCTACTCTTGGCATACCGTCCAGCCGACCAGGCCCCCCTTAGGACTACTGTATGTTGTTAGTCTCGTGGCATGTTTATGTGGTTCACATCTCTCCCGGTAATAGGGCTCGGACCATAAAAAATTAAATATATATGTATATATATATATATATATATATATATATATATATATATACACACACACACATACACACACACACACACACACATAAAAAATACATTTTTGTAGGAGGGTCGAATAATATTTTTTTAGGGAATAGTTTAATTAGATTGTTTATTAGTTATTAGTGATAGTGTAAGAATTAATATGTGAATATTTGCTTTTTTGCAATATATGTGATGAAGATATTGAATAGATGATGTCTTATGATTTATTGTATTTGTATATATTTCAACCTTTTTTAATTTTGTGTGCACATTGGACATTTGGGGAATTTCACCACTACTTTATGGGCTAGTAATATGGCTGGCTTCATTTCGGTACCATTTCGGTACATGCAGGGTTAACTTTCCCAGAGGGATATCTATTTAAGTTGGGTTTCCATGTCGTACAGTTTAGCCTTTTGAGGATGTCCACAGTCCGAAACACATTAGGGCGATACTGCACGGCAACTGGAAGTGATGTGTTGAACGTGGCGAGAGCCAGGACTTGGTGAGACGCCAGCAAGCCAGCTCACTGATGGGTAGCGTGGAGGCTGAAGGCCATTTTGATTCTCAAACAGCTCAATGCTGTGTTAGTGGGCTGTTTTTTAAATACATGTTTATGAGTACTTTTATTGGGCTATGAATAAATTTTAAGTGTGTTTACGGTATTGTACTATTGGAGCTTCTTCTTTTCCATGGTAGCAGCTTGGTGGAGTAATGTGGAATGGGTATATAGTTTGATGGAGAAAGATTGAAAAAACATCGGGAGCCAGCCTATGATATTACATTTTGTATGGCGATCCTTTGTTATGAGAGGCATGGCCATCTGGTGAGTGAGACTGTGTGCTGGAGAGCAGTGATCACAAGCACGTGGGATATTGGAGCAAGCTTTTTTTCCCACTTTGGACGCTAATTATTGAGCACAATCTACACACTGTTTAATGTGTGGTGGACTCAGTACACTTGAGTTGGAGGGGACCATTTCTTGTTGATATTTAAATATATTTGTAACGATACAGCATCATTGTGTGCACTTCACACTATAGAGGTGGGGTTGATTAATTTTGATATGTTTTTTTTCCACTGTATTTATATTTTCACATGTTGGGTAAAAAATTATTTGGAGTACATAATATTGATTGACGCCCCCTTAAGTCAATATTTTACAGATAAAATATGAAAAAGAAAGTATTGCCATTCTGGTGTTAGAATTGTTTCTCCTGACACTTACCTGAACTTTGTATATGGCCAAAAAAACTCTGCCACTATCCCACAGTTCCTTGAACATGAAACTGACAGAAGAAATTTATGTCATTCACCCCCGATTTTTATTTCCACTCTTCTAGTGTCTAAAGCAGGCATTCCCATATGACCCCCTTTTTTTCACGAATATGTGCATTTTAAAAAAAAATTAGTGTCTATATCCAGATAATTAAACGTTTTTTATCTGGTGTCTTGTTTCCAACTTTTTTTTTATATACAGTATACAGTGGGTAAAGAAAATAATCAAATAGCTTCCACTTCTTAATAGACTTCATTGTGCTTCTAGACATTGATAAAGCCTTTGCAATTTTTTGTATCCATCCCCTGACGTGTGCCTGTCCACAACTTCATCCTGGAGATCTTTTGACAGTGCCTTGCCACCCATAGTTGTTTGCTTCAGTTGCACTACCAGAGACTGAAATGCTCCAGGAAAGCGCTTTCCAGGCTGAGCTAATCAAAATTACCACAGCTGATCACAGTTGAAAGTCAAATGGCTTTGTGTGCCATTGAGAAGGTGATTAGCTACACCTGATTGAGTTTACAAGTTATTTTTAGGGGGGTTACCTTTTTCCAACTCAGTGATTCTGTTTTTGATTTTTTTTTTCTGACATGTTGGTGTATATCTTTCACTTGGATGGTATGAGTAAATACAGCTGGATAAAACAAAAACCGTGTGGGTCTTCATCTCAGGCGGCAAAGCAGCAAAATGTGATTTAGAAGGGGGGGGTGATTTTTTTCTATACTTAAATGCTTTATGCACATGTAGCGGGTATGTACTTTCCGGGTGTAATTTGAACTTGGCAGAGACATCAGTGATGTGTAATTCCCTGCAGCCCAGCAGGTGGCGCTGTCGCCCTGGGCTAAGGGTTGAATCATTGCTGTGTGCCGGGCCTCCTTTTTGTCCTCCCTCGGCAGCGGTATGGTGGGGCGGGGAACCCGCCGTGCTTGCTGGGAGAGGGTATAAAGGGGCCGGCCATCTTTGTCACGGGGTCAAGTCCCAGGCACCTTCAGCCTGAGGGCGGTGGTTCGTGTCGGTCCTCTAGGCGGCCTAGGCCTAGAGGATGTCCGGAGGTCGTGTTCCATCCCAGGTACCTTTAGCCTGGGGTGAGGTACTCGAAAGGAGGTCTGGAGCTCAGTGCCCAACACTGAGTTCCGCGAGGGAAGGAGATCCTAGGGAACCCAGGGGTTGGGAACCCGAATCCAGAAGGCGTAATGGACCGGGGGGAGCTCCTCTCTTGAAGACCTGGTGCAGCATATTGCCAGTGATGGGTGAGCCTCTCATCGGAGACCGCCAGGAAGGAAATTCCCCCTCGCTCGGAGACCGCAACCCACTTTCAGGGAGGAAAGTGGAGAACGCATTGTGTCTGGGCCTACTCGCATCCACACCTCCTTTTCTGTTCTGTTTCTACAAGGGAGTTTAACTGATTGTGTTCATTCGAGAAGAATAAAGGAGTGTTGGACTTTAATGGTGTGGGGCTCATTTCCTGACAGACATTGTTCAAGGTAACTCTCGGTGGAGGCTCCAGGTGCACAGCACTGACCCGAAGGTAAAAGAACTTTGCTTACACCACACTGACACCTGGGGTGAAGGCCTGGCGTGGTGTCCCCGCTCTCTCCCTCTAAGGTACCCCTAGACAAGAGACAGACGAGCTGAAGACAAAGAGGGGAGTGAGGAGGGCGCTACACACACTAGCATTTAAGTTAATAGTGTTAATAGTGTTATCCTATGTGTCCATGCACACTATTTTATGCTAGAAGCATTTTTTAAGCTTTAGCATTTAGGAGCAATGTTTTTTGTAGTGTTTTTGGGAGCGTTTTTCTGGCAGAAAAAGAACACTAAATGCTCCTAACAGCTTTTTTCAAGCTGTTTTTTTTTCCCACCATGTACTGTAAAAATGCTAATAAAACACTAATGCCCCTAAAAGCTTCTAAAACGCTACTACAAGCTGGCCCAAAAACGCTATTATCAGCATTTTCAGCCAGCGTGCTTTTTCCAAGTGTTTTTTGAGCTTATAAGAAACGCTAGTGTGCATGTAGCTTTAAGAATCTGGTAAAATAAGGAAAGTACACAGATAATTACATATAGCAGAGTGTATAATATATAAAGTTTAGCAGATTTCCAGTTGATATATACAGCATATGTATTGGAGCAAGGTTCAGTCTCTTTATGGAGTTCCCCTTTATGTGCGTTAGTGCACACTCTACACCCCCTGAACAGTACTGCAGTGAATGTTCTGGCAACAGCTGGTGATCGGCCCCTGCAGTCTACAGATAAGCAACACGCAGTCTGATGAAATCTCCCAGGGCCTCTGTAGTGTTAAACTTTATACATATAATAGAATAGCAACCGATGACTGCAAGGGATCTTATTCCTCACTGGCCTCTTTCTTCTTGCTTGCAGTATTTTACCATTGCATAGCATTTGAATACTGCAACGCCTGTCAAAGTCTCTGACAAGAGAAGTTTTTAGGCTCTCAGGTGAATAATAATGAAAGAAAGTATGAACGTAATCAGCAGAAAAAAAATCTCTGCTGTACCAGTTTTTTTACTTCTGTATCCAAGAACGACAACGTACAGTGTCATGGTGCTGCCTATGAATAAAAGTATAGGCATCGTATTAGAAAGATCACACCACACTAGGGTGACCACATTTTTAAACTACCATTCAGGGACACCCCCCCTCCCAAAAATCAGCTTTTGCTGTAACGAATCACAGCACAGTGATTGGACACAAGAGGTGGGATTTATGATTTCTCCAATCACAAGCAGGGGGTGGGGATTGTGCTTCTCCAGGCATTCCCGGCCAGGACAAGTAATGTCAGTGAGTAAAGCGGCGATGTGGCAGCCTTTTTTGGGGGCATCAGATTGGCCTGGGGGGTGGCTGTGTCAGTTTCATTCTGGGACACTGTATTGTCCTGGAATGAAGGTGCCCGGGACAGATCTGAAAAATGCGGGACTGTCCCGGGCAATCCGGGACACATGGTCACCCTACACCACACAGTCTTTCCAGCAGCCCTCCTCCCTGATTTAAGCTCTCCAGGGAAACTGGGAAACACTTTACCTTTCATCAGGCTCAGGGGACACAGCCAATCAGTTGATACTCTTCAATTTTCATCCAGCATACCTAGATGCTTGTATCATTTTCTGAATATGCATGATCCTGAACCTGAGAAAACTCAGACCAATATTTACAGTTTACAGCCATCTTAGGTTCTTAGAGAGGAAAGGTGACTAGCACAGAATCATTTGACAACAGGCTGCAGACCCACCCAGAAAGGTCTGCTGAAACTGGTAGAATGAAAGCCAGACTGAGGATGAATCGAGGATACTTTTAGACTTTCATACTACAGTATTTGTAGCTGTTGACTAGGCCAGTGGAGGCCTGTAATGCACACACAGTGCTCTGGATGGACGGTGGTCTGAGGGGAGGCCTCAGGCCTGTATTTGTAATTAGGGATGAGCCGAACACCCCCCGATTCGGTTTGCAGCAGAAAAAGTTTGTGCGAACACCGTTAAAGTCTATAGGACACGAACGTGAAAAATCAAAAGTGCTAATTTTAAAGGCTAATATGCAAGTTATTGCCATAAAAAGTGTTTGGGGACCCAGATCTTTGCCCCAGGGGACATGGTCAATACAAAAGAAAGTTTTAAAAACTAAAGTTTTTTCGGGAGCAGTGATTTTAATAATGCCTAAAGTAAAACAATAAAAATGAAATATTCCTTTAAATATTGTGCCTGGGGGGTGACTATAGTATGCATGTAAAGTGGCACAGTTTTCCCGTGTTTAGAACAGTCCCGCAGCAAAATGACATTTTTAAACCAAGCACCGCCTTTAGTATTTCTAAGGGAGTAAATTTTTGATTTCACTCCTCACTACCTATAACTTATATATCACTATATATATGTGTAACTTAATTATATAGCTTGGTTTTCAGGGTCCCGTACGCGGCTAGGCTCCCAAAAAGTCTCACACATGTGGTATCCTCGTACTCAGGAGAAGCAGCAGAATGTATTTTGGGGTGTAATTCCATATATGCCCATGGAATGTTTGAGCAATATATCATTTAGTGACAACTTTGTGCAAAAAAAAAAAAAAAAATCTCTTTTCCCCGCAAATTGTGTCAAAATATAAAATATTCCATGGACTTGACATGCCTCTCAGCAAATAGCTTGGGATTGTCTACTTTCCAAAAAGGGGTCATTTTGGGGGGGGGGGGAGGGTTTGAACTGTCCTGGCATTTTATGCACAACATTTAGAAGCTTATGTCACACATCACCCACTCTTCTAACCACTTGAAGGCAAAGCTCTTTCTGACACAAATTACTACAAAGTCCCTACAGATTAAAATGGTGGGTGTTTCATTTATTTTTCACACAGTATTTGCGCAGCGATTTTTCAAACGCATTTTTTGGGGAAAAACACACTTTTTTTCATTTTAATGCACTAAAACACACTATATTGCCCAAATGTTTGATGAAATAAAAAAGATGATCTTAGGCCAAGTACATGGATACCAAACATGACATGCTTTAAAATTGGGCACAAACGTGCAGCGGCGACAAACTACATACATTTTTAAAAGCCTTTACAGGTTACCACTTTACATTTACAGAGGAGGTCTACTGCTAAAATTACTGCCCTCGATCTGACCTTTGCAGTGATACCTCACATGCATGGTGCAATTGCTGTATACATATGACGCTAGACCGACGCTTGCGTTCGCCTTTGCGCAAGAGCAGGGGGGGACAGGTGTGCTTTTTTTATTATTATTTTTTTTCTTTTTTCTTTTATTTTTAAACTGTTCCTTTCATTTTATTTTATTATAATTTTTATTGTTATCTCAGGGAATGCAAATATCCCCTATGATAGCAATATGTAGTGACAGGTACTCTTTTTTGAAAAAATTGGGGTCTATTAGACCCTAGATCTCTCCTCTGCCCACAAAGCAACTGACCACACCAAGATCGGTGTGATAAAATGCTTTCCCAATGGCGCTGTTTATATCAGGAGAAATCAAAGTCATGAAATGCTTGTAGCTTCCGGTTTCTTAGGCCATAGAGATGATTGGAGCCATTCTGGTCTCTGATCAGCTCTATGGTCAGCTGTCATAACCATGGCTGCATTCTCAGGTTCCCTTTTGGGACAGGAGAGCCAGAGAAAACCATGGAAGACCGTGGGGGGGGGCATTCCCTCCCACTGCTTGTAAAAGCAGTCTAGAAGCTAATTAGCCATTAGGATTGCTTTTACATGAAAGCCGCCCGCTGGCTGAAAAGAATGATACCAAGATGATACCTAAACCCACAGGCATCATTCTGGTATAACCACTCAACGTCCAGCAACATACCAGTACGTTGCAGGTCCTTGTTGGGCATATATTGTAATCTTTTTTTTCATGCAGCCTGTGGACTGAACGAAAAAAAAGAGATTGATCGGTTGGTATGCCCACCATTAGAGTACCTCCCTTCATCCACTTACTTCTAATGATGGGCATACATGCACCATTTTGTAATATATATATGTCGAAGCATGGGGGCATCCGCCCCAAAAGTTAGGAGCAAATCGCTTCTCCACCCCTGCTGCCCCCATGCTTCGGCACATATGCTCTTTTTTTAACTGTGGTGGTGAAATCACCTCCTACAGCGCTGGAGTCACGGCTTTATGTATGGGAGCAAACGCTGTTGCTGTCAAGATAAATAAATCCGCGCTGCAGCTGAATGGCGTACCTGAAAACAAAAAAATGGTTAACAATAAAACACAGTAAACAGTAAAGTATAAAAAAAATTACATACCTGAAAAGCAAACATGATAAAACATAACAATAAAACATGGCAGAATAGAATACAGAAAAAAAGAGCAGAACAATAGAGAGAGAAGAGAGAGAGAGAGAGAGAACAATAAAATGACAACAATATATTTTTTTGTGTTTTTTTTTTCCTGTTTTTTTTTTTTTACACTTTTATTTGTAACTGTAACTCTAATGCCGCGTACACACGCTCAGAATTTCCGACAACAAATGTTTGATGGGAGCTTGTTGTCAGAAATTCTGACCGTGTGTAGGCTCCATTGGACATTTGCTGTCGGAATTTCCGATAACAAAAATGTGAGAGCTGGATCTCAAATTTTCCGACAACAAAATCCGTTCTCGTAAATTCCGAGCATGTGTAGACAATTCCGACGCACAAAATTCCACGAATGCTCTGAATCAAGTACAAAAGGAAAGCGCTCGGTCTGGTAAAACTAGCGTTTGTAATGGAGATAGCACATTCGTCACGCTGCAAACACGTCACGGACTGAAAGGCACGAGGCTGAAAAGAGTCTCTCACCAAACTTCTACTAAAATTAGATTAGCAGGAGCCCAAAGGGTGGCGCACTTGGTATTGAACTTCGCTTTTATAGTGCCGTTGTACGAGACCGCGTTCTTGGCGATCGGATTTTCCGACAACATTTGTGCAACCGTGTGTATGCCAGACAAGTTTGTGCCAACATCCATCGTAAAAAAAATTACGGTTTTGTTGTCGGAATGTCCGATCGTGTGTACGCGGCATTACTGTAATGGTTCGATTCCAGTTTCGGATCTCTAAAAATGCGATGGTATCTTGGGAGACCCTGTGTAAGTGTGTCCTAGTCTGTGCAGTGCTGTACCCTACGCTAAAACTGCACTAGTGTATGGTAGCGTTCAAAACATTCACCAATGCAAAGATCAGGATTGTCAGGGCAGGAGAGACAATAATAGCAGGTATCACGCCTAAATCCGCGCTTGCTACAGACACAACATCTTCTTTGGGGGGTTCGTTGGGTAAGGGTACCAGGGAGGACATACGGAAAATGCCTCTCATGCAGCTGGCTTACTGCATTTGGATTGGGATGGTGAGGTGAAGCATCATCTGGAAACAGAAGGGCTCTGACGATCTCTTCCTGGAATTTAAAGAAGGATCCAGTCCGTCCTGAAGCTCTGTATAGCACATGAGCGTTCAGCAAAGCCAATTGAAATAAGTATACAGACACTTTTTTGTACCAGCATCTGGCCTTACGGGCAACTAGGTACGGCGCCAACAACTGGTCGTCGATGTCCACCCTTCCCATATTAAGGTTATATTCGTGGACACAGAGGGGTTTCTCCACAACACCAGTCGCCATAGGAATTTGGACCGTCGTGTCTGCGTAAAGGGAGGACAGAACAAAAACATTCTCATTATCCCTCCACTTCACAGTGAGCAAATTATTACACTTCAAGCAGGCTCTCTCCCCCAGCCTAAGAAGGAAATCTACAAGACGCTGGGGTAAGCCTCAGCGATTAGATTGCACAGTGCCACATGCGCCAATTTGATGATCAAACAAGTGACTAAAAAGTGGCACGCTCGTGTAATAATTGTCCACATACAAGTCGTACCCCTTTCCAAATAAAGGTGACACCAAGTCCCACATAACCTTGCCAGCGCTCCCTATGTAATCTGGGCAGTTCTCCGGCTCTACGTGACTATCTCTTCCCTCGTAAACCATAAAACTATATGTATAGCCTGTTGCCCTGTGACAGAGCTTATACATCTTGACCCCATATCTGGCACACTTGCTGGGAAGATACTGTTTGAAAGACAAGCGGCCAGAAAATTTAATCAGGGACTCATCAACGCAGACAACTTGATGGGGAGTAAACAACTAATTTTGTAGAGCCGATCGTATCCAGGATCTCCACGAGGATGACAGAGTTCATTGTCGTTGAAGTGCATGAATCGCAAGATTTGCTCGTATCATGCCCTGGCCATGGATGCAGAGAACAGGGGCATATGGTAAATTGGGTCAATGGACCAATATGACCGCAACTTACTCATTTTAACTATGCCCATGTCGAGGGATAGGCCCAGAAAGGTCTTAAATTCGGAAACTGTAATTGGTTTCCATTCTCTGGCAAGGGAGGACTGGGGATTAGCGGTGATGAATTGACCAGCATACAAATTACTTTGGTCCTCAAAGCGAATAAAAATCAAGTGACGTAAAATCAACTGTTTCCACCTGAATTCCGGGTTGGCCAGTGAATGGGGGAAGTATGGTTGCTGCAGAAGTGGTGGGCTCCCAATTAGGATTGGAAAATTCTGCAGGAAGGACACTATGGGCACGACAGGCCTGTCTTTGTCTTCTTGGTGGCAGCAGGACACTACTTGTATTTGCCACCTCGCCAGCTTGAACTGCACTTATGGGACTCGCCACGTCACCACGTGATACTGCAGTGCTGGATGTACGTCCAGGGTGTATTAGGCCGCTGGTTCTTGCCAGTTCACAAGAAGGATAAGCGGCACTAGTACTTCTCTGCTCCATATGAAAGCCCTGCAGTTCTTGCACTTCAACAACAGCAGAAGAAAAATGGGGTTGGGTACGCCTGGCCTTGGCAGGGACCACAACTCCATCGTCAGTGCTATCGGTTATGGAGCCACTGTCATCTACAGGATCGTATTCTGAGCCTAAATCTGACAGATGAGCGACTTTCTCTTCACTATCTGTCATGCTCAGAAACGTATAGGCCACTTCACTACTGTACCTTCGATTTGCCATTTTGGGCTCTAAATTTACTGGTACAGATTCAAAGGAAAAAAGCTCCTAGGCTGTCAGCAACTGTATCAAACGCTACCAAAAAAACTGTTAGCGATCGCAGGGATCATGCCTGACTCTGCGAACGCTGCAGTTATGTGTTTAGTGTTTTGTAAGTGACAGTGGTCGATCGATACTGTACTTGGGTGGGCTGGGCTGAGGGGCAAAATGCAGGTGCTAGCAGGTATCTGGGCTTATCCCGCTAACACTGCGTTTTTGGTAACCCTAAACTTCTGGGGACGCTAGTATAGATCTGATCAGATCAGATATTGATCCGTTCAGATACTATACCACTAAGGGAGGTGTATGCTGCGTGCGTGGGTGTTAGCGCTACTAGCACTAATCTGACGCTGCCTGGGGTGACGCAGACCCTAACTGACCCTAAAACCTAACTGATATCACCAGTGACACTTATACGGTGATCACTGGTGACTAGGGGAAATCAGGGGGTTAAAACCTTTATTAGGTAGTACAGTAGGTGCCGCCGATATTGTGTCAATCTCGCCACTTCTAGCGGCGAGATTGACACCCTATGAGCTCCGTCGCGAGAGCCAGCGCCAAGCTGTCTCGTCATTGGGAAAGGAAAAATGTTCCTTTCACGATGAGCGACACGCATTGCCGATAGGCGGGGATCCGACGTGGATTCCCGCCAATACCAGGCACTGCATTTGGTATGAATCCTGAGCGGGAACTCCATGCCAATTTTTAAAGAAAAAACCGGCATGGGTTCCCCCTCCAGGAGCATACCAGGCCCTTGGGTCTGGTCTGGATTTGAGGGGGAAACCCTACGCCAAAAAAACGGCGTGGGGGTCCCCCTCAAGGTCCAAACCAGACCCTTATCCGAGCACGCAACCTGGCAGGCCGCAGGGGAAAAGGGGGGGACGATAGAGCGCCCCCTCCCTCCTAAACCGTACCAGGCCGCATGCCCTCAACATGGAGGGGTCGGTGCTCTGGGGCAGGGGGGCGACCTGCGGCCCCCCAACCCCAGAGCACCCTGCCCCCATGTTGATGAGGACAGGGCCTCTTCCCGACAACCCTGGCTGTTGGTTGTCGGGGTCTGCGGGTGGGGGGCTTATCGGAATCCGGGAGCCCCCTTTAATAAAGGGGCACCCGGATCCCAGCCCCCCCACCCTATGTGAATGAGTATGGGGTACATCGTACCCCTACCCATTCACCTGGTGGAAAAAATTTGCAAGAAAAAAAACACACACAGATTTTTAAAGTATTTTATTGCACAGCTCCGGGGGTCTTCTTCCGACTTCGGGGGTCTCCGTTGTCGTCGCCGCGCTCTCCGGTTCTTTCTTCCGCCGGGCCTCCGCTAACTTCTTTAGCTCTTTTGCTAGCGGAGGCCCGGTCTTCTCCGTCGCCTTCTCCCCTCCGGTTCTTTCTTTCTTCCGTCGGGCCTCCGCTAACTTCTTTTTAGCTCTTTTGCTAGCGGAGGCCCAGTCTTCTCCGTCGTCTTCTTCCCTCTTCTTCTCTACGGTTCTTTCTTTCTTCCGCCGGGGCTCCGCTAACTTCTTTTTAGCTCTTTTGCTAGCGGAGGCCCTGTCTTCTCCGTCGTCTCGTCCGGCTCTCCATTGTCCTTCTGCCGTCCCCTCCACTAACTTCTTTAGCTCTTTTGCTAGTGGAGGGGCTGGTCTTCTCCGTCGTCGCCGTCGGCGTCTTCTTCCCTCTTCTCCTCCTCGATGTTGACTCGTCGCTTCCTCTCGCAGTAATGCTAAATCTTCGGTCCGCAGAGATTAATATAGGCTTCTCATGACGTCACAGTCACATGTTCCCATGGCCAACGTTGAGTTTCACCTGGTGGGCATGTCACAGATTAGGCGGTTCTTGGGCAGGTTGTATTCCTTTTGGAGGTCAGCCAGCCGAGCACAGGCATTATATGACCGGCGGAAATGCACACAGAGTTTCCTGGCCTGCCTCAGGACCTCCTGTAAGCCTAGTTACCTGCCCAAGAACCGCTGCACCACCAAGTTAAGTACATGAGCCAAACAGGGCACATGGGTCAGGTGTCCCTGTCGGAGGGCGGAGAGGAGGCGGGTGCCATTGTCGCAAACCACCATTCCTGGCTTAAGCTGGCATGGCATCAACCACCTCTGAGCCTGCCCCTGCAGAGCTGACAGAATCTCTGCCCCAGTGTGGCTCCTATCCCCCAAGCACACCAGCTCAAGCACCGCATGGCATCTTTTTGCCTGCGTACTTGCGTAGCCCCTTGAACGCCTACGGAGCACCGCTGGTTCCGAGGACAAAAGCACAGGAAGAGGCCATGGAGGAAGAAGAAGAGGAGGGGGTGGAGGAGAGAGGTGTGTCAGAATCACCAGTAGTAGCATTTTGGAGGCGTGGTGGCGGAACAACCTCCAACACTGCTGCACCTTGTCCTGCATCCTTCCCAGCTGCCAGCAGAGTCATCCAATGCGCCGTGAAAGATAGGTAACGTCCCTGTCCATGCCTGCTGGACCATGAGTCAGCGGTAATATGCACCTTACCGCTGACCGCCCTGTCCAGCGAGGCCAAGACGTTGCCTTCCACATGCCGGTAGAGAGCCGGAATCGCCTTCCGTGAGAAAAAGAGGCGTTTGGGAAACTGCCACTGAGGAACCGCACATTCCACAAACTCACGGAAGGGGACAGAGTCTACCAACTGAAAAGGCAGGCAATTTAGGTAAGCTAGCATTCAACCGCTGGGCATGTGGATGGCTGGGAGTGAACTTCTTTCGGCGGTGCAGCAGCTGGGGCAGGGAAATTTGCCTGGTACAATCTGACGTCGGTGTACCGATAGCAGATTGCCCGCAAGTACTTAACTGTGACATACCTAATTCTACACCTTCATTCCTCTCAGTGCAGGTTTCAGAGAGGACTGAAGGTATAGTGGGGTTGGAGATCCCAGCTGATGAGGAGCAAGGAGAGGTAAGCTTTGTTCTTTGTTGTGGGTCTTTAAGGTACGCTTGCCAACAAACTGCAAGGCAGGTCGACATATGTCTGGTCAAGCATGTGGTGACCAAGCAGGTGATGTTTTGGCCATGCGAGATACGTTTGAGACATATGTTGCAAATAGCAGCGGTGCGACCTGATGTACTCGTCTCAAAAAAGGCCCACACCAAAGAACTTTTGGAATAACGCGCAGAGACAGCAGCGTCCTGCATATGCGGAGCTCTGCGGTGTGATGCAGTCGGTGTGCTGCCCTTAAGCTGGCCACTGGAGGGCATCCTGCCTCATTGGAGATGTGCCACCTCCTCCTCTCTCCTATCAGGCACCCACGTGGAGTCAGTGACCTCATCATCCCCTCCCTCCGCATCACTGAAGCAAAGCTGGCAGTATGCTGCAGCTGCGGGAACATGACTGCCAGATTGCTGTCCTTCTTGGGCATCCCCTCTCTCTGGGCTCACGTTACTGCCTTCCTCTAGCTGGGTACCATCATCGGAGCCTTCAAAACGCTGGACATCCTCCTGAAGCATACAAACAAGGATTGCCGCTCCAAACAGGCTTACCCAAAATAAAATTCACCTTTCCAGGAACCGAGGGTGCTGGCAATGCACTAGGCAATTGAGAAAATAATGATGATCTGGACAGCCGCACTCCAATCCAACGTGGCTTTATTCACAAAGTAAAATGAAAACAGGCACTACATGTCACAGCAACAGAAAAATGGGGACAGCTAACGCGTTTCACACTTAGACGTGCTTACTCATAGCTAGTGTTCATAAAAATACAATCCATTATATATAATACACTGGTTCACACATGTGATCAGGAGACAGGTGACAATTAAGGCGTGACTAACAGCTGAAGAAGCATCTCAATCAAAGCCAATTGTATCCTGCTGTGATCAAAATTAGGAAACAACCTTTGTATAAAAAAGTTAAACACAAATACGTTATATATGTGTTGAAAAAAAGGGGAATTATATAAATGAATCACATAAATCACAAACAGACAATCCATAAAAATAATAATAATTGAAATAATAAAACAGTGAAGAATACAATAGGGGGAGCACCAGCCAACAAAGAATGTAGTAAAAAACTGTGTATATACTATGTATATGTGTATATACTATGTATATGTGTGTATATATATATATATATATATATATATATATATATAAGTGTAAAGAAAACATGAGGGTATGTGTACTTAAATAAGAGGTACAGCCCATCCCTCCTCTTTTGTATGGTATAAAGAGTGCATAAACTGAGAGTAAAATAAGAATAAAAATATGACTATGAGTGCAGACAAATGGTGACATTATAGATGACCAGCATCTCTATGTCTATATTTGGGTATATATATATATTTATATGCATCTATAGTCTTACGTGAAAATGTGTGGCAAAAGCCCTAGACATATAATAAGATGTTTATACCAGTGTGTAACATATAAAAAAAATTACAAATTGTACAAAGTATGTGAGTCTGTGTATAAAGTATAAAAAATATATATAAAGAAATATGTATAAAAAATAGCAAAAAATACACAATAATTGCAAAAAGTTGCAAAAAATTCAGTTAAATGTGAATATAGAAGTGAACATCATAATATAGATAAGTGAAGCAAATGTATGTGTGAATATATGTTGATGTTATTACTTAATATAATATAATATAGTATAGTATGATTGATGTCACTTACTATTATTAATGTACCGTATTTATCGGCGTATAACACGCACCGGCGTATAACACGCACCCCAAGTTTAGGAGGGAATTTTAAGGAAAAAAACTTTTAGGAGGGAAATTCAAGGAAAAAAAACTTACATTTAAATGCAGCATGCAGCCTTGCCCAGTGTCCATCTGCAGCCTTGCCCAGTGTCCATCTGTCCATCTGCAGCCGTGCCCAGTGTCCATCTGTCCATCTGCAGCCGTGCCCAGTGTCCATCTGTCCATCTGCAGCCTTGCCCAGTGTCCATCTGTCCATCTGCAGCCGTGCCCAGTGTCCATCTGTAGCCTTGCCCAGTGTCCATCTGTCCATCTGCAGCCGCGCCCAGTGTCCATCTGTCCATCTGCAGCCGTGCCCAGTGTTCATCTGTCCATCTGCAGCCTTGCCCAGTGCCTTTGCGATCGTGTCAGTCCCGGCGGTTTTTAAAATTTGGCGCCGATTTCTGTGGAGAGGAGCGAGCGGGGCCGAGTGTACTTCGGCTGGACTCGGCTCCTCTCGCAGTTCCGCCCATCTCCACTGACTGCGCCGCTGACGGAGAAAGCCGAGTGTACTTCGCCTAGACTCGTGTCTGCTCACAGTCACAGGCAGGACTGCGAGAGGAGCCGAGACTAGGCGAAGTACACTCGGCTTTCTCTATGTCAGCGGCGCAGTCAGAGATGGGCGGGACTGCGAGAGGAGCCGAGTAAAGCCGATTGTACTTCGGCTTCGGCTCCGCTCGCTCCTCTCGCTCGTTTTCAGCAGGGGAATTCGACGGAGTATCGGCGTATAACACGCACCCACGATTTTCCCCTGATTTTAAAGGGAAAAAAGTGCGTGTTATACGCCGATAAATACGGTAATTAGTGTTGCTGTAATTTTTATTATTATTTCTCTTTTTCGTTTTTACATTATGTATTTCATTTTTCATTAATTATTGATCAGCTTTAAGAACCACGGATAAAAATTAAAATCTAAACATAAATATAAATGTAAATTCCGTGGAAAATCAGTATAGAGGCCCATATGGGATATATACATACACACATATATATGTGTGGCTCAACTGCGCACAGAGGAATTGCAAATCAAAATTTTTTGCCTGTATATGTATATATATAAGTATCCCGATATGCATGTGGTTCTATGTTAGCAGAACAGGTCATGAAGACGTTCAAATTAAAGATGATGTGTATATTGGTTAAATGATGTATATAATGTGTATCAAGATTATATGTAAAGTTGAATTACACAATGTAAATAAATGTACACATACAAAGGTTTTGAAGCCCTCAAGCTGGTGAGCTGCCTGAGCATAGCAGGGAGCCCAGCCTGACAAGAAAGGTAGATGGTTGTAACATAATGCTATACCCCAACGCATGTGCATGCTATGTACTAATGCTATGTACTAAGGCTAATACCCAAATAAACAAATCCCTAGATGTGTTTGATCAAAGAAATGCTACAACATAAACAGAAATAGTAGCCACATAGGGAAAGAAAAATAAAGATAGAAGTAGGGATGAATATAACACCATTGGCACAAAAAAGGGGGGTGCGATAGCTAAAACCCCCCGACAATGTCATGCATGTGTTGACAAAGTCTGACATGGAAAATCCCTTTTCAAAAATGTTGAGAATACTAGCCAAAACATATACAAAAATTATTATATGATGTTAAAACCATTTAAAAAAAACTTTCACATTCCTACATGATTATAGTAAAACACGACAAATCGGCAAATGCACGTAAGCATCAAGACCTGCGGGTGATCGTCAGTCCATATCGTGCAGTGTGTGTGTAAAATGTCTAGATAACATATCAGAGGACCACATGAATCATACAAAAAACGACCATCATGAGTCCTGACCTAATGTCTGTGGATGAAATAATTGATATGAATGAAGTAAAATAATAATATATATATATAGATAAATCGATATCCGCTCCAATAATTTTAGTGTATCCTTTTGGGACATTCATTTCCTTACTGAATATGTATCACTGGCCCGGATTCCACGAGGCCTCCGCATAAATTTTTTTCCCACTACTGACTTGGTAGATGAGAGTTACAAGAAAGAATGGACAGACACCCTCAGCTCTTGTTCCTTGAAACTCATGAGCATATTGATATCATCCAGGGAAAAACAAATGGAAACCCTACGTTTGGAGATAGAGGCTACACAAAGAGACCTCACTGTTTTACAAACACACTCTAAGTTTAATGCACTAGATGAACAACTCAGTAAGAGACTGAACAAAATGGAGAAAGCAGTGATCTCTAACAAAAAAGGCAAGATGACCAGGGACAGAGTGGACTATGAAAATGGCAAAGTCTATACTTGGAAAAAATTACCTTTCTATGCAAATTGATCCCGCAAAAATCAAGGGAAAAAAGTAAGCTTCTCTGATCCAGAATATGATCTGGCTGACGACACTTTAGCCATTACAGGCTCTGATTCATCACCTGAACCTACAACTAGATCTTCAAGATCAAATCAAGCAGCTGAAGAATCTACCTCTGGAAACCCTCAAGAGCCACACAAAAAAGGAAAGATGAGAAACAACACCAAAAGACCAGGAGGGGAGGCAAGAAACACCAGCACTCCAAGAAAAACCCATTATTCATTGCGGGGGAAGAAGAAATAACTACTATCAATGTTTTGAACATTTCGTCTAAAGTCCTGAAAGAAGAGAAAATTAAACTTCTATCAAAAGGACTGAACTTCTGTCCCACCAGACACTTCGATCTTTTTAGCACCTTATTGGACATCAACAAATTTTCTAGGAGTTTAACCCTTAAAAAACATTATTTTGATTTCCCCTTGGAGGATGGCAGCATTTCTTCTGACAATCGGGAGGTGGGTGAGTCATTATCTTCCCCTATTCATTTTGCTGATATGTGTGCATTACAGGATCTGACTGACCTGGCACTAGAGTCTAATCCCTGCACCATAGACCCAAAACATACACGATCGGTTTGTCAGATGAGAAAAGTCCATCGGACTGTTTTCATCGGTAAAACCGATCGTGTGTACACAGCATAACTGTAAATACTGCCTGCCTGTGGTATTAATATGATCAGAACACCAGCAATTGTCTTCAGGTAGCTTTAGGTGCACACTGTGCAAAGGACACAGTGCACTTTGACTGCAAATACTGTCGCTGCCTGCCTGTGGTATTAATAGGATCAGAAGAACACCAGCAATTGTCTTCAGGTAGCTTTAGGTGCACACTGTGCAAAGGACACAGTACACTAACTGTAAATACTGCAGCTAGCACAATCACCTGCCTGCCTGTCAGTATATTATGAAGAGAATAACAGGAACGGATCTTGCTAAACTGAATACAGTGTATATGTGTGTGTGTATATATATATATATATATATATATACACACACACACAACACCTAGGATGCATATATATCCTCTACACACTGTAACTGCAGCTAACTGACTCGCCTGCCTGCTCTATCCAACTTAAATCAAATGACACCGTGTCTCTGTCTATCTCTCTCCGCCACCGCAACACACTACACAAGGCCGCCACGGAGGCGGCCTTATATAGTGTGGGTCGTGTACTAAACCCCCTGAGCCATAATTGGCCAAAGCCACCCTGGCTTTGGCCAATTACGACTCTCTGTACAGATGGCGCTGTGATTGGCCAAGCATGCGGGTCATAGTGCACCACTCAAATTTGTCACGAACGGCCCATAATGTTCGAAATTCGGCGAACAACCGAACAGGCGATGTTCGAGTCGAACATGGGTTTGACTCAAACTCAAAGCTCATCCCTACTCTAGGGTGTTAGAAAAAATATATATAATGTTTGGGGGTTCTAATTAATTTTCTAGCAAAAAAAACCTGTTCTTAACTTGTAAACATCAAATCTCAAAAAGAGGATCGGTCCTCAGGTGGTTAAAAACCTTTAGTAAGAAATTAGAGTGATCAAGACACAGATTCAAATACTAAGCACCTTCGTTCCTTAAAATAAACAAAGAACAAATCTAGTTTTGTTTAGCAGAGCCTGTCTTGCAATTATCCATGGTTGTATTGTTAGTCTGTAAAATTATGGAGAATTATGAGAAGGGATCCAGATTCCCTACGCACTGATCCCTCATTTATGGAGAATTTAGAACTAATGCTAGAAACCCTAAATTACTGTGTAGACAGATTAGAGGATATCTCCCATGTTAGTTGGGCTGCAGAGCAGGCTTGTAAAACATTTATTGTGCAGGCCCTTCAAATGACAATGTATTTTTTTGGAACTGTATTTGGATATATAACCACTTGCCTACTGGGCACTTAAACACCCCTCCTGCCCAGACTAATTTTTAGCTTTCAGTGCTCTCACACTTTGAATGACAATTACTCAGTCATGTAATACTGTACCCAAATAAAATTTTTGTCCCTTTTTTTCATACAAATAGAGCTTTCTTTTGGGGGTATTTGATTACCTCTGGGTTTTTTATTTTTTGCGCTGTAAATTAAAAAAAACGAAAAAAAAATCTTTTTTCTGTGATAACATTTTGCAAATTATAAATTTTTCTTCATACATTTTGGTCACAATCTATACTGCTACATATCTTTGGTAAAAATAACCCAAATTAGTGGATATTATTTGGTCTGTGTGAAAGTTAGAGAGACTACAATCTATGGTGCATTTAATAAAAAATTGATCACACATGATGTACTGGCGGCCTATCTCATTTCTTGCGACCTGAACAAGCCAGGAAAGTACAAATACCCCCCAAATTACCCCTTTTTTTAAAGTAGACATTTCAAGGTATTTAGTAAGAGGAATGGTGAGTTTTTTGAAGTTGTATTTTTTCCCCACAATTCTTTGCAAAATGTGGGAATGATGATTTCCTCCTGGTAGCCAAGGAAGGGTTGGGGGCTTTCGGTGGAGTTGCAGTAGATTATATAGGTGTTGTATATGGCCAAATGAAACAAATAAATTCATACTTTTTTATACCACTGGTATGTTTGTCTTGTGGCAAGATAGGGTTTGAGCATTTGGTCATTAAAGTCGACACCCCTCATGAACATATTGTATTCGTGGATACATGTTGGCTTTTGGATTGAGCCATTCCTCCTGGGGATCTCCATGAAGGTATTATTGTGGATCAAAGACAGCATGTAGACATCCCTTCTGTCTTTACACTTCACAGCCAGAATTTCCTCATTCCGCAAACTCGCCGTCTCCCCTCTTCTTAACTTCTTGTTGATGGGCCTCTGAGGAAAGCCCTTCCGGTTCTTCCTTACGGTGCCACATGCTGGAGTGTTCTTACTGTGAAGGTTGCAGAACAGGGGCAAACTCGTATACAAGTTGTCTACATACAAATGGTAGCCTTTCTCCAGGAGTGGGTTTATAAGTTCCCAATAGACTTTCCTGCTTGATCCCATGTAGTCTGGGCAATTAGGGGGATGCAGCTGGGTGTCCTTCTCTTCGTATACCCTGAAGGCATATGTATATCCTGTGGCTCGGTCACACAATTTATACAGCTTCACCCCATATCGGGCCCTTGAATTGCTTGAAGCCCAGCCTGCCAGTAAATTTGATAAGTGACCCATCCACTTATAAGTGTTGGTCTGGGGTAAACAACTGGGGGAAAATTTCAGGAAAATTATTTAGTAGTGGCCAAATTTTATAAAGCTTATCGTAATTTCTAAAGACAGTAGGCACTGATGATGTCAGGGTCACCTGTGGCCAGGTGACAGATGCACACCGTAGGGGGACAGGAGTGCACCGCGAGGTAGTGAACCCTATGGCTGGCTTCTGCGGATAGGAAACTGGGTGGTTGTGGAAAGCGGGACCAGAGGAGCACAACCGGGATCCAAACGGAAGCTAGAGCCAAGATCCCCCAGGGCGCGGAGTCTAAGACCCAGCTGGTCTTCTCCAGGGCCTCTAGTGGTGAGGATGTTAGCTGCAGGCTGGGACCAGGTCGCGGCCCCTGGAGTTTCCTAGCTCACGCCCCGTAGGATAAGGGGAAAAGAGGGGAAGCAGCAGCACACGATAAGAGAGAACCGAATAACAAGCTGAAGGTCAGGGGCCACAAGCAGACAAGGATAACGAAGAACGAGCCGAAGGTCAAGGGTCACGAGCAGACAGGGATAGTCGGGGACAAGCCAATAACATAACAGAGAGACAGACGTAGCACACGGCAGGCAGGAAACCCAAACACACAATGCCTAACAAACACGTTGATCAGCCAAGCAGGCTTGCAGTGCACAGGTTAATATAGTGTTCTGTGATAGGGCCTGGGGTGGAGTCTGGCTGGGAGGAGATTATAAAGGAAGCCAGGTGAAAGGGCTCAGGCCTCTAAGATGAACACATGGGAAGGAAGGTAAGCTGACAGACAAACACTACTGCATATCCATGACAGTACCCTCCCTCTTATGGGCCCTCCCCCGCCTGGGCCCAGGCTTAAAGGGAAATCTCTGATGAAACCTTCTCAACAGATGAGGTGCAGCGACATCAGATGCAGCGATCCAAGACGCCTCCTCAGGACCAAAACCTCTCCAATGCACAAGGTACTGAAGAATGCCTCTGCAGAGCCGAGAATCCAGAACTTGTCTAACCTCGTACTTAAGATTATCCTCAGAGACTGAAAACGAGGTAGGGAGATGACAAGAAGATCTATTGAGGACCAAAGGCTCTCTAGGAATAAGCAAGGGCATGAGAGGATCAACAGGAATCTGAGGAGGGTCCCCTAGACCCTTAAAGGGGAACTGGTCATCTTGCACAGGACCATCAAACTGGGCAGATGTCAGTGGAACCCTGAAGTCAGGTTGGTTAGAGGGTGACATGTCACAGGAGTCAAGCTGAATAGCTAAAAGACAAGCAGAATGTCCTGAACAAGAAAAAGTAGGAGGCTCACTGGGCATGGGCTGGACTGGCATAACTAGTACAGAGGCAGAGTGAATAGCTGAGTCAGGTGTAGCGACTACCTGAATCGCATCGCAAGACGTAGCGACTGCAGGACTTGTAGACAAGCTAGCCTGGCTGTGTGTCCAAGGGTGGTTAGGGACAGAGAAATGTAAATGGTTATGTAACCTGGAATGAATGACCGGCTCAGATTCACAGGGGGCAACCTTGGGTAGGCAGGACGAGGAACAGGAGGGACCCCAAGCCAGGATCTGTCCAGTAGTCCAGTCCACATGAGGAGAATGGAGCTGTAACCATGGGAGACCCAAAATTATAGGCGTTGAGGCCTTGGGTAAGATAAGGAAGGATATCCACTCCTGGTGGAGTGTCCCTACCGACATCTTAACAGGGAGGGTCTGGAAGCGGATAGGTCCCCCTGGGAGAACAGTACCATCAATCGCCAAGACCACCAATGGTGTGGTGAGGGGCAAAAGAGTAAGTCTCATGGACGATGCAATTTCCCAGTCCATAAAATTACCAGCGGCTCCGGAATCCAGATATGCTGAGACCGAATGAAAAGAAGCACCAACATGAAGGAACACAGAAAGCAGAAGACGAGAAGGGGAAGGTGATATTTCTGGGTCCAATACTCCACTTTCCAGATGAAGTGGACCCGAACGTTTTTCTGGACAAAGAGAGCAAGTGCCACGAAAATGACCTTTGCCCCCACAGTAAAGACACAGACCAAGAGTTCTGCGCCTAGCACGTTCCTCGGGGGATAGCCTGGTCCGACCCAGCTGCATGGGTTCCTCAGCTGGTAGGAGATGCTCTACGGGTCGAAGAGAGGGGAGCTCAGGCTGACTAAGAACCAAGGAGTGCTGGCGTTGCTTTTCTAAGGTCCTCTCCTGAAAGCGAATATCGATCTGGTTACACAAGGAGATGACGCCGGCCAGATCAGTGGGGATGGTTCTTCCTGCTAATTCATCCTTCACTCTATCAGACAGGCCATGCAAAAAGGTTGCGACTAAGGCCTCATTGTTCCAGCTCAACTCAGCCGACAGTATGCGGAAATGAAGGGCATACTGTCCCACAGAAGCAGACTCTTGGCGGAGACGTAAAAGGGCGCTGGCCGCTGAAGAGACACGAGCCGGTTCTTCGAAGATATTCCGAAAAAGTTTCAAGAAGCCAGACAGGCTAGAAACCACTGGATCATTCAGTTCCCACAGAGGGGCTGCCCAGGCTAAAGCTTCACCAGAGAGGAGGGAAATGATATAGGCTACCTTAGCCCGATCAGACAGGAAGTTTTGGGGCTGGAGCTCAAAATGAATTGTGCATTGGCTAAGGAACCCCCTGCAAGCCTTGGAGTCCCCAGAGAAACGGGACGGAGCTGGCAGTTGTAGTGAGTGTGTGGCTGCGACTGGTGCAATAGGTGCAGCCGCTGGTTGTATTTGAGGTTGCGGATTCAGGGTTCCCAAGGAGGCCTGAAGCTGCTCAAAGCGAGAAGCCAGATCCTGGAGGAATCGCATCACCTGAGTCTGATTCGATTCCTGGGTTTCAAGTCTGCAAACTATGCCCTGCAACGGATCATCCACGGGTAACGGGATGTCAGCCGGGTTCATGGCTGATCAAACTGTCAGGGTCACCTGTGGCCAGGTGACAGATGCACACCATAGGGGGACAGGAGTGCACACGAGGTAGTGAACCCTATGGCTGGCTTCTGCGGATAGGAAACTGGGTGGTTGTGGAAAGCGGGACCAGAGGAGCACAACCGGGATCCAAACGGAAGCTAGAGCCAAGATTCCCCAGGGCGCGGAGTCTAAGACCCAGCTGGTCTTCTCCAGGGCCTCTAGTGGTGAGGATGTTAGCTGCAGGCTGGGACCAGGTCGCGGCCCCTGGAGTTTCCTAGCTCACGCCCCGTAGGATAAGGGGAAAAGAGGGGAAGCAGCAGCACACGATAAGAGAGAACCGAATAACAAGCTGAAGGTCAGGGGCCACAAGCAGACAAGGATAACGAAGAACGAGCCGAAGGTCAAGGGTCACGAGCAGACAGGGATAGTCGGGGACAAGCCAATAACGTAACAGAGAGACAGATGTAGCACACGGCAGGCAGGAACCCAAACACACAATGCCTAACAAACACGTTGATCAGCCAAGCAGGCTTGCAGTGCACAGGTTAATATAGTGTTCTGTGATAGGGCCTGGGGTGGAGTCTGGGAGGAGATTATAAAGGAAGCCAGGTGAAAGGGCTCAGGCCTCTAAGATGAACACATGGGAAGGAAGGTAAGCTGACAGACAAACACTACTGCATATCCATGACAGATGACATGTGACACTGATGACAGAAGGCACTGATTACACATGACACTGACATGACACTGGTGACTGATGACACGCGACACTGATGACACGTGACACTGATGACGATGATGAGCACTGTGACACCAATGGGCACAATTACACTGAGCACTGTGACACAGATGGGCACTGTATTTACTGTGTATTTATTGTAAATTGACAGATGATAGTTGGCACTCACAGATCTGCAACACAGAAGCTCTCCCCTCATCACACGTGAGCCGTCAATGAGAGATGATCTCATATGTTTACATTTGAGATCATCTCTCATTGGACACGCCGATCACGTGGTAAATGGCCGCTGTGATTGGCCATTTACCACGATCTGCGATTGGCTGTGTCCAAGGGACACGGCCAACACAGATATTCCCTGCGGTGGTGCGCAGGGAACAGGTAAATGGGAAGACATCCATGGACACCCTCCCGGCAATTAAGCTGCGCGCTGTAGCCATCTTTCAGCTATAGTGGGGGATGGGAGTGTTTAAAGATGTAACTAAGGGTAAAAGCACTCATCTACCCATGCAGAAGAAGCCTAGGTCTCAAACTTCTAAAGCCTCGTACACACGGTCAGACTTCCATCTGACTTTTCCGTGGATTTTTGTCCGAACGGAGTTGGCCGGACACACCCATAGCATACACACCACAGGGCTTTTCTGCAAACTCTCCAAAAACTTTTTGCAACATCACATGGTTTTTCTGCTCTTTTCTGCTCTTTACCACCACCCTTTGGTCAACTTCTGCTATTGTTGGTTGATTTTAACATTAGTTGTTTTGTCCATCGTAAAAAGTCCTATGGTTTTCTGTACACACAGTAGGACTTTGCTCCATTGGACTTTTGTTGGGCAAAAGTTTGTCCGTTTGCAGACCCAACTTTTGTCCGATGAAAACAAAACCAAACGAAAAAAAGTTTGTCCGATGGAGCGTACACACGGTCGGATTGTTGGTCCAACTTACTTAAAACGAAGTTTGTTGGGCAAAAGTCTGACCGTGTGTACGGGGCTTTAGACTCATTTTCCTTCTGTGGCCAAAAATATTTCCTCGTGTTAAGGCTTCAGCATATATGGTCAGACCCATGTCATGAGCCAAGTGCAAAAGCCTGGTGCTCTAAAATCCCCCAAAACCTGCAGGCAAGTCCTCTCTGGAATGAAGAAATGCCCCAACTTTTCATAGTGGAGGGATGTCTGTTAGCCTTTGTGGAAATCTGGATAGATGACATCTCAGATGCCTGGGTACAGGCAACAAACTAGAGTTCTGCTTTCAGCCCTCTCGTTGGTTTATGTCTTCCAAGCTTCTTTAGTCACTGCGCATATTGGCAAACCTCCATGAAGCCCTTGCAGATCAAGAAGTTATTACCCCAGTTTCTGTAGCAGAAAGGATTCAGGTATTTTAGTTCTACTTTTTTCACAATTTCTAAACCAAAAGGGTGCATGTGGATTCTCTGGGAGCTCCATAGAATCAGTCAGCCTGATCTATGCCTTTCCTATTCTAAATCTGCCACCCGGCTGTTCTGCAGGATTGCAATGGGGACATTCTAGTCATGGAACCGAATTGGCCAAAGCAGTCTTCTGGTAGCTGCTCTGTGGGCTCAGGAGATACTGCATAGAACAAATCCTCACCTTTTTGAAAACAGATCTTGATCCCTAGTTGGTCCTGAGTACCATCAAAGGTCAAATCTGACTGCTTGCTCTCATGTTCCAGAGACCACTAGCCTCTCATTCTTTAAAAAATACTTGTGTACAAGAACAAGATTCTTGCTCCACCATTTCTCGGTGGCTCAGACAAATTATTCATTCCTATGGTCTAAGCCTCTAAGGACTTCCACCCTTTCCTGTCAAAGCATATTTTACCAATTCTGTTCCTGCTTCTTGGGCTTACTGGCATAAGGCAACTGTTTCACAGACTTGCAAGGCTGACACCTTGTTTTTTGTTCATGCGTTTTCTATTTTTTGTTTAATGTTCAGGTCTCATCTGATACCAGCTCCAGGCATAAAGTCTCATACACATACGTAACTGGACAAAAAATTCTGCTTTTGACGCGATCGTACACTTTCCAAAGGGACAAAACATAAAAAATTGTTTTTGTCCGAAAATACAATACAAATACATAACATCACTTCCAAATTATTTTTCTGTCGTATGAGAAATTACATACTTTAGTAACCTATTTGCATTTTAAATGGAGACTAGCATGCAAAAAAATAAAATAAAAATTATTTTTCCGTGTGTACTAGGCTTTAGGCTTTCAGACAGCTTTTTGACCTGCAGGTAGTTTCCAGTTTTTCTGACATTTATAGTTCGCTTGTTAGGTTTTGTTTGCTTGGTTGCCCACCCCTCCCACCGATGGATAGCTTTTGGGCAATCTAAATCCTGTGTCTTTTAATAAACAAGAAATTGCGTTTTTGTATTCACCAATCCTTTTATTGGAGTTCATTGAAGAACACAAGTCACACCCTTCAATATTTATGGTCCAGTTAAGCCTCTCCCATATTCAGCACATTATGGCTACACGCATACCCCATTCATTGTCCTCCTTGGAGTGCCCCAGGTCTTTCACAATTCTAGCAACACCCCTGGTAACAGAATTGCGATAATGTATTAAAAAGACTTTTGTACTGTTTGTAATTTTACAGTATATATACACTATACACAACGGGAGGGGTCAACTCTATTTGCTCATTACATATGCAGGCCTTGCTTCCTGCCTTGTGATAACAGTTCTTCTCTCTACATATCTACCAAAGACACTCTTTACAATCTGTAATGACATGAAATACCCACAATGCCCCTGTTTGCCAGACACCATTTGATAAAGACTGCATAGATATTACTTGAGTGAGGTCACATGAGGGCGCTTAGAAGCAGAATTGTTTATTTATGGCTAGAAAGAGGAACATTTTTCTTATTCAATGTGTTTTGGTGCTGCTGACTAGTGTCCTAATGATTCATGTGAAGTGTGAACGTTAATGCAGCGTTCATATTGAAGGTTACAAGAAGAGGTCAGACAAAATAAGGAAGAAAACTAGCCTCGTGCCAGCATTTCGGATCCAACTACCCCTATGCTGAAATTTCATATCCAATGCCTCTCTGGAAATCTGCAAAACATCTCCTGTAGACTGTGATTTGCTGTCGCCAAAAAGATGATAATAAGTAGGTGAAGATGGTAGTCTGATTCCAGACAGTGTACAGAAATATTCTTCACTCCAAAAGAATCTGGCAGTCATCTCCAGACGCTTGACCCAGATACTAAATACGATGACAACAAACTTGGAAGGCGTGCAGATGGAACAAGGCTAATTTCTCTACATGGTATACAGACTGATTGAAACAGGTTTGCGTTTCGAGCTCTGCATATACAGATAATGTACAAATATAGTCAGACATAGACCATGCCTAAACATCATTTCAATCAGCCATTTGAAAAGAATCCTAAAAGTATTTTAATTACCTTCAGCATAAACATGTTCTAAAAATTATGACTGTCAGTGGAGATGGGCATCATCATTTGCCAAAATCCAACCCACATATGTAGATTTGTGAGTGCGGTTTGCCTTTTTTCACATCTAGCAGCAAGGACTCCATATCCAGGAGCGTTGCACCACCTTCTCTGTTATGCAATACAGTGGTGTCACCTCCCTGCCCACAGCCTGAAGACTAAACAACGATGTCATCCACTCTGCTCTCTTCTCCTGTCAGTATAAATGCATGCAGCACATGCTGATTGGCTCCTAGTGCTGCCAACACTCTCCCAGTCTGCGTGACATGCATGGGATGGAAGGTGGCACATATGAAAAGAGATTTGGGTTTTTTTTTTGTAAGATGGACGGTGTTCGAGTGATGTCACTTAATGTGAGGGGCCTAAATATTCCTGAGAAGAGACACATGCTCCTTAATGATATGAAAAGATATAATGCCGATATCGCCTTTATTCAGGAAACACATTTTAAAAATGACAAGCTCCCTTACCTAAGAAATAGATTCTACCCTATTGTTTTTCACTCAACTAACCCGATAAGTAAATCAAAAGGGGTATCGGTACTACTTTCTAGTAAAATACCTTGGAAATACCAGAGCTCTATAATAGACCAGGCAGGGCGCTATATTTTTCTCAAGGGGTTGATTTGGGATAAACAGGTGACATTAGCTACAATATACACCCCTAATGAACTACAAGCTACTTTTATGAGAGACACATTGGAGAAACTGCAGGAATTTAGAGAGGGACAATTGATTCTCGGCGGAGACTTTAATGTTCCGCTAATTCCCTCGGTAGATACTTCAACTGGTAAATCATCTATTCCGCCGAGTCAACTTAAAAGAATAGCAAAGACGCTTCATAAAGCACAATTAATAGATGCCTGGCGCCTGCAACATTCAGGGGAACGTGACTATTCGTTTTACTCCCCCATGCACCGGGTATATACTCGGATAGACTATTTCCTAGTTCCCCACACACAGTTGCATGCGGTGAGCGAGACATCGATTGGAGACAGGACATGGTCGGACCACGCGCCGATATTCCTGACTTACAAACTTAATGACACTTCCATCCCTCGATACCGTTTCTGGCGTCTCAATGAGAGCCTTCTACAAGTACCGGAGGTATTGACTGAGGTAAATGAAACATTGAAATTATATTTCCAGGAGAATGATCAATCAGACTGTGACCCGGGTATTTTATGGGAAGCCCATAAACCGGTTATTAGGGGAATCTTGATTAAGCACGGGGCACGAATTAAACGTGAACGGAACGAACAACTTCTTGGCTGGTTACAGAAATTGTCAGAGACTGAAGCTAGGCACAAACATATTCCTACGCAATCCTCAGAGGCCGAATTGATGTCAATTAGGACACAGATTACAGACTTGCTCTGGTATAAGGCCAAGGCGGCTTTGCAGTGCTGTCGCAGAGTGAGCTATGAGTCGGGAGATAAGTGTGGGAAAATGCTAGCAAAAGCGGTCAGAGATCATAAACTCTCTACATATGTTCCCCATATTAATAGAAGAAATGGTCAAAAGGCAGTCCTACCGGCACAAGTCACTCAAGCGTTTACGGATTTTTATTCCCGCTTATATAATTTGTCGGGAGTAACGAGGAACCGAGCAGATTTAGAGGATTATATTACATCTTCTCAGATGCCATCTTTATCACAGGAGATACGAACAGATTTAGACTCCCCCATTACCTTAATGGAAGTTGAGCATGCAGTTAGATATATGAAACTAGGGAAGGCACCAGGCCCAGATGGTTTGACATTACAATATTACAGGACATTGTTACCAATACTGGGCACTCGAATGCTTACACTGTATAATACGGTAGGCGCAGGTGGAAAGTTTGCTAAAGAGACCCTGGGAGCCCACATTTCGGTGATCCATAAGGAGGGAAAAGATCCGGCGGATTGTGGCAGCTATCGGCCCATATCGCTTTTGAATGTGGACCTCGACTGGCGTACCATCTTCAGCAACTCATTCATCCAGACCAAGTGGGTTTTATACCATCTAGAGAGGCGCAAGATAGTACTACTAAGGTATTAAATCTACTTCATGCTCAACAAATACCCCATGTGTATTTTTAAACACAGACGCCGAAAAGGCTTTTGATCGTGTGAATGGTCATTTATGTTTAATGTGCTCAGACACATTGGGCTGGGGGAGGTGATGCTTAACCGAATAGCTGGAATATATTCTAACCCGACAGCTCGGGTGAAGGTGAATGGGGTCCTATCAGACCCCTTCCCAATACAAAACGGTACAAGACAGGGATGCCCGCTGTCCCCTCTTTTGTTCGCCCTCTCCCTAGAACCTTTTTTAGCCACAATCAGAATGAATCCGGACATACAAGGGATAAGGATAGGTCGGATACAATGTAAGATCTTAGCATATGCTGACGATCTATTATTCTCCTTGACCAACCCGGTAGTCTCCTTGCCAAATCTTTTGAAGGAGTTTGAGAGATACGGAGCATTGTCTAATTTTAAAAATAATCTCTCGAAGTCAGAAGCAATGGGAGTGGCACTAACATCACAGGCTTTACCAAACATGGGCACAAATTTCCATTTTAAATGGACATCATCTGCACTGAGTTATTTGGGGACTAGTATTCCATTGGACCTTTCTCACCTATATGAGAGTAATTTTCCTCCCTTACTCGTTCAAACTAGATTGCAGTTAGAGACATGGAATAAGGGATTACATTCATGGTTTGGGAGGTGTAACTTGTTAAAGATGAATGTTCTGCCTACATTTTTATATCTTTTCCAAGCCCTCCCGGTTAGGATACCCCCTGCATATTTTAAACAAGTCCAAGCTCTCTTCACACATTTTGTTTGGGCCCATAAAAAACCTTGAATCTCCCATATTCAGCTTACGAGGCCAAAACAACACGGAGGTCTTGCACTACCAGATGTTAAGAGATACTATCAGGCGGTTCATTTGGGCAGGGTGATCGATTGGTGGTGACATTATGAGTCCAAACCATGGATACAAATAGAACAATATCAGACAGATATTCCCTTACGGACCGCACTGTGGTGTGGAGATTCTCTACCCGCTGAATTAAAATCACATCCATTGATAGGTAATACCTTGCGACAGAGCGCCCGTGTTATCCTAAAACATTCCTCAACAGCTACGACATCGCCTTTGACCCCGATATTGGGTAACCCTAGTTTCCCCCCGGGACTCTCAAATACACAATTTAGGCAACTAAGGACTTCTGGCCTTATGACAGCCTCTCAATTCGTAATGAATGATAGATGGCCCAATATTTCGGAATTGATGGATACAGCAGGCCCCTATAGACTGGAGTTCTGGAATGCGGCACAGTTGCAGCACTTTTTCCTGACCATCCAGAATCCCCGGAGCTACACGAGACCCCTGAATAAGTTCGAGGAATATTGCTCGAGCACAGAACCGTGATCACAGACTTTATCCAAAATGTATGCTCTTCTAAACACGCCAGAACAACAAATCGATCTACCTTGTATTGCGAAGTGGGAAACTGAACTAGATCGCAAATTCTCCTCGACCCAAAAACAGAATATGATTAGTCTCTCCTTTAAGTCCACGATATGTACAAAAATACAGGAAACCAACTATAAAGTTCTGACAAGGTGGTATTTGACACCCGCCTGCCTGCATGTGATGTGTCCAGAAATATCAGAACATTGCTGGCGCTGTGGCGAAGACAGAGGTACGATGTCACACATATTCTGGTTTTGCCCTAAATTGATTGACTTCTGGACGACGGTGCGTAATATATCGCAACGATTCACTGATTTCTCGATTCCAAACGACCCAGCGTTTTTTTTACTTCACGTGTCGACTCTAGCCCCCCGGGTATATAAAAAATCTTTATTGAGACATCTGATTAATGCTGCTAAAGCTTGCATCCCCATGATGTGGAAAACCCAGAATCCACCGTCAGTGGCGATGTGGTTACAAAAGGTGGAAAACATAAATAAAATGGAGGATCTAATAATGACTGCACAGGATAGACATGGGATTTATAAAGCGACATGGGATAGCTGGAATATGTTTGTACATTCAGATGAGGGGAAAGACCTCTTCGAGACCTAAAATACTTAGTATATAGACGGGGCCCAGGAGAACTATTAGACTCCGGAACAGATGGGTGTATTCGACTCAACACCGTCCTTCTGTATTTTCTTCATTTGCATTTTTTTTTAGAATTCCCCCCCCCCCTTTTTTTTTTTTTTTAGGAGAATAATAGGAGATAATAGGAACTCCAAGATATACAGGTCCTTCTCAAAAAATTAGCATATTGTGATAAAGTTCATTATTTTCTGTAATGTACTGATAAACATTAGACTTTCATATATTTTAGATTCATTACACACAACTGAAGTAGTTCAAGCCTTTTCTTGTTTTAATATTGATGATTTTGGCATACAGCTCATGAAAACCCAAAAATCCTATCTCAAAAAATCAGCATATTTCATCCGACCAATAAAAGAAAAGTGTTTTTAATACAAAAAAAGTCAACCTTCAAATAATTATGTTCCGTTATGCACTCAATACTTGGTCAGGAATCCTTTTGCAGAAATGACTGCTTCAATGCGGCGTGGCATGGAGGCAACCAGCCTGTGGCACTGCTGAGGTGTTATGGAGGCCCAGGATGCTTCGATAGCGGCCTTAAGCTCATCCAGAGTGTTGGGTCTTGCGTCTCTCAACTTTCTCTTCCCAATATCCCACAGATTCTCTATGGGGTTCAGGTGAGGAGAGTTGGCAGGCCAATTGAGCACAGTAATACCATGGTCAGTAAACCATTTACCAGTGGTTTTGGCACTGTGAGCAGGTGCCAGGTTGTGCTGAAAAAATGAAATCTTCATCTCCATAAAGCTTTTCAGCAGATGGAAGCATGAAGTGCTCCAAAATCTCCTGATAGCTAGCTGCATTGACCCTGCCCTTGATAAAACACAGTGGACCAACACCAGCAGCTGACATGGCACCCCAGACCATCACTGACTGTGGGTACTTGACACTGGACTTCAGGCATTTTGGCATTTCCCTCTCCCCAGTCTTCCTCCAGACTCTGGCACCTTGATTTCCGAATGACATGCAAAATTTGCTTTCATCCGAAAAAAGTACTTTGGACCACTGAGCAACAGTCCAGTGCTGCTTCTCTGTAGCCCAGGTCAGGTGCTTCTGCCGCTGTTTCTGGTTCAAAAGTGGCTTGACCTGGGGAATGCGGCACCTGTTGCCCATTTCCTGCACACGCCTGTTCACGGTGGCTCTGGATGTTTCTACTCCAGACTCAGTCCACTGCTTCCGCAGGTCCTCCAAGGTCTGGAATCGGTCCTTCTCCACAATCTTCTTCAGGGTCCGGTCACCTCTTCTCGTTGTGCAGCGTTTTCTGCTACACTTTTTCCTTCCCACAGACTTCCCACTGAGGTGCCTTGATACAGCACTCTGGGAACAGCCTATTCGTTCAGAAATTTCTTTCTGTGTCTTACCCTCTTGCTTGAGGGTGTCAATGATGGCCTTCTGGACAGCAGTCAGGTCGGCAGTCTTACCCATGATTGCGGTTTTGAGTAATGAACCAGGCTGGGAGTTTTTAAAAGCCTCAGGAATCTTTTGCAGGTGTTTAGAGTTAATTAGTTGATTCAGATGATTAGGTTAATAGCTCGTTTAGAGAACCTTTTCATGATATGCTAATTTTTTGAGATAGGAATTTTGGGTTGTCATGAGCTGTATGCCAAAATCATCAATATTAAAACAAGAAAAGGCTTGAACTACTTCAGTTGTGTGTAATGAATCTAAAATATATGAAAGTCTAATGTTTATCAGTACATTACAGAAAATAATGAACTTTATAACAATATGCTAATTTTTTGAGAAGGACCTGCATATGGTTCATTATGTAATGTACTGACATCTCTGTGTTATATGATTAGGAGGATGTGTCCTCCACTGGTATGAGCTATTTATGTATTTTGATGGGCTGAGTCCAGATCCCTTTTTTCTTTAGATTTTTGACTTTATTTGGAAAAACGAATAAAAAAAGCTATATTTGAAAAAAAAAAAAAAGAAAAAGAAAAGAGATTTGGGTACTTATACTAGCTGTTGTAAAAATGTACTTTATTATTTTCAAAGCAATGCACAACTACATTACACTGTGCTTTTTATATTTTGATGGTGTACAGATTTAACTTAACTGCTAATTATATCACAAAGAAAGGAAAACTAGTGTGCTCTTATTATGAGGATAATACCATCAATATAAGATAACGGTTGTGCTCCAATATAAATGTCATATACAACACTGCCATTTCTTAAGAAACTGATGGGCTGGGTTTTTTATCTAGCCCACAAAATAATCTGTTATTTGATAGATGAAACAGGTACAGTGTACCCACCTCCCACTGCAGGGAGGAACACTCTCTTACTTTTAATTTTCATCTTCAATATTGGCTCAGCCTGCTGGGATGAAGATGAAATTGGAAGCTGAAATGTAACGAATAACTCTATATCGGCTTTTATGCCGAGTCACATTAAAATACCAACCTTTGGCGAGTGGCAGGAAAATGCTGCAAACGTCCTAGAGACTTAACAGACACAAACCAAGGAAGCAGAGTTATTTCCAGACATAAAAGGGACTTCTCATCCAAATGGGAAGAGTTGGAGCACTGTGGTCTGCAGAGGCTGCTGCACACGAGAACCATGAATATTCCAGAGGAGGTGACCTAGCTGGACCCAGGCTGCTATTTTTGGATGATAGACATGAATGTAATAACCTGCTACACTTTTACTACATAAAAAACTATAATGAAAATAATATAGCTGCTGTCACTATTGACCACTTTAATGAGCTGTTAATTTCTCAACTGTCATGATCATCCGCTGGCATTACTGTGTAGATTTCATCCTATAACTTACAACTTAATTTGCAGCTAAATTGGATCAGTGGGGGAAAGATAAAAAGTGGGTGAAAGAATATTAGTGTGAGCAATGGAAAGTGTTAAACAGTCTCTTATAGATGCTTAGCAGAAACTTCAGCCTCAAATCCTTTAGGAAGCAGCCATCTTAGCATTTGTTTAGCATTTGTTTGATCTGCAGTGGCTGATGTGATCAGCTATGATGCCAGGCAATTGAAGGCTTGACAGTATGGTCAAGAGCTGACATAAGCACACTAGCAACTGTTAAGCCCTGTACACACGGTCGAAAATCTCGTCAGGGAAAAACCTGTTGTTTTTCCTGACGAGATTCTTGACAAGAATCTTGTCCCGGCCGAGTGTACACACGTACCTTTCAAAAGAACCGCCGTTCTTTTGAATGGCACGAACGCGGTGACGTCATCGACTACGACGAGCGTGCGCTCGTCACATTCGATGCCATCGCCGCCATCTTGCTACACCCTACCTATGCCTAGGAAGCTACCGCACATGCGTCTAAGTCATTTCGAGCATGCGCGGGTTTCCACGGCGACAGGTAAGTGTACACACACTCGAGTTTCTCGTTGGGAAACAGGCCGACGAGAATCCCGACGTGAAAAAAGAAAGCAGGTCTTCTTTTTTTCTCGTCGAGATTCTGGTCAGTTTTCCTGACGAGAAACCTGAAAGCCTCGTACACACGGCCGGTTTTCTCGGCAAGAAAGCTCTGCAAGCAGTTTTCTTGTCGGTTCTTGCTGAGAAAACCGGCCGTGTGTACGCGGCTTAACAGTTAACGCCTAGGTTCACACTGGTGAGTCGCAAACACTGTATGTGATGTCTGTGTGGTGCAATTTGAGCCATACATTTTGTATGGCTCAAATCACATTGCATTCACACCAAAATGGTGCAGGACCCTGTGTTTTCCCCACACCCGAATCACATTTTGTCTCCTATTTTATGATACATACCCTTCCACACTAATTTGGGATTTCCCGGACCACTACTCTTCATGAGATTATCCTGTAAAGACGTCACCCTCCTCTGTGGTATATTCCATCCTGCTGGTGTTTGGCTATCCCCGGTTCAGAAACTTGGAGTGTACAGGATTGTCCAGGCCCCACTGTGGTTCCACCACACAAAGCCTGTTTGACCCATAGAACGTATGTTCTCTCGGTAGAGTTGTCACCTCATCCCATTAAACCCAAACACATATGAATTACACAGATTTTGTCGGCTTATTAAGGTGGTAATTAAACTCAGTTGGTGCCTTATCTGCATTAAATTAGCCTCAGAACCTGTGTAATTCATATGTGTTCGGGTTTAAAGGGATGAGGTGACAACTCTATTGCCACGTACACACGACCGTTTTTAATGTCATTGAATAAAACAGCATTTTTCTTGACGTGATTCTTCTCAAGCCTGGCTTGCCTACACACTATCGTGGAAAAAAATGCTTGAGTAAAGCTTGGTGACGTACAACACGTACGACGGCACTATAAAGGGGAAGTTCCATTCGGATGGCGCCACCCTTCATGTTAGTGTAGCGGTACCCCCAGTTAAGAGGGCCGCCTTGTTTGTTTTGGGCCCTGTAGTGCATCGCTGTCAACCCCTGGCAATCGGCTCTAACCTCTCGTGGCACAGTTAGTAAAGGGGATGATAGAATTGCAATCACTCTAATATTCTCTATGACACAATCCCACAGTAGAGCACACACTATGGTATAGCACAGTAAATTACACTGACAACCAATATACTTAACTCTAATATTTTACTGTTGGTAAAGGTTAGAATGATAAACAGTATGCAATGTCACATGCAAAGTCCTGCAATATGGGTATACTTATTAAAACATCAAACATTCAGCAATATGATAGACAGTTTAACAGACCCCGCTGCAGCTATCCTCCCTCGTGGACAATATGGCGCCCAGCAATGTCCAATACTACCCAGTCAGGCCTGACTATGATTTGGGTATAGTTCTTCGGAAGAAATCTTCGCTAGCAAACACGGTGGTGCACTTTAAGAACAATTGTAATCCAACAAAGTAACGATGATCGGTAACTTTATAATGCCAGAGAGACTAATAACTCAGTTCTGCGGATAGTCTCCCCAGAGTGTAACTGCAATCACTGTGATGGCCCAGAATAAAGTTAATGGGCCTAGAGATACTGTGGTGTAGCTCTGAGCAGATGCTCTCTCACCCGACTGGACTAGTCCTTGTCCGTTACTTCCGTTACTGTGACTCGATTCACAGTGTCCACGACACCCGGGTCTTCGGTCCTCCTGATAACAGCACTCAGCAACAGGATCAGACGCTCCGCAGGCTCCTCGGGTGGAGCAGAAGACTCTTTGGAAAAGCACAAGGCCCAGGCTTCAGGCCTTGTACACACAGCAGGTCAGCACAGGGATCCTCTTGCTGGGAGGGCGGTGTCCAAAGAGAAAGAGGCAGGCCCTGCCTCTCCCTTATGAAGTCCACCCCAGCAGTCCTTGCGTGGGGCAATGCACCCTGGGTGCCTCAAGGTGTGCTGGGAACTGTAGTTTCTTGGGGTTTAAAATAAACAATACCCCGCTACACACTCCCCCCACTTAGAATCTTTGGTCCCCAAAGACAGTATTAGCAATAAGAAAAAACAAGTACATTGAGGGCTGCAAGGGAAGTTGGCAGGGGAAACTCCCACCAAACTGGGAAGGGAGCTTGTCCTGCCCACAGGTCACATCAATGGGGGTGACCTGCCTAACTGTGCCAGAAAGTGAGCTGGGGTTGCCCTCCACCAAATGCACAGTGGAGGGACCAGGTGTTTGTATTGTACTTCTTGCAGTAGTTACTGTATCCTCAGAGCTTTCCCCCATTTGAGTGAGTGAGTGAGTGAGTGAATAACTTGTATAGCGCTACAAATGCGAACTAAATCGCCTCAAGGCGCTTTGCATCCAGTGACATCCTGACCCTTCAGAATAGGTGGGTCTTAAGTTTTTTCCTGAAGGCCCGGTGGTTTTCTTCCATGCGGATGTTGGTGGGTAGAGCGTTCCATAGCCGTGGTCCTTGGACTGCAAATCTTCGTTCTCCCTTTGATTTGTAGCGGGACTTGGGGATGTGAAGGAGGTTTTGGTTGGTTGATCGGAGATTGCGATTGGGGGTGTAGTGTTTTATCTTCTCGCATAGATATTGTGGAGCGTTTCCCTGTGTGCACTTGTGGGTGAGACAGAGGGTCTTGAATGTGATCCGATCCTTTACGGTTAGCCAATGAAGGGTCCTTAGTGATGGGGTGATGGATTCCCAAGGTTTTTTTCCCGTTACCAGCCTGGCAGCCGTGTTCTGGATGACTTGTAGGCGCGAAATCTGGTATTTGGGTAGTCCGAGGTAGAGGGCGTTTGCGTAATCGAGTCGGGAGTTGATAATTGTTCCAACTACTACTGCTGTATCCTCTTTTGGGATGAAGGGGATGAGTCTACGTAGTAGACGGAGGAGATGGTGAGCTCCGCTGACTACTGATCCAATTTGTGCGTCCATCGACATCTCCGAGTCAAAGATGACTCCGAGACTTTTGACTTTGGTGCTCGGGGTAACGGTCTGTCCAAGGATAGTGGGGAGTGTCCAAGAAGTCTTAGTTTTTGTCTTTCGGTTTGCGTGGAGGAGAAGGAGTTCTGTTTTGGATCCGTTGAGTTTGAGGGAATTCTCAGTCATCCATTCATCGATCAATGTGAGACAGGTTTCCAATCCGTGATATTGGTCTTTTTTCCCGGTGATACGAAAGTAGAGTTTGGGCATAGGTTAGCTTCCGTGGAGGACGAATGGTTCTCTTTGCTCTCTGTTCTCTTGGGGTAACTGTCTCCATCACCACAGGCTCTTCCTCTGGGGTAGGTGTATTGGGATCCAAGATTTCTGGAGCATCCAGATCAGGTGCAGGAAGATACAGAGAGTCCCTTTGATCTTCAACAGGGAGCGACTCTAAGGCATCTGCCCACCCATCGGACAGAGGGCTGGACGGGACAAACTCAGTGGCTTCCACATTTAATGTACTATCCAGGGTATCTTCAGAAGGCGGAAGGTCTATGGACAGAGGCTCAGGGGCCTGGGATGGCCACAACCATTCAAGCTCTTCTCCTTCATCTTCACTTTGATCAGTGACAACCATTACTCCAGACTGAGGTGCCTGAGACTGAGTATTGGGCCTAGGTGTATCCAGGCTTGAGGATGGTCCAGGGGAATCCTCTACAGGAGGTATCCGAACTGCTTCTGAAAGTGGAAGTAAGTGGTTTCTGTGCCAGGTCTTCAGTGGCCCTATCTTCCCTTCTGGCTTCAGCTGATACCCTGGCAAGCCTGATAACCTTTTGCAGATCACATGCGGTTTGGGTCTCCATCTGTCTGCTAGTTTGTGCTTCCCCGGGACTCCCAAGTTCCACAACAGCACTCTGTCTCCGGGTTGCAAGTCCTGGATTCGAACTTTAAGATCAAAGCTCCTCTTGTTCCGGGCTCCTCTTTGCTCTGATGCCGCTTGGGCCTGTTCAAACGCCAGTTTCAGGCTCTTCCTCAGCCTATCTACATATCCCTTGTGCGAGGTGGCTGATGTGTGATCCATCGATATGCCGAAGGCCAGATCCACAGGCAGTCTTGCTTCCCTGCCAAACATTAATCTGTAGGGAGAGTACCCTGTGGCATCACTTGTTGTGCTGTTATAGGCATGCACTATTGCTGCTATATGCTTGCCTCAATGCTGCTTCTTCTCGCTGCTCAGAGTCCGCAACATATTTAACAGAGTCCTGTTGAATCTTTCCGGTTGGGCATCACCTTGGGGGTGATAAGGGGTAGTACAAGTTTTCTTTATACCTAAAGAGTCCAGCAATTTCCTAATCAATCGACTCTCAAAGTCTCTCCCTTGGTCTGAGTGCAGGCGCTGTGGTAGTCCGTAATGCACAAAGTATTTTTCCACCAAGATTTTTGCTACGGTGGAGGCCTTCTGGTCTTTAGTTGGAAAGGCCTGGGCATAACGGGTGAAATGGTCAGTTATCACCAGAACATTTCCATGTCCACTCAAGTCAGGTTCTAGACAGAAAAAGTCGATGCATACCAAGTCCAAGGGTCCTTGACTCTGCAGATGGCCCATTGGGGCAGCTTGACGTGGTAATGTCTTCCTTTGAACGCAGCGAGCACATGAGTGACAGTACTCCTCCACTTCAGCCTGCATACAAGGCCACTAGAACCTACTCCTCACAAGCTGGAATGTTCGTTCGGCCCCCAAGTGGCCATGGTTATCATGTAGGGCAGCCAAGACAGTTCTTCTGTGTTTTTCCGGCAAGAACAGTTGCCACTTCTCTTCTAGGTCATCAGAGGGGCCCCTTCGGTAGACCACCCCTTGATGCACCTGCAACTTGTCCCATTCTTTGTGGACCAGTTGAGCCACCTTTTGAGGGGTCCTGCTGGAGCCTGCCTGGATCCTGGTCTTCCAGTGCCTTCAAAGCTAATCTTCCCCAGGGTTCTTCCAACTGGTCTCTTCTTATGTCCTTCTTAGGCAGCTTTGGCAGGTCATCCTCGCCAATCTGGGTCATGTCACAATAACACTTGGGCACCCCTACTACTGAAACTCCGATCTCCTCCACCCTTGACCCACCACTAGCTTGAAGTTGTGCTCCTTGACACAAGGCCCGTACCCCCTCCGGGTTTACCTGGGTCCAGTCTTCTGTGTGGTGGGTGGGTGCATGAGCCCTTCTGGACAATGCATCTGCATCACGATTCCCAGCCCCAGGCCTATACTTGAGACTGAAGTTGAATCCGGCCAGGGCTGCCAACCAACGGTGGCCAGTGGCATCCAGCTTGGCCGTGGTGAAGAGGTAAGTGAGTGGGTTATTGTCGTCTTTACTGTAAAGTCAGCTCCATACAGGTAATCTCTGAGCTTATCCACGACTGCCCACTTTAGAGCCAGGAATTCCAACTTGTGGGTGGGGTAGTTCTTTTCTGCTGGTGTTAGACTTATACTGACATAGGCAACTGGCCTTAACTGTCCTTCATACTCTTGGTACAGCACACCTCCCACACCATCATGGCTGGCATCCACATGCAGTTCATATGGTTTCTTAGGGTCAGCATAGGCCAAGACCGGAGCAGTGGTCAGACTTTTCTTCAACATTTTGAAGGCTTCTTCACACTTCTCTGTCCACTGGCCTTCCACTGACTCTCCAGGTTTCCTGGGGCCAGTATCATCCTCCTCTTCTTCTGTCTTCAGTAGCTCATTCAAGGGTTTGGCAATTTTCGCAAACCCTTCCACAAATCTACGGTAGTAAGAGCAGAACCCCAGGAAGGATCTGAGCTCAGTCACTGTAGTTGGTCGGGGCCAGGAGGTAACTGCTTCCAGTTTGCCCGGGTCGGTAGACACTCCTTCTTCGGACACTATGTGTCCCAGATAGTGGACTGAGGACTGGTAGAACTGACACTTCTCTCTGGAGAGTTTAAGTCCCTCTTCACTGAGTCTCTTCAGGACCTTCTCCAATCTCTCTTCATGCTCCTCCAGAGTCTTCCTGAAGACAATGATGTCATCTAGGTACACCAGGACTTCGATAAGATTCATGTCCCCCACTGTCTTCTCCATCAATCTCTGAAAAGTGGCGGGGGCCCCTGACAGGCCCTGAGGCATCCTATTAAACTCATAGAATCCCACCGGGGTGATAAATGCCGTCTTCTCTTTGTCTTCAGGGTGCATTGGGATTTGGTAATACCCACTCTTCAGGTCCATAGCCCCAGACAGACTCTGTAAGGCATCTTCTTTCCTAGGGGTAGTGTACTGGTCGGGTATTGTCCTCCTATTGAGAGTCCTGTAGTCTATGCAGAGTCTCAACGACCCATTCTTTTTCCTGACCACCACGATGGGGGAGGCATATGGACTCCTGGACTCTCGAATAACCCCTGTTCTCTTAAGCTCTGTCAACTGTTCACACAAATCTTCCAAGTCAGCCAGGGGGACTCGCCGGACCCTCTCCCGGAAGGGTTTATCTTCCTGCAGACGGATCTTATGGGTGGCACTCCTCGCACACCCAACGTCAAACTCGTCTTCCAAGAATATTTTTCTCCATCTGGTCAGCTAGGCCTTGGCTCTCTCCTTCCACTTTGGTGGTAAGGCGGTGTCTTCCAGGCAGAGTTCCTCCAGGGTGAGTTCCCCTCCTTCAGCTTTCTTCAAGTCAGACAGGGCCACTGGGGTAGCAGGATTCACTCTGACCAGTAGTACTTCAGGGATCACTTCCAACCCTGGATGGGTGTCCAAGGGGTCTGGCTCCAGGACCACAAAGGGGCCGGGCTGCTTCCAGGAGAGTTTCACCGTAGCCTGAAGGCAGGTCATCTCACCAGGCTGCAATATCTTCTCTTTTCTTGACAGTCTCCAGACTTTTCCCACCCCTCTCCGGGGCCTTCTGTTCCAGGACCAACTTCTGGTAGACCTGTTGCAGCATGGGGTGAATCTCGTCTGTGCTAGTACTCTGCTCCTGCACTAGAGGGGTCAGCATCCTCCTGACCAGGTCAGTGTTGGTCCCTATTAGCATGGAACTTGTGTTGGCCCCTGGCGGGTGAGGGCAAACCACCGCCAGGGTGTCAAAGACTTCCGCCTTTCCTGTCACCGAGGGATCAAAGGCCAGCCTGATTGAGACATAACCATCGTAGGGAAAGCTATGAGTAACAATTCCCCCTATCTGTAGGTCTTCCAGCTTCTGTAAGGGCACGTGACTCAGATGTTTCCGGTAAAAGTCTCTGTACAAAAGAGTCACTTGGGCTCCTGTATCTAGGAGGGCCTTGGTGTAAACTCCCTCCACTTGAACAGAGACTAGAGGGGAGGGTCCTATTAGCTTTTCTGGAAACCTCTTCTGGGGTGTCTCCTTCTTTGGACTCCTTGATTTTCCTATTGTTGTTTTCTTTTTCTTCCATTTTTCTCTGGACCTCAACCCTTTTTGGACCTGGTATGCATTGATTTCCCTCAGATTGTTAAATTTCAACTCCCGACAGGTGGTATGGAGGGTTTTAGGAGGGGCATTGTTTCCCTTCTCTTTTGCCTCTGCTTGCTTTTGAATCTTTTTGGAGCTTTCTGTAAGTAGTGGGCACCCGGCTGACTCCTTCACCGGGGCCCTCTGAAGTTTTCCGCCTGCTGGTAGTAAGTGCCTCGGTTCTTCCTTGGACTGGGGCACACTTTCCCAATGTGGCCGGCTCCTCCACAGTTGAAACAGACAGTTTCCTTTCTTGTCTGCGGGGATGTTGGAGTGGAAACATTTTGGCACGGTTCACTCCTGATCTCTGCTTTCTCTTTGGCTCCTGAGTTCTTGGCCAGTAAAGGGGTCAATAAATCCAGCACTTGGGCCATCTGGGACTTCAAGGTTTCTACTTCTAAATCACGCTCAATAGCTACTGCTGTTCTGACTCCCACCGAGGTGGGTGGAGTGGTCTTCTCAACCACCTGTTGATTCTTCAGCAGGGCTTCTTCATCCCTTATGATCCGCACAAGGTCTGGGTAACTCAAAGCCATGACTCCGTCCGAGGTCTTCAAGTGAAGCCAAACTGGATCCGAACGTAAGGCTCCCCTCAGGATCTGCTTCATCCTGGTTGCGTCTATGACTTGTGGCAGCATTCCTTTTTTTTAGTACAATTTGGCACAGCATTCTATTCAGTCTCCAGACATATTCAGACAACTTCTCCCCCGGCTGTTGGAGGGTATGCTCAAATTGATACACCAGTTCAGACACCTTCTCCAGCTGGCCAACTTCCTCCTGCAACATAGAAAAATAATCCATCGCAGTACAAACAGTATTGCTGCACCTAAAAATTTTCACAGCCTCAGCAGCAGCACCCTTCAAACTTTCACTGATGCACTGCTTCTTCTGCGCTTCTGGAACTTCCCATCCTTCTACTGCCTGCATTGCCTGCTCAATCCAGGTGTCAAAGTCTTCTTCCCCGGGTGGCACAGGTTGTTTTCCTGAACAATTGTAATCCAACAAAGTAACGATGATCGGTAACTTTATAATGCCAGAGAGACTAATAACTTCTGTGGATAGTCTCCCCAGAGTGTAACTGCAATCACTGTGATGGCCCTGAATAAAGTTAATGGGCCTAGAGATACTGTTGTGTAGCTTTGAGCAGATGCTCTCTCACCCGACCGGACTAGTCCTTGTCCGTTACTTCCATTACTGTGACTCGATTCACAGTGTCCAAGACACCCGAGTCTTCGGTCATTCTGATAACAGCACTCAGCAACAGGATCAGACACTCTGCAGGCTCCTCGGTGGAGCGGAAGGCTCTTTGGAAAAGCCCAAGGCCCAGGCTTCAGGCCTTGTACACACAGCAGGTCAGTACAGGGATCCTCTTGCTGGGAGGGCGGTGTCCAAAGAGAAAGAGGCAGGCCCCGACTCTCCCTTATGAAGTCCACCCCAGCAGTCCTTGCGCGGGGCAATGCACCCTGGGTGCCTCAAGGCGTGCTGGGAACTGTAGTCTCTTGGGGTTTAAAAGAAACAATACCCCGCTACATTAGTAAAGTCTGTTGAGAGACGATTCGCGCTTTTCAGCCTCAGGCTTTTCAGTACATTACAGCGTGACGAATGTGCTATCTCCATTACGAACGCTAGTTTTACTAGAACGAGCGCTCCCGTCTCATACTTGATTCTGAGCATGCACATTTATTTTCACGTCGTTAAAGCCTACACACGGCCATTTTTCATGACGAGAAAAACGACGAGAAAAATTAGAGCATGTTCCAATTTTTTCATGGCCATTTTTCACGTCGTGAAAAATGCTCTGAAGCCCACACATGATCATTTTTAATTTTATTTAAAAAAAATGCATTTTTCTCGTCATTAAAAACGGTTGTGTGTATGCGGCATATCTCTTGGATTCAAACGTTCTGGTAAGCCTTCTACCTATCGGTTGTGGTTTTCTTCACTTCATCATCCCTTCACCTTCACCACTTTGTTTTTGTTTGAAGCCATCACCAAGTTTTGAACATTTGCAAACATTTAAGTTTTTCCACTATATAGACATACAGTTGTGTATTTGTGCACTAGTATTTTGTGTTTTCTTTATATAGACATTTAATCGTCTACTTATGAGTGCATCAATATTTTTTTAATTGTTCATATTCACTATTTGAGCACTTTGTTTACCTATGTTTATAGGCATTTATTTATTCATTTTTGATTAGCGCTACACTTTTTTGTTTCCAATTTTCTGCTATTTGTCTATTTTCTGTGTTAGCTGCTTATCTGAAGGGCAGCGCGGAATTATTCTTTATACCACCCAAATCACATTGCATGGGTGTTCATACTTGGAAATTGCACTGCATTTTGCAATCAGTTTCGGGGTGTCGTTAATCTAACATTGACACCCGCAGCAGATCGCATGGACGGCGTGTGATTGCCAAGCAGTGCGATGGGGGGAAACACAGCAAATCATGTGCATTTACCGCATCATATCAGTGTGAATCAGGGCTCAAGGTATGCTTTGAATTTACCGTAACTATTTTTGGAAGCCATTAAATTAGTGTGTTTGGTTCCACTTTAATGCAGTAAATCCAAATGTGTGCCCCAAATGCTTTTACAAATGTAGACGTTACTTTGTAAAAGTAGAAGATATCATCATCCATTCTGAACAGAAGTCAGAAGAGTTGACACTTCCCCTGACTACACCAAACATGATTTTAGGGTTTTGAAAATGCTTAATGAATGCCTTGCAGACTTGATTAATTGTATCGATCTAGAATTCATGTTGCGTTCTGTAGAAGAGGATATCGATAGTCCTAATTTGTTAAAGTGTAAGTCCACCCTAAAAAAAAAAAAAAAAAAAATATCCAAAAAGGCTAAAAAAATATATATTTTTTATTTTTATACCTAGGCAGATCTTCCTAATCTGCCCCTTCCTTGTCCACGGTGCTCCTTGGTCTCGTCCTCCTCGCGTTGTCTTCTGGGGAATGGGGCGTGCTGACTTCTGAGAACTGTGTGTCTCCCAGTAGTCAGCCGCCCATTCACAAAGCGCCACGCGACTAGCGCATGCGCAGTATGAAATGGGCAGTAAACATCATATTAACGGTAAGGACTTGGACTTGGTTATCAAGCCCTCTGACATAGAGGGAAATATTGTTATTACAGACGGTGATAAATATGAAAGAATGTGCCTAGAGGTGTTATCTAATAGAAACTGGTACAATCTGATTCAGGCTCACTATATGAACCTGTAGAGAGCAGTAGCACCCCGACATTTTACTCTGATGATGGAGTAGTGGTCCCTGCTAAGGTCAGGTGTACCCGACCCCGTTCTTCTGTTGCTGAGGTGCAACAACCGCATGGTTCTCGTATGCAGCAGAGAACCAGTACTAGTGCCGCTCAACCTTCTGGTGAACTGGCAAGCACCAGCGGCCTAGTACATCCTGGTCATAGACAAACCAGCACTGCAGTATCACTTGGTGATGTGGCAAGTCCCATAAGTGCAGTTCAAGCTGGTGCGGTGGCTAGCACAAGTAGTGCCCCGCAGCCACCAAGAATTCAAAGACAGGCCCGTAGAGCCCATAGTACCCTTCCTGATGCGTTTGAAAATCCTGATTGGCAGCCCACCACTTCTGAAGCGCCCGTACTTCCTCCATTCACTGGCCAACCCAGAAATCAGGTGGAAACAGCGAATTTTACTTCCCTGGACTTTTACGAGATGTTTTTCACGGAAGATCCGTACCTATCTATTGTGAACCAAAGCAATTTTGGCTGGTCAATTTATTGCCCCAAAACAAAATTTAACCCTTGCCAGAGAATTTGGCTGGAAACCTATAACAGTTCCCAAATTTAAGACCTTTTCAGGGCCTATCCCCCTCATGGGCATTACTAAAAAGAGTGAGTTGCGGTCAGCATAGTCCACTGACTCAATTCACCAATGCCCGTGTTCACTGCTGCAATGACCAGGATTCGATACGAGCAAATCTTGTGGTTCATGCACTTCAATGACAATAAACTCTGTCATCCTCGGGGTGACCCTGAATATGATCGGCTCCACAAAATTCGACCCCTCGTAAACTACTTCAACCAACAATTTGCAGCTTAGTTTTTTCCCGATCAAGATGTCTGCGTTGAAGAGTCCCTGATTACATTTTCTGTCCGCCTTGTGTGCAAACAGTTTCTCCCCAGCAAGCGTGCCAGATATGGGGTCAAGATGTATAAGCTCTGTGACACAGGAACAGGCTATACATATAGTTTTCTGGTTTACGAGGGAAAATATAGGGGTGTGGAGCCCCCCCAACTGCCCAGACTACATAGGGTGCAGCTTGGTGTCACCCTTGTTCGAAAAGGGGTACCATTTATACGTGGACAATTTTTATACAAGCGATTAGGAATTGGCGCATGTGGCACCGTGCGATCCAATCGCCGGGGTTTTCCCCAATGGCTTGTAGATGCCCGACTTAGTCTGGGGGAGAGAGCCTGCTTGAAGTCCAATGAATTGCTTGCCGTGAGATGGAAGGATAAACGGAATGTTATCGTTCTGTCTTCTATTCACGCAGACACAGCAGTTCAAATTACTACGGTGACTAGTGATGTTGAGAAGCCTCTCTGTGTCCACGAATACAACCTTAGACTGGGAGGGGTGGACTTCAATGACCAGATGATGGGGTCATACTTAATTGCCCATAAGGCAAGATGCTGGTACAAAAATTTGTCTGTATACTTATTCCAATTGGCTCTGTACAACGCTTATGTGCTATACAAAGTGTCTGGACGAACTGGATCCTTCTTAACCACTACATTACCGTGCCTATTTCTGAGATTTGGCGTTTACATGTTAAAAACTATTTTTTTTTGCTAGAAAATTACTTGGAACCCCCAAACATTATATATACCGTATTTATCGGCGTATAACACGCACTTTTTTCACCCTGAAAACAGAGTGAAAATAGCATGTGCGTGTTATACGCCGATATAGTTTAAAAATGGCATGGTACATACTGCATATAGCGCCTTGGGGGGTGCGATCTCAGGCGAGTAGACACTATCAGAGACAGGGGGGTCTGGGACACTCAGGTCCCGGCATTGAAAACCTCCGGCAGACATCTTCCTGCTGCTCTGCACACAGAAACCAGTCTAACTCTCGCGGACGTCATAGCGTAACCATGGCAACGCTCTGCACTGCTCGCGGGAGTTGAGGCTAACAGGAATCTTATGTGGATTACAGAGCTCGTACCCGGTGCGCAGGCGCCATCTACAGCTGATCCTAATCTCAGCCGTTGGCGGTCATTTCTCGACAGGACAACGGCAGGTACAAATCTTTTTAATGAAAAGCGGAGTAAAAAATAAAAAAAAAAGTCTGCGGGGGCTGGGGTCCTCGGAGAGCAATAAATTATAATGCCAGCATGGGGGGTAGAGCAATGAATGACACTGCCTGACTGGGGGGGGGGGGGCTAAGTGAGACACACAACACACACTGGCTGACAGGCCCCCCTCCCTGCAAACCAGAGTTTGTGTCTCTTTGCCCTCCCTTGTCAGGCATCAGTGTGTTACACTGGTCTTAACCATTCAGCCCCAGAAGGATTTACTCACTTCCTGAGCTACTCTTATTTTGCTTCAAAATTCTTTATTTAGATTTTTTATTTTTTTTCCCGAAACTTCCCTCTTAAAAATAGGGTGCGTGTTATACGCCTGCGCGTGTTATACGCCGATAAATACGATATATTTTTTTCTAACACCCTAGAGAATAAAATGGCGGTTGTTACAATACTTTGTCACACCATATTTGCGCAGCGGTCTTACAAGCGCACTTTTTTTGGAAAAAAATAGGAATTTTTGTACTCACCGTAAAATCCTTTGCTCTGTCGTCCATGGACGGACACAGCCTCTTAAGTCTTGACAGTTGGGTTATGTTCCTGTTCTATAGGAGAAAACTAGGCAGAACATGTTAGATATTTAAATACATGTTACTTTAACAGAGTTGAACAGCCCTGCCCAGGGGGCGGTCCCTCTGGACATAACCCTCCGCCCTGCAGTCAGCAGCTCAGTTCGTAAAAAAGCAGTACAAACCAAAAAAGGAGGGGTGGGTGCTGTGTCCGCCCATGGACGACAGAGAAAAGGATTTTACGGTGAGTACAAAAAATCCTATTTTCTCTTTTCGTCCATGGACGGACACAGCCTCTTAAGTCTTGACAGTTGGGACGTCCCAAAGCAGTGTAAAAAAAACGAGGGGTGGGAACAGCAATCAAAAAAATCTATTTCACCCCAAACAAGTAGAGCTCCTCAACGGAGGAGTTGCAACCTCAAACGTCCGCCAGCAAAACTTTGCGGCCGAAGCTAGCATCCGAAGATGCACTCACATCAACCTTGTAAAACTTTGAAAAAGTGTGAACGGACGACTAGGTTGCCGCCTTACACACTTGTGAGACAGACGCTTGATGTCAGAAAGCCCAAGAGGCACCAATAGCCCTGGTCGAATGCGCCTTGACAGGAAAGGGAGGCGCCCGCGCCTTAAGGGCATAGGCCTGGATGATGGCCTGCCTGATCCAAAGAGAAATGGTGGCCGACGAGACCGCCAGGCCCTTCTGCGGACCAGACACAAACAGTGAGTCAGACCTCCGGAACGGAGCCGCAGCCGACAGGTACACCCGCAAGGCACGTACCACGTCTAACGAATGCAGCGCAACCTCATTGGAATGTGATGGCCAAGGACACAAGGATGGAAGTACAATGTCCTCATTCAGGTGAAAGGCCGAAACTACTTTCGGAAGGAAGGAAGGCTGTGGGTGCAGCACCGCTTTGTCCTTATGGAGGACCAAATATGGGGACTTGCAAGACAAGGCCGCCAATTCAGAAACCCTCCTGACGGATGTGATGGCTACTAGGAAGGCAACCTTCTGAGAGAGCGTCAAAAGAGGAATTTCCCTGATGTCCTCAAATGGAGGTTTCTGAAGTACCGAGAGCACCAGATTCAGTCGGGTCGGAGGGGCCACATGTCGGACCCCTTGCACAAAAGTACTCACCAATGAATGAGCCACCAGGGGTCGCTGAAAGAAAACAGCCAAGGCTAAATTCTGGCCCTTAATGGTGCTTAAGGCAAGTTTCTGATCCACTCCACGCTGTAAAAACAGCAGGATCCTGGAAACCGATTATGCCTGTGGACGCCATTCAATCTCCTCACACATAGAGATGTAGGCTCTCCACATGCGATATTAGATCTTCCTAGAAGATGATTTCCGTGCCCTCAACATGGTTGAAATGACCGAATCCGACAGGCCTCGGTCCCTTAGTACCTGGCTTTCAATAGCCATGCCGTTAAAGCCAGCGACTGTAAAGCAGGATGAAGAATGGGACCTTGCGAGAGAAGGTCCTCCCGCATCGGTAGTCGCCAAGGTGCATCCGCCACCAGGCGCACTAGATCGGCGTACCAGGGACGCCTGGGCCAATCCGGGGCAATGAGAATCACCGGTATCCCCTCGGACTCTACTTTGCGAAACAAACGAGGAAGCAACTTCAGTGGGGGAAAGGCATAAATTAGCCGATACTGACCCCTCGGGGCCACCAACGCGTCTGACGCATCTGCCCAGGGATCTCTGGACCTGGGCGAGAAGAGAAAAAACAAGGGTGCACTAGCCTAGTGTATTATCGTTAGGATATTTTATTTATTTAAAACAACGTAAAAGGCTACTCACAAAGGTAGTAGAATGGTTCGCAATGTACAAGTGATTCCATAGAAGGCTGCACCATGTAGAACCCAGACCACACTCCGACTGAACATGGAGGACGTGATAGGAGACACTACCGCTGATGCGTTTCGAAGCGCAAAGATTCTTCATCAGAGCCAAGCAATCTCAATCTCTGGACCTGGCTACGAACCTCGACACCTTGCGATTGGAAAGCCAGGAGATCCACGTCTGGCATGCCCCATCTCCGGCAAAGGAGTTGAAAAACCTACGGATGTAACAACCATTCCCCTTGGTCCAGCATCTGGCGGCTCAGATAGTCCGCCTGCCAGTTTTCCACGCCCGGAATGTAAACTGCCGAGAGAGCCGACACACTCCTTTCCGCCCACCGCAGAATGTGACCGACCTCCAACGCTGCAGCCGAGCTTCTTGTTCCTCCTTGATGGTTGATGTATGCCACAGTCATGGCGTTGTCTGGCTGGATCCTGACTGGACGCCCTCTTAGCCTCTGTGACCATTTGAAGAGGCACAGCCTGATCACCTGGAGTTCCAGGACATTGATCGGCAGTTGGGATTCGTCCGGAGTCCAGCGGCCCTGGGCCGCCTGAACCCCCCAGACTCCCCCCCAACCGGTCAGGCTGGCGTTCGTTGTGATCACAGTCCAATGAAAGGAAAGGAATGACTTCCCGGACCGAAGAGTCGGGGATCTCAGCCACCAACTCAGAGAGGTCCTGACTAGATGACTTAACTGAATCTGACGATCCAGAGATGACGGAGATCTGTTCCATTTGGAGAGAATCTCCCTTTGCAATACCCGAGTGTGGAATTGGGCAAACGGCACTGCCTCGAAAGAGGCTACCATTAGGCCCAGGACTCGCATGCAAAAACGGAGAGATGACCATTTGCAGGATGTCAACAACCTCACTGCAGTCTGGAGTGTCTGCAACTTTTCCAAGGGAAGAAAAACTCTGGCCTCCGAAGAGTCCAGAATCAACCCCAGGTACTCTAGGCGCTAGGTCAGTACTAACACCGACTTCTGGAGGTTCAGTACCCAACCAAACTCCCAGAGGGTCTGACTGGCTATAGACACGTCCTCCTCTAATTATGAGCTTGAAGTAGCTCTTAGAAGAAGATCGTCCAAGTAGCCCACGATAGCAATGCCGCGCTGTCTCAGCAAAGCTAGAATCGGGGCGAGCACCTTGGTGAAAACTCTTGGTGCCAATGCTAGGCCAAAGGGAAGAGCCACGAATTGATAGAGGTCTTCGCCGATCGCAAAGCACAGGAACCTCTGATGCCTGACGCAGATGGGGACATGCAAGTATGTGTCCCTGATATCCAGGGATGCCAGGAATCCCCTGGATGGAGCGCAGCAACCACCGAACGAATCAATTCCATCCGGAACTTTTGAACCTTTAAAAAGGCATTGAGGGCCTTGAGGTCCAAGATTGGACGGACTCCATCCTTCTTTGGGACCACAAACAGATTTGAGTAGAAACCCTGAAACCTGTCCTGAGGTGGTACAGGTATGACTACCCCACACCTCAACAAGTCTTGCACTGCCCCCAGCAGGGCAGTCCGATGAGCCGGAAGGAGAGACAGATTTGAGGGAAAGAATCTGTTTGGTGGACAAGAAAGAAACTCTATCTTGCACCCCAAAGTGACCACCTCGCAGACCTACTGGTCGGAGAGCAGGGAGGTCCACCGAGCTGCAAACCCACCCCCCCACCCAGGAGTCGTGTGGGGGCAAAACTTCATGCGGAAGCAGGCTTGTTTGTTGGCTTGGTGGGCTTGCGCACCCAGGGACACTTCTGTAGCCCCAGTTGGGCCTTTTTCCGCTTGGGAGGGTCTGCCAGCAGGTCCTGACTGATGAAAATACCGCTTCTGTGTAGGAAAGGAGGGCCCCGGCTTACGGTGTGGCTCTTTCCCTTTTGTGGACTGAGGGAGAAGTGTGCTCTTACCTCCAGTAACATCTTTAATGATGTCGTCCAGTGAGGCACCAAAAAGCCTCCCACCTTTGAAAGGCAAATCTGCCAGAGTTTTCTTGGAAGCTTGGTCAGCGGACCAGCATTTTAGCCATATCAGGCGGCGCCGCAGATGCGGAAGCCTGGGAGATTAAAGGGGCCGCATCCAGGGTTGCATCACAGACGTACACAAGTCCCTGAACCAACTGTTCGGCCAGTGACACGCATTCAGGAGGAAGCTGATGCTCCTCCACTGTCTGGTGCAATATTTTAGCCCATTCAGTGAGTGTCTGAGACACCAAGGTTGCAGCCAATGTAGGCCGCAATGCTGACCCCAGCATGGTGAACATGGATCGGCTCACCGCTTCGGACCTGCTATCAGTAGGGTCCTTAAAGGCAGGGGTCCCCTCTACCGGGATACTGGTTACCTTATTTGGCATAATAATTTATTTATTTTTTAAACTCACGGTTATATCTTCATTTCTTTCTCCCTCCGGCCCGCGGCCGCAGGGGCCTCAGCGCGTCATCCATGGACCGCTATTACATGGCCTCCAAAACTGTGATAGGTAGTGAGGAGTAAAATCACCATTTTACGCCCTTAGAAAGCCTAAAGGCGGTCATTGGTTTTCGGGTTCCTGTACTTGGCTAGGCTCCCAAAAAGTCTCACATGTGTGGTATCCTCGTACCCAGAAGAAGCAGCAGAATGTATTTTGGGTTGTTATTTTACATATACCCATGCCATGTGTGAGCAATATATCATTTAGTGACAACTTTGTGTAAAAAAATAAAAATAAATTAAATTTTAATTTTCCCCAAACTTGTGTCAAAATATGAAATATTCCATGCACTCAACATGGAAGACATGGAGACAGCTGACCTCAGGAGAGGAAATCATCCTGGAGCTGTGTATTCCCACTCAACATGCCTCTCAGCAAATAGCTTGGGCTGTCTACTTTCAAAAAAAGGGTAATTTGGGGGGGTTTGAACTGTCCTTTTTATGCCCAATGTTACAAGTTTATACATAGTTACATAGTAACATAGTTAGTCAGGTTGAAAAAAGACACAAGTCCATCCAGTTCAACCATAAAAAAAAAAATATATATATATATCGTACAATCCCATATACCCAATTCTATACCCACAGGTGATCCAGAGGAAGGCAAAAAAAACCAGCAGAGCATGATCCAATTTGCTACAGCAGGGGAAAAAATTCCTTCCTGATCCCCGAGAGGCAATCGGATATTCCCCGGATCAACTTTACCTATAAATGTCAGTACCCAGTTATATTATGTACATTTAAGAAGGAATCCAGGCCCTTCTTAAAGCAATCTACTGAGCTGGCCAGAACCACCTCTGCAGGGAGTCTATTCCACATTTTCACAGCTCTTACTGTGAAAAAACCTTTCCGTATTTGGAGGTGAAATCTCTTTTCCTCTAGACGCAAAGAGTGCCCCCTTGTCCTTTGTGTTGACCGTAAAGTGAATAATTCAACACCAAGTTCACTATATGGACCCCTTATATATTTGTACATGTTGATCATATCCCTCCTTAATCTCCTCTTCTCAAGAGTGAATAAATTCAGTTCCTCTAATCTTTACTCATAGCTGAGCTCCTCCATGCCTCTTATCAGTTTGGTTGCCCTTCTCTGCACTTTCTCCAGTTCCCCAATATCCTTTTTGAGAACTGGGGCCCAAAACTGAACTGCATATTCCAGATGAGGTCTTACTAATGATTTGAACAGGGGCAAAATTATATCTCTCTCTCTGGAGACCATACCTCTCTTAATACAAGAAAGGACTTTGCTTGCTTTGGAAACCGCAGCTTGGCATTGCATGCCATTATTGAGCTTATGATCTACTAAAACCCCCAGATCCTTCTCCACTACGGATCCCCCCAGTTGTACTCCCCTAGTATGTATGATGCATTCTTATTCTTAGCCCCCAAGTGCATAACTTTACATTTATCAACATTAAACCTCATCTGCCACATAGTCGCCCAATTAGACAGAGCATTGAGGTCGGCTTGTAAATTGGCGACATCCTGTAAGAACGTTATTCCACTACATAGCTGGGTGTCATCTGCAAAGACAGAAATTTTACTTTTGATCTCAGACCCAATATCATTTATAAACATATTAAAAAGTAAGGGTCCCAGCACTGAACCTTGGGGTACACCACTGATAACATTGGACCATACAGAGTAAGAATCATTAACCACTACTCTCTGAATTCTGTCTTTTAGACAGTTTTCTATCCATTTACAAACTGATATTTCCAATCCTGTAGACTTTACCTTGCACATGAGCCGTGTGTGGGGAACTGTATCGAACGCTTTTGCAAAATCCAAGTATACCACGTCCACAGCCACCCCTCTGTCCAAGGTCTTACTTACCTCTTCATAAAAAGAAATCAGGTTTGTCTGACAACTTCTGTCTTTCATGAATCCATGCTGTCTGTTGCTTAAATAGTTTTTCCAGCAAGAACTCATCTATGTGGTCTTTTATTAATCTCTCCAGTATCTTCCCAACTATGGACGTTAAACTAACAGGTCTATAGTTACTTGATAAAGACTTAATTCCCTTTTTAAATATAGGCACCACATTGGCCCTGCACCAATCCAGTGGTACTATTCCTGTCATTAATGAGTCTCTAAAAATTAAATACAATGGCTTTGAAATTACAGAGATCAATTCTTTTAGGATCCGTGGGTGTATGCCATCTGGTCCAGGTGCTTTATCCACCTTTATTCCATCTAAATATTTCTGGACCATATCACTTTTGAGCCATTGTGGATTTGGGGCTGTGTCACTACCACCCCCATTTTGGACATGAGCTCCCCCATGCTCCTTTGTATCACCCACTCGTCTAACCACTTGAAGACAAAGCGCTTTCTGACACATTTTGTTTGCATGAACAAAATCTTCTCTTCCCAACGACCAGAGGAGAAGCCCACTTTTTCAAAAGGCTTTCCTCAAATGGATAACGGACCGCCATGCACTGAGGGACCATCCGCAAAGGACCTCTGCGGCCGTTCCCATTCCTTATCTATGAACTTGTCAAAGAAATCAACATAAGGAAAAACCTTAACAGAGCGGGTCGGTTTGTGTGACCCAAAAGGGACAGACCCTGCTGTGGAAGTCCCAGCTGTATCTTCCAGCTTGAGAGTGTCCCTCACAGCATGGATAAGCAAACTCACAAGTGCCCTATCTTGAGCTGACCCGGACGAGGGGTCCTTCTCACTGGAAAGGTCCAGGTCTGCATCTTCTGACACACCAGAACCGGGGTCCTGTGCCGCAGCCAGGCCTGAGTCTGAGTCAGAACATTCCCCAGGAGATGGTGGGGGAAGGGGACGCTTAGTACCCCCCTTGTGCCTGCACACCGCTTCCACCCTGGAACAAGTGACTCCAGGACTGCCGACAAGGCGTCCATGGTAACGGCAGGTGCAGGGGCACCGGTTGCTGCCTCTGGAATGTTTGGGGAAAAAACGCCAGCTTCTGACTCCATATTGCCCACTGACAGCCCTGAGAGACTTAGTCAAGACACCTGACAAAATGTCCACCCTCCTTGCTGCACTGACCGGGGGGGGGGTTACCCAGGGAACTCACCACCCAGCAAGAGACTGTTCAGCACCGCTGCCCGATCTCCATCCACACACAGCGTGTGTCTGAGGAACTCTGAGGTGAATAGCGCCATTCGCGCCGTTCAGGAAGCCATCCAGCACTAGAGCCCAAAACCCATTCCAAAACGGCCGCCGAGTGCCTCAGAGAAAGAGCGTGGGCCACAAAAAAATGCAGACCTGTGTCACAGCGTGGCCACTGCAAAATGGCCGCCAATGGGATTTTTCAATACTAATCACAGGCACCTGAAAAATGGCGCTGGCGCTTCCAAAATGGCGGCCAAACAACGAGGTGGACAAGAAGGCCGCAGTGGAGGCTTCTGTAAGAAAAAAACTACCCCCCACAGAGAGCGGGCCTGGACACCCCCACAGCACCCAGCCGGGACCTGGAGCCCCCCTACAGGTATACCCTTGGTCGCAGCCCGGTCCTATGTGAACCCTGGAGCAAAGCTCACCGGCCACCCCTGGAGCCATGGGGTATGTCGTGGCCAACCCCGCACGTAGCTAAGGCCTGCTCACGCTCGATGGCTGGACTGGGGGGACTACAAGGATCTAAAATATCCAGCCTGTCACCCAGCCGGCAGTTGATAGAAGATTTCTTAAAAGAAAATAAAAAAAATAATAATAAAAAAATAAAATTTCTTCCACACCCTGGACCCAAAGGGAGCCAGGTCCTTCTCCTCTACTAGGCAGAAAAAAGCTGAGCTGCTGACTGCGGGGCGGAGGGTTATGTCCGGAGGGACCGCCCCCTGGGCGGAGCTGTTCAACTCTGTTAAAGTAACATGTATTTAAATTAGGGTTGTCCCGATACCGATACTAGTATCGGTATCGGCACCGATACCGAGCATTTCACCAAGTACTTGTACTCGGGGGAAATGCTCCGATGCTTCACCCGATACCTGGGCAGTCAGGGATGATCAGTGCGGCGGGGGGAGTTACAAGCACTGATCTGCCTGTATACATTTCAAAGCATGACAGCTTCTCCCCGGACCCCCCCCCCCCCTTTTCAGCTGCTTTAGTGAAATTTATACAGTGGTGATCGGTGCTTGTAACTCCCCCCAAAGCCGTACCGATCACTGCTGACTGTCCCTGTAGCTTTCTCCGTGCTGCTGCTGCTATACTCCTCCACGCTCTGTGTCCCCCTCTGTGCTGCTCTCCCCCCCGTGCTCCGTGTCCCCCTCGGTGCTGCTCTCCCTCTCCGGTTCGTTGTCCTTCTCTGTTCTGCTCTCCCCCTCCGTGCTCCCCTCGGTGCTGCGCTCCTTCTCCGGGTGTCCTTGTACCCCCCTCTGTGCTGCTGCTGTCCGCGCTCCGTGTCCTGTGCCACCCTCCTGCTGCTCTCCCCCTCCGCGCTCTGTGTCCCCCTCCATGTCGTCCTCCACTCCCTCTGTCCTTGATCTGTCAGGATGGAGAGCGGAGGTAGGAGCCGCTAAACCCGGCTCCTTCCTTTTCGAATGAACAGAGTCAGTGATCACTGACTCTGTTCATTCATATAACTGAAACATCGTAACCTGTGTTTACGATGCTTCAGTTTATGAATGGAGAGGAGCCTCCTGTCCATTCATTTCAGCTGAGGCTGCAGAGAAAGGGACTGGGGAATCTGTGTCCTCAGTCCCTTTCTCTGTCCCATAGGGGAGATGTCAGGGGTCTCACCAAAGCCCCCCAACAGCGCTAAAAAAAAAAAAAAAAAAAGGGAAAAAAATGAATTGTAAAAAATAATAAAAATTTTAATAAAATAAAAAAACACACTGACACAATCCACCCCCCCCCCCTAAAAAATTAATAATAATAAAGCACTAAAAAAAATTGTGAACAAAAAATAAATAAAATACTGACACATGACATTAAAAAAAAGTATCGTAATCTGTATCGGCGAGTACTTGAAAAAAAGTATCGGTACTTGTACTCGGTCTTAAAAAAGTGGTATCGGGACAACCCTAATTTAAATATCTAACATGTTCTGCCTAGTCCTCTCCTATAGAACAGTAACATAACCCAACTGTCAAGACTTAAGAGGCTGTGTCCGTCCATGGACGAAAAGAGAAATACACTTTTTTGAATTAAAAAATAAGACAATTTTACTCTGATGGCCTCTAATATTTACTATAAGAAATGTTCTGAACAGTTAGCACCTCACATGGCTCTCTACTTCAATTTCTTGTGAGATGGCGGAAAAGTCCCTTTAGATGAAAATAGGGCATACATTAGTGTTATTCCCAAACCACACAAAGACTCAACAGACATCTTAATTATCGTCCCATCTCATTGATTAACTGCGATTTCAAAATCCTAACAAAACTTTTAGCTTTATGTCTTGGTATTTTTTTGGCGCAATACATTCACAAAAATCAATCTGGTTTTATAACCGAGCGTCAAACGTTGGATCAGATTCGTTGTTCCATAGCGTTGATCTCTGCAGTACATTCTAAATGGGATGCCCCTGTATCGAGGGAACTATTACTTCTATCATTGGACCTTCATAAGGCTTTTGATAGCTTAAATTGGGACTACTTATTTACTATCCTAGAGGCGTTTGGATTTGGCTCTTTCTTTATCTTATTGCTTAAACAACTTTATAGTAACCCGTCGGCCCAGGTTTCCATTCGGGGTTATAAATCAGCGTAGTTTCCTATCCGACGCGGAACGAGACAGGGTTGCCCGCTTTCCCCATTGTTATTCGCCATAGCAATTGAACCCCTATCTGTAGCAATTTGATCTCATCCTAATATACATGGCATATGTTGTGGGCAACGGGAGCATAAATGTTCCCTGTTTGCCGACGACATCCTCATGTATGTCACAAATCCTCGATTGACCTTACCTAATCTTTTGACCCTGTTCCACCAATTTTCCCAGATCTCAGGGCTCTCTTTAAATACGACGGCTCTTAAATATTTCTTTACCCCCCTCGATGGTCTAAACCTTACGAAACACCTATAATTTCCAATGGGCACAAAACTCCCTGCCAAACTTAGGCATCCAACTGACACCCTCGATCGATACCCTCTATCGGGCTAATTATCCCCCACTTTTCCCGTCGACTCCGGGAGGATCTTCAACGATGGGCAGACTATACCTTGTCCTTGTTTGGTAGAATCAATTCTATTAAGATGACTTTTTTTACCTAGGTTACTTTATTATTTTAGGACTTTACCGATTGCGGTTCTGAGGGGAGATATACAGCGACTGCAATCGGACGTTCTTCGTTTTATTTGGAACAATAAGAAACCACAAATTAAAAAATTGACACTGTATGTCTCGAAACAGTCTGGTAGGCTTGGCCCCCCCAATCTACAAGCTTATTATCAAGCGGCTCAAATAACTCAGCTTTCTTACACAACGGCCAAAGGATCTACACCCCTCTGGGTCTCTATTGAGGCCCTCTCGTGCCACCCCTTCGCCATAGGTTCTCTAATGTGGCTCCCTAGCTGTCTCCGCCTTCCTATCTTGTGCCCTACCCTGTCCCATTCACTAGCGGTCTGGGACAAAGTACGACATCGTAAGCCTCTGTCCTCCCCACATACTCCACTAGCTCCCATATTCTTTAATCCTGAATTCTCTCCCGGAATGACTCCAATGCTATTCCTGTGGTGGCTAAACAAAGGGCTTCTTAGGATAGGAGACTACCTTAATGGGGATAAACTCGTTGCAACACCTTAAAGACACATTTCAGATGCCCTCCAGCAAACTATTTAGATATAATCAGATTATTTATTTTATACGATCTAAACTTAACCGGTTGGATGGACCCCTTGTACTTACAAATTTGGAATTATCTTGCCAAACGAAGGGCCTTTTATGGGGAAGGATATTTACAATATACACTATCCATACCGACCAGAATGCTAAGCTCCCTTACATGAATCAATGGAAATGGGACTTGAATACCACGTTGGAATGCTTTATCCAAAATATCTATCAGTACAACATTAATTGAGGCAAATTCTAAAACACTTCTACGTTGGTATTTGGTCCCGACCAGAGTCGCAAAGATGCACCCGTCTGTGTCGCCCACTTGCTTCAGACGTTGTGGCCAGATGGGTACAATGTTTCATGTTTGGTGGCAGTGCCCTGTGGTCACTAGATTTTGGATTTGTATATTTAATCTAATATACTCTGTAACGGGGGTTAATATACGTAGATCCTCGGAACCAGTGCTTTTTCAAAAGTTACCTGATGAGGTCCCCAAAAAAATCGACAAAACTAATCACATATATGTTTTTGGCAGATAGAATTACTATTGCTAAATACTGGAAACAGTCTGTGGTTCCCCTTACGTGAAGAATAACTTAGCTGGATCATGGTTAACGACAGACTTGCCTGTGTCCTTCGCAACTCTACTACGAAATTCGATGCAACATGGGATCTATGGATACGTTATCTATCTACACCTTAAAGCGCTTCTGGCTGACCCTCTTCTTTCCTTTCCTCTCTCTTCTCTTCTCCTACACAGTTAAGGATATATTTGCAGAAAACAATGCACCGATGTCTATGGCACATGAGCGCCGTAGACAACGGCGCAGGCGCACTGAGCGTGCCGGTTTTCTGAATGGGAGAATGCCGGCCCCACGCGCATCATCGTCACTCCGGCCAATCACAGCGCCGGAGCGGCGATACCCGGAAGACGGTCGGAGGGGACATGGCGGTGGAGGGGAACAAGGAGCGCTTCAGGGGCTTCGATCTGAGGTAAGTGCCACATAATGAGCTAGTATGCATAGCATACTAGCTCATTATGCCTTTTTCTTGCAGGGTTGTGTCAAAAAACTGTATAACAAGAGACATTAAAAATTGCATCAAAGCTAATTTTTTTTAGGTTTACTTCCTCTTTAAAGGTGCTAGAAAGCTCCTTAACAGATACTGCCAAGTCCGTACCCTGCTCTGCTCCCTCACTAAGCCTTCAATGCACTCCCTACAAAGCACTTTGGGCCAGGAATCTCCCATAGTGGTCCTGCATGATGGACACTTCCTCTTGGAGCTGTGTGGGGACCTAGACTTTTCTGTGGCTTTGGCCTAAAAGGACATAAAGATCTCCAAGACACCAAGACAACTACCACCACCAGGGTCCCATAAGTACACCTCCTCCCCTCCATCAAAGAAAGGGGGACTCACCCGTGGAACCAATGGTAAAAAATGGTAAGGGAGCACCACCCCAGGGTTCCTCTTACCTCAGAGTGGCTGGTGCTCACGTTCCCCGGTGCAGATCGAGAAGCCTCTGTCTCTAACATTCCAGGGAAACGTGGTCCGCCTTGAGCCGCTTTCACGTCCCGCAGCCAAAACCGGAAGCTGCGGGTCAAGCGGAAGTGCCTGCCGAAAATGACGTTACCAGTCATCCGGCCCAGCCTTGAGCTCCACACTGTCTGCACAAGAGTGAGGGGGACCCGGACACTTCCACAGCACAATCCCCTGGTAGCGTAAAGCAGGCCCCTGGACCTCCACCTTCCCCAAGAGAGGACTGGGTGCGCTATAATGCCGCACAGGTAACAGGCTCTCCAGCCCCGCTGCAGTGGCGCCAGAGGCCTCTGCCTCTCCCTTTCAGGAAACACCAGCCTCAGACTCTCCAGCTGAACTGGCCTCGGTCCCTATCAGTGTCTCCCCGCTGGAGGAAACACCAGAACTGAAGGGCCGGTGGGGGAGAGTGGCTTAAAGCTCTAGTGGAGGCAGTGTTTCATGAGAAGGGAGGAGTCGAGGCCTCTCAAAATGTGGCTGTCCTGAAAGACGAAAGGGGGAAAATATATAATGTTTGGGGGTTCAAAGTAATTTTCATGCAAACAAAATGTGTCAGAAAGCGCTTTGTCTTCAAGTGGTTAGACGAGTGGGTGATGTGTGGCATAAACTTGTAACATTGGGCATAAAAGGACAGTTCAAACCCCCCCAAATGACCCTTTTTTTAAAAGTAGACAGCCCAAGCTATTTGCTGAGAGGCATGTTGAGTGGGAATACACCGCTCCAGGATGATTACCTTTCCTGAGGTCAGCTGTCTCCATGTCTTCCATGTTGAGTGCATGGCATATTTCATATTTTGCCACAAGTTTGGGGAAAATTACAATTTATTTTTATTTTTTTTACACAAAGTTGTCACTAAATGATATATTGCTCAAACATGGCATGGGTATATGTAAAATTACAGCCCAAAATACATTTTGCTGCTTCTCCTGGGTACGAGGATACCACATGTGTGAGACTTTTTGGGAGCCTAGCCGAGTACAGGAACCTGAAACCAATGACCCGCCTTTAGGCTTTCTAAGGGCGTAAAATGGTGATTTTACTCCTCACTATCTATCACAGTTTCGGAGGCCATGTAATGCCAAGATAGCACAAAACACCACTATATGACCCCTTTTCAGAAAGTAGACACCCCAATGTATTTTCTAAGAGTTATGGTGAGTATTTTGCAGCTCTCATTTGTTTTGGAAAATTAAAAAAGAGAAGGAAATTTTTATTTATTTTTTTCAATAAAAAAGAAAAACGCGTGACAAAGCGTGATCTGCAAAATACTCAACATGCCTCTTAGCAAATAGCTTGGGTGTCTACTTTCCAAAATGGGGCCATTTGGGGGGGGGGGGGGGTTTGTGCCATCTTGGCATTTCATGGCCTCCGAAACTATGATAGGTAGTGAGTAGTGAAATTAAAAGTTTACGCCCTTAGAAATCCTGAAGGCGATGATTGGTTTTCGGGGTCCTGTACGTGGCTAGTCTCACAAAAAGTTTCATACATGTGGTATCCCTGTACTCAGGAGAAGCAGCAGAATGTATTTTGGGGTGTCATTTCACATATGCCCATGGCATGTTTGAGCAATATATAATTTAGTGACAACTTTGTGTAAAAAAAATAAATCTTGATTTTCCTGAAACTAGGTAAAATATAAAATATTCCATGGACTCAAAATATAAAATATTCCATGGACTCAACATGCCTCTCAGCCAATAGCCTGGGGTGTCTACTTTCCAAAATGGGGTCATTTGGGTTGGGGGTTGTACTGCCCTGCCATTTTAGCACCTCAAGAAATTAGATAGGCAGTCAAACTAAAAGCCGCGCAGAAAACGCACTATAGTTTGTAGACGCTATAACTTTTGCGCAAACCAATGAATATACACTTATTGAAATTTTTTTACCCAAGACATGGGGCTGAATACATTTTGGCCTAAATAAATGACTAAAATTGAGTTTATTGTATTTTTTTTTTTATATAACAAAAAACAGAAAATATAATTTTTTTTCACTTTTTTGTTTATTCTTTTTGAAATATAACAAAGATGAACAAATTGAGTACATATAAGGATGGTGGTACAATAGTCAAATAGCAATAAAGATAAACCTATCGATTTATGAACAGGATAAGTACATAATGTAAACATTTTACTAGTAGAGCAATGAATAAACCAATAAAGTATTACATCGAAAGCATTATAAAATTCCACCAGGAGGAAAAAATTAAGCTAGCGACTATTGGTTGCATGCATTGTTTTCAATGAGTCAGCCAACTGACTTGCATTGTGAGCAGGAGCACAAAAACCCAACCAATGTATTGTGCTGCAAAGCAGGAAGCTGTGTCTGTATGCAATGACCAAATATAGTGGTTTTCATGTAGATCGTGTGGTTATTTGCAATAAGCTGATCTCTTGTTGATATTTATAAAAAAAAACAGCCTTGAAAACAGCCTTGAAAACTACATAAAACTTCCTGCCACTAATTTGTTGTCATAGACACTGACATTGAATGGCACTGCATCTATAAAAAAAAAATGCAATCAATAGAAATGCTTAAAGTGAAGTTCCACCCTATTTGAAGACTTATGCCGCGTACACACGGCCGTTTTTCCTGTCGAAAAAAACAAAATTTTCCCCTTCGACGAGAAAAACGATAGTCTGTGGGCTTTCTGTCGTTTTTTTCGACGAGAAAAACGGCATTAAAAACTACGAGAAAAATTAGAACATGTTCTAATTTTTCTCGTTGTTTTTTTCGACATGTTTTCCGCGGCAGTGTTTCCCATAGGGAAACACTGCCGCGGAGCCCACACACGGTCGTTTTTTTCGACCCAAAAAAAAATGACATTTAAAACGGCCGTGTGTGAGGGGAACAAGCTGTTCCTCGTTTTTAACGTCGATTTTCTCGACTGTGTTTTCACCGTCGAAAAAATTGATCGTGTGTACGCGGCATTAGCTGCATCCCCTGTAGTTCTGTCCCCTTATATCATTTTGGCATAATAATAAGAAAAACAAAAACTCACTGTTTGTCAGGAAAGGTTCCATCCGCTGGTGGCATTTATTATTTATCTTGCAGTACTGTGGTCCACCAGCAGGTGTCTCCTGGCAGTTTGTAACTGTCAGGAGAATCTTTCCCTGCTGGTGTTGTATTATCTTTTGGACACAGTACTGGTTTCCACCAGCGGATGGATCCTGGCAGTGTGGAGCAGACTGCCCTCCCTCCGATCAGGTGTGACCTGAAGCTAATCAGGCATTCCTATAAATACCCGGCAGGTGTATACACACACTGCCCTGGTATCGTCCTCGTGCCCTGACCTGTAGCCTGTCTGCTTGAACCATGTATCCTGATCCCTGTAACCTGATCCTGTTGTGTCCGTCCTAATCCCTGATCCCTGCTCTGCAGCCTGGTTGCCCCCTGCTTGATCCTGTCTCCCTGTCCTGATCCATCCTTACCCCATCTGCTGATCCCCCTGTGTATGACCTCGGCCTGGCCCTGTTTATGATTCTGGTTTCCCCATTACTTGTACATATTTGTCTGTTACTGTTATTAATTGTGGGTTCTGTTTGTTATTGGTTGTTGTGCACTGTGTGGTATTGGAGGTGGTTATATATATATATATATATATATATATATATATATATATATATATATATATATATATATATTATTTCACTTATCTTTAATAAATCTTTATATTTCACTTATACGTGTTTGGTGTTCCTCTGTTGCTAGCTGCACAGTTCTGGTCACACTTGGTACGTGACAGTATACCAGGGCCATTAATGATCAGAAGTAGCTGCACAGAGGACCCATTTTGGTTCTGTTACTCTGCTAAAATGAACTCTGATATGATTCCTTATTATACTCTGCTGGCGTCAGAGAGTGGTGAATATCTCCGTCAGACACTGAAAGAGTGGACCAGTGATCAGCTGCTAGAGATTATTTGTTTAGCTCACTCCTGGGTTGATCAGGGCTGTATGATGTTTGGGGATGTTCAACCTTTTAATTAAAATCTGCACAGAGCTGGCTTTGCCTTGTATCCCAGAGGGCCATGATGATTTTTCTCCCCCCTTTAATGTAAATCAGGTCGTATCTTTGGTTTGGCTTCTGGAGGATAACTCCCCATACTTTTTTGAACATTACACAGCTTGTTCCCAACAGAAAATAATAGAGTGTGTTGATTGTGTACAATCCCTTGTCAGACAGGCAGGATGTAAACTGCAGTTTGTGCAGCCACTACTCTCAGCATGGTCTGATATTTTGCAATCGGCACCAGCCAGCCCACAAAAAAACATCTCTGCTGCCAGACACCTGCCTGCCCAAGAGTCTATTTCTCCATCACCCATGGCAACCCCAGTCGCAGTTCAGTACACACTACTTCCCACCAGGTATCAATATCCAGTCTCTGCTCCCTGCACCTATCCTGCATTCAACCCACCTGCCTCTTCTCAGCTGCCTGCAAGCCCACAAGAACCTCCTCCAGCCACTGTCCCCGTATCCCTGCCATATTCTTCCATTTGCTCGATTCCATCTTTTCCATATACTCCCCCCGTTATGTGCAAACCTGCAGTAACCAAATCTAAAAAGAAGCGGAAGTATTTCCCTACCCACACAATCCAACCAGTAATCCCACCTTCCTCCACACCCACCAACCTGCTCCAGCCTTCGAGCCAGCTTCCCAGCCTGCAGTTCCAGAGCCAGCCTTCCAGCTTGCAGTTCCAGAACCAGCCTTCCAGCTTGCAGTTCCAGAACCAGCCTTCGAGCCAGCTTCCAGCTTGCAGTTCCAGAGCCAGCCTTCCAGCTTGCAGTTCCAGAGCCAGCCTTCCAGCTTGCAGTTCCAGAGCCAGCCTTCCAGCTTGCAGTTCCAGAGCCAGCCTTCCAGCTTGCAGTTCCAGAACCAGCCTTCCAGCTTGCAGTTCTCGAGCCAGCCTTCCAGTCTGCAGTTCCCGAGCCAGCCTTCCAGCCTACAGTCCCAGAGCCAGTCCTTGAGCCAGCCTTCCAGCCTGCGGTCCTTGAGCCAGCCTTCCAGCCTGCGGTCCTTGAGCCAGCCTTCCAGCCTGCGGTCCTTGAGCCAGCCTTCCAGCCTGCGGTCCTTGAGCCAGCCTGCGGTCCTCGAGCCAGCCTTCCAGCCTGCGGTCCTCGAGCCAGCCTTCCAGCCTGCGGTCCTCGAGCCAGCCTTCCAGCCTGCGGTTCTCGAGCTAGCCTGCCAGCCTGAAGACCCTGTGCCAGCCTGAAGACCCTGTGCCAGCCTGCCAGCCTGAAGACCCTGTGCCAGCCTGCCAGCCTGAAGACCCTGTGCCAGCCTGCCAACATGGAGTTCCCGTGCCAGCTTTCCAAACTGAAGCCCTGATGACAGTGTCCCAGTCGGAAGATCCGGTGCCCGTTTCCCGGCCTGTGGTTGTGGTGCCCGTTTCCCGGCCTGTGGTTGTGGTGCCCGTTTCCCGGCCTGTGGTTGTGGTGCCCGTTTCCCCGCCCGAGGGTATGTCGTCTGCTACACAGCCTGAGATGATCCCGTCTGCTGCCCAGCCTGAGATGATCCCGTCTGCTGCCCAGCCTGAGATGATCCCGTCTGCTGCCCAGCCTGAGATGATCCCGTCTGCTGCCCAGCCCGAAGTGTTCCTGTCTGCTGCCCAGCTCGATGACCCGGAGCCTGCTGCCCAGCCCGAAGTGTTCCTGTCTGCTGCCCAGCTCGATGACCCGGGGCCTGCTGCCCAGCCCGAAGTGTTGCTGCCCAGCTTGATGTAATTGTCTGCCCGGATGTGACTTTGCCTAATACCCAGCTAATTGCCATGAACTTTCTCCGTCAAAAGCAGTTCCAGAACCAGCCTTCCAGCTTGCAGTTCCAGAACCAGCCTTCCAGCTTGCAGTTCCAGAACCAGCCTTCCAGCTTGCAGTTCCAGAACCAGCCTGCAGTTCTCGAGCCAGCCTTCCAGCCTGCAGTTCTCGAGCCAGCCTTCCAGCCTGCAGTTCTCGAGCCAGCCTTCCAGTCTGCAGTTCTCGAGCCAGCCTTCCAGCCTACAGTCCCAGAGCCAGTCCTTGAGCCAGCCTTCCAGCCTGCGGTCCTTGAGCCAGCCTTCCAGCCTGCGGTCCTTGAGCCAGCATTCCAGTCTGCGGTTCTCGAGCTAGCCTGCCAGCCTGAAGACCCTGTGCCAGCCTGAAGACCCTGTGCCAGCCTGCCAGCCTGAAGACCCTGTGCCAGCCTGCCAGCCTGAAGACCCTGTGCCAGCCTGCCAGCCTGAAGACCCTGTGCCAGCCTGAAGACCCTGTGCCAGCCTGCCAACATGGAGTTCCCGTGCCAGCTTTCCAAACTGAAGCCCTGATGACAGTGTCCCAGTCGGAAGATCCGGTGCCCGTTTCCCGGCCTGTGGTTGTGGTGCCCGTTTCCCGGCCTGTGGTTGTGGTGCCCGTTTCCCGGCCTGTGGTTGTGGTGCCCGTTTCCCGGCTTGAGGTTGTGGTGCCCGTTTCCCGGCTTGAGGTTGTGGTGCCCGTTTCCCGGCCCGAGGTTGTGGAGCCCTTTTCCCGGCTCGAGGGTATGTCGTCTGCTGCCCAGCCTGAGATGATCCCGTCTGCTGCCCAGCCTGAGATGATCCCGTCTGCTGCCCAGCCTGAGATGATCCCGTCTGCTTCCCAGCCTGAGATGATCCCGTCTGCTGCCCAGCCTGAGATGATCCCGTCTGCTGCCCAGCCTGAGATGATCCCGTCTGCTGCCCAGCCTGAGATGATCCCGTCTGCTGCCCAGCCTGAGATGATCCCGTCTGCTGCCCAGCCTGAGATGATCCCGTCTGCTGCCCAGCTCGATGACCCGGATCCTGCTGCCCAGCCCGAAGTGTTCCTGTCTGCTGCCCAACTCGATGACCCAGAGCCTGCTGCCCAGCTCGATGACCCGGAGCCTGCTGCCCAGCCCGAAGTGTTCCTGTCTGCGGCCCAGCTTGATGATCCGGAGCCTGCTGCCCAGCCCGACGTGTCCCTGCCTGTTGTCCAGCTCAATGACCCGGAGCCTGCTGCCCAGCCCGAGGTGTTCCTGCCTGCTGCCCAGCTCGATGACCCGGAGCCTGCTGCCCAGCCCGAGGTGTTCCTGCCTGCTGCCCAGCTCGATGACCCGGGGCCTGCTGCCCAGCCCGAAGTGTTCCTGCCTGCTGCCCAGCTTGATGTGATTGTCTGCCCGGATGTGACTTTGCCTACTACCCAGCTGATTGCCATGAACTTTCTCCGGCAACAGCTAGTTGGAGCGTCCGGAGGCCGCTCCTTTGAGGGGGGGTACTGTCAGGAAAGGTTCCAGCCGCTGGTGGCATTTATTATTTATCTTGCAGTACTGTGGTCCACCAGCAGGTGTCTCCTGGCAGTTTGTAACTGTCAGGAGAATCTTTCCCTGCTGGTGTTGTATTATCTTTTGGACGCAGTACTGGTTTCCACCAGCGGATGGATCCTGGCAGTGTGGAGCAGACTGCCCTCCCTCCGATCAGGTGTGACCTGAAGCTAATCAGGCATTCCTATAAATACCCGGCAGGTGTATACACACACTGCCCTGGTATCGTCCTCGTGCCCTGACCTGTAGCCTGTCTGCTTGAACCTTGATCCATGTATCCTGATCCCTGTAACCTGAACCTGTAACCTGATCCTGAACCTGTTGTGTCTGTCCTAATCCCTGATCCCTGCTCTGCAGCCTGATTGCCCCCTGCTTGATCCTGTCTCCCTGTCCTGATCCATCCTTACCCCATCTGCTGATCCCCCTGTGTATGACCTCGGCCTGGTCCTGTTTATGATTCTGGTTTCCCCATTACTTGTACATATTTGTCTGTTACTGTTATTAATTGTGGGTTCTGTTTGTTATTGGTGTGCACTGTGTGGTATTGGAGGTGGTTTTATATATATATATATATATATATATATATATATATATATATATATATTTCACTTATCTTTAATAAATCTTTATATTTCACTTATACGTGTTTGGTGTTCCTCTGTTGCTAGCTGCACAGTTCTGGTCACACTTGGTATGTGACACTGTTATATCTTCATTTCTTTCTCCCTCCGGCCGCGGCCACAGGGGCCTCAGCGCGTCATCCATGGACCGCTATGCCTCCTGGGTGATGTTTGTTATCAATCCCAGGAGGCCCTGGGCCGTAGCATCGCTTTATTTTGAAACAGGAAATAACGCGATGCAAGGCGACGCCTGGCGCCATTTTAAATAAGGGAAACCTGGCTTCTTTTGACAGTGTTCACCTAGCATCCAAAGCAGTGACATCGTTGGCGGAGGAGAAGGGCTTTTCGTGTGGAGGATCTTTCGGCAATCATCTAATTGAGAGCGGTAAGTATGCTTGTCATCCCGGGGGTCACTACAGCATGTTGTACGATTTTAAAAAGCAGCAGTGTGATGGGTGCAGTGGCAGCGTGATGGGGGACATGTGCTGTGCTGGGGGACGTGTGTTGGGGGACATGTGCTGTGCTGGGGGACATGTGCTGTGCTGGGGGACATGTGCTGTGCTGGGGGACATGTGCTGTGCTGGGGGACATGTGCTGTGCCGGGGGACATGTGCTGTGCCGGGGGACATGTGCTGTGCCGGGGGACATGTGCTGTGCTGGGGGACATGCGTTGGGGAACATGTGCTGTGCTGGGGGACATGTGTTGCACTTGGGGACATAAATGATGTCATTTTAATTAAATTTACATTCAGAACTGGAGGGATGAGGGAAGGAGAGGTTTACATAGAAAGGGGGCGGCAACTTCCTCTGACACTGGAAAGGAATGTGTTATGTCCCTTAGACACGGGGTCTCTCAGGGTGCTGCTAGCAATGCTGCCAGTATCTGCTCAGCAAGTTACACACAGGCCGAATGAACTTCTTAACCAAGGAGAGGGTTTATTACTCACTCAGAACATGATGACTTTGTTACATGGAGTCCTAATACAACAGGCTTCTGTCATTACCAGATGTAATCCCTTCTGTGTATCATGCTGCTGCTTCCCAGTTCCACACACACACTCTCTTACTTCCTGGTACAGCCCCTCCCCCAGCATGCATCAGGAGAAAAGGGTAAAGGGTCACAGTGATCCAATACAAACATCACAGAATGGAAACATGAAACTGAAACCTATTACACTGCTTGTGTAGCACTGAGCATGTGCAAGATTTGCAAGTCTGACATCCAGGAAGAAATACAGTCTGGCTTCAGATGCCCACACATAAGATGGCCACGGTCTACTGCTAGTTTATAAACTTTTAAAATGCTGTAATAACCTAAAAAAATGGACCTTAGTTTACAGACTAACTTTACTATAATACATTAAGTACTAAGTTATTATTAAGTACTATAATACATTAAGCTTGTGTATTATAGGGGCATTTTTATTTCAGCCAGAACACCACTTTAATTCTTTAAACGGAAAGCAGAAAATGCTCGAAAAGGTACAATGGTTCTAAAAACTGCAGCAGTTTCAAGAATTCAAGTGCTGCTGACTAATCCCCCACACACATCTACTTTCCTGTGTTTGACTATTCACCGATAACAACTCTCCGCACACACAACCCCTCACAGACAGTACACAGCTGTAAAAAGGGGATTCCATTGATGCTAATGTGGAGCATGCACAAATGTGAGACCCCAACTTAGGTATTGTATGGGAGGTTGGCAAAACAGAAGAGACATTTTAAATAATCTTGAACTAAAATTAAATTTTCTCTGTACAAATCTTTCAACTCGCATATCCCGCTCCAAAGACCCCTTATCGCTAATGCAGATAATGTAATGTGATTTTATTTAGATAAAGTGGGGTTATTCAGCTTTTTGAATGTTCTTGAAGTTCATTACGTTTCAATTATTCACTGCAGAGTGTATAGAAATTCCACTTATGTGGCTCTGTGCCCCTCAAGCTTCTCATTTTAATTAATATTTCAAATACAATATTTTTGATTTAATGAGAAGTTGACCCATCTTGTACAGAAATCTCTGTTCATTCCCATTTTAGCTACACTAGATTTGGTTTCCTGATTTGTTAATTGGCTCTAAAAACTGGATTGTTCTGCTTTCTAGAAAAAATAACTAAAGCTGATTGTACAGGAAGATACATAATAGACTCCTTAGTACGTAAAAAGGGAACCACTTATTGCCAAGAAGAAAACAATCCTCTCCAGGTAAGGTTATCCAGTGGAAAGACTTTACTATTATTACCTGCTTCTGTTCTGAAATTTAGCCCTACAAGCTGACTCTACACTAGATTTTGAAACAAGTCTGTACGAACATTGTACAAAAATTTTTAAATTCAATGACAATGACATTTTTTAAAGTATATATCCTGTCAGAACGTTTATTTTCATATTTGAATAGAGGAAACCTCTGTCAATTTTTACTACCTCTTTGGTCCAACTAGGGAGATTTTCACTCATTTTCTGACCTGGTATCAATGTGTTACCAGACAGGACATGGAAAGAGAAACACAGATAGCATTTTTTTTTTAAATTAGTGTAGGGGGGATTTAATGACAATGAGCTTTTTTTGCCATCTGTGTCCTTGGTAATTGGATATTTTACTTCACTTCCTGCTTGGGGTACAACATTGTCAGCAGGAGGAAGTGAGGTACCACCTCCCCCATCAGAGATTCTTCTTATCCTGGTTTGAGTTACGCTTACATACATGTAGTATATCATACACATAAAGGATGGTAAAATAAAATTGATAGGTAGCAGTAGTAGGAGTCTAGGAGTCTACATGATTGTACATAGTGTTTCAACGTAACATACATGGTAATGCATGATAATCACAAGTCTCAGTAAATTAATTCTAGACAAACCATAATAAAACATAATTCTCTCAAGGTAACATAACAATATAAGGCCTTGGGTATGTGAACCGCAATTGTAGGGGTAGCATGTAGACAGAATAATAATAATAATTGGTTCATTAAAATGGGATAGTAAGATACAGATATTATGCATGTACACTGTGACGTATCATCATAGAAGTGCTCTACGCGTTTTGTGGTTAGTATACCACTCGTCAGGAGCAGATACGCAGTATGGGGGTATCTATAATAGAATAATACAATGGTTAAAAATTTGTAGAAAAACATATAGAGTATAGAAGGAAGAGGGGGAACAAAAAAGTCCCAATCACTCTTACCTATCTGTAGTTTATGGGTAGGTTTGTAACATGGTATCAATAGTAAGGGGAGGGCAGCTATGAGAGACATCCTCCCCGGGAGTTGAGACGGTAACACCCGGGACATGGCGGTAGCAGCAGCCAGTAATGTGGAAGGGGGGTAGCCAGTATCAGCTAAGGTAGATGTAATCGTACAGTAGGTGCCGCGGATTTTGTGTCAATCTTGCCTCTTCTAGCGGCGAGATTGACACCCTACGAGCCCCGTCGCGAGAGCCAGCGCCGAACTGTCTCGTCGTCGGGAAAGGAAAAATATTGTTGTTTTTTTCGCAATGAGCAACATGCATTGCTGACATTGAGGCCGGTGGACGGAGAATAGACGTGGATTCCCGCCAATACCAGGCACTGTGTTTGGTATGAATCCTGAGCGGGAACTCCACGCCAAATTTTAAATAAAAAACCGGCATGGGTTCCCCTCCAGGAGCATACCAGGCCCTTCGGTCTGGTATGGTTTTGAAGGGGAACCTCCTAAGCCGAGCAAATGGCGTGGGGGTCCCCCTCAAAATCCAAACCAGACCCTTATCCGAGCACACATGGTCGGTTTGGTGCTTTGGGGCAGGGGGGCGACCTGCGGCCCCCCCACCCCAAAGCACCCTGCCCCCATGTTGATGGGGACAAGGGCCTCGTCCCCCCTCTTTTCCTGCGGCCTGCCAGGTTGCGTGCTCGGATAAGAGAAATGGAGGCAGACGAAACCGCTTGGCCCTGTTTTGGACCAGACACAAACACAAACAGCGAGTCAGACTTCCGAATCGAAGCCATAGCAGACAGGTACACCCACAGGGCATGTACCACGTCTAACGTGTAGAGCGCAAAATCTCTGGCATGCGACGGACGAGGACATAAGGACGGAAGCATGATGTCCTCATTAAGATGGAAGGCCGAGACCACCTTCGGGAGAAAAGAAGGCTGCGGGCGTAGCACCGCCTTATCCTTATGGAGGACCAAGTATGGCGGTTTGCAAGACAAGGCCGCCAACTCAGATACCCTTTTGACAGAAGTAATGGCTACCAGAAAAGCCACCTTCTGAGATAAAGTTAAGAGAGGAATCTCTCTGATGTTTTCAAAAAGGAGGTTCCTGAAGAACCGAGAGCACCAAATTCAAATCCCAAGGAGGAAGAGGTGGTTTAACAGGGGGGAGCACATGTCGGACCCCCTGTATGAAGGTACTAATCAAAGAATAGCCTGCTAGCGGCCGCTGAAAGAAAATAGCCAAATCCGAAATCTGACCCTTAATGGTGCTTAAGGCAAGCTTTTTGGGTCACAGCACGCTGTAAAAACAGCAAGATCCTGGGAACGGAATACGTCCGTGGACGCCAATCCAACTCCTCGCACATAGCGATGTAGGTCCTCCAGGTACGGTGGTATATATTCCTGGAGGAAGATTTCCGTGCCCTCAGCATAGTCGAGATGACCGAATCCGAGAGACCCCGGTCTCTCAGCACCTGGCTTTCAATAGCCATGCCGTTAAAGCCAGCGACTGTAAAGCAGGATGAATTATGGGACCTTGAGACAGAAGGTCCTCCCGCATCGGAAGTCACCATGGAACGTCCGCCACTAGGCGCGCATGATCGGCGTACCAAGGTCGCCGAGGCCAATCCGGAGCGATGAGGATTACCGGAATCCCCTCGGCCTCCACCCTATGAAGCAATCGAGGAAGCAGCTTCAGTGGAGGATAGGCATAAATCAGCCGATACCGACCCCACGGGGCCACCAACGCGTCTGACGCATCTGCCCAGCGATCCCTGGACCTGGCCACGAATCTCGACACCTTGCAATTGAGTCGAGAGGCCAATAGGTCCACATCCGGTGTGCCCCACCTCCGAACAAAGGAGGTGAAACACCTCCGGATGCAAGGACCATTTCCCCTGGTCCAACATCTGGCGGCTCAGATAGTCCGCCCGCCAGTTGTCCACTCCTGGAATGTAAACGGCCGACAGAGCCGGCACGCTTCTTTCTGCCCACCTTAGGATGTGAGCGACCATGGACGCCGCAGCTGAGCTCTGAGTTCCCCCCTGATGGTTGACATAAGCCACCGCCGTGGCGTTGTCCGATTGGATCCTGACCGAGCATCCCTGCAGTCTCCTCGACCACGAGGAGAGACACAGTCTGATTGCCCGGAGTTCCAGGACATTGATCGGCAGACGGGACTCGTCCGGAGACCAGAGCCCTTGGGCTGGCAGAACTCCCCAGACTCCGCCCCAGCCCGAAAGACTGGCGTCCATTGTGATCACAGTCCACTGAACAGGAAGGAACGACTTACCTGACCGAAGGGCCGGGGATCTCAGCCACCATGTCAGGGATGCCCTGACCAGGTGACTCACCTGGATCTGATGATCCAGCGATAATGGAGACTTGTTCCAGCAAGATAGGATCTCCTTTTGTAAGACTTGAGTGTGGAATTGGGCATACGGTACCGCCTCGAAGGAAGCCACCATGAGTCCCAGGACCCTCATGCAAAAATGGAGTGACGACCATTTGCGGGACGTCAGCACCCATATCGCAGATTGAAGAGTCTGTAACTTGTCTAAGGGTAGAAATACCCTCGCCTCCGAGGAGTCCAGGATAAATCCTAGGTACTCCAGACGCTGAGTCAGAACCAGGACCGACTTCTGAATGTTCATCAGCCAGCCGAATTCTCGGAGGGCCTGACTGGCTATCACCACATTTTCCTCTAATTCTGAGCCAGAGTCTGCTCTCAGAAGAAGATCATCCAGATAGCCCACGATAGCAATGCCTCGCTGTCTCAGCAAAGCTAGAATCTGGGCAAGCACCTTGGTGAAAACCCGCGGTGCTGAAGCCAAACCGAAGGGAAGAGCCACAAACTGATAGTGGTCTACGCCTATAGCGAAGCGCAGAAACGTCTGGTGACCCGTGCAGATTGTGACATGCAAGTAGGCGTGCTTGATGTCCAAGGATGCCAGAAAATCCCCCGGGTGGAGCGCAGCAATCACCGAGCGAATGGATTCCATGCAGAATTTCTGAACCTTCACAAAGGCATTTAGGGCCTTGAGATCCAGAATTGGACGGACTCCGTCCTTCTTTGGGACCACAAACAGATTCGAATAAAATCCTTGAAACCTCTCCTTTGACGGTACCGGCACAATTACACCTCAGCAAGTCCTGCACTGCCCCTAACAGGGCAGCCCGACGCGCTGGAAGGAGAGAGAGATTTGAGGGAAAGAACCTGTCTGGTGGCCAGGAAAAGAACTCTATCCTGTACCCCGAGGTAACCACCTTGCATACTCACCGGTCGGAAACCCGGGAGGTCCACCGATCCGCGAACCTGCAAAGTCGTCCCCCCACCCCAGAGTCGTGCGGGGGCAAGACTTCATGCGTTGGCGGGCTTGTTTGCCGGCTTACGCACCCAGGGACGCTTCTGTCCCCCAGCCGCACCCTTGTCAGTCCGGGAGAATTTTTCCCCGGGATTTGATTGACGAAAAAACCTCTTCTGAGTGGGAAAGGAAGGACCCGGCTTACGGCACGGCTCCTTCGCCTTAGGAGGCTGAGGAAGAAGGGTGCTCTTACCCCCGTGGCATTTTTAATAATGTCATCCAGGGAAGCACCAAATAGCCTTCCACCCTTGAAAGGCAAATCCATCAGGAGCTTCTTAGAGACCAGGTCAGCAGACCAGCATTTCAACCAGATTAGGCAATGCAAAACCACTGCAGACACTGAGGCCCTAGAAATTAGGGGGGCAACGTCCATAGTGGCATTGCAGACATACACCAGGCCCATTACCATTTGGTCTGCCAGTGTAATGCATTCCGGAGGAAGATTATGCTCCTGCACATACTGGTGCATAAGCTTCGCCCAGTCCGTGAGCGTCTGAGTCACCAGGGTCGCCGCTACAAGAGGACGCAGCGCGGAGCCCAACATGGTGAACATGGCTCTGCTCACCATTTCCGACTTCCTATCAGTAGGGTCCTTAAAAGCAGGGGTCCCCTCAACCGGGAGAGTTGTGGCTTTATCCAACCGGGCGACCGGGGGGTTGACCACCGGAGGAGAGGCCCATTTTTTAAGCAGGCTGTCCTCAAAAGGGGTACCTAACCGCCAGACGCTGCGAGACCGCAAATGTCTTCTGTGGTTTGTCCCAAACCTGGTCTATGAATCTGTCCAAAAAAGGTGTATATGGAAAAACCTTTTTAGAAGGCTTAGCTTGAAAAGAACCAAAGGAGACTGACTCCCCCACAGGCTCCTCAGCCGCAGCATCCAGCTTGAGAGTGTCCCCCACAGCATCAATGAGTTCACTAACAAGTGTCCTGTCATGTACTGACCCAGATAAGGAGCCTTCCTCACAAGGAATGTCCTGGTCAAAAATATCCAAAAATTCAGAGCTAGGGTCCTGTGCCACAGCAATGCCCATATCCGAATCAGAGCACTCCCCTGGAGATGGTGTGGGGAGAGGGCGTTTTTTAGCCCCCTTGCGCTCGCATGCCGCTTCCATCCTGGCAACAAATGATTCCAGGACTGCCAGTTGCTTCTGACATGAAAGGGGAAGCAGGTGACACTGACCCCATGATACCACCACCCTCTGAGACTTTGTCCATATGAGAGAGAAAGTGCACCTTCCGGCTGCACTGACTGTGGGGGGTTACCCAGGGGACTCACCAACCCGGCCAGGACAGCTTGGTTCCACTGCCTGTGTCTGCCGTCTGCGAGTGAACAGTGAGGAGACTGTGAGGAGACTGTGAGAGAAATCGCGCCGTTCCAGTCAGCGATAGAGGCCAAACCAGCACAAAAGAGCGTGCGGCTACAAGAAAATAGCCGCCGCAATTACAAATGTGCCATAGGGCGGCTACGACAAGATGGCCGCCAATGCGGTTTTCAATGTAAAACACAGGAAAAACATGGCGCCAAACAGCGCACAAGGCCCAAGCTGACACAGCTAAACCCCCACACCTCAATGCAGACCCCTGTGGACCCCCACCAGGACAGAGAGACCCCCAGGCACCCCCAGTCAGCACACCGCCATAGTATAGGTGACAGAGATTAGCAAAAAAAACAAGGGGGAGACAGGGAAAACCCCCCTACCATAGGAACACACAGCATGTACTCACCTGCTGAGGCAGGGAAACAGTCCTACCCATCCAGCTAGGACCCACTGGTGTGTTCCTGACAGGTCTATCATAGTGCAGTACTGAGTAGCTGTCGGCCAGTCCACCGCAAAAGATACAGAAAAACTGTTCAATCTTATGTGAACCCTGGAGCAAAAAGCTCACCGGCCACCCCTGGAGCCATGGGGCATGTCGTGAACTGATCTCACGCAGAGCGAGGATCAGCACGCTTGATGGTCGGACTGGGAAGACTACGAGGATAGCGAACTACCCAACCTGTTGCCCAGCCGACAGTTAATAGAAGAATCACAAAAATAAAATAATAAAAGTTCAAAAAAGAACAAAACATTTCTTCAAGAGACTGGTTCTGAAGAGAGTCACATCCTCTCCTCTGCTAGGCAGAAAAAAACTGAGGCTGCTGGCTGCAGGTAGTAGGGTTATGTCCGGAGGGACCGCCCCCTGGGCGGGGCTGTTCAGCTCTGGTAAGGGAATGTATGTTAAAACATTAACATTCTGCCTAGTCTTCTCCTATGAGCAGGAACATAACCCACTTTGTCAAGATTGAAGATGCTGTGTCAGTCCATGGACGGTAAGAGAAAAACATTTTCCTTTCCTCTCCTCTTCTTTCTTCCCCTTTATGGGTGCATTGTGGTACAAATCCCCCCCCCCTCCTCCACTTCCCATCCCTTAATCTATATTTCCTATTACCTACAAGAATATTTGTCTTGTCTTAGAATTTTTTTCAAAGAAGACAAAAAAAAAATGAAACCAAACAAAAATCTCATAAACACCCCACAACCACCCATACACCCCCTCCCACCCCCTATTTCCTATAACCCCCCTTTCTAAACGTATTTCAGCCGGGCTCCATCCTTGGTTCGTGTCACCCTTCATTTTCAACCTATTTATACAAGAATATAATTCTAATTCTTAACATTAAAACAGTACTATACAAATTTCACCTATTTTTCCCATGTTATCACCAACTTTGACCATTTTCCAACAAACGTCTATATTAATTATCAAGGTATCTGCGTGATAACTACACAATAACCATCCTCTGTGATACCTTCATCATCCAGTCTCTTATCCCCCCTCCCCCCTACCGGATCCAATCTAGCTCCCCTAGTGCATACCTAGGTATACCTCCTAGTTAACTGACTGTGTATTATTAAAAAAAAAAAAAAAAGCCCTGCTACAACACCATCTTGTGAGTTGTTGTATTGTTTTTATATTTGTGATTCCAGTGTGTAGTTGTGTTGTATCTCTCCTATTGAATCCCCCCCCCCCCCCCAATATCTACGCCCCCTAAAAAAAAAAAAGGGGGGAATTCCTCCCGTCTGTCTCCACCCTATCCCCTAATAAAAATAAAAAATTCCCCCTTGGTTCCTTTCATCCAAGAGAGTTGTGCATTCTTCTATTTATGTGTGATTCAGTGAATATGTGCATTTGTACCTCCGTGTGATGTAAGTGATATATATGGACCCTTCAGGGAGAGAGGAAGAGGACCAATGAGGTTCAAGACCCCCCCATTTCACACTTTATCGGTACTTCTCCCCATCTCTCTACTCTCTCAGCCTCCTACCTATCTACTACCTCCCCCTTCTACCCCCCCCCCCCCACACTCAGAAGCATCCTGTACATTTAAACACTCCTCACATCCTATTTATAAGCAAAAAAAAGTACATTATAGGGGAACATTCCCGACTCTTTAAACAGTCTCTTTATCCGTGGTATCATCCCTTATACATGTCCCATAATAGTTAGACAACACCGCAGCTTATGAGGGAGGAGGCGGGGGAAGAAAAAAAAAAAGGGGGAGAGAAAAAAAATCTTTCCCTTTCCCTTCACCCCCCCACTCACCCCACATCATACCCCAACACCCCCCCCCCCCCCAGCCCTATCTATATACCCAATACCACCCTCATCATTCCAGCTCATTTCAACTCCTCCAGCTCCTTCTTCCGATCAAAAAAAAAGAAAGGGGAACAAATTTCCTTAGTTCTTGGAGGGAAGAGCAGCACAAGATGTCAGTCACTTAGTTGTCCCTGTTACAATTATGTGAGTCAAATATTTCTATGATCTGGGCATTCTTTGATTTAACTGCATCCAGTCCGGTACCTCAAATGGTTCAGTTCCCCAACACAGAAAAAAGATCTGGTAGGTCTGCTCTGGAACGTAACCAAAATTAGAGCGTGCCCTTTTTTATCAAAACTGAGATTGAGAATCTCCACCGGTATGTTCCCCCCCCCCAGTCCCTCACCCGATCTAATATTGGGCGGAGTAGTGCTCTATGCTGCAGAGTGGCGCTTGATAAATCGGGTAAGATCTTCAACTGTGCCCCATTGAATTCTATTGTCCCTGCCTCCCAGGCCTTCCGCAGAATTGCCTCCCTATGCTGAAAGTAATGCAATCGGCATATCACATATCGGGGGGCGATTGATATCTTTAGACTTAGGGCCCAGTGCCCTATGGACTCTATTAAGCTCACAGTTTAAAGGCATAGCGTCTTTCAATGTGTTTTGGAAAATACACTTTACCATATCTTGTAGCTCTTCTTGGTCTGTCGCCTCTGGGACACCTCGTATACGTAGATTATTCCGTCGACTGCGGTCCCGGAGGTCCTCCATCTGCAGCTGTAAGGCCACATTGGTTTCCACTTGGGAATGACTCGCTCTTTCCAGCACACTCACCTGCTGTTCCAGGTCTTTTGATACGTTCTCACCATCTGTTGCACGCTCCGATAGCACCTGTAGATCTCCTCGGATCATTTCCAAATCCCTACAGTGCGCTTCCTCTACTTTCGCAATAAGGGCTCCTATATCTGCCCTAGTGGGAAGTGCCTGGATGAGTGTTTTCAAGTCCTCCATTTCACTTTTCAGCCCCCCTACCTCCACCTCCCCTCGTGGGGGTGGGAGGGGCATAGTCCCAACTAACATCGCTGACATTCGGGGGCTCTGTGGAGCAATCTGAAGGGCTTCCACGTTTGCTCTTACCGCCATCTGGGTCTGGTTTGCCTGCATGAGAAGATCCCCACCAGGCTGCCGCAGCACGTCTGTCTCCCAACTCTTACTTCCGGACCGCAGTCCATCCCCTTGTATGGTGGTGAAGCAGTGGTGGATCTCTGGCTGCTGTTCCCCTGGTCTGACTGGCTGTGCTGACTGAGCTGCTTTGCGAGCGGTTTGAGTTTCCCGCTGCCTCCACGAGCACATACCGTTGCACTACCGCTGTGTGTGTGTTATGTACAGAACGTACCTGGTCGTAGAGCCTGACTTTGTAGAAGGAGACCTCTCTTACAGCCCTGGCTCAGGAGCCACTGGAGTGGGAACAGTGAACTCGAGAGTGCAGTGAGGTAGGAGTGCCTGTGGTGGGTGTAGTGGTAGGCACCGTGGCAAGGTGGTGATCCTCCAGGGATGGCTGGAGCTGTAGGCAGCAGAGCAGGTGGTTGCAGGTCAGCGACCCGGAAGCTGGCGGATACCGGAACAACGGAAGCTGGAGCAAGGTGAGATAAACCTGGTTAGGTTGCACACAACAGCAGACAGCAGGAGGGTCAGACAAGCCGGGTCAGAGCAGGTAGTCAGATTTATGGATCAGCAGGCTTAGACGTAGTCGGGAACACAGGCAAGGTTTGGCAGCAGGTAGGCAGGTGAGAGACAGAGCAGGGTCAAGGCGAGCCGAGGTCAGGGTTGGAGAGGTATCGGGTGATCGAGCAAGTCGGGTCGGTACTGGTAACAGGTAGCAGGTATTCGGATTACAAAGCTGCAGATCAGACAGCAATGCACTGTTGTAACTGCTGGCCTTTTAAAGGCCTAATGGCGCCATATCGCAATTGGCGCATGCGCGTGCGCAATTGGCGCGCGCCGACGCACAGGTACCGATGGAAGCAAGAATTGTCTTCTGTTTCTGGCAGGTCCCTGACATTGCCCCCCCCCAAGGGGCAGCCTCCGGATGCCTAACCGGGCTTCTTTCCCAAGATGGGCAAGAAAAAAGGCACGGACTAACCTCTGGGCATGGATGTTGCCTTCAGGTTCCCAGGAGTTGTCCTCCGGACCGTACCCCTTCCATTTGACTAAGAATTGGGTTAGCCCTTGCCGTTTCCTACAATCAAGGATGGCCTCCACCACATATTCCTTGAGACCGTCAACCAAAACTGGTTCTGGTGGTCTGGCTCCCCTGTCAGGAAAGGGGTCAGGTACTGCAGGCTTCAACAATGAAACATGAAACACTGGGTGAACCTTTAGAGAATCAGGTAAGGATAATTCGTATGATACCTCATTGATTTTTCTTCTTACCGGGAAGGGTCCCATGAACTTGGGTGCCAGCTTCTTGGATGGGCAGGCCAACTTGAGGTTGTTCGTGGAAAGCCATACCTGATCACCTGGTTGAAGGTCCAGCTCCCCTCTCCTCTTCCTGTCATAGGCTTTCTTGCTGTCCGCTTGGGCCTTGGTTACTGCTTCCTGCAAGACCCGGTTGTTACGGCTGAGGAAATCCACCGTGCTCTGTACTGCCGGGACTGGAGATTCTGGAAGAAAATCAGGTAAAAATGTTAAATGAAATCCATAATTAGCAAAGAAGGGGGATTGCCCAGTGGCCGAATGGTTGGCATTATTGTAGGCAAACTCTGCTAAGGGCAATAGGGACACCCAATCATCCTGTGCAAAGGACGAGAAACATCTGATGTACTGTTCAAGAGTCTGATTTGTCCTCTCAGTTTGCCCGTTGGTTTGGGGGTGGTAAGCTGAGGACATGGCAAGTTCAATTTCCAAGACTTCGCACAGAGCTCTCCAAAAACGTGAAGTGAACTGGACCCCCCTGTCTGACACGATGTTAGAAGGGACTCCATGTAATCTGACGATTTCCTTAATGAAAACACGGGCAGTCTCAGCAGCGGATGGGGTGCCCTTTAGTGGCAAGAAATGGGCCATTTTAGTCAGGCGGTCTACGACCACAAAGATTGCTGTACACCCCTCGGAACACGGAAGTTCCACTATAAAATCCATAGCAATCATTTTCCATGGTCTATCAGGTACAGGTAGAGGTTTCAGTAGTCCCCAGGCTCGGTTCCTTGATGTTTTGTTTTGGTTACAGACGGGGCATGCATTGACGTATGATTTACAGAACTCCTCCAGACCCGGCCACCAGAATGTGCGCCGTACTAGCTCAAGAGTCTTGCGGACTCCAAAATGTCCTGCCAGCGGATGGTCGTGGAGGAGCTTTAGTACCTCAACCCGAGTGCTTCCTGGAACAAAAATTTGGCTCCCCCTCCAAAATAATCCATCTCTGGAAGTCAAGGTGGTACCACGGGGTTTGGAAGAGTCCGTGGATGCTTGTCTGATTTGAGAGAGCAGATCAGTCTGTAGAAGTAAAAAAATTACCTGCTGGTAGAATGGTGTCTGGAACAGATAAATCCTTGGGGTTGTCGTGCATGCGTGATAGTGCGTCTGGTTTGATATTTTTTGAACCTGATCGGTAGGTGATATGGAAGCAGAAGCGTGAGAAAAATAAAACCCAACGGGCCTGCCGAGGCTTCAACCGTTTAGCGGACCTTAAATACTCTAAGTTCTTGTGATCAGTGTAAATTAATACTGGGTGGGCAGCGCCCTCCAACAGGTACCTCCATTCCTCTAAGGCGGCTTTGATGGCAAGTAATTCCCGGTCACCAACATCATAATTTCTCTCTGCAGGGGAGAGTTTTCGAGAGAAGAACCCCACAGGGTGCATTAAGTCCTTATTACCTTGGCATTGGGAGATGACAGCCCCGACTGCAACTTCAGATGCATCCACTTCAAGAATGTAAGGCAGTGCAGGATCAGGATGGCTGAGAATTGGAGCTGATGTGAAAAGTCCTTTAAGTGTGTCAAAGGCTCTTTGGGCCTCTGGGTTCCAATGGAAACGTAAGTTCTGCTTGGTCAGCTGTGTGATGGGTGTGATTATTGCAGAAAATCCCTTGATGAATCTCCTGTAGAAATTTGAAAAACCCACAAAGCGTTGCACTCCTTTCTTATCCAAAGGTATAGGCCAGTCCAGTGTAGCGGACACTTTTTGAGGATCCATCCTGATCCCTGTAGGGGAGATTACCAACCCTAGGAATTGAATAGTCTGCTGCTCGAATTCGCATTTCTCCGCCTTGGCATATAGTCCGTGTTGGCGGAGGCGGCCCAGTACCCTGTGGACATGTTCCCGATGTCTGTCAAGTGATCCGGAGAAGGCTAGAATGTCATCAAGGTAGACAATGACAAAGATATCAAGAAAGTCTCTGAACACATCATTGATAAAGTGCTGGAAGGTGGCAGGAGCGTTGCGTAGGCCGAAGGGCATGACCAAATATTCGTAGTGGCCGAATCGGGTACGAAAAGCTGTCTTCCACTCGTCCACGGCCCGGATGCGGACCAGATTGTAGGCCCCCCTTAGGTCTAACTTGGTGAAGATGACAGCAGCCCTTAATTTTTGGAAGAGTTCAGGTATCAGGGGAAGCGGATAACGGTTCTTGACCGTGATGTTGTTCAACTCACGGTAGTCCACACATGGGCGGAGGGTCTGATCCTTCTTGGTGACAAAGAATATTCCGGCGCCCGCTGGTGAGGTAGATGGGCGGATGAACCCTTTGCCCAGATTTTCATTGATGTAGACCTTCAGAGCCTCTTGTTCCTTTTCTGATAAGGGGAAGATGCGCCCAAAGGGAATCTCGGCCCCAGGGAGGAGCTCGATGGGGCAGTCATAGGGGCGGTGAGGCGGAAGGGAGTCAGCCCCCCGTTTACTGAAGACATCAATAAATTCATGGTAAGGTCCTGGGACGGACTGAAGCAGGTTCTGGTCAGAGTCCATACATAACAGAGTGGTGGAAGGGCTGAGGGATCCAGGTAGACAGTACTTCTGGCAGTAAGGGGACATGAATGACACTTCTCCAGACACCCAGTTGATTTGGGGGTTGTGAGCCTGGAGCCAGGGTATACCCAGGATCACGGGAAACAGGGGAGAAGAGATAACATAAGGAGTGGCTGACTCTTGATGTTGAGTGGTAGAGGTGACAGGCAGAGGAAGGGTCTCCTGGGTTACCTGTCCTGATAGTAGTCAGATTTATGGATCAGCAGGCTTAGACGTAGTCGGGAACACAGGCAAGGTTTGGCAGCAGGTAGGCAGGTGAGAGACAGAGCAGGGTCAAGGCGAGCCGAGGTCAGGGTTGGAGAGGTATCGGGTGGTCGAGCAAGCCGGGTCGGTACTGGTAACAGGTAGCAGGTATTCGGATTACAAAGCTGCAGATCAGACAGCAATGCACTGTTGTAACTGCTGGCCTTTTAAAGGTCTAATGGCGCCATATCGTTAGCGTGCACGCGCACACATCGCGCACGCGAGTGCGCAATTGGCGCATGCGCGTGCACAATTGGCACGCCGCCGACGCACAGGTACCGATGGAGGCAAGAATTGTCTTCTGTTTCTGGCAGGTCCCTGACAGTGTGCCCCTGTAACCGCTACAACGCTTGCTGTATCACTCGCTGGGATCTCAGTATTCCACCGCAATCTGCCGCTATCCACTCGCTCTGTCTCTCACTGAGCCGTTGGAGGAGTCAGGAACTCACGCCTCTCAACCCTCACCCGGACATGCGCAGACCACGCCCCCCTCGGGCACATGCACATTTCATTGCTTAGCTAACTTTTCACATTCATGCAAAGTGACAATGTGCGCATTTGGTGAATCCTATAGAAACAAAAAGGCTCATAAGCAGCATCATTGAGACATTCGACATGCATGGCATTGCAGGATGCAATATTAGCAAGATGGCCCAATATCCTTATTAGACTTCTACACTGAAAATCAGTATAGCGTCAGCTAGACAGATTCTGGCATCGTATTTGCTATATGTGATCACACTAATGCATGCATGCGATTCAGACTTTCTGTAGTGATTTATCCTTACTCATTTGCTTTAGTAAACCAGGCCCAGTGTTGATTAGTGGGGCCGCAATAGCTCAAATTAAGGGGTTAAGAAATAGGATTTTTGTACTCACCATAAAATCCTTTTCTCTCAAGTTCATTGACGGACACAGCAACTTAAATCTTGACCTTAGGGTTATATCGCCACCTTCAGGGGAGGACTAGGCAGAACATGTTAAAACAGCAAAACTGCACAGTACCGCCCAGGGGGCGGTCCTACTGGCTATAACCCCTCACACTGCATCCAGCAGCTTAGTTCGTCAAAAAGCAGTACAAACATAAAAATTAGGGGTGGGTGCTGTGTCCGTCAATGAACTTCAGAGAAAAGGATTTTACGGCGAGCACAAAAATCCTATTTTCTCTTTCGTTCATTGACTGACACAGCAACATAAATCTTGACCTTAGGGACATCCCCAAGCAGTGTAAAAAAAAACGAGGGGTGGGAACAGCAAGCAAACAAACTCCACCCATAACAACCAGCGCTCCTTAACGGAGGAGTTGCAACCATAAAAAGCCACCTGCAAAACCTTACGGCCGAAGGAAGCATCCGCAGATGCACTCACAATAACCTTGTAAAATTTAGTGAAAGTGTGAACGGAAGACCAGGTTGCCGCCTTACACACCTGGGAAATGGATGCTTGATGTCGGAAAGCCCAGGAGGCACCAATTGCCCTGGTCGAATGTGCCGTGACAGGAAAGGGAGGCGCCCGCCTTTTTAAGGCATAAGCCTGGATCTGTCTGATCCACCGAGAAATGGTGGCAGACGAGACCGCGAGGGCCTTCTTCGGACCAGTCACCGACACAAAGTGTGAGTCTGACCTCTGAAACTGAGCCATAGCAGACAGATACACCTTCAGAGCCTGGACCACGTCCAAGGAATGCAAAGCAACCTCCTTAGGATGCGACACAAAGCACAATGTCCTCATTTAGATTAAATGCCGAAACAACCTTAGGAAGAAATTAAGGCTGCGGGCGTAGCACCGCCTTATCCTTGTGGAGGATCAAGTAGGGAGACTTGCAAGACAAGGCCGCCAACTCAGAAACCCTCCTGGCAGATGAATTAGGCACCAGAAAGGCTACCTTCTGAGAGAGCGTCAATAAGGGGGATCTCCCTAATGTTTTCAAATTGCAGTTTCTGAAGAACCGAGAGCACCAGATTCAAATCCCACGGAAGCAGCGGTGGCCGAACCGGAGGGGCCACATGTCGAACCCCTTGCACAAACGTACTTAAAGAATGAGCCGCCAAGGGTCACTGAAAAAAAGACAGCCAAGGCTGATATCTGCCCCTTAATGGTGCTTAAGGCACGGTTTTGATCCACCGCCCCGCTGCAAAAACAGTAGAATCCTGGAAACCGAATACGTACGCAGACGCCACCCCATCTCCTCACACAGAGATGTAGGCCTTCTATGTGCGATGATAAATCTTCCGAGAAGATGATTTCCGTGCCCTCATCATATTGGAGATTACCGAGTCCGACAGACCTCGGTCCCTTGGTACCTGACTTTCAACAGCCACGCCGTTAAAGCCAGCGACTGTAAAGCAAGATGAAGTATAGGGCCCTGCGACAGAAGGTCCTCTCGCATCGGTAGTCGCCAAGGAACATCCGCCACCATTGGCACTATGTCGGCGTACCAGGGATGCCGAGGCCAAGCTGGGGCAATTAGAATTACCGGAATCCCCTCGGTCTCCACCCTGCGAAGCAGACGAGGCAGAAGTTTTAATCGGGGGAAGGCATAAATCAGCCGATATTGCCCCCATGGAGCCACCAACATGTCTTCCGCGTCCGCCCATGGATCCTTGGACCTGGCCACAAACCTCAGTACCTTCCGTTTGGGTCGAGAGGCCAGGAGATCCACATCTGGCGTCAGGGCTGAACTGGGAGCAAAATTTGGCCCTGGACTTCATCCAGACCGGCCCACTTTAATTCAATAAAATGCTGCCCCCCACCCCCCCAAAAAATCACGCCCACTAAAAGGCTCCTACATCCATTATTGTATATCATGAGAGGGTGAGCGAGAGGGGAATGAGAGAGAGAGAGGGAGGGTTGAGGGAAAGGGGATGAGAGGGGGTGGGTGAGAGAGGGGGTGAGTGTAAGAGAGAGGGAGTGAGTGTAAAAGAGAGGGGGTGAGTGTAGGACCCCTTTCACACTGAGGCGTTTTTCAGGCGCTTTTGGGCTAAAAATAGCGCCTGTAAAGCCCCTGAAAAACTCCTCCGCTGCAGTCCCAGTGTGAAAGTCCTCCAAGCAGCATCTTTGGGGCGGTGGAGAAGCGGTGTACACACCGCTCCTGCCCATTGCTGCTGAGAGACAGAGGAGGGGTCTGAGAGACAGAGGAGGGGTCTGAGAGACAATGGGAGGGAGCTAAGAGACAATGGGAGGGAGCTAAGAGACAGAGGGGGAGCTGAAAGACAGAGGGGGAGGCTGAGAGACAGAGGGGGAAGCTGAGAGACAGAAGGGGGAAGCTGAGAGACAGTGGAGGGGTCTGAGAGACAGTGGAGGGGTCTGAGAGACAGGGGGAGCTGAGAGACAGAGAGGAGAGCTGAGAGACAGAGGAGGGGTCTGAGAGACAGAGGAGGGGTCTGAGAGACAGAGGAGGGGTCTGAGAGACAGAGGAGAGCTGAGAGACAGAGGAGAGCTGAGAGACAGAGGAGGGACTGAGAGAAAGAGGGGGGACTGAGAGACAGATGGGGTCTGAGAGACAGAGGGGGTCTAAGAGACAGAGGGGGAGCTGAGAGACAGAGGGGGAGCTGAGAGACAGAGGGGGAGCTGAGAGACAGAGGGGGAGCTGAGAGACAGAGGGGGAGCTGAGAGACAGAGGGGAAGCTGAGAGACAGAGGGGAAGCTGAGAGACAGAGGTGAAGCTGAGAGACAGAGGGGAAGCTGAGAGACAGTAGAGTGGTCTGAGAGACAGTAGAGTGGTCTGAGAGACAGTGGAGGGGTCTGAGAGACAGAAAGGGGAGCTGAGAGACAGAGGGGGGAGCTGAGAGACAGAAGAGGAGAACTGAGAGACAGAAGAGGAGAACTGAGAGACAGAGGAGGAGAGCTGAGAGACAGAGGAGGAGAGCTGAGAGACAGAGGAGGAGAGCTGAGAGACAGAGGAGGAGAGCTGAGAGACAGAGGGGGGTCTGAGAGACAGAGGGGAGCTGAGAGACAGAGGATGGGCTAAAATAGGGGGGACTGAGAGACACAGGAACTGAGAGACAGAGGGAGGTCTAAGAGACAGGGGGTCTGAGAGACAGAGGGGGGAGCTGAGAGACAGAGGGGGAGAGCTGAGAGATAGAGGAGGGGGCTGAGAGGCAGAAGGGGAGCTGAGAGACAGAGGAGAGCTGAGAGACAGAGGGGGGATCTGAGAGACAGAGGGGGGGTTCTGAGAGACAGAGGGGGGGTTCTGAGAGACAGAGGGGGGGTTCTGAGAGACAGAGGGGGGGTCTGAGAGACAGAGGGGGGGTCTGAGAGATGGCGGGGGGGGCTGAGAGACAGAGGAGGGGGCTGAAAGAGGGGGGACTGAGAGACAGAGGGGGGGACTGAGAGACAGAGGGGGCAGAGAGACAGAAGGAAGGGCTGAGACAGACCACATAGCACTGTCCCTTTCTGCAGTCCCTCCTCTGCTCACCTCCCCGCTGTCTCAGTGTTCTGGCATGTTTGTGTAGGATGCCAGGTACTTGATGGCCATCAGCGGCAGCGCCGAGTCTCCCTCTTAATCCGGGGGGTGCTCACGCTGCTCTGCTCCTTACAGCTGCTCTGCTCCTTACAACGGCGCATGTTCTCTTCCTCCAGGCTCCCAGTCAGCCTGCCCTCTGGCCCTGGCCGCAGAGAGGAGGTGGAGGAATCGAGGTTCTGGGAGCGCCGGGGTGGCCGCGCTCGCTACTCTCTGCCTCTTCAGTGGTCAGCGAGGGGGTGGAGCTCTTCTCCCTCTGAATTTTACATCCAACTGCCCTCCTCGATGGCCACCTTCCCTGAATCCCCGCCGCTGCTTGCTGCCACGCACGCCGCCGAACTGCAAAAAAAAACGGGCCACAAAAAAAAGTTTTTTTTTTTTTTAAACGGCCCACTGAGCCATCGGCACACCGGGAAACTCCCGGTAGTCCCTATGGCCAGTCCATCCCTGTCTGGCGTGCCTGATCTCAGGCAAAGGAGTCGAAAGACCTCCGGATGTAGCGACCATTCCCCTTGGTCCAGCATCTGGCGACTTAGGTAGTCTGCTTGCCAATTTTCTACACCCGGAATGTACACGGCCGATAGAGCCGGCACGCGCCAATCTGCCCACCGCAGGATGTGAGCGACCTCCAATGCTGCAGCCGAACTCCTTGTTCCTCCTTGATGGTTGACATACGCCACCACCGTGGCGTTGTCTGACTGGATCCTGACTGGGCATCCCTGTAGCCTTTGTGACCATTTCAAGAGGCACCGCCTGATCGCCCGAAGTTCCAGCACATTGATCGGCAGTCGGGATTCTTCCTGCGTCCAGCGACCCTGTGCCGACTGTACGCCCCAATCTCCCCCCCCAACCGACCGGTCAGGCTGGCGTTCGTCGTGATTACCGTCCAATGAAAAGGAAGGAACGACCTCCCGGACTGAAGAGCCGGAGACCTCAGCCACCAGACCAGGGATTCCCTGACTAGGTGGCTCACCCGAATCCGACAATCCAGAGACAACGGAGACTTGTCCCATTTGGACAGAATCTCCTTTTGCAAGACTCGAGTGTGGAAATGAGCATACGGTACCGCCTCGAAAGTGGCCACCATGAGACCCAGGACTCGCATGCAAAAACGCAGCGACGATCACTTGCGGGACGTCAACAGCATCACCGGAGCTTGAAGAGTCTGCAGCTTGTCCGAAGGGAGAAAGACCCTCGCCTCTGAGGAGTCCATAATCAAGCCCAGGTACTCCAGGCGTTAAGTCTGTACTAGCACCGACTTCTGGAGGTTCAGAACCCAACCGAACTCCTGAAGAGTCTGACTGGCTATCGCCACATCCTCCTCTAATTCTGAGGCTGAAGCTGCTCTCAAAAGGAGGTTGTCCAGGTAGCCCACGATTGCGATTCCTCGCTGACTCAGCAAAGTCAGAATCGGGGCGAGCACCTTGGTGAAAACCCTTGGTGCAGACGCCAGGCCAAAAGGGAGAGCTACAAATTGGTAGTGCTCATCCCCGACCGCAAACCGCAGAAACCTCTGATGCCTGACACATAGGGGGACATGTAAGTATGCGTCCTTGATGTCCAAAAACGCCAGAAAATCCCCCCGGATGGAGTGCAGCGACCACAGAGCGAACTGATTCCATCCTAAATCTTTTCACTTTCAAAAATCTGTTAAGGTGCAGAATCGGACGGACCCCTTCCTTCTTTGGGACTACAAATAAATTGGAGTATAATCCCTGAAACCTTTCCTGAGACGGTACCGGCACTATCACCCTGCGCAGCAGCAGGTCCTTGTCAGGAAAGGTTCCATCCGCTGGTGTTATTTATTATTTGGCTTGCAGTACTGTGGTCCACCAGCAGGTGTCTCCTGGCAGTGTGGAACTGTCAGGACAATTTCTCCCTGCTGGTATTATGTTATCCTTTGGATGCAGTACTGGTCTCCACCAGCGGATGGATCCTGGCAGTGTGGAGCAAACTGATCTTTCAGCGCTCAGGTGTGACTTGAAGCCAATTACAAGCCTCCTATTTATACCCGGCAAGTACAATCACACCTCGTCCTGGTATCTCTCTCCCTGATCTAGGACCTGTGATCCCGACTTTGAGCCTGCATCCTACCTGACCCGATCCGACCAGATCCCTATCCTGAGCCCATCCTGTATCCTTCCCTCCTGTCCACTGTTTACCACATATACCTGTCCTCCTGTTCCCTGAGTACTTATCCCTGCTCTGCAGCCTATCCATCCGTCCCCTCCCTGTTCCTGTTGTCTCCCATCTGCTAACATCCCCTTGTGTATGACCTTGGCCTGGCTTTTACTACGATTCTGGTATCTCCCATTATTGTGTATTTTGTCTATAGTCACTGTTTTGGTTGATTTATTGCACTGTGTTCTCTTGGAGGTGGTTGTATGTTTGTTCACTTATCTTAATAAACTGTTATATTTTTACCTACACCCGTTTGGTCTCCTCTGTGCAGTCACACAGTCTGGTCTACTAGCCTTCTCTGACAGTCCTGCACTGCCCCCAACAAGGCTTCCCAACGAGCCAGAAGAAGATGAAGGTTTGAGGAAAAAAACCTGTTTGGGACAAGAGAGAAACTCTATCTTGTATCCAGATGAAACCATTTCGCAGACCCACTGGTCGTAAAGCAGGGAGGTCCACCGAGCTGCAAACTCCCGAAGGGGACCCCCCAGCCGAGAGTCGGGCGGGGGCAAACCTTCATGCTGTCATGGATTTGTTCGCAGGCTTGTTTGGCTTGCGAAACCAGGGACGCTTCTGTCCCTCAGTGGACACCTTGTCGGTCTGGGGACGCTTACCCGCCACCACGGGTGGACGAAAAAAATGATTCTGAGTGAAAAAGGAAGGTCCTGGCCTACAGCGAGGCTCCTTACCCTTTCTGGATTGTGGGAGCAACGTACTCTTACCCCCAGTAACATTTTTAATAATGTCATCCAACGAGGCTCCAAAGAGCCTCTCCCCCTGGAAGGGCAAATCCGCCAGAGCCTTCTTAGATGCCTGGTCCGCAGACCAGCACTTTAGCCAAATCAGGCGACGTAGCACCACAGCATATACTGAGGCTCTAGAAAGCAAGGGGGCCGTATCTAAGGCCGCATCGCAGACATACTTAAGGCCATGCACCAACTGGTCCGCCAGTTCCACGCAGACCGGGGAAGCCTGTTGCTTTTTCAACTCACGGTGCAACAATTTTGCCCATTCAGTAAGTGTCTGGGACACCAGGGCTTTGGCCAACACTGGCCGCAATGCTGACCCCACCATAGTAAACATGGACTCGGCCTTCCTATCGGCAGGGTCCTTAAAGGCAGGGGTCCCCTCCACCGGAATCGTGGTTACCTTATTTAACCTGGACACCGGGGGGTCCACAATGGGGGGAGATGTCCATTTTTTCAGGAAATTCTCCTCAAAGGGGTAACGCACCGCCATGCGTTTTGGGACCGAAAAGGCCCGCTGTGGGCGTTCCCATTCTTTGTAGATATATTTATCAAAATAGGTTAAGTAGGGAAACACCTTAGCCATGCAGGCCGGCTTGTGAGACCCAAAAGGGACCGACACCTCTGTAGATGCCCCCGCCGTATCCTCCATGTTTAGGGTATCCCGCACCACTGTGATAAGTGATACTACAAGCGCCCTTTCCTGCGCTGACCCGGACATGGAATCATCCTTACTGTCCGAACGGTCCTGGTCCGCATCCTCTAAAAATTCAGAACAGGGGCCGGTTGCCACAGCAAGGCCAGAGTCTGAATCAGAGCTTTCCCCAGAAGACGGTGTGGGGAGGGGGCGTTTTTTTACCCCCCTTGTGCCCACACGCCGCTTCCACCCTGGCAACAAAAGACTCCAGGACCGCCGACAAAGCATCCATAGTCACCGCAGGTGCAGGGGAACCGTTTGCCATCACAGGTATATCTGGGGAAGAAGCGCCAGCTTTTGACGCCATGCTGACCCACACTCACCTGACACCCGTTAGGGACCGAAGGCAAGTCACACTAAAAGTCCACCCTCCTAGATGCCACAGACTGAGGGGCCCCCCGCAGGACTCACCACCCCGGCCCAGGTACTGCGCTGTGCTGTCCGCTCTCCCTTACGAGGTGTTCTGTGCAATTTGCGCCGTTCCAAAAGGATAGCCAGCGCTAGAGGCAAAAACCAAGCTGAGACTACAAGAAAATGGCCGCCTCAGGAAGAAATTACCTGAGGGCGCCGGACTTCCTGACTAAGGCTACAGGAAAATTGCCACCGAACTTCCTGATAAACTACAGGAAAATGGCGCGGCCACGCTGACCCTCCGCGCGGAGGCCTTCCACAATGTGCACACCAGAACACCCCACTATGTCAAAAATAGGGAAAAGAAACAGCAGACCCCCAACACCCAGCGCAGCCCCCTCGCCGGACACAGAGCTCCCCGGAAGACCCCCGTTCAGTCGCCCAGCTGCCCAAGCATAGGGAGGAGGGCAGGGACGGGGAGAGAAGAAGAGGAGAATGAGAGACCCCAAATTTGACCTCCCAGGGAATGCCCAGCTGCTCCGTCCTGCCGAGACAGGTGGAACATACTTACCCATCCTGTGGGGACTGCTGGACGCATTCCGCGTACAGACCCATCACCCAAGTGGTACGGGGTGGCTGTCGGCCACGGCACACTGTGACACGGACAGCAGTAGCCCGGTCATATGTGTGCCCCAGAGTATATAGCTCGCCGGCCACCCCTGGATCAGACAGGGCATGTAGTGGCTGACCCAGCGCGTAGCTAAGGCCTGCTCACGCTCGATAGCGGGGCTGGGGAGAATACCAGGATCTATATTATCCAGCCTGTCACCCAGCCCGGCTGTTGATAGAAGATCACAGGATCAAAAAGCAGAAAAAAATGAAAAAATCTCCAGGACCAATGGTCCCCACTGGGAGCCAGGTCCTTCTCCTACACTAGGCAGAAAAAAACTGGGCTGCTGGGTGCAGTGTGAGGGGTTATAGCCAGTAGGACCATCCCCTGGGCGGTACTGTGCAGTTTTGCTGTTTTAACATGTTCTGCCTAGTCCTCTCCTGAAGGTGGCGATATAACCCTAAGGTCAAGATTTAAGTTGCTGTGTCCGTCAATGAACGAAAGAGAAATACAGATTTTGTGCTATACATACATTTTGGTTCTTACTATTAAAAAAATAAAAAGAAAAAATCATAAAACTCAACAAAAAATAAGTGCAAAATACATCTGTGTATATGGGACTATGTGTTTAGATGCTTTGTCACATTAAAAGCTATTCCAGAGCCGACAGCCATTTTGAGGCTGGTAACACTTTAAATCCAAAATCAATGCATCAATTTGCAGCTGTATCTATTGACACATGTCCAGTCTGTATACATGTTTTATCCCTTTTAATGTCTCAATTTTATAATGGTGTGGCGTGATAGAGTAGGCAGTAAACGTAAAGAAGTGTTTATCAATCAATACATTGAGAAATTATTACGGTCACACTGAGACTTCTGCCTTCTCTCAATGACAGGTGCTGTGATAAGCAAGAGTGAATAAATTCATTGTATAAACATTCTGAGATTTAGATATTAATCTGGATATAAGGAGGAAGGAACGATAAATGTTTTATTTTTTGCAAGAAGCTGGCCCATTCTGCTTCCACTAGTCATTTAGATAGTGGATTTGAAGATTTTCAACCACTTCACTCAGTTTTATATACTGTAAAGTTTGATTCATGAACATTAATACATAGAAACCATTTGGTTGGGAGGAGCAATGCCTTGTTCTTAAGTGACTTTAGACTGTCAACTTCCTCACCATATGAAATCCTGGGATCCTATATGTAGCTTATGATCACTGGTGATTATAAGGATGCAGACTGATCAGTAAACCGCTAGCTTCATCTATAAATTCAGCAATATTGGAATAAAAAAACTGCAAATGACCCAATCTCCTTAACAGATCTGTTGTCCCTCCTTACATTGTTGGAGAGCAGGATCCATGGAGCTGGAAGGACCAGCTCCACTCTAAAACAGTAATATGGCCTTGGATTAGGAGCTGCTGAGCTTCAGTCCATCTGCTCAGCAGCCCACTAAACAAGGGCAATTAAGAGCTCCTGGGACAAAAAGATGACATCTGAAAAAAAGCATACTGAATACCCTTGCATGTTGCATCACATGTCTATAAAAATCAATAGCAGAAATAGAGACAAGAAATAACCTTGACAGTTTTTTGCTGTTAAAGTAAAACTGTGGCCAGGCTTTATTCTCTAAAGCTGAATTCCGGGAAATGTAAAAGTCCTCCCTTGCAATGAAGTTGCTCATCTATGTCTACGGGAACCAGGTAATGCAGTTTTACCTACCGGATCCTCTGCTCCCGCAGGCTCCTCCACACTGCTGGACTGGTTCCTGCAGCCTCTTATTCCCTGCTGTCCGGCGGCCAGATACCCATGAAGTCATCAAGATCAATTCAAGGAACATAGCCCTGCACTGGAAGGGAGGACATAAAGGGACAGTCCACAACCGGAGCATAGTGGGAGTCCAGTTTGCCAGGGGAATGAAGAATCAGGTATGCAGGGCCATTTGAAGGAATTTGGGGGCCCCAAGCAAAATGGACATGGAGGCCCCCGCATTCACACACGCAAAGCCTACAGGAACCACAGCATAGCGATACAGTTTAAGTTCACCCACACTTTATGTAAATAAAAAAGGTTTACAGTGCAAATACTGCTGTTGCATATAATGTGCATAAAATTTGAACATTTTCAACAATTAAACATTTGCAAAAAATACCACTGTACCATAAAATCAAATATACATTAATTAGATGCAGTTAACACTATATTAGAGAGAGAGAAACTTACCTACCAGCATAGGGGCTCTCCAAAAAAATTCCAAAAAGTGTGGTTTCCTTGTCATCCTCCTTATTGACATCTCCAGCCAGCTCTTCTCTGGACTAGTAGCAAGAGTCAGGACCCATATAGTCCTCTAGAACACATACATGTGTCCACAGGTTTGTTATACATATGGAACTGTCTTTATTTTTTGCTCTCCTCATTAGATATACTGTGTCCACTGTACAAGATGTTTATCCCTTATCCATTATATGCCCAGCCATATGGGTGCTTTTAGATCTCATTGTTTACTGCCACAATGCTTCCATGTTGGTGTGTACCACAGTGTAACCCTGCTATTTTGGTTGTTCCACTCTGGAACAACCAAAATAGCAGGGTTAGGTACAGTACACACCAACATGGAAGCACTGTGGCCATACCTCCCAACTGGCACGGATTCTGCGGGTTTTACCTGCATAGGCTCCTCCTTCCCGCAGTCCCACGAGAGTGTCATCTTTCCCGCACAGCAGGAAGCATGAAGAGGAGGAAACAGCAACCAGCAGGTAAGCCCCCCCCCCCAGATTGGTGGTCAAAACAGTGCTCGGAGCCCCCCCCCCCCGCGATCGGCGCCCCCCTTACATGTCCCAGTTGGGAGGTATGACTGTGGCAGTAAACAATGAGGTCTTAAAGCACCCATATGGCTGGGCATATAATGGATAAGGGATAAACATCTTGTACAGTGGACACAGTATATCTAACGATATCTAATGAGGAGAGCAAAAAAGAAAGATCTACCATAGCTTTACCATAGAAACAATTACCATAGCTTTCTTTCCATTTTCTTTCTTTACCATCCCATTTCCATCTTATTGCTTCTTTTTTGAATCAGGTAATATTTATTAAAGCTTTTTGCAAAAATTTACAAAGCAGAGAAAAGACTCTACAGTAGAGTGTACTGTGGAGTCTTTTCTCTGCTTTGTAAATTTTTGCAAAAAGCTTTAAAGTGGTTGTAAACCCACTTATGTAACTTGCACCTAGAGGTAAGCCTAGATTAAGCCTTACCTGTAGGTGCAAGAAATATCTCCTAAACCTACACGGTTTAGGAGATATTTTACAAAAAAGAATGCACCGTTGTCTGCTGGCATCTGCCATCCAACCCCTGATCCACTGATCACGGGTGAAATGCTATCCAGGCTCCTTAGGGGAAAAAAAATGCACATTTTTTTTCCTGCAAAAATATGTGCATTTATTATTTTTTCCCTAAAGGAAAACATGTCTTATTAAGCACCTGTATACTCTATATTCAACAGGTAGTAAATAAGATTTAAAAAAGACACTCACTGACCTCTGTAGCTGCAGGCTCTGTTTTACAGAAAAACACTTTTACTTACATTTTTTCTTTGTGGCTGGGAATGCTTCTCTCTAACAGCAGCGAGGAGCTTGCCATATTTGAAATCTTGAATATACTGTATACGTACACAATGAGTGCACATTCAAAACTTGAATGTCAAAGTACACATCCACAGCAGTGGCGTCACTAGGGTTGGTGTCACCCGGTGCGAAAAAAAATGGTGTCACCCCCCAACAACTATAGTCCCCCCTCAGTACAGACCCCCCTCCACTAACTACAGACCCCACTCCCACAGTATAGATCCCTTCCCTCACTACAAACCCGCTCCACTAAGTACAGACTCTCGGCCATCAATATAGACCCGTCTCCCTCAGTATGAACCCCCACCACAGTGCAGACCGCTCCATCAGTACAGACACCCCCACCTCAGTGCAGACCCCCTCAGTTACAGACACCCCCCCTCAGTTACAGACACCCCTCGTACAGACACCCCCCTCAGTACAGACACCCCCCTCAGTACAGACACCCCCCTCAGTACAGACACCCCCCTCAGTACAGACACCCCCCTCAGTAACAGACACCCCCTCGTACAGACTCCCCCTCGTACAGACCACCCCTCAGTTACAGACACCCCCTCAGTTACAGACACCCCTCGTACAGACACCCCCCTCAGTACATACACCCCCCTCAGTACAGACACCCCCACCTCAGTACAGACCGCTCCATCAGTACAGACACCCCCACCTCAGTGCAGACCTCCTCAGTTACAGACACCCTGCTCAGTTACAGACACCCCCCACAGTACCAGACACCCCTCGTACAGACACCCCCTCAGTTACAGACACCCCCCTCAGTACAGACACCCCCCTCAGTACAGACACCCCCTTGGTACCAGACCCCCCTCAGTACAGACACCCCCTCAGTTACAGCCCCCCTGGTGCAAACTCCCCCTAGTGCAGACCCCAGCAGTACAGACACCCCCTCCCCCCATCAGTAAAGATGCCCCCCTTACCTTACAGACCTCAGAACAGAGCGGCAGATACACACAGCGGTGTGTCTCTCGAGCACGGGCTCCTCCTCCTCCTCTGTGGATGTAAACAGAGAGGAGGCAGAGGGGGCGGCGGCTTCCTTCCGCTCCGCTGAGGGACACAGCCGCAGCGTGAGCCTAAGGCACAGGGCAGCGGGCAATGTCAGTGTGGTGCCGCTGCGCTACCCACGGGTGTCACCCCTCTGGTGGGTGTCACCCGGGTGCGGCCCGCCCCCCCCGCACCTGGCTAGCAACGCTAGTGCGTGTCGTCACATCATCACAGTGCAGTGTGATGATGTGACAGGCTGAGTCGCTCGCTGGCTCTGTAGGGTAGGGAGGAGGATTGGAATTTAGGAATAGGAAGAATAAGGAGCCGGAGGACACACACCAGGCGCGGCCGCGGCGCTGGAGGTGTTGTTCCAGGCTTCCAGCCCAGCGGGGTGAAATTAATCAATGAATGGGTCAGCTGTAAAAAAAAAAAAAAAAAAAAATGAAAAAAAATGAAAAAAAAAAAAAAAAAAAAAATGAAAAAAAAAAAAATAAAAAAAGGGAGGGTGTCACCCCTCTAGCGGGTGTCACCCGGGGGCGGACCGCACCCCCCGCACCCCCCTAGCAACGCCTCTGATCCACAGGAGGAGAGGAGAACAGAGTGCTTGGACCATCAATGAATGACTTTGCTGCTTCTATTGCAAAATTGCTCCACAGGGGTTGATTTACTAAAGGCTGGTACACACTGAGAAAATCTGGTGAATAATCTACTAATTTTCCTCGTTGTTTCACAGCAAGATGGATCTGAGGATGGAAATAATTTACAAAAATTATCGTACGAAAAAGGCTTTTTTTTGTTGTTTATTGTTTGCGCAGTCTTTCGTTTCAGATTTTTCGTCTACGAAAATCGTACAAAAACAGTACACATTAAATAAATATTGTTTGTTCTGTTTATGTATGAGCAAAATTTTGGAGTTTGTCACTTTGGAAATTTTTGTTCGCAAAGTCTGAATTGAATGTCGAAAGAGAAAACGATCGTCCAATTTTACTCGTGGTTTTACAGCAAGATGGAACCAAGGAAGGAAATAATTGACAAACATTCTGATACGACAAAGGCTTTTTTTTGTTGTTTACTGTTTCTGATCATGTCTTTCATTTCTGATTTTTCTCCTATGAAAATGGTACACATTAAACAAAAATCATTTGTTCTGTTCACATACGAGCAAATATTTTGGAGTTTGTCCCTTTGGAAATTTTAATTTGCAAAGTCTAAGTCGGATGTAGAAAGTTGTGTACACACTATATGAAAATTGAACAATTGTGCCTCGTATAAAATGTTTTTTTCTGATTTTCTCATAGTGTGTAGCCCCCTTTAAAGTGGTTGTAAACCCTATTACACCACTTGTACCTACAGTTAAGCCTATAATAAGGCTTACCTGTAGGTACTGTAAATGTCTCCAAAACCTGAGCGGTTTAGGAGATATTTACCATATACGCTTGCGCCAATGTCGTCAGCGCATGCGCCACGACCAGCGGCTCCCGCGCGCATGCACGGGAGTGCCGTCACCGTGGCTTCGGCCAATCACAGCGCTGGAGCCCGCGAACATGGAAATTACTCCGGGAGACATATCGCCAGGCACAGCGGTGTACGGGGACCGCTGCAACAGCTTCAATCTAAGGTAATTATTTCATAATGAGCTAGTATGTGATGCATACTAGCTCATTATGACTTTGTCTTGCAGGTTTTTTTTTTTTAATATGGGTTTACAATCACTTTAAACTGGAGAGTCCAAAACCTGGTGCAGTTCTGCATAGAAATTAATCATCTTCCAGGTCTTTTTGTGAAAGTTTAATTAAACAAAGCCAAAGTTAGATGCCGATTGGCTACCATGCACATCTGCACCAGATTTGTAGTCTCCAGTTTTTAGTAAATCAACCCCACAGTGTCTACAACTTCAGAAGTCAGTAATAGCCATAGGTGTGCGCAGCCTTTGGCATTAGGGTGTGCACCCCAAAGCTCAAACACACTCTACCGATCACTCACAATGTTCATTCAGAAAGGGAAGGGGCCAGTAAATGTCATATTTACTGGCCCCTTCCCCCACTCATCCTAAAACCTCCACAGCAACAACCGGTGGGAAAGGAGGGAAGCTGGCAGTGCTGTGGGGGGAAGGAGGGGGAGTCAGGTCAGTAGGGGGAATCTGTTCTGCACAGGGTGATTAGGGTATGCCTGGGCACACCTGGCACACCCTGTGTGCACGCCTATGGTAATAGCTTGCTTTAAAGCCTATTTACTGCTTGGTAAAAATATGCATGCGTAGCGACCTCACCCCTCTCACCCCTCTTCTCGGCTTGTTGTCTCGTCTAGGGGGGAGTATGAGGGGAGGGATGCGATACACCACAGCCAGTGGCGTCACTAGGGTTGGTGTCACCTGGTGCGGTATAACATGGTGTCACCCCCCCCCCCCCAATAATTTTTTTCACCCTAATAACACTGCATATATTGGCAACAGTAGTGCCGTTAATAACTATCAATCAACTAGCAAATTTGAATAACAAAATCATATGAAAATAATAGAAATCAAAGCTTAAACTGTTAAAGAACTGTATTTATTTTAACTTTAAACTTTACTGAATTAATAAATAAATAACACAAAAACAGGAACAAATATGAACGCATTTAGTTAACATCTAAATCAAAACTTTGCTTTTCTAGCCTTGACAGCTGCAAAATTGTGAACAACATCATCAAAATCAATACATTTCGCTAGTTCACTTTCAACTGATAATATTGCAAGATCAGAAAGCCTTGCCTGTCCCATCGTTGAACGCAAATAGTTTTTTATCAGCTTCAACTTTGAAAAGCTCCTCTCACATGAAGCCACAGACACACAGATTGTCAGAAATATTTTTAGACATAGTGAAAGGGTTGGAAGAGATTCAATGTAGTCCCATTCTGCTATGAAGGTCAAAACTTGTAAAGCCGACCAATCTTTGACTTCTTCTAGGTTGATCTTGGCTGCTTTGAGATGTCTCCTCAGTCTGGGTATTTCCATTAACAGCTCACTCTCAGATATTTCGTCATAAAAAGTGGTCAGTTTTGGAATGGACACCGTTAATGTTTCTTCAGTTTCATATATGAGACTCTTTGCTTGAACAGCCTCAAACATGGCTGCAACTTCCATGATGGCTCTTAATCTGATCTGGAGTTCAGAATGGAAGCGATCAATGCACTCAAGCATTGCCCTCTTGTTCTCGTCTTGTAGACTTATGCCTCCAGCATCACGTGCCTGTTCCCCTGCCATCCACTTCTTAAACCTGGCTCTTCTCTCTACGGCAATTCCATATTCTTTAGATTTTAAATGTGCCTGCTTAATTGCATGTTCCACTAGGTGACTGCGCTCTTCAAACAGAAAAAGTCTTAGTGTACTCCTGGAGAGTGGAGAGGAGGAGGGCTGGGCACTGTGGGCAGCGACCGTCACACACAGCAGCCGCGCCGCCCGGGCGGAGAAAGTTGTGTGTGTGCTGCAGTGATGTGTCGTCACATCATCACAGTGCAGTGTGATGATGTGACAGGCTGAGTCGCTCGCTGACTCTGTAGGGTAGGGAGGAGGATTGGAATTTAGGAATAGGAAGAATAAGGAGCCGGAGGACACACACCAGGCGCGGCCGCAGCGCTGGAGGTGTTGTTCCAGGCTTCCAGCCCAGCGGGGTGAAATTAATCAATGAATGGGTCAGCTGTAAAAAAATAAATAAAAAAATAAAAAAAAAAAAGGGAGGGTGTCACCCCTCTAGCGGGTGTCACCCGGGGGCGGACCGCACCCCCCGCACCCCCCTAGCAACGCCTCTGACCACAGCCCATGTCCTCTTTTAGATAGAGGTGAAGGCCAGAACCTATTTTACCATCAGGTCGTGTGCATAACCCAGAGCCAAGTATTTTTCTGCAAATGACCCCCTCTGCTCCCAGTAACTGGAGTTCCACACCACTGAAAAGGTCCAACTCGTATTTATTCTCCAACAGCAATAAATCGCCATTTAGCACAGACAGGTTGTGACCAAAGAACAGTTCAGTGTAGGTGGGGAGTAAGTCGAGGCACAATCCTTAGATAGAACCAACCATTGTGGTGTCACCAACGGTTATGGCGTACAGTCGCTGCCACCGACTGTGTAGAACAGAGATTGAATTACCTTCGCTAAGCGCAGCCCCTGTCAGAGGGAAGACATCCGTCCAAGAGAGTTACCAGAGGCCCCGCCGTCACCAGCAATGCTGCACCGGACTGTTCGGAGGGTTTACGCTCCCTGGCCTCCTCATCTCAGACTCGGGCACCCAAGGCTTTAGGGCCCCCTCGGATTCCTCCACCCTTGCGGGACCCAGTCGAAGGCACCGGGCCCCAGGCCTCCTCAATAGTACCTCACCCCAGGCTAAAGGTTCCTGGGATGGACTCCATCTCCCGCTCAGGCCAGGTCAAGGGCACCTGGGCCCAGAACTCCGGAACGCCGGCACCCAGGCTGAAGGTGCCTGGGCGCGACTCTACACTCCGACTCTGAACCCCGTGTTCCGGGCGTCCGCCCCCTTTTATCTCCGCTCTCTCAGCGTCACCGCAGGTTCCCCGCCCTGCGGTACAGCCACCGGAAGAGGACAAAAAGGGTACAAGGGTACAGTACTGCAGTGAGGGCTCAACCCCAGCCCAGTGCGACAGCGCCACCCACAGGCCGAAAAGAACCTCACACCACAGAGTCCTCCATGAACAACAAATGGTCCCAAATTCCCTAACAATCAGTGCATCTGGGTTACACTACCACCCAGATGCCTCCCCTAAATTCAAATACCCGCTACACATGTTTTTTGGAAGTCCATAGGCTGACCATAATTCTACTTTAATATCTCATGTGCAGGCGTAACAGTCAATGCATGCATACAAAGACTAACAGTAAGCAAAAATGGCCCTCTTACTAATGCATCTCCCCCAGATTGTGTCAGGGTAAATGAACGCATGACTTGTACCAGGTTTATGCCTATGTAATTCAGTGGTGCTTGCAGAATGTTCTTACAGACTCCAGCAGAATATCTTCACGCAATGCTACACAACTTGAGGGCAGACAGTACAAATACAATACACTTTAATACAGCAGGAATCAGAGGGCCCTGCTCATTAGAGCTTACAAGCTAAGAGGAGGGTCAAGAGATACAAGAGGTAATAAGTGTGGGGGATGCGCTGATAGAGAAAATAAATGTACAGTTGTTAGGTGGGGGCCAGATAGGCTTTTCTGAAAAGATGAGTTTTCAGTGATCATTTAAGGCTGGGTTCACACTAATGCGAATTGGATGTGTGTTTTCTGCATCCAACTCGCATGACAGTAGATTGTGACTGGCTCTCTATGGAGTCGGTTCACATATCTCTGTGACGGCTGCAGGGCGGCTTGCACAGGAGTCCCGTGCGTCCTTGGCTCCATTTCAGGTCTGAATTCAGGCAAGAATGCGGCCCCGATTCATCCCTAAAATAAAGAACAGGGATGCACCGGACCCCTTGGTGTGAGCCGCATCCGGCAGCAGTCTGAACCCAGCCTGAAAGTGGACAAAGAAGGAGAAAGTCGGACGGATTGGGGTAGAGCATTCCAGAGGATGGGAGATGCTCTGGAGAAGTCCTGGAGGCAAGCATGGGATTTTTACTTAAAATGATTCTGGTTTAGTGACGGGCTGGGTGACAGAGACATACTTCACCAGACATTGATCAGAGCAGTGAGTGACACATGCTGGATGTTATACATTGTTGTTATCCGCTCACAGAAATGTGTCTCTACCATGAAAGGGTTAGTTGGTTGTGTTCATTCTCCAGGCCTCCAATACTCCCAAGTTTAAGTATAAAGCCATCACGCCTGTGTTGCATTACTATTCTGCTAATAGCTATCAGATCATAAAACTCAAAACTGTATTCCGTACAAACAACCGTAGGTGCAGTTTCCTCAAGATAAATTAAATTTGTTTTTATTTTTTTGTTTGTTACAGTTGATAATCCACAACCTGTGCTGGTTCGACAGAGCAAGGCAAGGAAATGTAGGAGAATATCTTTCTGTTGTAGCTTGTAGCATGCAACGTGACAAATGGTACAGCAGGAATTTCACTGATAAGCAAACATCAACCGTATTATCTGATCAGAAACAGTTTTCATCAATATTGGGTAAAGCCCAGTAAAGTAAACTGCAGGTGGCTGGTATAGAGTTAGCTTTTGAAGCAGCAGAAGAGGTAAATGAGACATCAGTGGGGAGATACACCCATTGCATCTGAGTAGTAATTTCATGTCACACAAACAGCAGCTTTTTCCAGGGCTATTCATAAAAATTAGAAAATTATGGCCATTGCCATAGCAACTAAAAAAATAGCCAGTAATCAATCCGCGCAGGAAACAAGAAAAATCTATTGTTCTGACCTAAAAACAAGGGGCTGCGGGGCCTGGAATACTGTGCAGCAATTGGCTGGGAAAGGGTCATGTGATGGAAAAGTGAAGGTTATTATCTCACTCCCGGGAAGCAGAGCAGAGCAAGGTGCTGTGCCGAGAAATTTTAAGGATGCACTTGATAAAAAGCAACTGGCGTTTAATAACAGTTATTAGCATCCGCAGATTCAGGAATAGAGACGTAAGTGTGTGTACAGGCAGCTTTTAAATTACAGGAGGCCCCTAGTAGATAATAGGAATGTGGCTGTGTAAATGGACTGTTTTCTCTGTGATTGCTACACTTCAACAATGTTCTGATATTAAAATGACTGTTAATGGATAACAGAAAATCCAGGAGCCTGAATTCCTCTGCGGTATTGTCAAAGTCACTGGGGCTCGGGTGGAACACGTCAGTATGATCAATGGGACTTTTAAACATTTTATATGTACTTGTGTGTATTTTTTCAAAAAGGAAAATTGAAAAGCTAAACTCCAGGCAAGCAGCTAAATACGCAACTGAAATACACACAGTATACAAGAAAAAAAAAATCTGCCAAAAGATTCCTAATTCTTTTGTTCTAGATCCCCCTGCAAAAAAAACAAAACACACACAGTCAGGTCCTCAACCTCTACTGCAGTGTTTCTCAACTCCAGTCCTCAAGGCGCCCCAACAGGTCATGTTTTCAGGATTTCCCTCAGATGAAATGGCTGTGGTAATTACTAAGGCAGAAAAACTGATCAAATCACCTGTGCAAAATAATGGAAAGCCTGAAAACCTGACCTGTTCGGGCGCCTTGAGGACTGGAGTTGAGAAACACTGCTCTACTGAACAACAACAGCATAGATTGGTCATTTCCAATCTGCTGACTGGACAAAGAGAAGAAGCAGGAGACTGAAGGTCATCCCTCTGTATTGCTGTTACCCAATTGGCTCAGGCCCCCCCCCCTAAGGTGATCACATTTCCAAACTTCCATTCAGGGACACCTCCCCTTCCCAAAAAACAGCTTGTGCTGTAACGAATCACAGCACAGTGATTGGACACAAGAGGCAAGATTTATGATTTCTCCAATCACAAGCAGGGGGCGGGGACTGTGCTTCTCCAGGCATTCCCGGCCAGGACAAGTACTGTCAGTGAGTAAAGCGGTGATGTGGCAGCCTTTTTTGGGGGCATTAGTTTGGCCCGGGGGGTGGCTGTGTCAGTTTCATTCCGGGACACTGTATTGTCCTGGAATGAAGGTGCCTGGGACAGATCTACAAAATGCGGGACTGTCCCGGGCAATCCGGCACACATGGTCACCCTACCCCCCCTTCCTTTCCCCTACAGGAAGGTATCAATAGAGATTCAGGCACTTCAACTAGTTGCATTTAGACCTCATACACACAGACATTTTTACAGCAGCGTTTTTGAGCTTTTTTTGCAGCTTAAAAACGCGACTCCATGTTATTCAAAGGCCTCGTACCAGGGGTGTCGGGAGGCCCGGGCTTGGGGGCTGGAGCCCCGAATGGGTCCCCGAAAAGCCCAGAGTCTCAAGCATTTAGCTCTCCATTGTTAGCCCTGAGCGCCAGGACTGATCTGATCCCGAGCGCCGACGAATGTGGCCAAATGTGGCCGAGTGCGGCCGAGTCCTGCCGACTCGCCGGGACCAATCTGATCCCGACCCGAGCGCCGCCGCCTTCTGGAGCCTTTGCAACGCCTATGAGGGACGTCCCACTAGTCTAATGCCGCGACCGCAGGACGTCCATCATAGGCGCTGCAGACTCCAGAAGGCGGGAATTACAATGCGGCCGCCGCGCCACATCCTCGCTCGGCGCTCGGGCGGGCAGCTCTCCTCTCCTCTCCTTCCCGGCTCTCCTCCCCTCCAGGCTCCTCCTCTGACGGAATGACTGACTGCAGTAGTGCCTGCTGTGACACCGCTGAGCTGAGGTAGATCAGACAGTGTAATGTGTATGTAAATGTCAGTGTATGTAGGTCAGTGTAGGTATGTCAGTGTATATAGGTCACTACCGTCAGTGTAGGTAGGTCAGTGTATGTCAGGTAGGTCAGTGTAGGTAGGTCAGTGTATATAGGTCGCTACCGTCAGTGTAGGTAGGTCAGTGTATGTCAGTGTATATAGGTCACTACCATCAGTGTAGGTAGGTCAGTGTATGTTAGGTAGGTCAGTGTAGGTAGGTCAGTGTATATAGGTCACTATCGTCAGTGTAGGTGTGTCAGTGTATGTCAGGTAGGTCAGTGTATGTAGGTCAGTGTATATATTTCACTACCATCAGTGTATGCCAGGTAGGTCAGTGTATGTAGGTCACTACCGTCAGTGTATGTAGGTCAGGTAGGTAAGTGTATGTAGGTCACTACCGTCAGTGTATTTAGGTCACGGGCCAGCCAAAAAAAAAAGCCTGTGTCACATACACCATCTCCCCCTCCATCCCCCCCCCCCCGCTTCTGGCCTTGGACTTCGGGCTGTAGCCCCTGGTCTTTTTTCCACCTAGCAACGCCCCTGCCTCATACACTCATACACACCATGCCATTTTTGAGCTGTAACATGCATTGGCGTTTTTAAGCTCCAAAAGAAACCCAGGACCAGCATATTCTGAGGCTCCAGCGCTAGAGCTGTAAAAACGCTAGATGCCGGTAAAAGGTCTTAAATGCGGTTTAACGAGGCTTACCGCTGTATAGGGAACGGAGCAGAGGGAAGAAGACAGACAGCGGAGAAGACCGGGCAAGAGCGAGCAAAAGAGCGGGCAAAAGAGCAGAAGATAGCGGAGGAGACCCAGCAGAAGACAGAGGGAGAAGAACCAGAGAGAGAGCGGAGAAGAGCCGGAGAGGGGAGAAGAAGTTGGAAGAGACCCCCGGAGCTGCCTAATAAATTACTTTAAAAAACAGGTAAATTACTTTTTTCCCATGTGAATGGGTAGAGATACAATGTACCCCATACTCATTCACATAGGGTGGGGAGCCGGGATCTGGGGGCTCCTATATTAAAAGGGGCTTCCAGATTTCGATAAGCCCTCCGCCCTCAGACCCCGACAACCAATGGCAAGGGTTGTCGGGAAAAGGCCCTTGTCCCCATCAACATGGTTACAAGTGCTTTGGGGTTGGGGGAGCAGGCCCCCCTTCCCCAAAGCCCCCATGTTGAGAGCATGTTGCTTGGTATGGTCCAGGAGGGGGGGCGCGCTCGCTCATCCCCCCCTTTCCTGATCTGCCGGGCTGCGTGCTCGGATAAGTTTTTTTTTGCATTTTGGCGGGTTCCCATTCAAGATTCTCAGCACACAAGTCGCACCGCAAGTCGGATAATCTTGATTCGACTTCTGGTGCGACTTCTATTCAAATCAATGGGCTCCCATAGGAAACCATTGATTTTGAATAGAGCCAGAGAAACTCGGCTGAAAGCTAGTGCAGCTAAACGCGCATTGACGCCAATGCAAAACGCAGATAAAAAACACCGTTTTTTCCTGGCGTGGGTACTAGCTTTACAGCCCATTTGTTAAAATGTCGGTGTATGAGGCCTAAGAAATATATATATATATATATATATATATATATATATATATATATATATATATATATACACACACACACACACAGTTGCAAAAAAAAGTATGTGAACCCTTTTGGAATGATATGGATTTCTGCACAAATTGGTCATAAAATGTGATCTGATCTTCATCGAAGTCACAACAATAGACAATCACAGTCTGCTTAAACTAATAACACACAAATAATTAAATGTTACCATGTTTTTATTGAACACACCATGTAAACATTCACAGTGCAGGTGAAAAAAGTATGTGAACCCCTAGACTAATGAGAGCTCCAAGAGCTAATTGGAGTGAGGTGTCAGCCTACTAGAATCCAATCAGTGAGATGAGATTGGAGGTGTTGGTTACAGCTGCCCTGCCCTATAAAAAACAAACACCAGTTCTGGGTTTGCTTTTCACAAGAAGCATTGCCTGATGTGAATGATGCCTCGCACAAAAGAGCTCTCAGAAAACCTATGATTAAGAATTGTTGACTTGCATAAAGCTGGAAAGGGTTATAAAAGTATCTCCAAAAGCCTTGCTGTTCATCAGTCCATGGTAAGACAAATGGTCTATAAATGGAGAAAGTTCAGCACTGCTGCTACTCTCCCTAGGAGTGGGCGTCCTGTAAAGATGACTGCAAGAGCACAGCACAGACTGCTCAATGAGGTGAAGAAGAATCCTAGAGTGTCAGCTAAAGACTTACAAAATCTCTGGCATATGCTAACATCCCTGTTAGCGAATCTACGATACGTAAAACAATAAACAAGAATGGATTTCATGGGAGGATACGACAGAGGAAGCCACTGCTGTCCAAAAAAAACATTGCTGCACGTTTACAGTTTGCACAAGAGCACCTGGATGTTCCACAGCAGTACTGGCAAAATATTCTGTGGACAGATGAAACCAAAGTTGAGTTGTTTGGAAGAAACACACAACACTATGTGTGGAGAAAAAGAGGCACAGCACACCAACATCAAAACCTCATCCCAACTGTGAAGTATGGTGGTGGGGGCATCATGGTTTGGGGCTGATTTGCTGCGTCAGGGCCTGGACGGATTACTATCATCGAAGGAAAAATGAATTCCCAAGTTTATCAAGACATTTTGCAGGAGAACTTAAAGCGGAGGTTCACCCAAATTAAAATTTTACTTTATCCACATCCTTGCAACATTTACATACACATACTTTTTTTTTGTGTGGCTCTAATTACCGTGAATCAGCTGTCTGAATTAGGACTTCCTGGTTTTCCTCCCGCGGGATTAGGCGTATCTTTTGCTTTCCCCGGCGGCGCTATGTATGCTGGGAGGTTTCCGCAATGTCTCCTGGGAGCAAAGCATCATGCTTCCCAGGAGACAATGTGGAACGCCGTCCAGTGAAATCTCTCGAGATTTCACTCGTCACGTGACTCATCTACCCAGTCACGTAAGGAGGGCGGTTCTAATTCCGCCATTTTAAATCAGGGCACGCAGGTGAATATTGCCATTAAGCACCTGCAGACACGAGCATGCGCGAGATAGAGTGGTGAATGCCGGGAGACGAGCATTCACCCCTACCCGGAAGTCCGTGCTTGTGGGCTTCACAATGCCCACAAGCAAAATGGAAAATCCCAGGATCAGTTTATATAAGTGAGAAGAATGGGAAGTTCCCCCAATGGGGTTTTTTAGCAGCAAAATTCCAAAAATAATTTACAATGATGCATGTTAAAAATTTATTGTGTATAACATTAAATACAATCCTAACAGGTTTATACTCCGGTAAAAAAACACATGTATATAAAAACACACAGAATTATTGACACAACATTGCCATACAGTTTTACATTTTGCATGCATCTGTATAAATTCCTGACGCGTTTCGATCCCAATGGATCTCTTCAGAGGATGGGTGGTTGGCTGTGGGAAATATATGTATTAAATTTCCATTCTCTACATGGGTGTATGCCCAATAGTGAAAAATATATATAGAGTGTATGATTACCAGTCAACTGTGTGTTAGAACCAATGCTTCTAACCGGAGTTCCATCACTAGCATCTCAAGGGGAATCAGCAGCCTCCCGGACACTCGACACCCAAAAGTAGGGCGCCACCAGGCGTGTGCAACCTACAAGGAGTCATATTGGAGGGGGAGAGACCCGATAGGGGACACACGCGGACGCACAGCCGGCACCTGTAATGAAACACCAAGGGCATCAATGTAGGATGCATCTGTGCTGCATCCATGTACACTATGTGATTGCTGAGTATGAAGTGGACAGACTAGAGATCAGCAGGGGTATATCCTTCAGTATATATTTGTATATATCAATGTACTTCTATAATGGTATGTAACTAATAGGGTATGTTTGTCATATTCTAAACATAATAAATGGAATATAAAGGTTGTGAGAAAAATAATAAGGGTGATGTGCACTATGAATGAGATGGTAAAGGACAAAAACGAATGTCACAAAAATGAAAAGGTGAAATGAAATGTGAAAAGTGTAAAAAATGATAATGGTGGTGTAATGTGTAGTGTGTGTGAAAAAGTGGTGTGGTGTGATGCGTGTGAAAAGTGAAAATGGATTGGAATGATTGTGTGTGCAATAAATGTGTGTATAAGTGGGATGACAATAGTGAAAGTGATAGTGGGATTAAATAAAGGTGTGATGAAGGTCATTAGGATCAATTGTGCTGGATATGTATTGTTGCACAACAAGTGCATGCCACAGTGTTGTGTAAGGAAATATGTGGGTTCCATTGATCTTGGAGGGTCCCAGGCGCAACCTTTATATTCCATTTAATATGTTTAGAATATGACAAACATACCCTATTAGTTACATACCATTATAGAAGTACATTGATATATACAAATATATACTGAAGGATATACCCCTGCTGATCTCTAGTCTGTCCACTTCATACTCAGCAATCACATAGTGTACATGGATGCAGCACAGATGCATCCTACATTGATGCCCTTGGTGTTTCATTACAGGTGCCGGCTGTGCGTCTGCGTGTGTCCCCTTTCGGGTCTCTCCCCCTCCAATATGATTCCTTGTAGGTCGCACACGCCTGGTGGCGCCCTACTTTTGGGTGTCGAGTGTCCGGGAGGCTGCTGATTCCCCTTGAGATGCTAGTGATGGAACTCCGGTTAGAAGCATTGGTTCTAACACACAGTTGACTGGTAATCATACACTCTACATATATTTTTCACTATTGGGCATACACCCATGTAGAGAATGGAAATTTAATACATATATTTCCCACAGCCAACCACCCATCCTCTGAAGAGATCCATTGGGATCGAAACGCGTCAGGAATTTATACAGATGCATGCAAAATGTAAAACTGTATGGCAATGTTGTGTCAATAATTCTGTGTGTTTTTATATACATGTGTTTTTTTACCGGAGTATAAACCTGTTAGGATTGTATTTAATGTTATACACAATAAATTTTTAACATGCATCATTGTAAATTATTTTTGGAATTTTGCTGCTAAAAAACCCCATTGGGGGAACTTCCCATTCTTCTTGCAATTTTCGGGGTGCGCAGTAATTTTCACTCCCATTATACGTGTCCTTCCTATTCTTTCATATTCATTTTGGGTGGTTAAACACCCCATTCCCCCCCCCTGGACGCATGCGAGTGAAGACTTGAGCTATATAGTATTGGTGGTCCCGTTGCTATGCCAATATAGGTATCATAGTATGGTCTAAATCCCATGAGTAATTTCAAGGTGACCACTATGATGGGACAGTCTCGGTGATCCGTTTCAGGGGGACTGGAGTCTAACCCAATCCACTCCCCCATTGGAAACTGAATACTGTCTCAGTGCAGAAAACTGCTGGGAGACATTAACATGTCTCCCAATACAACACTGATTGTTTATACAGCCAATGGTCAAGCGTTGGACCACAATCACCAATTTTTATCTCCAGTTCATATACACCAGATATCCTTAATATACCATTTACTTAATACTGTTTACAAACACATGCATTTTTGTTCACACTGTGGTGTTTTCTTGTTCATACATCACGGGACACAGAGCAGCATAGTCATTACTATGTGGGTTATATAGAATTACCTTCAGGTGCTGGCACTGGCAACTTCCAAAACAGGAAGTACCCTCCCCTATATAAGCCCCTCCCATCCGGGAGTACCTCAGTTTTTTGCCAGTGTCTAAGGTGTTGGCCAAGGTTAACATGTATTCATCTGGGCTTGTGTACAGGTTCTCTGGGCCTTAGCAAGCTATTCCGGATCCGACCAAAAAAAGCTTCATAGCTAAACGGTCGGTACCCGGGCCTTGCAGAGAAGAGCAGGGTTTTGCCTGTAATGCCTCTCTTAGGAGGGCTGGACCCTGGGATCCAGAGCTCTGGTCATACCCAAAACCAAGAGGCTATCTGTGCAGGGTGCTATACAGGTCCAGGGGAGTGGAATCCTTGGGAACCCGGTCCCTGAAGGTCTAGTACAATGCCTGCCGTGAGAGGTGAAGTTTGGGCTTCTGTGGACCAAACAAAGTCCTGCGGCGGGGAAAAGGTAAGTGGGGGCCCCTCAGGAACTTGGTTCTATTGAGGGGACCCCCAAGCCTAATATGTCTTTCTGCCTGTTACCTAAAGGGTATTCCCGCTAATAGCTGTATATGCCTAAGAAATCCTAGAAATGTTTTTTCATAAGGGAAATTTTAAAAAAACTGTAAACCTGGAAATGTTTTTTCATAAAGGAGGTTTTAAAAAAAAAAAAAAAAAAAAAGACAAAGGTGCGGTACCTGTGTTTGTCCACTAGAGGCCGCTGTGGAACGTCTTTTTTCTTGGGACTATTCCTTCCATGGTGAAAGTCCAGGCAGATGAGTGAGCTCTCTATCAGGGAAGCTGTATTCCTCTGTCATGCTGCCAAGTAGTTTCCTTCCATCCCTGAGTCCTGGTGAAACAGGGACCCTGGCTCCTCTCCCTACATGGCGCCAAGAGCGCACACGTGCACGCGCGCGCGCGCGCACACACATGCTTTCCTTTTATAAGGTTTAGCTTCAAAAAAGGGGGCGGAGCCTGGCGGATGACGCGCTCTGTGCGCCCAGCGCTTCTGCGCATGTGCGGGCGTCCCAGCAAGATAAAAGGACTCAGTCCACGCTGCTTGCTATGGACACAGAGCATGAAAAGGAGCTGGTAGCATGGTATAGGGGCTTACAGCGGGCGGTTGATACAGGCATCCCCAGAAAGACGCATTAGTAGACACCCACTGATGTACATAGCAGCAAATTGCATTAGACTATTTCAGTAAGGGGTGTATTGCGGCTGGAATACCTCAGCTTTGAACTAAGGAATATGCCGCCTAAAAAACTCCGAGATATACCTCTCAGGAAGTGTAGGGGGTCTCCATCGGGCTCTGAGGATCTGGAGCAGTCATCTGCACCCTCCTCCCCTGAGAAATCAGAGGTTAATACCCATAAGGAACCCCCGGGAGTGCCAGGTACTGCGGCTGTCCTCAGTCCACCTGCTCCTGCATATATAACAGAGGAGGTTTTTTCCTCAACTCTGGAGGGATTGGAGCAGAGATTGGCTGCATTGATCGCTTCTTCTCTACAGGAAAGAAAGCGCGCCAGATCTCCATCACCTCCATTAGAGTGCCTGTTGGCAGAGCAACAGTCCCAGGAAGGGACCGACCTACCTGAAGGGGATCAGGAGGAGGTTAGCTCTGTTTTTGAGGAATCGACAGTAGATGAACCATTTTCAGCATCACAGACTGAAAGATTGTGGGTCCAGACCCTAACTGACATGGTTCGATCTGCATTTAAAATGCCTCTTGTTGAACCATCAACTACTGCTGTCTCCTCATTGGGGTCGCTAAAAGCTCCCCAGGTTAATTGCTCCTTTCCAATACATCCATTATTGGAAGGACTTATATACCAGGACTGGGAACATCCTGATAAACTATTTGTTCCGCCTAAAAGGTTTCCGGTGATCTATCCCATGGAGGGAAAGTTCACCCAGAGATGGAATGTTCCTACGGTGGATGCAGCCATCTCTTCTGTGAACAAATCACTGACATGTCCAGTAGATAATGTTCAAATGTTCAAAGATCCAGTGGATAAAAAATTGGAATCTTTATTAAAATCTGCTTTTTCCACAGCAGGGGCTGTTACACAGCCAGCAGTGGCAGCTATTGGGGTCTGCCAAGCTTTAAAGGATCAAATGGAAATGGTCCTGAGGGATTTGCCAGACCAGCAGGCCCAGGCTCTGGCTGATCTGCCTAGAGCATTATGCTTTGCGGTTGACGCCATCAAGGATTCTATCCATCAGGCCTCCCGCCTCACGCTGTCTTTGGTACATATGCGTAGGCTTCTGTGGCTCAAAAACTGGTCTGCTGAAGCTCCCTGTAAGAAGCTCTTAGTTAGCTTCCCATTTCATGGGGAACGCCTTTTTGGCGAAGACCTGGATAAGTATATCCAGAAGATTTCCAGTGGTAAAAGTACTCTCTTACCGAGTAAAAAGAGGTCTAGGGGTCCATCTTTTAAGAGGACTACCTCTCCTATCCCTGCGACGTCTGCTACTAAGCAGTTCCGACGGCCTCCTCGGTCAAACTCAGGAGGTAAAAATCAGGGACAGCCACAGGGTAATAAAAAGCCCTGGATCCGAAGAGGTACTAAACCAGCCTCCAAGTCAAGCCTATGAAGGGCTGCCCCCACTCAAACGGGTGGGGGGGAAGACTTCAGTTGTTCGCAGAGACCTGGCGGGAGACGATCAAAGACAGATGGGTGCTCTCCGCAGTAACTCTGGGATACAAGTTGGAGTTAAAAGAGTCTCCTCCGTCCCATTTTATGTGGTCAGGCATGCCAAGAGACCCTCTGAAAAGAGGGTCTCTCCTATTGGCGTTAGAACAACTATTGCTCCAAGGAGTAATTATGGAGGTTCCTATGGAAGAGTGGGGGTTGGGTTTCTACTCAAACCTTTTCACAGTCCCGAAGCCAAACGGGGACATAAGACCCATATTGGACCTAAAGAGTCTAAACAAATTTCTAAACGTCCGGTCTTTCCGGATGGAGTCGATCCGATCGGTCACCGCTGCCCTACAAGGGGAGGAATGGTTAGCCTCGATCGACATCAAAGATGCTTACTTGCATGTTCCCATCTTTCCAGGTCATCAAAAATTCCTACGCTTTGCAGTAGAAGGGCGCCATTTTCAGTTCAGAGCCTTACCATTCGGTCTGGCCACAGCACCACGAGTGTTCACAAAAATTCTGGCCCCACTGTTGGCCGATCTAAGAACACGGGGTGTAACGATAATGGCATACCTAGACGACCTGTTGTTGATGGACCACTCAGTTGCCAAGCTAGAAGTGGTAATTGTCGATACAATCAAGTATCTAGAATCTCACGGTTGGGTCATCAACCTGGACAAGTCAGCCCTACAGCCAGTGAAAAACCTGGTATATCTAGGGCTACGGCTGGATTCAGACCAGAGGAAGATTTTCTTACCTCTAGACAAGGTATCCTCTTTGAGGGCCTTGGTCCGTCTGCTTTGTGCAAAAAGACAGCCGTCCATACGCCTGTGCATGAGGCTGCTAGGAAAGATGGTAGCATCATTCGAAGCTGTGCCATACGCCCAATTCCACTCAAGGAATTTACAAAGGGCCATATTGTCAGCCTGGAACGGAAAAGTTCAGGCTCTAGACTTCCCGATGGCTTTGTCCCCTTCCGTTCGGAAGAGTCTCTGCTGGTGGTTGATCCCCCAGAATCTCCAGAAGGGAAAACCCTTCAGCCCGATATCTTGGAAGGTGGTCACTACAGATGCCAGCCTTATAGGCTGGGGGGCAGTACTGGAGCAATGGTCTCTCCAGGGCAGATGGTCAAATGTAGTAAAAACCCTGCCCATCAATCTCTTAGAGATACGAGCAGCCCGGTACACTCTAGTAGCCTGGACATCCAGACTCCAAGGGTCCCCTGTCAGAATTCAATCAGACAATGCCACAGCAGTGGCATATATCAATCATCAGGGAGGCACCAGGAGTCGTGCAGCCCAGAGGGAAGTAAGTCACATCCTGGAATGGGCAGAAAAGCATGTCCCATGTATATCAGCTGTCTTCATTCCAGGGGTGGAGAATTGGAAGGCGGACTTTCTGAGTCGCCAACAGTTATGCCCAGGGGAATGGTCCCTTCATCCCGAGGTCTTCCGAGCAATATGTCAGCGGTGGGGAACACCGGATGTAGATCTGCTAGCATCCAGATTCAACGCAAAGGTGGACAGATTTGTCTCCCGGACAAGGGATCCCCTCGCTTGCGGCTCGGATGCTCTGGTGTTCCCTTGGGATCAGTTCAGACTGATATATGCATTCCCTCCGCTACAATTGTTGCCTCGACTCCTTCGCAGAGTCAGGTTGGAGAAGAAGCCGGTGATCCTGGTGGCTCCAGCGTGGCCCCGAAGGGCCTGGTACGCGGAGATCATCAAAATGTCTGTGGGGAGTCCTTGGACCCTTCCACGTCGTCCGGACCTGCTTTCGCAAGGACCGATATACCACCCTTCCTTACTAACTCTAAGTTTAACGGCCTGGCTATTGAATCCCACATCCTAAAGAAGAGAGGTCTCTCTAACTCTGTGGTATCAACTATAATCAATGCCAGGAAGCCTGTATCCAGGCAGATCTACTATAGAGTTTGGAAGGCGTACATCACTTGGTGCGAGGCCAGAAAATGGCATCCACGTAAGTACGTTATAGGCAGAATTCTGGACTTCCTGCAGTGGGCTGTAGACAGGAAGTTTGCCTTAAGTACTATCAAGGGCCAGGTTTCGGCCTTGTCAATACTATTTCAAAGGCCCCTGGCTATGCATTCACTTGTCAAATCCTTTATGCAAGGTGTGACTCGTATTATTCCACCGATTAAGGCTCCCATATGCCCATGGGATCTAAATTTGGTTCTGTCGGTTCTGCAGAAGCAGCCATTTGAACCTTTGCGGCACATTTCCTTGGTTCTACTCACCAGGAAATTGATATTTTTAGTAGCCATATGCTCGGCTAGAAGAGTGTCGTAATTAGCCGCCATGTCCTGTAAAGAGCCATATCTGGTTATCCATAAGGACAGAGTAGTATTACGTCCTCACCCAGCCTTTCTTCCTAAGGTGGTATCGAGGTTTCACTTGAACCAGGATGTGGTTCTTCCTTCTTTTTTCCCCAAACCAAGCTCGGTAGAGGAAAAGTTATTGCATTCTTTGGATGTAGTAAGAGCAGTTAAAGCTTATCTAAAAGCCACTGCTCAGATTCGTAGAACGGATTCTTTGTTTGTTCTGCCGGAAGGCCCCAGAAAGGGTCAGGCAGCATCAAAATCTACTTTAGCCAAGTGGATTCGACAGGTCATAATACAAGCCTATGGCTTGAGAAGTAGACCGCCTCCGTTCAAAGTTAGGGCGCACTCCACGAGAGCAGTTGGAACTTCATGGGCAGTGCATCACCAGGCCTCCCTGGCGCAAATTTGTAAGGCCGCAACATGGTCTTCAGTACACACATTTACTAGGTTCTACCAGGTGGACGTTAGAAGTCAGGAGGATGTCGCCTTTGGGCGCAGTGTGTTGCAGGCCGCAAAAGATCCTCATGCCTGATGGCGCCCAGCTTATGTATGGTGTATCCCCCCCCTCATGTGGCATTGCTTTGGGACGTCCCACATATTAATGACTATGCTGCTCTGTGTCCCGTGATGTATGAACAAGAAAGTAGGATTTTTAAAACAGCTTACCTGTAAAATCCTTTTCTTGGAGTACATCACGGGACACAGAGCTCCCACCCCTCTTTTGGGGACACGTATTGCTTTGCTACAAAACTGAGGTACTCCCGGATGGGAGGGGCTTATATAGGGGAGGGTACTTCCTGTTTTGGAAGTTGCCAGTGCCAGCACCTGAAGGTAATTCTATATAACCCACATAGTAATGACTATGCTGCTCTGTGTCCCGTGATGTACTCCAAGAAAAGGATTTTACAGGTAAGCTGTTTTAAAAATCCTACTATGCAATTTGCACTTGCATGCACTAAGTGTCAACTCAATATAGTTTTCCACCATGGGCCATTCCATCAGTGCATGTCGGGGTTTCTTTTTTGCCTCCTCGGCCCACGTCGCCCTCAGTGTGGGCTGCGCATGCGTGTGCGTCCTCCCGACAAGGGGGGAGGGGGAGCCCTGTGCTCCCATCATGCTCATGGGGCGGCGGACTTGTGTTCCGCCTGCCCGATTTGGGCGTTCCTTCCTTGTCGGCGGCGTCCCTGATCCCCTCTGGATGTCCTTGCCATCCATGCGTGCGTGGGAAACCATGCACGCGTGTGATGTCAGGACGTCACGCTTTTGCAGCAGAGGAGACGGCAGCTGTCGGAGACCTTGAGTCTTTCCGGAACGCCGAGGGAGCCACTCAGGGAGGACCGCCCACTGCGGTGGGGATATCCCTGGGGGATATTGCATGGACTAAGGCGGGGCGCCTGCTGATTACACCAGGGCCTCCCTAATTAAGGGCAGTACTAATATAACCCGAGAGCTGTGTGGCTCACACTTTGATCCCCAGCTCCTCCATGTGGACGACTAGACTCAGCCTGGTAAATGTAAGTACACCAGCCCTATATAGGCTGGCTGCCAAATTCCTTCCAGACCCCTTCAAGCACTATGCACCAGGTCTGATTAGCATTATTTTTTGATTAATTTATAACTAATTACAGCTTCATCCGTGGTGTTGGTCGGTCTCCTTGGCACATTCAATGCGCCTCGGACCCTCCAAGATCAATGGAACCCACATATTTCCTTACACAACACTGTGGCATGCACTTGTTGTGCAACAATACATATCCAGCACAATTGATCCTAATGACCTTCATCACACCTTTATTTAATCCCACTATCACTTTCACTATTGTCATCCCACTTATACACACATTTATTGCACACACAATCATTCCAATCCATTTTCACTTTTCACACGCATCACACCACACCACTTTTTCACACACACTACACATTACACCACCATTATCATTTTTTACACTTTTCACATTTCATTTCACCTTTTCATTTTTGTGACATTCGTTTTTGTCCTTTACCATCTCATTCATAGTGCACATCACCCTTATTATTTTTCTCACAACCTTTATATTCCATTTATTATGTTTAGAATATGACAAACATACCCTATTAGTTACATACCATTATAGAAGTACATTGATATATACAAATATATACTGAAGGATATACCCCTGCTGATCTCTAGTCTGTCCACTTCATACTCAGCAATCACATAGTGTACATGGATGCAGCACAGATGCATCCTACATTGATGCCCTTGGTGTTTCATTACAGGTGCCGGCTGTGCGTCTGCGTGTGTCCCCTTTCGGGTCTCTCCCCCTCCAATATGATTCCTTGTAGGTCGCACACGCCTGGTGGCGCCCTACTTTTGGGTGTCGAGTGTCCGGGAGGCTGCTGATTCCCCTTGAGATGCTAGTGATGGAACTCCGGTTAGAAGCATTGGTTCTAACACACAGTTGACTGGTAATCATACACTCTACATATATTTTTCACTATTGGGCATACACCCATGTAGAGAATGGAAATTTAATACATATATTTCCCACAGCCAACCACCCATCCTCTGAAGAGATCCATTGGGATCGAAACGCGTCAGGCATTTATACAGATGCATGCAAAATGTAAAACTGTATGGCAATGTTGTGTCAATAATTCTGTGTGTTTTTATATACATGTGTTTTTTTACCGGAGTATAAACCTGTTAGGATTGTATTTAATGTTATACACAATAAATTTTTAACATGCATCATTGTAAATTATTTTTGGAATTTTGCTGCTAAAAAACCCCATTGGGGGAACGTCCCATTCTTCTTGCAATTTTCGGGGTGCGCAGTAATTTTCACTCCCATTATACGTGTCCTTCCTATTCTTCTTTTTTTTTTTTTTTTTTTTTTTTTAGTTTATATAAGTGTTTCTTTTAAACGAAAACGGACAGGGGATGATTTTAATCGGCAGATGAGTGAGTACTTAATTGTTATCTGAAACCACATTGAATGGACTTATATAAAAAAAAAAACGATGGACCGCGGGACCTCCGCTTTAAGGCCATCTGTCCACCAGCTGAAGCTCAACAGAAGATGGGTGTTGCAACAGGACAACGACCCAAAGCATAGAAGTAAATCAACAACAGAATGGCTTAAACAGAAGAAAATACGCCTTCTGGAGAGGCCCAGTCAGAGTCCTGACCTCAGCCCGATTGAGATGCTGTGGCATGACCTCAAGAAAGCGATTCACATCAGACATCCCAAGAATATTGCTGAACTGAAACAGTTCTGTAAAGAGGAATGGTCAAGAATTACTCCTGACCGTTGTGCACGTCTGATCTGCAACTACAGGAAACGTTTGGTTGAAGTTATTGCTGCCAAAGGAGGTTCAACCAGTTTTATTAAAGCGGAGCTCCACCCTAAACTGGAACTTCCGCTCATCGGAAACCCTCCGGTGTCATATTTGGCACCTTTCAGGGGGGATGGGGGTGCAGATACCTGTCTAAGACAGGTATTTGCACCCACTTCTGGGAGTCCCCTCTGCGGGTATTCTGCGGGTAGTACGTCACTTCCAGCAGAATACCCGTTGTGTTCTGGGAGACACTCGGCTCCCAGAACACAACAAGGACCAGTGAGAACGGCGCAGCGCGACTCGCGCATGCGCCGTAGAGAACCGGGCAGTGAACCCGCAAGGCTTCACTTCCTGGTTCCCTCACCGAGGATGGCGGTGGGGGCAGAGTGACGAGCGATTGCTCGTCCTCTGCTGCCGACGTCGCTGGACTCCAGGGCAGGTAAGTGTCCTAATATTAAAAGTCAGCAGCTGCAGTATTTGTAGCTGCTGGCTTTTAATATTTTTTTTAAGGGGAGCTCCTCTTTAAATCCAAGGGTTCACATACTTTTTCCACCTGCACTATGATTGTTTACATGGTGTGTTTAATAAAAACATGGTAACATTTAATTCTTTGTGTGTTATTAGTTTAAGCAGACTGTGATTGTCTATTGTTGTGACTTAGATGAAGATCAGATCACATTTTATGACCAATTTGTGCAGAAATCCATATCATTCCAAAGGGGTTCAAATACTTTTTTTTGCAACTGTGTATATATATATATATACATACATATACATATAACATATACACATACATATATCTCAATCAAAAACATAACTACAACCTTCAAGGCCCGATGGAAGAAACCATGAAGGCCCCATCCCGGGGGGGCCTTTTTCATGTTCTGCAGTGTGCCTCCTCCTGCCCTCTTGCGGCCCCCACATGGTGGTGTAACACCAGGGTCCAGTCGCAAGTGCGACCTTTAAGACCCTGGTAGTTCTGCCCTTATTATTACTAGTGGGCATTTTGGAGGTTTTAAGGGAGCGCTCTGGAAGATATAAGGGGGCTCTCTGGAGGTACTAAAAACCAGTAAATGCAGAGTGCCCCCTTGGGATCAGTGGCAGAAGTGATTGTGGGGGATGAGGTCATTGGTAGAGGAATGGGATCAGTAGCAGAGGGATGGTGGTGGGATCAGTGGCAGAGGAATGGGTTCAGTGGCAGAGGAATGATGGTGGGGGATGGGATCAGTGACAGAGGGATGGTGACACTGGCACCCACCTGTTCTCACTGTCAGTCGATCCCCTTCCTTGCTCAGTGCTCTCTCAGTCTGAACTCACAGTGCCTCCAGTAGCGGCTCTCCCGGCATGGGGACTCTGTCTTCGCATCTGCTCACAAAGGGGGCCCTTCAGCAGACTTTCTCTTCCACTCCAGTTTCCACTTCCCGACGTGGATCTGTTTGGAGGAATGGGTGGAGCGCTGTGCCAGTAACAGTGAGTGCTCACTCAGGCACAGTGTATACTAGACATGTGCACACTGAAATATTTTGTTTCGGAATTTCGTTTTTGTCCGAAAAATAAAGTTATTTAGTTACTCCCGAAATTCGTTTTTATTTATTTAGTTTTTCGTTAGAAATTGCATTCGTCCAAAAATCTGAATTAATTAAGGTCGAATCTGTCATTGAAGGCTTATGGTGTCTGTCGAATGTTCAAAGAAGATTCGACGGAGCAGCGAAACTGTACGACGCTGCAATCATACATTTCCAGTCGAATGTTCCGCCTACAAGCTATAGTAGAATTCTAATGTTGTATTACTAGTAATAATTATATTTATTAATTACTATTACTAGTCAACCAACATTAGAATTCTTCTATAGCCTATGGGCGGATGCATTTGACCGGAAATGTACGATTGCAGCGTCGTACAGTTTAGCTGCTCCGTCGAATCTTCTTTCGATGACAGATTCGACGTTTGTATGTTTTTCGATGCTTTGTCGAATCTTTATCGTTCATGTTGAATTGTCAAGTTAGTTCTAGCTATTTTACTGCTCCTCCTCTTTGGTTACAATCAGCCAATAACATTCATCATCATCATCATTATTTTTATTTCACTTCCCCCACCCAATTCCAGCAGCGATCTTTTCTCTCTATGTCGAATCTTTTCTCTCTATAATGTCAAATCTTTTCTCTCTATGTAGAATAATCTTGGACTAATAGAGTTAAGGTTAGGCACATTCGACCACAGGTTCGATAGTCACAGATTGTTATTGTCAGCGTCACGTCGAATCTCCTATCTATATCGAACTGTTGTCGCAACGAAAACGAAAATAAAGCATTTGTTTATGTCGGATCTTTCGGTTTTCGGATTCTGTGCTTTCGTTATCATTTGTTAAAACGATAACGAAAATACCTGGAATTCGGACGAAAATGCATTCGGACAAAAACGCGAACCCTGGCACCCCAGATGTTTTGAAACTACATTTCCCATGATGGCGAACCCTGGCACCCCAGATGTTTTGAAACTTAATTTCCCATGATGCTCCACTACACTGCAGAATGCATGAGCATCATGGGAAATTTAGTTCCAAAACATCTGGGGTGCCAAGGTTCGCCATCTCTGGTGTATACTGTCCTTGATCTATCATTGACTGATGAATGATTGTTGTTGCCTGTAATTAGCGGTGGTGGGTGGTGATCCCTCCCCGCCATAGTGTACCACTATGTCCTGATCATTGCCTAGAAGCAGCAACGAGGGCCCAGTCGCACTGCGACCCTGGTAGTTCCTGGTATTTAGGAGATATTAGGCACCCGGCTCTTCCAGAAGGCAGTGGAAAGGATTTTTGAGGGCTGTCAGTAAAACTGACCTTCCTTTTTAACTGAAGGTCCACTTTATCTGCATTTTTAAACAACAAATATTGCAAGTACCAGCATTTGACATGATATTAGCCTTTAGCATTCCCCTGGACAGCACAGGCCAAACTGAAGAAAAAGACAACAAGAGGAGGCAGTCGGATGTAGTTTATTGCCAATAAGGAACATGCTGATAGAAGGAGAAAGCAGGGCGACAGATGTGCTCATTGGTCTGTTCCACCTTCACTGTCCTATCATAGGCTGGGGGCAGGGACACCTTAAAGCTGAACTCAAGGCAGAGATAAAAGGCCCAATAGAATGCAGCTCTGTAATCATTAAGACTGGGTTCACACCAGTCCGGTGCGAATTCCAGCTCTGTTTTCCCTGAGAAGAGAAAAAATTAGATTTTTGTACTCACCGTAAAATCCTTTTCTCTGAAGTTCATTGACGGACACAACACTTTAGTCTTGACCTTAGGGTTATATCGCCACCTTCAGGAGAGGACTAGGCAAAACATGTTAAAAACAGCAAACTTGCACAGTACCGCCCAGAGGGCGGTCCTACTGGCTATAACCCCTCACACTGCATTCAGCAGCTCAGTTCGTCAAAAAGCAGTACAAACATAAAAAAGGAGGGGTGGGTGCTGTATCCGTCAATGAACTTCAGAGAAAAGGATTTTACGGTGAGTACAAAAATCCTATTTTCTCTTTCGTTCATTGATGGACACAGCACTTTAGTCTTGACCTTAGGGACGTCCCCAAGCAGTGTCAAAAAACAAGGGGTAGGAACAGCAAGCAAACAACCTCCACCCAAAACAACCAGAGCTCCTCAATGGAGGAGTTGCAACCTTAAACAGCTGCCTGCAAAACCTTGCAGCCGAAGCACGCATCCGCAGATGCACTCACATCAACCTTGTAAAATTTAGCGAAAGTGTGAATGGACGACCAATTCGCCGCCTTACACACCTGGGAAACGGATGCCTGATGTCGGAAAGCCCAGGAGGTACCAATTGCCCTGGTTGAATGCGCCGTGACAGGAAAGGGAGGCGCCCGCCCTTTTAGGGCATAAGCCTGAATCACGATCTGTCTGATCCATGAGAAATGGTGGCCGACGAGACCGCCAGGCCCTTCTTTGGATCAATCACTGACACAAACAGTGAGTCTGACCTCCGAAACGGAGCCATAGCAGACAGATACACCCGCAGGGCCCGGACCACGTGCAAGGAATGCAACGCGACCTCTTTGGGATGCGTCGGCCGAGGACACAAGGATGGAAGCACAATGTCCTCATTTAGATGAAAAACCGAAACAACCTTAAGAAGGAACGAAGGCTGCGGCGTAGCACTGCCTTATCCTTGTGGAGGATCAAGTAGGGAGACTTGCAAGACAAGGCCACCAACTCAGGAACCCTCCTGGCAGATGTAATAGCCACCAGAAAGACTACCTTCTGAGAGAGTGTCAATAGTGGGATCTCCCTAAATGTTTTCAAACAGCGGTTTCTGAAGTACCGAGAGCACCAGATTTAAATCCCACGGAGGCAGAGGTGGTCGAACCGGAGGGGCCACATGTCAAACCCCCTGTACAAATGCACACACCAATGAATGAGTCGCCAAAAGTTGCTGGAAAAAGACAGCCAAGGCTGATATCTGCCCCTTAATGGTGCTTAAGGCAAGTTTTTGATCCACCCCCCGCTGTAAAAACAGCAGGATCCTGGAAACCGAATATGTACTCGGACACCACCCCATCTCCTCACACATAGAGATGTAGGCCTTCCAAGTGCGATGATAAATCTTCTGAGAAGATGACTTCCGCGCTCTCAGCATGGTGGATATTACCGAGTCCGACAGACCTCGGTCCCTCAGCACCTGACTCTCAACAGCCATGCCGTAAAGCAGAAGGTCCTCTCGCATCGGCAGCCGGCAAGGAACATCCGCCACCAGGCGTACCAGGGATGCCGAGGCCAATCTGGGGCAATTAGAATCACCGGAATCCCCTCGGCTTCCACTCTGCGAAGCAGACGAGGAAGACGTTTTAGCGGGGGAAAGGCATAAATAAGCAGATACTGCCCCCATGGAGCTACCAATGCATCTGTCACGTCCGCCCAAGGATCTTTGGACCTGGCCACAAACCTCAACACCTTCCAATTGAGTTGAGAAGCCAGGAGAAGGAGTAAAAAGACATCCGGATGTAGCGACCATTCCCCTTGGTCCAGCATCTGGCGACTTAGGTAGTCCGCTTGCCAGTTTTCTACGCCCGGAATGTACACGGCTGATAGAGCTGGCACGCGCCGCTCTGCCCACCGCAGGATGTGAGCGACCTCAAATGCTGCAGCCCAGCTCCTTGTTCCTCCTTGACGGTTGACATACGCCACCACCGTGGCGTTGTCCGACTGGATCCTAACTGGGTGTCCCTGCAGCCTCTGTGACCACGTGGAGAGGCACCGCCTGATTGCCCGAAGTTCCAGCACATTGATCGGCAGGCGGGATTCTTCCTGCGTCCCGCGACCCTGTGTCGACTGTACGCCCCAAACTCCCCCCCAACCGGTCAGGCTGGCGTCCGTCATGATCACCGTCCAGTGAAAAGGAAGGAACGACTTTCCGGACTTGAAGGGCCGGAGATCTCCGCCACCAGATCAGGGACTCCCTGACTAGCCGACTCACCCAAATTTGACAATCCAGAGACAACGGGGATTTGTCCCATTTGGACAGGATCTCTTTTTGCAAGACTGGAATTGAGCATACCAAACTCTCGAAGAGTCTGACTGGCAATCGCCACATCCTCTTCCATTCTGATGCGGAAGCTGCTCTCAGGTTCGTCCAGGTAGCCCACGATTGCGATTCCTCGCTGCCTCAGCAATGCCAGAATCGGGGCGAGCACCTTGGTGAAAACACTGGGTGCCGACACCAGGCCAAATAGGAGAGCTACAAATTGGTAGTGCTCATCCCTAATCGCAAACCGCAGAAACCTCTGATGCCTGACGCATATGGGGACATGCAAGTATGCGTCCTTGATATACAAGGACGCCAGAAAATCCCCCGGATGGAGTGCAGCGATCACAGAGTGAACTTATTCCATCCTGAACCTTTGTACTTTTACAAAGATGTTGAGGGCCTTGAGATCCAGGATTGGACGAACCCCTTCTTTCTTTTGGACTACAAACAGATTGGAGTAGAATCCCTGAGACCTTTCCGGTGACGGCACAGGTACTATCACCCCGCGCATCAGCAGGTCCTGCACTGCCCCAAACAGGGCGTCCCGACGAGCCGGAAGAAGATGAAGATTTGAGGGAAAAAATCTGTTTGGTGGACAAGAAAGAAATTCTATCTTGTACCCTGATGAAACCATTTCGCAGACCCACTGGTCGGAAAGAAGGGAGGCCCACCAAGCTGCAAACTCTCAAATGCGACCCACCACCCGGGAGTCGGGTGGGGGCAAGACTTCATGCAGTCGCAGATTTGTTTGCAGGCTTGTTTGGCTTGCGTAACCAGGGACTTTTGTCCCTCAGCGGGCACCTTGTTTGCCTGGGAGCGCTTACCTGCGGGCCCGGGCGGACGAAAAAAACGCTTTTGAGCAGGAAAAGGAGGGCCCTGGCCTACGCGTGGCTCCTTACTAGACTTGTGCACAACGGAAAAATTCATTTAGTTTTGGTTTGTTTCTTTTCGGTCCTGTTGATTCGTAATCGTTCGTAATTTTGCTAGACGGGATTTTTCGTGTTCGGACTAATTCGTATTTTCGCAAGCGATATTTTTCGTTGAATCGGAATGATTCGTATTAATGTAAGCCTTATTTTTAGTTGATTTATAATCCGTACTTTCGGTAGAGTACATTGTTTTCCGTTGATTCTGGACACAACTCCTACTTTCGGAACCTTTTTTTGGTTCATTGAGTCGTAATTTTCCGTGTCTCTCTCACAACGACGCTGCATATTATGCCTAATGTGCTTCGAATTGATTTGTACTTTTCTAAATACATAGCGGTTATTTGTAACGATTCAAAATCTCGTATTTTACTTTAGTTTTTTACATGCGGCTATAGCCTCCGCCCCTGTACACCATTTTGAGAGGGAGTTCAGCACGGTGAGGGAGAAGCAGAGAGCAGAGCAGAGTGTTATTGTGCTTCGAATGGATTTGTACATTCGGAACTTTTTTCATAACGAATTATGACGAAGACATTCGGGCATTCGCTATTTGCGATATAATTTATTTCGGCTTCAGTTTTATTCGTAATTGCTTTGTTCGGAAATTCGAATGCTTCCGAATGTCCGAAAGTTGCTAAATTCGGACGAATTTCGATTAGTTACGAAACGAATTGCACAAGCCTACTCCTTACCTTTTTTGGATTGTGGGAGCAGCGTGCTCTTCCCCCCAGTAACATTCTTAATAATGTCATCCAGTGAGGCTCCAAATAGCCTCTCTCCCTGGAAGGGCAAATTCGCCAGAGCCTTCTTAGATGCCTGGTCCGCGGACAAATATTTTAGCCAAATCAGGCGCCGTAGCACCACAGCAGATATTGAAGCTCTAGAAAGCAAGGGAGCTGTATCTAAGGCCGCATCACAGACATACTTAAAGCCATGCACCAACTGGTCTGCCAATTCAACACAGACCGGGGAAGCCTGTTGCTTTACCAACTCACGGTGCAACAATTTTGCCCATTCAGTAAGCGTCTCTGACACTAGGGCCGTGGCCAACACTGGCCGCAATGCTGACCTCACCACCTTGAACATGGACCGGGCCACCGCCTCGGCCCTCCTGTCTGCAGGGTCCTTAAAAGCAGGGGTACCCTCCACCGGAATAGTGGTTACCATATTCAAGCCTTTACAGGTTACCACATTCGATTTACAGAGGTCTACTGCTAAAATGACTGCACTCGATCTGACCTTCGCGGTGATACCTCACATGTATGGTGCAATTGCTGTTTACATATGACGCCAGACCGACGCTTGCGTTCGCCTTTGCGCAAGAGCAGGGGGGGACAGGGGTGCTTTTTTTTTTTTTTTTTTGCTTTTTTATTTTATTTTTAAACTGTTCCTTCCATTTATTTATTTTTTATAATTTTTATTGTTATCTCAGGGAATGTAAATATCCCCTATGATAGCAATAGGTAGTGACAGGTACTCTTTTTTGAAAAAATTGGTCTATTAAACCCTAGATCTCTCCTCTGCCCTCAAAGCATCTGACCACACCAAGATCAGTGTGATAAAATGCTTTCCCAATTTCCCAATGGCGCGGTTTATATCTGGGGGGGGGGGCATTCCCTCCCACTGCTTGTAAAAGCAGTCTAGAGCAGGGGTCTCAAACTGGTGGCCCTCCAGCTGTTGCAGAACTACAAGTCCCATCATGCCTCTGCCTATGGGAGTCATGCTGTCTGCCTTGCAATGCCTCATGGGAATTGTAGTTCTGCAACAGCTGGAGGGCCACCAGTTTGAGACCCCCGATCTAGAGGCTAATTAGCCGCTAGGATTACTTTTACATGAAAGCCGACCGCTGGCTAAAACGAATGATACCAAGATGATACCTAAACCCGCAGGCATCATTCTGGTATAACCATTCAAAGTCCAGCAACATACCAGTACATTGCTGGTCCTTGTTGGACATATATTGTAATCTTTTTTTTCATGCAGCCTGTTGGCTGAACGAAAAAAAAAGATTGATCGGTGGGTATGCCAACCATTAGAATACCTTCCTTCATCCACCCACTTCTAATGATGGGCATACATGCACCATTTTATATATGCCGAAGCATGGGGGCATCCTCCCGCAAAAAAGTTTTTGCCATGTACACACGGTCTGACTTTTCCACGGGCAAGCCTCCGTCGGAATTTCGACCATATGTACACGCCATTAGGAACAAAATCGCTCATCCGCCCCTGCTGCCCCCATGCTTCGACATATATGCTCTTTTTTTTTAACTGTGGTGGTGAAATCACCTCCTACAGCGTGGGAGTCACAGCTTTATGTATCGTGGGAGCAAACGCTGTTGCTGTCAAGATAAATAAATCCGCGCTGCAACTGAATGGCGTACCTGCTAAGCAAATGATGGTTAACATTAAAACAAAGTAACATTGCAGTATAACAATAAGACCATACCATACCTGCAAAGCAAATACGAAAAAAAAAAAACATAGTGAAAAATAAAACATTTTATTTTATCCAGGCAGAACTGCCTGGATACAGGAGGTCTGTGACAATCTCTTCCTGGAAGTCAAGGAAGGATAAAGTCCCGCCTGAAGCTCTGTATAGCACATGAGCGTTCAGCAAAGCCAATTGAAATAAGTATACAGACACTTTTTTGTACCAGCGTCTGGCTTTACGGGCAATTAGATACGGCGCCAACAACTGGTCGTTGAGGTCCACCCCTCCCATATTTTGGTTATATTCGTGGACACAGAGGGGTTTCTCCACAACACCAGTCACCGTACGAATTTGGACTGTCGTGTCTGCATGAAGGGAGGTAAGAACAAAAACATTCTTATTATCCCTACACTTCATAGCGAGCAAATTATTACACTTCAGGCAGGCTCTCTCCCCCAGCCTAAGACGGGATTCTACAAGCTGCTGGGGAAAGCCCCGGCGATTAGGTTGCACGGTGCCACATGCTCCAATCTGATTATCAAACAAGTGACTAAACAGTGGCACGCTCGTGTAATAATTGTCCACATACAAGTGGTACCCCTTTCCGAATAAGGGTGACACCAAGTCCCACACTATCTTGCCAGCACTCCCTATGTAATCTGGGCAGTTCTCCGGCTCTACGTGATTGTCTTTTCCCTCATAAACCATAAAGCTCCATACATAGCCTGTTGCCCTGTCACAGAACTTATACACCTTGACCCCGTATCTGGCACGCTTGCTGGGAAGGTACTGTTTGAAAGACAAGCGGCCAGAAAATGTAATCAGGGAAACATCAACGCAGACAACTTGATGGGGAGTATACAAGGCTGCAAAACGTTTGTTGAAGTGGTTTATGATGGGCCGAATTTTGTAGAGCCGGTCGTATTCAGGGTCTCCACGAGGACGACAAAGTTCATTGTCGTTGAAGTGCATGAACCGCAAGATCTGCTCGTATCGTTTCCTGGACATGGAGGCAGAGAACACGGGCATATGGTCAATTGGGCGCGTGGACCAATATGACCCCAACTTTGTGAATTTATGTGTGCCCATGTTGAGGGATAGAACCAGAAAGATCTTAAATTCGAAAACCGTAATTGGTTTCCAATCTTTGGCAAGGGCGGACTGGGGACAAACGGCGATGAATTGTCCAGCATACAAATTAGTTTGGTCCACAATAGATCTATAGAGATCTTCCGTGAAAAACAGCGAATAAAAATCAAAAGGCGTAAAATCAGCTGTTTCCACCTGAATACCGGGTTGGGCAGTGAATGGGGGAAGTACGGGTTCTGCAGAAGTGGTGGGGACCCAATCAGGATTGGCGAATGCAGCAGGAAGGGCACTATGGGCACGGCGGGCCTGTCTTCTTCTTGGTGGCAGCGGGACACTACTTGTGCTTGCCACCTCACCAGCTTGAACTGCACTTATGGGACTCGCCACGTCACCAAGTGTTACTGCAGTGCTGGATGTACGTCCAGGGTGTATTAGGCCGCTGGTGCTTGCCAGTTCACCAAAAGGATGAGCGGTGCTAGTACTTCTCTGCTCCATAATATGAGAGCCCTGCGGTTTTTGCACCTCAACAACAGCAGAATGCAGTCGGGTACGCCTGACCTTAGCAGGGACCTCACCTTCGTCGTCAGAGCTATCTGTCATGGAGCCACTGTCTTCTACGGGGTTGTATTCTGAGCCTGAATCTGACAAATGCGTGACCTCCTTTTCACTATCTGTCATGCTCAGAAACTCGTAGGCCTCTTTACTAGTGTACCTTCGATTTGCCATTTTGGGCTCTAAATTTACTGGTACACTAGTAAGATTCATAGGTAAAAAAGCACCTGACTGTCAGCGACTGTATAAAACGCTAACAAAAAAACTGTTAGCGATCGCAGGGATCAGGCCTGACTCTGCGAACGCTGCAGTTATGCGTTTAGTGTTTTGTAAGTGACAGTGATCGATCGATACTGCACTTGGCTGGGCTGGGCTGGGCTGAGCGGAGGGGCTAAACGCAGGTGCGAACAGGTATCTGGGCTGATCCCGCTAACAATGCATTTTTGGGAATCCTAAACAGCTGGGGACGCTAGTATAGATCTGATCAGATATTGATCTGATCAGATACTATACCACTAAGGGAGGTGTATGCTTCGCGCGTGGGTGTTAGCTCCACTGGCATGAACCTGACGCTGCCTGGGGCGACGCAGACCCTATCTGACAATAAAACCTAATTGATATCACCCGCCGGGTGATCAGGGGTTAAACCTTTATTGGGTTATATACGGCGGGTGCCCTGATGCTATAAAAAGCAAACTAACAAACCAGCGTCACCCGTAACACTTATACGGTGATCACTGGTGAAAGGGTTAACTAAGGGCAATCATGTGGTTAAAACCTTTATTAGGTAATATATGGGGGTACCTGACGCTATATAAAAACCTAGAGGTGAACCTAAATAACTAAATAACTAACTGGATAACCAGCGTCACCAGTGACACTTATACGGTGATCACTGGTGAAAGGGTTAACTCTAGGGGCAATCAGGGGGTTGAACCTAAAAAAATAACTGGCTACCTAGCGGCACCAGCGACACTAATAAAGCGATCAGAAAAACGATTGATTAGTGACACAGGCGATAGGGGGTGAAAGGGTTACCTGGGGGGCGATCAAGGGGTTAAACCTTTATTAAGGGGGGGTAGGGGGCTACCCTGGACCTAAAGGGGCCTAACATCCCTGACACTTTTTACTGTCACAAATGACGCTAAATGCAGTGATCAGTAAATAAATGACCACTGCAATCAGTGACACGGTGACTGGGGGTGCAGGGGGTTATCTGGGGGGTGACTATGGGGTGAAAAGTGTGCCTACGTGTACTGGTGTCAGTGTACTGTTGGTGCACTTACTTGGATGTCTTCTCTCCTCACTGCTCCGGACGAAAAGACCGCCGCGAGGACAGATGACATCACTTCCTTCTGCCTGTGTTTACATTACACAGGCAGGGGAAGCTTCTCATTCGCCAGGAGTGAACGTGAGGGGGTGGCCAGAAATCAATGGCCGCCCCCTCCTCCCGGATCGCTCCTGAAGCAAAACGGACCGCCACAGGCACCGGTGGGGGGGGGGTCCGGTCGGACCCCCCACCCGCGGGAAGGCAGGGACGTACAGGTACGCCCATGTGCCTGTTCGTGCCATTCTGTCGACGTACATCGTCGTGCGGCGGTCCTTAAGTGGTTAAGTTGGTAATTGTTCAAATCAAAAGCCATTTCTTTTGAAAATCTCCAAATTCTGGGATGGTCTGTAGAAACCAAGAATCTCAACTAGATAAAATCATTCAAAGAGCAATGACAATATTCAGAGTGACCCATAGCAACTATTGCTATACTGGTTGCTATACACTATGGAGGTTATTTACGAAAGGCAAATCCACTTTACACTACAAGTGCACTTGGAAGTGCAGTCGCTGTGGAGCTGAGGGGAAGATCTGAAATGAGGGGAAGCTCTGCTGATGTTATCATCCAATCATGTGCAAGCTAAAATGTGTTTTTTTTTCCTTGCATGTCCCCCTCAGATCTACAGCGACTGCACTTCCAAATCCACTTGTAGTGCAAAGTGGATTTGCCTTTCGTAAATAACCCCCTATGCATTTTATCATGAAATTAAAGTGTATCTATAGTCAAAATTTAAAATCATATATTCATTTCCACATTGTATTACTAGCCCAGTCCTCATAAAGCGGTAGTCCTACAAAAGAAAAAAAAAACATTTGGGCCACCGGGTGGTTTAAATTATGTGTTAGTTTGGACCGCATGCTAGCACATTATGCTAGATTTACCTTAAAACGAAGCCCTTCAGAGGCGCACTGTCAACGCTGTTGGCGCTTCCACCTTCACTCAGTCTTCCTTCTGTGTTTGAGCCCTCAGGCCATTCGTATGATGTCAGTCCTGCACATACGCATGGGAGTCATGGTTGCGGCACAGCGCTCTCAATGGATGGCATTACTTAGGTGCGTCATCCAATCAGAGCACAGTGCATATGCCCCAGTGAGGTCTCCAGCTACTACAAATGTAAATATCTCCTATATGGAACATGTTTATGGGATATTTGCTGTACCTACAGGCAAGCCTTTTATAGGCTTAGCTCTTGGTACAAGTCATAACGCGGAGTTTACTACCACTTTATTCTTGAAGCTTATAAACTTACTTTGTGAAGATCACCACACGTTTACTTCCTTAAGTTTTAGGACACATATTTACTATATGCTGTGAGTAGGGATTGCTGTGTCACACATTTCACAGAGCTTGCATGCAGAACCACGTAAGGCACAGTCAGTACAGGAAATGCATCATATCTGCTTGCTGGCAGCAAGGTACCATGGGATATGTAGTCCTTAGAAACTGAAAGTAAACGGAAGGAGTGAGCAGAGGAAGCTGCAAAGCATGCAGGGAATCCAGGAAGTTTGAGAAAGGGGATGGCCAGCAGACAGGTAGAACTTAACATCAAAAGAAGATGTTTCAAGTAAGCTTCCAGTATATTGGATTGTCAAATATAACTATTGTTATGTCAAGCCTTTAAGGTTTAGCTATTCATGTTGATGGTTATTGATGACCTGAAGAGTTAATACCACAAATGTAACTTGTAAATGTTTCCTAAATGAAAGCAAATTTGAAAGAAAAATAAACTTCTGCTTGTATTATCATAATGATGAAAATGATCAACTATGCAGTGATTTCCTTTAACTCAAAAAAATACCTTCTATTGCTCTCGGTCTCCTTCATATTCCCTTTTTTTGCTGCTGTGATCCGACTTTCTGTTTGAAGGTGGCTACATTAGTTCTCCATGGTTCCACTGTACAGTATTATATAGGCACGTAGCCACCCTTTCTTGCTCACTCCCGAGACAGGCTAGGAACTATAGGATATGTAGTGTGCATAGAGCAATGCACATGACTGGCAACTAAAGTTCAATTCTCATGCCAAATGGAAATGTGGAGGAACAGGAGAGGTTTGGAAGCTTATGCCACGTACACACGATCATTATTCACGGCGGTTAAAAAACCGCTGTGAATAATGTCATTAAAAACGAGGGAACGGCCTGTTCCCCACACACGGTCGTTTTTCACGTCGTTTTTTCTCTTGTCGAGAAAAACGACCGTCTGTGGGCTCCGCGGCAGTGTTTCTCTATGGGAAACACTGCCGCAGGAAAACATGTCGAAAAAAACGACGAGAAAAATTAGAACATGTTCTAATTTTTCTCATCGTTTTTAATGCCGTTTTTCTCGTCGGAAAAAACGACAGAAAGCCCACAGACTATCGTTTTTCTCGTCGAATGGGAAAAATGACGTTTTTCTCGAAGAGAAAAACGGCCGTGTGTACGGGGCATCAGAGGGAATGTTACATGGAGGCAGAAATACACAGTATGAAACAATTTCATAAAAAAATAAAATAAAATAAAAAGTCTACAGGGCCAATAATTAGTGAATGTGTATGGATCATTTTTGGATAATAGGGATATTTCACATGCCGCGTACACACGGTCGGAATTTCCGATGGAAAAAGTCAGATGGGAGATTTTCATCGGATATTCCGACCGGGTGTCTTTTCCCATCTGACTTTTCCCGTCTGAATTTCCGACGGACTTAGATAGAGAGCAGGTTCTTTATTTTTCCGTCGAAGATTCCGACTGAGTTTTGCCTGTGGCAAAGTCCGGCCGTGTGTACGCGGCATTAGTGTCACTTTAAAGGTCCCTTCCCTATCCTTACCCTGTGACTGTCGAGAAAGGAGAAGCAGCACACTAATGAGCTAATCTCTGGCACTCTGATCTCTCCTCCTGTCAATGTGCTCTTTGCACTGCCACACACTTCAGTGACACTGCTTCTTACTCTCCCTCTCTAAGCTCTGTTGACAAATTCAGGTACTAATTACACCTGCTGTTTTATTTAAGGGTGCATTAATGAATAAAGAGCTGCATTCATTTGTTTTCTTTCTGCCTAGAATTCAGCTTTAACGGCTCTCTGGTAAGGCTCTGCATGTCTCAGGACTGGACAGACAGAAATATATGGCCCTTTGCAGGTAAAACAGCGCCCTTTTATGTAACTCAATGGTGTATTTAAGCATTTTGTCTGGATTTCATTGCAAGACGTGTTCCAAACATTTGCTCGTTACGTTTCGCTGTATTTAGGAGAACCAGTCACCATTCTTTGTACGGCTTCATTTTTAGTTTTGACATTAAGGATATTGCAGGGGGGGTTGGCGGAGGGCAAGATTACTCTAGCTCAGAGATATGCAATTAGTGGACCTCCAGCTGTTGCCAAACTACAAGTCCCATCATGCCTCTGCGTGTCATGCTTGATGCTGTCAGAGTCTTGCTATGCCTCATGGGACTTGTAGTTTGGCAACAGCTGGAGGTCCGCTAATTGCATATCCCTGATTATTATTGTCTAGCTGCTTTACTGCAGGGAGACTGGACCACAGCCATCCACAAAATACATGGGAAGACCTCAGGCAGTGGCGTATCCAAGGTATGGCAGGCAGGGCAAGAACCATGGGCGCCGTAGGGGGGGGGGGCGCCAAAAAAACGTTCCCTGCATGAAAAAAAAATTCCCACCCGTTCTCCCGCGGCCGCATCCTGCACTATAGTCCCGGTGCCGGCACCCCCATGCTTGTCTATGAGTGGGATCGCCCACTGCCCAAACAGTCATTCGGCTAACTTGCGGAGGCTCCTCCTAAAGCTCCGCCTACCCTCTAGTCCTCTGCGCATCACAGCTTCATCTTCTCCCCGAGCAGCGAGCGCGAGCGGGTCGGTGACGTCGCCGTCGTCACTTGGTGAGGTCACTGAGGGGAAGAAGAACTGGCTAGTCGGAGTCTGTCAGAGAGGAGACTAGTCTCTGGAACCCCCAGGCAGCACAGCACTGCAGCAGGTACTATATTCTATAGTCACACGTGTACTGTGTTATGTTATCATCATGTGTACAGTATGATGATGTGTGCCAACTGCCAAATATAGTGCTCAATATGGATTAAATAAATTGAATTATTCATAGCCATAGATATCATAAATAAAGTGATTTGTGCAAGTAGTACCTGCTGTTGCACAAATCACTTTATTTATGATATCTATGGCTATGAATAATTCAATTAATTTAATCCATATTGAGCACTATATTTGATTGGCTGCTTGCTTGCTTCTGTTTGGGTCTGTGCCTGGCACATGATGACTTAGGCTACTTTCACACTGGGGCGTTGCGCCGTCGGCGGTAAAGAGCCGATATTTTAGCGGCGCTTTACTGACGTTTTTTGCAGCGCTAGCAGGGCGCCTCAAAGATGCGGCTGGCAGGACTTTTTTGAGCGTCCTGCCAGCGCACCACTAGCAGTCCAAAAAGGGTTAAAACCGCCCGCAAAGCGCCGCTGCAGCAGTGCTTTGCTGGCGGTTCGGTTGCGCTGTCCATTGATTTCAATGGGCAGGGGCACTTTAGAAGCAGTGTGTACACCGCTCCTACAGTAACTTAAAGATGCGGCTAGCAGGACTTTTTTGAGCGTCCTGCCAGCGCACCGCTCCAGTGTGAAAGCCCTCGGGCTTTCACAATGGAGTGAGAAAAGAGGCTCTTTCAGGTCGCTTTGCAGGCGCTATTTTGTAGCGCTGTAGCACCTGAAAAGTGCCTCAGTGTGAAAGTAGCCTAAGACCCCTTTCTCACTGAGGCGCTTTGCAGGCACTATAATGCTAAAAATAGCGCCTGCAAAGTGCCCTGAAAAAAAGCATCATCTTTTGAGACGCTGTAGGAGTGGCTCCTAAAGCGCCCCTGCCCATTGAAATCAAAGCGGCGCTTTGCAGGCGGTTTTTTAACCCTTTCTCGGCTGCTAGCCGGGGTTAAAAGTGCCCCGCTAGCGGCTGAATAGCGCAGCGAAAACTACGGTAAAGCCAACGCCCCCACCCCCCCCAGTGTGAAAGAGGCCTTAAAGTCCTCATCATGTGCGATTGTGCGTGTGTGCTAAGCAAACAGGGCCGCTGGTGATCCTACTCCCTCTGTACAGTGTCAGAGGTCCTGGAGCAGCAGTGGCGGAAGACTGTATCCATTATGAGGAAACATCCCCTGTACCGCTGCGTGTCCCTGATCATCACCGTGCCACTGCCAGTGAGTGTGACCTGTCTGTGTACCACTGCGCGCAGTCACTGTTTCTGATGGTCCATTCCACTCTGCCTTTCTGCCCAGTGCTGTGCCCGTCCACCACATGATCCGCCCCCATGGAGGCCGCTCTCTCTCATTACTGCATTTATGGGTTCTCGTAAGGCTTCATTTTTATAGGTGCTGGTAAGGCTGCATTTTTATAGGTGCTGGTAATGCCGCATTTATGGGTGCTGGTAAGGCTGCATTAATAGGTGCTGGTAAGGCCGCATTTATGGGTGCTGATATTACTGCAATTATGGGTGCTGATGTTACTGCATTTATGGGTGCTGGTAAGGCCGCTTTTATGAGTGCTGATATTACTGCATTTATGGGTGCTGATATTACTGAATTTATGGGTTTTGGTAAGGCAGCATTTATGGGTGCTGATATTACTGCAATTATGAGTGCTGATGTTAATGCATTTATGGATTCTGGTAAGGCCGTTTTATGGGTGCTGATGTTACTGCATTTATGGGTTCTGGTGCTTTTTTTTGTTAAGGTTATCTGAAAGATGGGTTTCAAATGTTTTGACAGGGGCCCAGTTTCAGTGCTTGCCATAGGCAGCTTTTTCACTAGATACGCCTCTGACCTCAGGTACTTTGGTCTACCAGCCCCTGGTAAGCTGTAACCAAAATATCAGTGCTGGGTGGTGGAGTGACCCTTTAATCCTTGATATACAGTGTGTAGTAGAGGGTTGCACTCAGGCAGCTATCAGTGATTGTATTACCAGTCAAATCCTGATGCTGAAACCTTAGATCAGTATTTCTCAACTCCAGTCCTCAAGGCGCACCAACAGGTCATGTTTTCAGGATTTCCCTCAGATAAAACAGATGTGGTAATTACTAAGGCAGTGAAACTGATCAAATCACCTGTGAAAAATAATGGAAAGCCTGAAAACATGACCTGTTAGGGCGCCTTGAGGACTGGAGTTGAGAAACACTGCCTTAGATAGATCTGTTCATAAGAACAATGCCCTCCCCCCTCGCCTGTGTCTAAGGCTCTTTGTTCAGCGCTGAGTTAGGACGGTGTAATGACACACTAATGTGCAGGACAGCCTGGTGCGATCCCAGCTATTCACTCCTGCAATCTGTGTCTTCTTGCTGGAGGAGAAAGGAACAAAAGACAAGAGGCAGAGGCATCGTACAGCCTCCAATCACAGACACACTGACAGGTCCAGCGGGCAGGCAAATATTAAAAGGCCAATCTGCAAGCGTTGCACAATAGCCAATCAGGCTGAGGCTTACAGGCTGCGTTCTGCTGGCAGAAAAACCAGCCCTCTGAGGGAAAATTGTGGTACCTTTTCACTAGCTGCATCACTGCTAACCACCGCTTTTCTCATTTTGTTTTTCCTTCCTTCCTCCCTCCCTCAACCGCTAACCTTCCTTTCACGGCAAACTTTTGGCAAAAGCAACACCATTGTTTTGTGCTCCGTTGAGTTCCTCCCTGCAAATGCCGTTCAGTCAAGGAAGCCATTAAATAAGATCCACACACGCACAGAGGCACAAGGAGATAGCAACGGATCAAGATAGAGAAGAAATATGCAAAGTGGACACTTTCCACAGCAGACTCCTCGCCTCGTCTCCTAGGGCAGCTGAGACGCAGCGGAAGGACGGAAGAGACGGGCGGCTGTGGAACAAAAGCACACCGAGGAGAAGGCAAAGACAGAAGAGAGCGTGAGAAGGAGGAATTGCTATCACGGCTGAACCTGGCACCCGGCGATGCAATCCACAAGCAAGCTTCTGAGCCTGTTCCTCCTCATCTTGATGGGCACCGAACTCACCCAAGTAGGTCATTGCCAATCCTTTGATTTTCCTCCTGATGGATCGCAGCACAGCGCTATGTTGTTCTCTGCGTTCCATCCAGCCGGCTCTTCTGTGCACGTTGCAATTCCAATCACACCTGCCCGAACCTCTGGGGCAATTTTATTCTGGACATATGGTGCCATTGTTTCCTCCCCCTTTTTTGAGTAGTTCAGAGGTCATAGGAGGCCACTGCTGGTTGTGCTGGATGGCTATAGTGAAGGATGAGGCTGGCAAAGACCATTTGCCATGTGTAGGTTGTGGCAGAAATGGTTAGAACCCCATCTTTACCACAGATGATAACCAACCTCTATTTCCTTGGTCAATACCTATTCTGGAAAACTTATCCCTTTTAAAAATGTCCCTGGTTTTCAAGAGCAGCTGTGCCTTTGAAGTCCCTCACTCTACACATTGCCATCAGTTGTAAACATGTCTTAGCGTTCTTGAGACTTTTTATGTTAAGGTTTACTGCCCCACATTTAAAAGCAAAAAAATAAATAAAAAAAGCTCTAGTTAGGTAAAAAAGCACCATTTGGGTATATCATTTTTCTGAAGGCCCACTTGTGCCTTACCACGCTTCTTGAGTTTAAACACCCCAGCTTAGCAGAGGAAGGTCCCTGGAATGTATTTGGAAATGTTGGCAGCTATGCTTGCACTCGCAGTCCTTTTAAAAGACAGCCATGTGCACTGTTGCAGGATGTCATATATGTATAAAAAGGTAAATAAAAAATAAAGAAAAGGGTTGAATTATTTTAAAATCTTGTTATCAGATCTCAAAGTGTGTGTCAGTCTTTAATTGCTTCCAGCTGAATTGCTGAGCGTTTGTTTTAATAGTAGAACCAAGTGGTCTACTATGTAGTACCATCACAATCTTTCCATACAATCAAAATTGTAATTTGGTAAGGTTTCTGGAAAATCTCACACTTTGGTCATATCACAGGAAATGATCACCAAGATGATTGCAAAGCATACAAATCTCAGCGTGTGTGTGTGTAGATAGCGTACTACAGATAACAGTGGGAAAGCCTTTAGATCTTACTTCCCGATTGCCTCCTCAAGATATGATGAATCTCCCAGGCTGAATGGGATAATGACAGCAGAACCTGGAATAAAAATTCTGAAGTCTAGATTAACAAAAGCGTCAGATATCATGTGGCTGTCCAGTTTTACTTCTACAGCCACTGCCATTCAGCATCTTCCCATTTGCCATTGAGTGACGGTGACATTTAAATGTCCTCTCTGTGCGTGTGGTGGAGAGATCTAGGGGGGGGGGGGATTAGCTGGCTGGTTACACGTGAACTTTATCCATTGCTAGTTAACACAACCACCAACTGCACAGATTTGTTTGATTAGCCAAATAGGAGTCAAGTAGGGAGGATTTGCACGTGTCTAATGAGATTATGAATAGAAAGTGAGCAGAGAAGCCAGGAAACTGATCCCAATTAGATCCAGATTTCAGAATCATAAGCTGGTGGATCACATCTAACTCTAAATCTGGGGAATGTTGAGGGGGGGGGGGTGAGTAGTTACCAATAAAAGCTACACAAAGTTAAGAAATGTTTACTGCTTCATTGCTGTGATTTTGCAAAGTGCAATAGCCTAGAGCAACAGAATTTCAGATCTCTGAGATCAGAGATGACTGTAGGTGGTTGCTATGGGATGCGGTGCTCCTCACATGCACATTGTCACTTGGAGTGGCTCAGCTTGGAAGAGTTCTACCACAGATGGAGATGTCAGTGTTTTGTGACTGCACCGGATAATTGACATCTTGTTTGTGTTACCTGTAAATAGCCTATAATAAAAACTGTCTGCAGAGCATTCCATGCAATATGTAAAGTAGCACTCAGTTAATGAAAAGATGCCTAGAATTTGAGTGAGGTGGCTGCAGAATAGGCCGACTTAATGTATTCAGCTTTTGCTCGCTTAACCAAGATACTGTGAGGGTCTGATCGATGTAAACACTAGAGATAAAATGTGCCAGCGATGGATATCCTGCGTTTATGTACCGTCAGCGAACAGCTTGCTTAATTCTAAACACAGATATAAAACAGGAACCCCAAGAAGTTGAGCATATTATTCTGCCAGGGACAGGCGGTACAGTACAAGCTCCCCTGTAATGCACAATCGTACGCGGCACCGTCTAACAATCAGTGTCACAGCCGGACATGCACCTCCGCCTCGCCGCAGTACAGAAGCGCTGATGATGAGTGGAAAGACGGAGAGGCAGATAAATTGCTACCTGTACGTTGAGCGGGGATTTTTCAGGCTGGTGGGGAGCCGTGCCGAGAACAACACAGAACAGATCTTCCAAAGTGACTTTCAGATGCAGGAGGATGCTGGCCTTTATTGCACACACAGAACAGAGCTGCAGAGGTAATTGGACATGAGCAGCAGGGCTCCATCAATCTCTGTCCTATTTCCACTACATTACACATTCATATATGATCTCACACGCTGCTAGAAACAAACCACCAGCCACCACTTCTCTTGTCATTAGGAAGGACAGATCCTAACAAGACCAGTGTCCAGGCTCTATCTATATAGCTCTGTCATATTCTGTAGTGCTGTACAGTGAACACCAGTCAAGTGTACACTCTAATCTCCCACGTCACATTATTATTATTATTATTATTATATGTCTATAACTTATTCTGCAGAACTGTACAGAGAACACTGAACCAAATGAGCTTACACTTAATGTCCCACCAGTCACATACTGTTATCATTTATTTATATACTGTAGATCTGACATTCTGCAGCGCTTTACAGGGAACGCAACCATTACAGAGGAGCTTACACGGACCACAGTTACACACCATTACTATACATTACCTTCCTCTGGATCAACTGCTTGTTTGGGGTTATTTATGTGCAGGTTTTTAATGTATTTGGTTGAGATTTGTGTCTTTTTATAACCTAACCAACAATGTAACAATTTAATTAGCTTTAGGATTTTCTGCAGTACACATTGTAATCAGTCTCTGCACCAGAAGAGCTTACGCTCTAATGTCCCCACCACAGTCACACACTTTATTTTACATGTATATAGCCCTGAAATATTTTGAAATGCTATACAGAGAACATTGTGCCATTCACATTGGTCTCCAAGTCGGAGAATGTATTTGTGTTGTGGGAGGAAAGTTACACTAACATGGAACACAAGAAACATATATCCGCTTGATATTAAGGGCCGAGGAGCCCAGCATGTCAATGAATAGTGTTAATCACTAAGCTGATGTCTTGGGATAATCTCACATGGTAGCAGACTGGAAAAACAGAATAACCCTGGAATATACATTGAATCAGTCCACTATATCACAGAGTTTTTCTAAACCCATTGGAACAGTAAATGGTGTGCCGATTAAACAGAGGTTTGGTTTCTAAATGAAGGAACAGTAAATCCTGCAATCAGAAAAATAGGACTGTTAGGAGCTGAGCAGTTCTTGGGAATTCTCTCTGGACCAAAAAATTGGTGCCAAACCCCAATGCTTTTCTGGCAGCTCTGGTAGATGCCAAATCCATCTGTTGTTGTGGGTACAGAATACACTTGTTAGCAGCCAACTTGTACAGAAGCCAAATAGGATTATTTACTAAAGGCAAATCCAGCGTGCACTAGAAGTGCACTTGGAAGTGAAGTCGGCTGTAGATCTGAGGGGGACATGCAAGAAAATAAAAAAACAGCTTTTTTGCTTGTATGTGTTTGGATGATAAAATCAGCAGAGCTTCCCCTCATGTCAGATCTTCCTCTCAGATCTACAGCGACTGCACTTGTAGTGCACAGTGGATTTGCCATTAGTAAATCAACCCCATTGAGTGTCATTAGTGAGGACAATTATGCTTTGTACATGCTAACAAAATTAGGCCAAACCGTTCTGCAAAGACTCAGATGTGTGTGGGATCCTGGGACAATTGGAGGTATGAGTCTGTGATGGCCGATGTCTTGGCCCATCTATACAATTGAGGGATTGAGTTCACGCCATGTTTTTTTTTCAGGTTTTATTTTATAACTTCCCATAAGGGGAGGGTTGAGGATAACCAAACACGCGCAACAATGTTTCATGCCAGCAGCCATTCATCATATCTTCCCCCAATGATACTGGAGTCCCCCCCCCCCCCCCAAAAAGGCACTTTGATGTTGCGGTTATTTATCCCTAACTTAGGCAGCATGAGGTGACCAGATTTTTCTCAACTTTACTAAAGTATCCCCTGTAAGAGAGAGAACTCCTGGTGGGTGTCATGTTATGTGACTTCATCATCTCTGCTTTTAATATGATTTTATTACTTGCTACAACTTTGAACTGTTATGATGAATTTATTTTGACAAACTAGGGTCCCCTCTGGGCTACACGTGCCATGAACCTGTCATATGGAGTCAGAGATTTCCTACATACTGTGACAGTTTAGAAGCTCAGTCTGTGGGATATTGGGACACTGGGCACACTTTGGGAGTGGTACACCTTTCCATAAGACCAATTATTCTGCCAATAAACATGCATTTATAAATCCTCCTATATGCAGTGCTTTTGGATAGGTGAAACACTTTACAATGCTGTACTAGATGCTATAGCAGTGCCAAGAAAAGAACCAATGCTGTGAAGTGCAAATAAAAATCGGTTTCTTATATTTCATATACAACAAAATCTGCTATAAAACGATGCACAAGCCTAGCCTCACTGACCACACAGGGAGCATAGTGGAAGAACTGCAAATGATTATTACCGCCTAGTATAATGAATAAATAAAATAGGGAGAAGTAAACATCCTAAGTCCTAAGCATTTTCATGTCTGGCATTAAATAGCCTTCACAACACCATAAAATCGGTGAACCATCCTGGCAGCACCAGTGGTATTTCCTGAAACTCCCGTGTGACTGTGAACGCTAGTTTTTTGAGCTTTAGAATTTCCATAGATTTATTCACAAAGTCACCCAACCCCATGCAGCACATACGGCACATGCTCAAGCTTGGCAATAGGTCAATCAGCTAAAAGACAGAGTGTGTGTCTACTCGGTGTCTCTACCCAGTCTCTCAAAGTCAGGCTGTTGCATTGGTCTTTCCTTATAAGATAGGCAACTTATGATGCCAACCATTCAGTGGGGTGGATTTATTAAAGGCAAATAGACTGTGCACTTTGCAAGTGCAGTTGCTCCAGAGCTTTGTAAATTAGGGGAAGCTCTGCTGACTTCTATCATTCAATCATGTGCATGCAAAAATGCTGTGTTTTTTTTTTTTTTTTCATTTTTCTTGCATGTGATTTGGGTATTCTTTGCAAAGTGTAGCTTCATCTCATTTATTAACCTCTGGTGCAACTGTACTTGCAAAGTGCACAGTCTATTAGCCTTCAGTAAATCAACCCTATTGTGTCACTTCTATCATTCAATCATGTGCATGCAAAAACGCATATGATTGAATTAGCCTTCAGTAAATCAACCCTATTGTGTCACTTCCCAGTAGAAGTGGGAATTTACTTAGTGCTGGAGGGACTTTCAGACAAATTCTTCAGACTTCCAGGACCAGTTCACGCCTGAATTACAGTCCACGTTTCTGTGTGATTCAGTGCAGTGAGATTTTCAGCCCATTCATTCCCACTGGATCACACCAAAAGTAGTAAATACACCATATAAAAAAAAAGCATTGCAACCAGATTGTATGGTACTGGGATGCAGTGGCGTAGCATGGGGGGGGGCAGGGGGCCGGTCGCCCCGGGCGCAAAATTTTGAGGGGCGCAGCGGCAGGTTATCTGCAGCTCTTCTCCTGTGCTGTGCAGTCTAGGAGACTGTGAGCTCTTCCACTTCACTATGAGGAAGAAGTTGCGGTGCAGTCCCGGCTTAGGCTCCAGCGGTGACACTGACCCAGCAGTGAGTAAATGAACACTGAAGACCATCCATGATGATCCTAGGGATTGTGACCTTGCGGAGACTGGGGGGAAGGAGGAGGGCAGGCGACTCACGAGGCATCCTCTCCATTACACGCTACTCCCCATACACGAGGTCCACGTGCGACATGCTGTCCGTCTACTTAGCCTGCCCCACAGCCTGGACTTCCGACCACCGCCGCTTCTCCTGAGTCCTGCCTGTGCCTGTCAGTGTGCTGCTACGCGGCCCTGACACTCTGACCGTGCACCGACCACCCCAGGACTGGAGGAAATCGGGGCCAGGAGGAAGAGGATGAGGCATCATCCACACAGACAGAAGGCCCTCCTTACCGACAGCTGCACGGACATTGTGAGTACTCCTCTACAGAGGAAAGATCTGTACGGGATGATGGCAGCCGAAGGGGGGGCTGGGGCTGAGCTCTGAACTGGAATCTGTGGGAAAGAGAGCTTTGTATTTGGGGAGATGTACACAGTGCACCCCCTCAACCCTGCACGCCACACACAGCGCACCCCCCAATCCTGCACGCCACACACAATGCACCCCCCTTAACCCTGCATGCCACACACAATGCACCCCCCTCAACCCTGCATGCTGCACACACCCTCCTCAGCCCTGCACACAGCACACCCCCTCAATCCTGCACTCCGTACACAGCGCACCTCTGAACCCTGCATTCCGTACAAAGCGCATCTCTCAGCCTTGCACTCCATACACAACGCACCCCTCAACCCTCATTGCTAATAATTTGTTCTAGTTCTTCTTTTCTGTCTATTGGTGGGTCCCATCACTTCTGCAGTCTGTGGTGTGCAGGCAGTGAGATGATGTGCTGTAACCTTAAGCAACAAATCAGTGGTTTGTAATGATGTGCTGTAACCTCCAGAAAACCAATCAGTGAGCCGTAATGATGTGCTGCAATGTCTAGCAACCAATTAGGGAGCATTAATAATATGCAGTAACCTCTAGCAACCAGTGAGTGGTAATGATGTGCAGTAACCTTCAGCAACCAATCAGTGAACAGTAATGATCTGCTGTAATCTCTAGCAAGCAATCAGTGAGCAATAATAACTTGCAGTAACCCTCTAGCAACCAATTAGTTTGTAGTAATGATGTGCAGTAACCTCTAGCAAACAATGGGTAAGCGGTAATTATGTGCAGTATCGTCATGCAACCAATCAGTGAGCAATAATAATGTGTGTAGTGGACAGTGTAGGAATCAGGCAGGTCAGTATAGGAATCAGGTAGGTTAGTATAGTGGTCAGGTAGGTCGGTGTAGGTATCGGGTTGGTCAGTACTACTGTACTTGCAGAAGGGACTCAGAGTGCTAAAAAATCCGCGGGTTAGGGGGCGCAAAACTCTTGCCCTTCCCTGGGCGCTGACAACCCACGCTACGCCACTGCTGGGATGCCATGTGATCCGATGCAGGCAAGTGCAGTGTGCTTGCAATCTGTGTTTGGGGTGTCATTAGGAATACAATGACACTCACAGCAGATGGCACACCCAACGTGTTTTAAACACGTTGCGGGAAATGCGCATGAAACGGGTTTCCAGCACCGCATTCTGGTATGAATGGGCCTTCAAATGTTCCACCAACTTGCTGAGGGAAACAGTGATGGTCACTGGACCTGCAGCTGGCCTAACGGTGCCAAAAGTTTTTTTTATTTTTTAGATTTTGGTGGTGATAAAGCTGTGGTTACGCCTGGGTCCTCACAAAGTAGATTCACCCTCTCTCTCACAGAAAGTGAAGAGAGAGACAAAATTTGTCAACTGTCACTGTAACAGGAGGTGAGGAGAAATCTTCCAATGAAGACATCTGCTATGGTGACAACTAGAAGAGTCTTTCCCTCACTTTAAAGAGATTTCCTCTCACTTCTGGTTGTGTCTGCAACAGAAACGGGGAAAAAATCTGACAGGGATTTTAAACTTTACTCACACTATCTACTTTAGTAGGAAGACTGTTGAGTTGATTTAGTAAAGGCAAATAGAGTGTGCACTTTGCAAAGTGGAGCAGTTGCACTAATTATCCTCAGAGTTTAGTGAATGTGGTAAAGCTTCATTTTGTAAAGCACCCAATTCATGTGCAAGGATGCATGTGCATGTCTTTAAAATGGAAGTAAAGTCAAAATGAAAAAATTTGCAGACAGGCAGGGTCTCTTCTGTCATAAATCTCCCCCTTTACTGTCAGCGGTAATGTAATCTGATCTTGCACATGCGCAGCTTATACCACATTCTGTGTGCCGATGCGATGTGACTCCCACGTGATTGATGTTACCACGGCCGGGCCATTCAGGTGACTGAGCCCATGAAACCCGGAAGGAATCGAAGATGGAAGCACCAGGGGAGCCGTGACAGCACGGTGCTGGAGGGCTCTGTTTAGAGGCAATTCTGTCATAAAGTACTAGTATGCAGTGTTTACTAGTACATTTTAACTTAAATCTGCAGGGGGACAATTTTTTTTGCATGTTTAGCATATAAAAAAGAAAATGTCATATCCTGTAAGTAATATCCTAATGTGCTAGTATGGATAGCATACTAGCACATTATGAAATACTTACCTTAAAACAAAGCCCTCCAGCGGTGTGCCGTCACTGCTGACAGGGATTTTATCTTCATCTGGTTTTCCTTCTGGGTTTGCGGGCTCTGGCCTTCTGATTGGCCAAGCTGCAATGATGTCACACACGGTTCACGTTTGGGATATATTCATTTTACCTACAGGTAACCTTTATTATAAGCTTTCCTGTAGGTAAAAATAGGCAAAATGAGTTTACTACCACTTTAATAATATCAACCCCCAATGTTTAGGTTTAGTTGTATTTTAGTACAAACAATATCTTCAAGTCTAAGGCCTCATGCCCACTGACGTTTTTACAGCTGCGTTTTTTGCAGCTTAAAAACGCCTGTCCATGTTATTGTAAATATTTTATTTTTTTTTGAAAAAAAAAAAAAAAATGTCGGAGCTAAAAACGCGACCGCGCGTTAGTGCGCGTTTTTTGACGCTCGCGTTTTTTTTCTGCCTAATTCTGACGCTGAGGAACGCACTGCACTGGTCCTGGTTTTTTTTACAGCTTAAAAACGCCTATGCTATTTGCAGCTCAGAAACGTCTAGGTGGGCATGAAGCTATAGACTAACATGGACAGGCGTTTTTAAGCTGTAAAAAACGCGGCTGTAAAAACGTCCGTGGGCATGAGGCCTAAATCTTCATTTCAATTCTGGAAAAAAAATGTTTAATTAGCTAAAAAAAATCTATTATCTCCAGAAGCAGTAACTTTTAGAAAGTGATTTGTTGGCTCCATCTCATTTACACATTTATATACGATCGCACACACTAGAAACAAACAACCACTTGGCTCGTCATTAGGCAGGACGGATACTAACAAGATCAGGCTATATTTATATATAATAGCTCTGTCATATGCCGCAGTGCTGTACAGAGAACATCATAACATTCATATCAGTCTTCACCAGAGGAGCTTCCATTCTTTTGTCCCACCGGAGAATCTTACCCACCAATTTCTCACCAGTCACATACTAATATGGCTCCAGCAATGCTTTGATCCTGGGTACTGTATATACTCGAGTATAAGCCGACCCGAATATAAGCCGAGGCACCTAATTTTACCACAAAAAAACTGGGAGAACGGATTGACTCGAGTATAAGCCTAGGGTGTCCATCTGCATGCCTCACTTTGCCTCACTGTGCCCATGCCTCACTGTGCCCATGCCTCACTGTGCCCATGACTAGACTGACGTTTAACATTGGAGTCTATGGAAGGGGTGCCCGGCTTTGAAAAATCGGTTCTCCCCGGCCGTAGGTCCTACAGACAAAAAACTTTGCACACTTATAGAGGAGAAATTGGGCTACATGTGTACCAAGTTTCGGGTCCAGGAGACCTATTACCGGCCGGTACCGGGTCCCCAAATTCACTGAAGAAATTACCGTTTAACATGGGAGTCTATGGAAGGGGTGCCCAGGTTTGAAAAATGGGTGCTCCCCGACTGTAGGTTCCCTGGAAAACAAACTTTGCACACTTGTAGAGGAAGAGTGGGGCTATATTTGTGCCAAGTTTGGCCGGTACCGGGTCCCCAAAGTCCGGGAGATCAGGCGCAAAAAGGTGACTCGAGTATAAGCCGAGGGGGGCATTTTCAGCACAAAAAAAATGTGCTGAAAAACTCGGCTTATACTCGAGTAGATATGGTACTCAACAATATATAACTTTGCAAATCCAGAAATGTACGTAAAAAAACAAATCTCTAAAATGAATATATTGTGGCAAGGGTGTAGCTGGGTGAGCATCTGCCTTCTGTTCCTTTAAAGAAATTTGTCTTCTCGACTCGGTTTCTTTTCACTATCCAAGCAAACCATCCAAATTGGAAGTACAAATTGTCATCATTTTCTTTCTCCTGCTGTCACCTGGGACCTTTATTGAAATGCTTCACAATTCTATCAAACACAATATGCTGACTGATATAAAGACTAGGAAGTTTTGGAAGGGTATTTGGGAGTAAAAGTATCTGGTGATATTTGAAAACAAGTCAGCAATGGTAGATCCCGTAATGCTATTAGAACGTAAGCTTTGAAAACAAATATTTCTATCAATGTAGGACACAAACACCCTCAGACTACTGTCCCCCGTCACAGAATGTCCCTTCCTTCTTCCAGCTGTGTAACTCTTTTTTTCACAATGAGCCCGTTGGCTGCAATTTCTACGCTTGTCGTTTTTTGACAGCGACCACTGAGGGCATTTTACTAACAATCATTTCTGCACACTCCCAGATCTGTAAATTCCTCTAGGGCAGGATGCGGTTTTGCTGCTGCCTTTCATGTCATGAAGGATAAAGTGGAAGCTAACCAGTCAATAATCAGTATTAATCTTTTCTGTGTGCTCACCGCTTATTATACACATCTGCACAATAAATGTTCCAAGATTTAGGAAAGAATGGAAGCTTTGGTAAACTTTTATGGGACATTCACTTTCCAATCAAAACCACAAATGTGGGAATGTCTTGATAAGATCCTCCAACTCACTCTGAAGGCAGGGCAAGGATTCTGCAGGATGCTGTCACCTTCAGGTGACATCTGTGTTATATGTAATCTCTAACCAAACACAAAAGCCCCACCAACACGGAGAAGGCTACGTTACCATACCAGGATATGTTACACTGATCTTACTTTTGAATAAACGCATAAAAGACAACCCACTTTAAAGTGGACCTGTCACTATCTTTACAAGTCTGCATGAATACAGTCCTAATACATCACACTATACAGCAATGTCTTATTGTAATATTGTACAAATTCACAAGGTGAAAGGCTACAGCAGGGGCTGATCCGTGTCAAACATTTGTGAACACAGCCAAGCACTGCATAGGCAAAAGAATTGCATGATTATGTCATTTCTAAACTGGCTTCTCATTTCGTATGTACAATAAAAACATTAATTGTGGACAGACACATATGCTGTGTCTGTTGTAGGATGTACAGGTTTCTAGGTCAGGATGGTTGAATATAGACAGACACAGCTTTGAGGCAGTCAGAATGTGTGTAGCAGCCAATGTTCATTCTACCTGCACAGTGTCCCCCAGCGGCTCTTACAGACATATACAACACCCAATACTTAACCTTCTTTGGGTTGTAAATGCATGCCATACAGAGATCTCATTTGCTAAGAGAGGGGTGAATACATAAACCATAGCCCTACACTACAAACTGAAATGGTCATCTGTTGGTAGTTGAAGACTAGTTCCTCTATATAATTGCTAAAAGTACTGAACTATTGCCAAAACTTTTTTTTTTTTCATCATTTTGGATAGCGTAAGGGAGGGTTTAACCCCTTTCAGTTTATTTTTTGCCATCTGTGTCCCCTTGGGGAGATTTCCCTTCTCTTTCTGTCCCATAGACGAGCAGGAAGTGAGAGGGAATTAAAGGAATTTTTTGGGGACCCCCAGGTCACCAGAACTAGCGTCCCCATTGGAAGATTTCCCCTCTTTTACTTTTTCTTAATAGGGCAATAAGAATGGACATGCCTTCTAATCCATCTCCACTCCAACATTTAAAAAAAGTTTTGTCTTTTAGTTGTACTTTAAAATCAGTTTCCTAAATGCCAGGGCTCAATTGTCCTGTTCTATTTATCAGTCTCTTTTCAACTTAATTTTCAATTCAAAGTATGCATGAAGAATATCAAAAATTCCCTTATCTTGTTTGGATACGGGGTGTAGTTGTAGCAATTGGTTACTTCAGTATATTAGAAAAGAAACACACAGCAGCTGGCCTGTTGATTATGCAGTGTGTAATTCTCATTATCTGCCCTTCTTCTCCATATACATTGCACAGTAGCACTTCTCTTGTTCTGCAAGTCACGTGTAATTCTCACCATCTGATCTTAGTGTGTATTGCACACTTCCATCTCTTCTGTTCTGTATGCTTTGTAGAATTCTCACTATCTGGTTTTATTCTCCAGCATTAGAGCTGCACGATTCTGGCTAAAATGAGAATCACGATTTTTTTTTCTTAGAATAAAGATCACAATTCTCACGGTGTAACATCTTCTTTCACAATATACAAAACAATTGGGCTAACTTTTTACTGTTTCATTTTTTTTAAATTCATTAAAGTGTATTTTTTGTTTTTTTAAATTGCGTTTGAAAAACAGCTGTGCAAATACGGTGTGACATAAAATATTGCAACAACCACCATTTTATTCTCTAGGGTCTCTGCTAAAAAAAAAAAAAAATTATATCATATTTGGGTGTTCCAAGTAATTTTCTAGCAGAAAAGAATGATTTTTACTTGTAAGCAACAAATGTCAGAAAAGGTTTGGTCTTTAAATGGTTAAACTTCCTTCATCTACACGCCGGAGTTCTTTCCTTTGATAAAAGAACGAAAAGATACTTTGTTTCTACTTGGGCCCCTTTCACACTTATAACTTGAGTAGCATGACAAGTCATTTCCAATGTCAACCATTCATATTAGTATGACTTTAAGTCGTTCTGACTTCAAAGTAGTCCCTGCACTACTTTGGTCCGATTTTGATGCCACTTACACAGGCATTCCCTGAAATCGCGGCAAAATCGTGTCCGTGAATCGCGGCAAAATCGCAGTAAAATTGCGCGACTTTGAAGTCGCACAAGTGTGAAAGGGGCCTTGGGCTGCCTGGATTTTGTTTTTCCAGCTGTGAAAAATCTCGTGACATGCTGTTTTTTTTATTTTTTATTTTATTTTTTGTTAATTCGTTTTTATTAAGATAAAAAGGGTTTTACACAATACAAAGAGAGGGTACAAAGGGCAAGTAAGCAGATGTGTAGTCGTAACATCACAGAGTCAAGGACCCAGATAAATATGTATCGGAGACACAGGCTGTAGGATATCAATTACAAAGTAAATTCTCGGTGTACATGGGAAATCATAACCGAAGCTTACTTGTAGGGAAGAGGGGAGGAGAGAAAGAACGAGGAAGGGAAGCAAGAGAGGGGAGGAAAGAAGCGAGATGGGGTGGGGAGGGGAAACGGGTGTCATCCTGCGATTTTAGAACTGATAGGAGGAAGGATGAAGGACAAGAGGTGTTACAGAAAACAAAACAGATATGAACCATTTAACTGTCAACCTTATCATTATTTAACCACGTCTTCCAAATTATCCAATTGTTATCAAACTTTTGTCTATTACCTCTGCTACTAGCCAGTAGGGATTCATAGACATAGTGGGTCTGCGTGATCGTAAGAGCTTCTGATGCATTCGGTGCCTTGTCTGCTTTCCACTGTTTAGTGATCAAGGATCTGGCTGCTAGCAAAATATGTGTTACAACTGTTCTAAATTCAGGGGGATACAGGTCAATACCAATATGTAAAACAGCTAGGCTAGGTTTGGGGCGAGTCAGGATTCCAGTAATCTCTGAAAGATAGCGGAATATGGAATTCCAGAAGCTAGTTAAGTGTTTACACGACCAGAACATGTGCATCAGGTTGCCAATCATTCCACAGTTCCTCCAGCACAATGGGGAACCCAATGGGCTGAATTTGGAAACCCTGTAGGGGGTAAGATACCACCGAAGAGCTATCTTTTGAGACAGCTCCCAGTGGTTTACACAGCTAGAGGCTCTATATATGGCTTTTGATGCTTGTGTCCATTGTATGTCCGAAACTTTGATACCCAGGTCCGATTCCCATTTTTTGAAGGGTTGAGATTTAACAAAATGCATTTTGTCTTGGAAGGTATTATAGAAAAGGGCAATACCCCTAGGAGGGGAGGGGTGTGTGTTGTAGAATTCCCAAATTTCTTTAGGAAGAGCTATCTGATGTGACTCGCAGGAACCAAGGAAGTGGGCTATTTGAGTATATTTATACTGGTCGGCAGGTGTAAGGTTAAATTTATCCCTTAAAGCATTAAATGAAAGGAGGGTATTCTGTCAAAACAGGTCAGCTATGATAGTTATCCCTTTGGACTCCCAGTCAGTGAGGGAGATGGTAGGGATGATATGGGAGAGGATTGTTATGGGAATAGGAACGTTCACTAGTTTGGAGGGTGGGAAAGGAAGTTTTCGGAGGGCTCTCCAAGCCTCCAAGGCGGCCTGGATGGGAAGAGGTAATCCCCGCATGGAAAGGGGATTCCATACATCAACTAGTAATAGGTTTCGGAGATTTTTAACTGGGCTTAAGGTTTGTTCAATGTCATACCATATTGGCTTAGCTGCTGGGTGAAACCAACCCTTGAGTTGCGCTAAGATGGCTGCTCGGAAGTAGTCCTGAATATCTACTAAACCCATGCCTCCAGCCGTTCTATGTTTAACCAATAGTGTTTTGGAGCATCTAGGTCTTTTAGTGCCCCAGACAAAGCTAGAGAGCAAGGAGTTCAATTTTTTGAGGTATGGTCTGGACAGAGGAATGGGAAGCGTCCTAAAAATATAAAGGATTTGCGGGAGTATCAACATTTTAAATGCAGCTAGTCTACCTGACCAAGTCATTTCAATATTGGATAGTCTTTTGGATTCTTTAGAGATTTTGTCAATTAGTGGGACATAATTGGCCTCTGCTAATTGGCGGGGGTCTGTTGTTAGTTTAATTCCCAGGTATGTGATATCGGAGTTACTCCAGGAGTAAGGGAAGGTTTTCTGGAGCTGGTTTTTCAAAAGGGGAGGAATTCCAAGATCCAGAACAATCGATTTGGTGAAGTTCACCTTGTAGAAAGAGATTTCGCTGAAAGCTGTAAGAGTGTCGTGAGCATGTTGTAAAGAGGTGGAGGGGGAGGTCAAGAATAGGATAATGTCATCAGCAAACAAATTTATATCATGATGTTTGCCATTAATGGTGAATCCCTTGATATCGACATTCGATCTGATCCTCTCCGCGAGGGGCTCAATGAGGAGATTGAATATTGAGGGAGAGAGGGGACATCCCTGTCTAGTACCGTTGGAGATATGGAAGGTGTTGGACAGCAGGTTGGATGTATAGACTTGTGCGCATGGGAAGGAGTAAAGAGCGAGTATGGCATCGAGGATGGGTCCCGCAAAGCCAAATCTTTGTAGGGTGTGTCTCATATAACCCCAGTGGATCCTGTCGAACGCCTTCTCCGCATCCAGGGAGAGGAGGAGAGAAGGCGTCCGACAGGTCCTGGCGCACTGGAGAAGTCCAATGACTCTCCTAGTGGCGTCTGAGGCCTGTCTACCCTGGGTGAAGCCTGATTGGTCTGGGGCGATGAGGGATGGAAGAATGGGCAGCAATCTATGTGCTAGAATTTTTGCATATAATTTAACGTCTGTGTTGAGTAGGGAAATTGGCCGAAAGTTCGCCGGGGTAGTGGGGTCCTTCCCAGGTTTAGGAATAGTGACTACATATGCCTTAAGCATTTCTGACGGAAATGAGGCAGAGGACATTGCATTGGAAAAGACCGAGCGTAAGGAGGTGATCAAATTTCCCTGAAACGTTTTATAGTAATCATTTGGAAGACCATCAGGGCCCGGTGATTTTCCCAGCGGGAGTGAGTTGATTCCCAGTCTGATCTCAGTCTCCGTAAAGGGTGCGTTCAAGGCTAGGAGTTGAGGTTGTGTGAGGGATGGTAGGTTAATTTTAGCCAGGAAAGCCTGGATGTTTTCATCAGTAGGTTGGGGAGTGTTGGGGTCATCTTTAAGGTTATACAGAGAGGAGTAGTATTCAGCAAATAAGTTGGCGATCTCTTTAGGGTTAATTATCTTATGTTTATTCTGTGGGTGGAGGAGATATTGGATTTTAGACTTAGTTCTAGCCGTTTTAAGTCTCTGGGCCAGGATTTTCCCTGCTCTGTTACCAGAGGAGTAATGGGTTAGTTTCAGGTTTCGAATGTGTTTATCATATTGTTCAATGAGGAGGAGCCTGAGATCAGAGCGGAGTTGGGAGATCTGTTGGCCTATGTGAGTATCCGTCATGGTTTTGTTTTGGGACTCCAATGTCTTAATATCATTAAGGAGGCGGTCAAGTTTTTGTGTCCTCTGCCTCTTCTCTCTAGCACATATCTGGAGGATTATACCACGTATATAAGCCTTATGGGCACACCACAATGTGGCAGGATCCTCTACTGAACCTGTGTTTTCAACAAAAAATATAGTTAAGCAATCAGTCACTTTAGTAGCATGAGAAGGCATCTGAAAGATTCGAGCATTGGCTCTCCATATGTATGCAGGGCTGGGAGTATGCCCCTCCACCACCGTGATTGAGACAGGAGCGTGGTCTGACCACATGATATCATGTATGGTGGAGGAGGACACCGCTTGCAGTAACATTTTATCCACAAGGATCAAGTCAATTCTGGAGTAGGAATTATGTCTAGCAGAGTGGAAGGAGTAGTCTCGTTCATTAGCATGCTGACATCTCCACACATCATAGACGTCCTCTGAGTTAAGCAGAGTTTGAATTTGAGGAGGAGGACGTTTTGCTGTGGAGGAGGAGTCTATCCTGTAGTCCACAGTTATATTGTGATCTCCGCAAATTATCAAGGAGCCTCTTTTCAGATTGTTAATTTTGCCATATAGTCTCTTCAGAAAACGGCATTGATGCGAGTTTGGTGCATATAGAGTGGCAATGGTGAAAGGTTTGTTATTGAGCTCTGCTATTAAAATGAGAAATCTACCCTGCGGGTCCACATGTGTGGCAATAAGGTTGAAGGCAACAGACTCCCTGATAGCAATCAAAACTTTTTGCTTAGATAGGGCTGAGGCCACAAAAATGTGTGGAAAGTTCTTGTGTACAAAAGTAGGGGATTTATTTGCTTGAAAATGCGTCTTTTGGATGCAGAGAACATCAGCCTGGAGCTTGAGAGCTTCCCTCCAGGTCGAGGCTCTCTTAGCAGGGTGGTTGAGACCATTTACATTCAAAGAAACTACCTTAAGTGCCATGTGTCCATAGAAAGTGATGATGCAGGTAATACCTCATCCATGATGAACGAGAGAGTATGCAGCAGGTAGTTGGTCGCTGGACATTTTCTCTTCGGCAGTGTTGGTATGAATCAGGTGCAGGATGGAGCAACGATGGGAAGACAAAAAAAAGAAATAAAAAAACGACAGGAAAGAAAAGATCATAGTCAGTGAGGTAAAAATGTGCTCAAACAGGAGCTTGGGGGCAGCAGTATTGCCCATAAAACATAGGAGGGGAAACAGTTAGGTAATGAACCGAACAGTCCAGGGCAGTTCGGGAACCTTGGTTGCTAATTCACGATTCGGGTTCAGGTCACCATCTCAGGAGTGTTTGTTTTTTGGTGCTTTTTCTACTGGGCACTGTTTGCCATTCATATTGGTTGTTAAGTTTTACCGGTGGAGAGGGATTTGCAGGTGAATGGTCAGGGATGATGTCCAGTGATCGCAGCAAAGCAAGTCCCTCATCCAACTCCATGATTACAGTGGTTTTGTCACCATGAGTGACCGTAAGCTTGACTGGATATCCCTAGCGGTAGGGGACATTATGGTTGCGGAGAGCTTTAGTCACAGGAAGCAAGGATTTGCGCTTTTGCATTGTGAACTGAGACAGATCCCCATAAAGCGGAATATGGGCGAACTGTTCAGGGGGTTGTTGTGTCTTGCGAAATGCGGTCATGAGCTGCTCTTTCACTTGGTAGAAATGTATGCGCATTAGTACATCTCGTGGTATGTTCCCAGGGAGGTGGGATGGCTTAGGCAATCTGTGAATGCGATCTATCTGTAGCTCAGAGGTAGGGACCGTCGGGAGGTACTGTTTCAGCAAATCATGGGCATATTGCTGGAGCTATGTGGGGAGCACAGTCTCCGGTAGTCCTCTGATTTTGATGTTATTTCTCCTTGACCTGTCCTCAAGGTCAGCGACCTTTGCCCTGAGCCAAGACAGCTCTTCAGAGTGATCAGAGTGGGCATCTATAAGGGAGTTGTGGGAGGCCGCAAACTCCCCCATTTTATTTTCTACATGTGCCACTCTGTCCCCCAAGTCATTCACTTCAGCTTTAAAGTTTCTCATGCAATGCATCAAATCAGCATGCATGGAGCTGCGGAGGGAGACAAGCATGTCTTTGAGGGTAGTGTCAGAGACTGCTGCGCCTGTAGTGGGGAATGCTGTGAAAGGATCCACGAGCTCCCTCGTGTCCTCCAATCCAACATGGCCTGTGCTCACCTTGGTGAAGTCGTCTTCCAGGCGGGGCTTTGACTTCGCTGGACTGCGGGACAGTGGTGTAGATGCCTCCAGAGAGCTCTGTGTAGGTGTGGGCTGCAGGGCTGGGCTGGACGCAGCAGAGTGTGAGCCGCGGGATGAGGAAGGGGACGCGTCTTCCGTGCCGGCGCCATTTTGGGCCTTGTTCCGGCCTGTCGGCAGATAGAATTCCTCCAGTTTCCTCGGTTTGGCCGCTTCTTTTCTTTTGCGGGTCATCCCTGGGATATCGTGGGAGTAGTAAGGCTTGTTTGGCGTGCTGTCTGGTGGATGGTTACCCGGCAGTTGTTATCGGTTCCCTTGCCTGGAGCGGAGCTGTGCGATCACGCGTCCATACAGTTGCGCGGTAGCCACGCCCCCTCGTGACATGCTGTTTTGAAGATCGGGCAAGGAAAAAGATTATGATTTCGATTCTTAACTATTAATCATGCAGCTCTATCCAGCATGTATGGCTATTGCACGTGGTATTTTTTGGGTTCTGTATGTTGGGTAGCTTCTCTGTGCCTATATGGCATATATTGGTGCTGGAACTAGGTGTAAAGACTCGTAGTATAGTGTGTACACAACTTTCGACAGCAAAATCTATATTTTCGTACGAAAATTTCCAAAAGGGACAATCTCCAAAAAATTTCTCGTACGGAAACACAACAAATGATTTTGGTTTAAGGTGTACTGTTTTCGTCTGATTTTCGTACAAGAAAAATCAGAAAGAAAAAGACTGCGCATGATCAAAAACAACAAAAAAAAGCCTTTGTCATACGAGAATTTATGTGATAATTTTCATTCATCAGTTCTAATTTGCTGTGATACATTGAGAAAAAACAGACGAATGTTCGCCTGATTTTCTTATAGTGTGTACCCAGGCCCGTCGCAACAAGACAGGCAAACCAAACAATTGCTTGGGGCCCCGAGCTGGCCTGGGGCCCCAGTCCGGCCGGGTACCGCGCGGTACAGGAAATTCAGACGCAGCACGGGAGGAGGTAAGATGATATCCCCCCCCCCCCCCGCAATCGGCAGCCTCCCAACTTTGATCTCCACGAAAAAAATAGCTGTAATAGCTGTCCCGCGGCAGCACCCCCCCTCCCCCTGTAAACAACTTTGATGACCTGATATCGTTAGATATACTGTGTCTGTGTCCACTGTACGTGCGGGGGGAGGGGGGGCCTCCATGTCCATTTGCTTGGGGCCCCCAAATTCCTTCAAACGGCCCTGTGTGTACCCCACTTAACCCTCCGTATCAGTTTCAATTCTGTGTTTCTGGACACTGCACAGTAAAGCCCTGTACACATGATAGGTTTTACTGATGAAAACAGTCCGATGGACTTTTTTCATCGGACAAACCGATCGTGTTTGGCCCCATCGGTCTTTTAATAGCAAATTCTGATTGTCTGTGGGGAACTCCATCGGAGAAAAACCCCACGCATGTTCAGAATCAAGTCGACGCATACTCGGAAGCATTGAACTTCATTTTTCTCGGCTCTTCGCAGTGTTTTACATCACGGCGTTTGGGACAGTCGGTTTTTTTGACTGATGGTGTGTAGGCAAGACTGATGGAAGTCAGCTTCATCGGATTTCCGATGGAAAAATCCATCGGTTTAAAATCCATAGGAAATCCGATCGTGTGTACAGGGCTTTACACTTCTTGTTCTGTATGCTGGGTGTAAGTCTCAGTATCTGTTTATATTCTGTATGTATGGACACTGCACAGTAACACTTCTTGTTCTGTATGCTGGGTGTAAGTCTCAGTTGGCATCCTTATTATGTATGTTTAGACCCTCCATGTACAATACCTCTCTTTTGTACTGTATTCTGAGTGCAACTCTTAGCTTGTGATCTTATTCTGTATGTATAATAAATGTTGACAAAGTAACATTTCTTATCTCTGGTATGTAGTTGGTTATTCTCACTATTCTCTCCTGATTCTGTATGTTTGTTTGAATTCTGCGCAGTACAATTTCTCTTGTTCTGTATGCTGGGTGTAATTCTCAGTATCTGTTGGATGCTGCATATGACTTCTCTTGGTTTGTTGCTGGGAGCCATTCTCAGCATCTGTTCTTATTCTATATGTATGGATGCTGCACAGTAGCCCTTCTCTTGTACTTAAAGTGATTGTAAATTATCAGTTTATAAAAACAACCCATTCTGTCTAAAATAGAAGGCAAAACAGTTGTGTAAAGATATAAGAAAAAATATATATAAATACCTTTTTCCCCCTTTTTTTTTTATAAGGCCTCATGCCCACGGGCGTTTTTTCAGCCGCGTTTTTGAGCGTTTTTTACAGCTTAAAAACGCCTGTCCATGTTAGTCTATAGCTTCATGCCCACCTAGGCGTTTTTGAGCTGTAAAGAGCATAGGCGTTTGTAAGCTGTAAAAAAAACCCAGGGCCAGTGCGTTCCTCAGCGTCAGAATTAGGCAGGAAAAAACGCGAGCGTCAAAAAACGCGCACTAACGCGCAAAAAACGCGCACTAACGCGCGGTCGCGTTTTTAGCTTTAAAAAAATAAAATAAAAATAAATAAATAAATATTTACAATAACATGGACAGGCGTTTTTAAGCTGCAAAAAACGCAGCTGTAAAAACGCCAGTGGGCGTGAGGCCTAAGTGATCACATTCCCTCTGTTCTCAACTGCATTAGAGCTGGGGAGGAGATACAGCAGCATACTAATCTTCCCAGTGAAAGGCTATGTGTAGGGTGGGGGACATGTCAGGACAATTCTGATCATTGGAGGAGAGCAGCCCGAGTTCCCAGCACAGCTAGATAATTGACCACGATGTGTTCTCCTGCTTAGTGTGGTCTGTTTTAATTAGGAAATTAGAGGGACTGACAGGAACACCAGGGATTTCACACAAAGGAAGAAATACAAAGGGAACAGGGTATTTTTTCATACAAGTAAATGGTACAGCAAGCACATAAAAGGAATATGAAATGTTGGGGTAACAAACACTTTAATGAGGAGTGCAATTCTCAGTATCTGCTCTTGTTCTGAATGTTGCACAATATGCTTTTTCCTTATTCTGTACCCCTTTTTCTTTCTGTATGTTGGGTGTATCAGAGCTGTTATTTTGTATGTGAGGATAGTGCACATGACCACTGCTCTTGTTTTGCTGCTGGATGTAAGATCTGCATATTTTCTCATTCTATTCGTATAGATTATGCACAGTGGCTTGGGCTTAAAGTGGATGTAAACCAGATTCATGAAATTTGAGCTGGGCACATATATCTGCAGTATTTTGTTATCTCTCTTTAATGAGCTAAGTCCTGTAGCTCTCTCCTGAACCGTTCCTCTGTTATACGGCCTGATAACTCCTGACAAATTCTCTGACACATCAGATAAAAACAGCCTGACATTTCTGTCAGGGGGGGGTTGCTAAAATAGATTAACAGGGAGCTGGCCCTATTACAAAACACCTCTGAGAGTCTCTGCCTATGATGAGAGGGGGGTGTGTCTTTTCTCCAATCAGCAATTTTAGCTATCTTGGCTGTATGCCCAGACATCACACTCTGTGTCACACTCTGTGTTAAACAGGAAAATAAAATTTCCTAACATGATCTGAACTTTCTAAACAGTATAAAATGTGAATGGATGTAAAACTTATGTAGGGAGATTTGGTTCATCTCAGTGTATCATCTGAGGCTGTTCACTAAGTGTATGGAGGGTTTACATCCACTTTAAACCTCAATATCTGTTCTTATTCTGTATTTATGGATGTTTCACAGTATGCCTTCCTTTTGTTTTGTATGCTGGGTGATATTTTCAGTGTCTATTCTTGGTTTGTATGTATGGAGGCTGCAAAGTACAACTTGAGTCCTGTATGCTGTGTATTATTCTTATGGATTGATTTGTATTATGTCTGCATGGATGCCGCACAGTACTACTTCTCTAGTTCTGCATGATGTGTGTAATTCTTAGTATCAGTTTCTATTATGTATGGATGAATGTTGCACAATACTACCTTCCTTGTTCTGTAGTTTGGGTGTAATTCACTGTATTTGTTCTTAACCTGTATGCATTGACTCTATACAGTAACACTTATCTTGTACTGTATGCTGGGTGTAATTCCCAGTATAATTTATATGTAGGGATTTTGGACTGCGGTGTCTTGTGTTGGTAAAAAAAGGTTTCATCTGATATAGGGTGACCACATTTCCAAACTACCATTCAGGAACCCCCCCCCCCCCCCAAAAAATCAGCTTGTGCTGTAACGAATCACAGCACAGTGATTGGACACAAGAGGCGGGATTTATGATTTCTCCAATCACAAGCAGGGGGTGGGGATTGTGCTCCTCCAGGCATTCCCGGCCAGGACAAGTACTGTCAGTAAGTAAAGCAGTGATGTGGCGGCCTTTTTTGGGGGCATCAGATTGGCTCGGGGCGGTGGCTGTGTCAGTTTCATTCCGGGACACTGTATTGTCCTGGAATGAAAGTGCCCGGGACAGACCTGCAAAATGCGGGACTGTCCCGGGCAATCCAGGACACGTGGTCACCCTAATCTGATACCTGTATAGAGAAGTATACATGGTCACTGCGGTTTCTAAATATTGGATCTACATACTGCTCTTGAATTCTGCTAATTTTGCTCTACATAATTAGAGTGGTCGTAAATCTCAAAGAGAAAATGTGAACAAGGCATATCCCTCTATAGTGTGTACTTACCTCAATTAGGAGCACTAAAGTAGCCCATAGATGGTTCAGTTGGGTTTCCTTCCACCACAGGTTCTGTATGCTCGAATCCCCCCATCAACACTGAATACCTCCTGAAGTACTATTGTGTTCTGCCAGTGGAGAGGGGGGGGGTAGCCTTCCCAGCCAGCGGAACACAATGATTACTGCTAACAGATAAAACCACTGGCAGTAATTGCGTGTGAAAAATCTGACAGGCTAGCTCAATTGATGGATTGACTTTGTACAATCAGCCTGCCTATACAGGGATCAGATCTCAGTCAGTCACTGGCTATACCGACTGAATTTCGACCCACATATGGCTGGCTTTAGTGTAATTTATGCCCGCTGCTTCGTTCCTCTGCTATTCAGCAAGTTTTCCTGACACCAGGAGAAAAAAGGTTACAGGGGAGGGATGCCCAGTGCACAGTAGCTCTGTTCCTGTGTTCTGTGTGGAGAGAGGTGCATCACTTCCCTCCAATCAGCTCTCAGTGCTCTCCTCACTTAGCTCTGCAGTCTGTAATTTCAGCTCCCCACACCCTGTTTTCTGAAAGCTCAAACAAGCTTTATAAATGATGTGCTTTTAATGGATGTAGAGAAGAAGAGACTGTATGCCGTATCTTATGCAGTAAGATGTGTTTCATCTCTGAGGCCAGTAACTTTAATGGGTATATGTAAGGGTTTACAACCACTTTAATACATTATTGAGATTCTGAGTTCACAGAGAAGTGCACAGTGCCTCTATACAGTATCTTTATGGGGTGTATTTTTCCCCAATCTGCAATGAACATCTGAATATTTCAGATAAATACAGTCTGTGTTGCATTTGAGTCTTATTGTATTGGGTTGTTGTACTACCCAAAAAGCTGTTAGTGTTGTAACCAGCACCTTTTTCCCCCTCAGAGAATAGGTGCAGGTACTCTACCCTCCCCTTATGTCATCTTTGCCTTCACCACCTAACCACCTCCCCAAGTACAGTCCGATTTAGAGAATACAGAATCAAGCATAATTTATTGGTGCTAAGTAGTTTGTATGGAATTTGTTAATGATATCAAGAAGGGTAGTTTTAAAAAAAAAAAAAAAAAAAAAAAAAAAGAAGATACTCTGCAGACAGCAATAGATCCACCCCAGCAACATCTGATCCCCATCAGCAACAATAGATCCACCTGAGCAACAATAGAACCCCCCACCCCAAGAACAATAGATCCCCAGCATCCAGCTCTAACCTTCCAGCAGCCATTTTATTACTGCAGCGGGCTATAAAGGGACGCAGGAAGCAACGAGGGTGACCCAGTGGCTTTCTTCTTTGCAGGTGAGGGCAAATCACTCCTCTGGGAACTGAACTGGCTGGGAACTATAAAAAAGGGTCAGCAAATGCGGCCAAGATAAAGGTGTGAACCAACTGCACTTAAAGTGTTACTAAACCCACAATAATAAAATCAGTCTGTATATGCAATAAAGCATGATTGTTATACTCACTGTGGAACCTAAGGAGGTAATACTCCACTTTGTGTAAAAAGTCTGTTTGATTCTGTAAGCACAGATCCTCCCTTCCTTCCACGAACTCCTAAAAATTTCCTGATAACACAGTCTATGAAGTCGGGCTGCACTTGCTTAGATTGTTGTGTATTGCTAGAGAGGTATTTATTTATTTTTTCTTGGGGGGGATGCATGTAATCAGCACAGGGTCAATCAGTACTGTCCAGACAGAGGGTCAGGGGTCTTGCAGTCTCATAGGTCAGGCAGAAAACTCATCCTACAAGCTCTAACCAGTGCTCAGCTGGACACTGATAGAAGTCACAAGACTGCTCTAACTGCTGAGGAGAAATTATATTTAACAGTTTATATTTACTAAAATAATTGCATTTCCATGTTCTTTGTGAGACAAGATATAGTGAATGCAGGGTTCTGGGTTTAGTAACACTTTAAGTAGTCCCACTGCCTTGCATCTGCCAATGCTAACACAACCTAGTGCCAGCTAGGGATGGGATGGAGATAGTGGCAAATAGGAAATATTTAGAGGTGCTTGTCTGCACGCCCAAGCACTTCTTGCCAGTACATAGAGTGGAGGAGCTGGAACTGCATACCACCGCATTCCTGCTAAAAAAAAAAAAAAAAAAACTGAGTGCAATGATGTCACAGGAAGTCTTCCGATCCTAGCCATAGATGGACAGATTGAGCTGTAAATTCTTCTTCTTTATGGATGTGGCCAGCAACCAATCTGTTACGTCTGAGCTGTATGGGGAGCAGTGCAGAGACAGTTAAAGCGTTTGTTATCCCAAAAAATAAAATTAAAAATGGATCCTGCTCCTTTAAAGTATGTTCAATGACACAGTGCTTGTTCCGTGTCATTTGGCCCCCTGTATCGCCTAAAAAACCTGGCTAATCCTGCCAGTTTCTCCCCTATGTAAACTGACCACAATGTATCATGGCTGCTGAGCCCTGACACCATGGTCAATTTACGTGCCTCCATCATCCGCAGCCCTGTTGTCTCTGCTCTGCTCCTGTTTCCCCCTCCCCTCCCTGCCTGTCAGCTTGCGACAGTGCCGCCCCCCCCCCCTTCTGCTGCTGGTATAACTGTAACCTGTATACACCATCAGCACTGTCTCCTATTGCAGTGTTCCTCTCTGTGTGTGATTTATAAAAATAAATGCTGCAAATATATTTCAGAGCGGAGATCGCGATCACATGACCAGCCGCCTCTCTCCTCATCCCCTCCCGACTGACGTCAGTGGGGAAAAATCGGCCCCTCCCACTGCATCTGTCAGCAGAGGAAAGGAGAAAGCTGGCCTGTCATGCGAGTATTTGCAGCATTTATTTTTATAAATCACACACAGAGTGGGACACTGCAATAGGAGACAGCGCGGATGGTGCATACAGGTTAGAGTGGCTTGACAACCACTTTAAAAGACGGAGCAAAAACTGTACACAGGTATCAACACTGCACATGAACAAGCTCACTTTTCCATCTTTTGGCCTGGAATATCCATGGCAGACCATACATTTTCACTAAGAAGAACTAAAACATCCGATTACCTGCAAAGAATTGTTGAGTATTGGCAGTTACTTCAAACACTGAGAATCCAATTTCACAAAGATAAGATGGAACAAGTCCATAGACAGGCAAAAAAAATGGTGAAAGGTCTGAGGGATAGAATATATCAGCCGAGACTTCAGAAACGTAATATGTATAATAATGTGTAATATTACGCTCTTGAGGAAATAAGCGTGATATTAAAAAGAATTTTTTTTTATTTATTTTTTCATAAATAACAAACATGTCATACTTACCTGCTCTGTGCAGTGGATTTGCACAGAGCAGCCCATATCCTCCTTTTCTTGGGTCCCTCGCTGGCGCTCCTGGCCCCTCCCTTCTGTCGCGTGCCCCCCTGACAAGCAGCTTGCTACGGGGGCACCTGAGCAGGCTTGCTCCCCCCATTCACACACAGAGTGTGGCTCAGCTTCACCCGCACTCTCCCCTCCCCTTGACTTACTGGCTGTGAATGACAATAGCTGTCTCAGCCAATGAGGAGGAAGAGACCCCAGAAAGCCTTGTGTGCACATCACTGGATCGAGATAGGTCTCAGGTAAGTATTAGGGGGGCTGCTGCACACAGAAGGTTCATGCACAAAGGTAAAAAAACCTTGAGCCTTTACAACCACTTTAAGAGGAGACACAATTGAATTGATACCTTTAAAAATATTCAGAGATAAATAAGGTTAAGCATTGCAGTATTTCCAATATGAAGCCGAGATCAAGAACACCAGGACATGATCTCAAACTAACAGGAGGAAAGTTCAAAACCAATTATTAGAAAGTATTCTTTTTCCAAAAGTAAGGTGACCAGATTTTTAAAATGAAATCCGGGGACATATTTTTCTTTTACTAGTAATGGCAGCAATCAGCAAATCTCTGCCCGTCGCCGCCACCTGCCTCACAGCCTGTCGAGTCTTACTCTCCGGGCCCCGGCTACTACTGGGTGGGGAGCGGAGGAAGATCAGGGAAGGCACGGAGATAAGCAGGCAGGCGGCTGGCCGGGACTTGTGCCAAGGCAGAAGAACAAGCAAGCTGAGCTGATTGGGCATGCATCCGAAACTGAAGACATATTCCCTCCATCCAAACAGCACATGATCATCAGAAAGGGGCACAGATAATGGAAAAAAATACAGCCCCCTAAGCTAGTAGGAGGGGCAGAGCGGGGGGTGTAATTCAGATTTTTTTTTTTTTTTTTATTCTGCACTGACTGGCTTTTAAATTGCCCCAGCCCCTGTTCAATTCCAATCCGGGGACAGACTTGGTCCGGGGACAGTGTCCTCAATCCGGGGACTGTCCCCTGAAACCGGGGATGTCTGGTCACCCTATCCAAAAGGGTAGTTGATGCTCGGAATAGACTACCGGCAGAGGTAGTGAGTCAGTCAACAGTAAGTGGATTGAAATATGCTTGGGACAAACCTAGATCCACATTCAGAGAAAAAAAAAAAATAGGGTAGACTCTTTGGATCATTTTTTTTTTTTTTTCTCTGTTGTCACTATTTCTGTGTTCCTATAATCCAACTTCAGAAGCAGGTCAAACCCTTCACCCACTGACAGACAGTTCCGAGAGGATTGTATTTATTTTATTTTTTTAGAAAAGGTCAGATTTTTTAGCCCTCAGGCTCACCAACACTGAAGCCATTCTGATTAGGTCCGAGTTTAGTTTGTAACCCAAGCCCTCCGTTCTGCCATAAATCTGTTCCAGTCTAATTTCTGGGGAAGTCGCACCTCCTGTAAGGTACAAATCTCAGCTCTGCTGACAATAACTAACACCTTCACCCTAAATATAACTGTGATAATTGCTCTCTGTACCAGAGAAAGGCGTGGGAAGTGGAAAGCTCCCAAACAGCTGGGGCGAAGCCCGATGTCGATAGAGAGATTCAGCTGTATGAAGGTGCACTGTCTGGAAGGACAATATGGGCTGTGACAAGTGACCCCTGCACCAATACAACATCATTTCGCTTCAAATGGCACCGCTTAGGAATGCCATGGCTTGTTTAGCCGAAATTGCTTTCTCGGCTGAAATGTAATAAAACACTTTACTCGCCATTAGGCTGCGATAATAAAAGATTATACAGCGAGACTGGGCAGTTTGCAGCTGCTGTTCAACCACAAGCTGCAGTGCTTGCTGGGCCTTATAGTTCCAAAAGCTGATTAATGTGGGCAGTTTTGCATGCAAGCTAATGTAATTATACATTGTATTGAATCATTTCTTCGTCAGCAAATCAGGCATACAGCAGTTTTAGACCCCTTTCATACTGGAGCGTATTGCAGGCGCTATAGCGTTAAAAATAGCGCCTGCAATCCGCCCTTAAAAAGCTGCCCCATTGTCTCCAGTGTGAAAGGCTGAGGGCTTTCACACTGGAGCGTTGCGCTAGCAGGACAGTAAAAAAAGTCCTGCTAGCAGCATCTTTGGAACGGTGAAGCAGCGGTGTGTTTACCCCTGCTCCTCCGCTCCTGCCCATTGAAATCAATGGGACAGCGTGGCTATACCGCCTGCAATGCGCTGCTTCAGTTTTGACCCTTTCTCGGCCGCTAGCGGGGGGTAAATGCGCCCTGCTAGCGGCCGAAATGCGCCACAAATCCGCCCATAGCGTCGGCGGCAAAAATAGTGTTTTACCGCCGACGCTATGGGCGCCTCAGTGTGAAAGGGCTCTTATGGTGTGTATATATTATATAATCAGCAAACCTCCCAATTTTCTAAGATTGGAAAATAAACTTTTAGCCAAAAGACATCCTCTATTGATACTGCTAGCTAGATATCTTTTTTTTGTAAAATAAAATATAAATCAATTATGAGATATTAGAAACATTTTCAGATACTTCTTCTATTTCTATTCCGGTATGTTAACTTAAAGTGTTTTCTTATAAAAATAACAAACAAGTCATACTTATCTGCTCTGTGCATTAGTTTTGTACAGAGTAGCCCCAATCCTCTACTTCTGGAGGTCCCCCGCCAGCGCTCTAGGCTCCTCCTCATCATTGGGACCCCCCACGGAAAACCACTTTCCCTGGGGGCATTCGTGTGGGCTCGCTCCCAAATCCCGTTGCTGTGTTCATTGACACAGACAGTAGGACTCGGCCCTGGCCCCCCGCTCCTGTGTCACAGGATTTGATTGACAGAAGGCTCCTGCTGCTATCAATCTGTCCAATGAGGAGAGAGACAGCAGCTGGAGCTGCTGTGCTCGTGCACATCACTGGATTGAATCAGAGGGGGAGCTGCAGCACAGAAGGTTTTTCACCTTAATGCATAGACTGCATTAAGGTGAAAAACCTTGAGTTTTTACAACCACTTTAAAGGGTGAGTTCACCTTTTAATTCAATCTTGTTTTTATTGAGAAATGTCAATAACACAAAATAGGAATAGACTTCATTGCAATACTGGTAACATATAGTCTCATGGTTTAGACAATTTGTGAGCTTCGCTTGATTTAGTTTGGTATATAAGCCTGTATAGCTATATCGTCTAACCTGACTTATTAAGGGTAGGCGAGCACCACTATCCACTCAACGAGTGGTGTCCACCTATTACAAACAAGCTAAGGCTTTAGTTGCTGTGCTAAATGCGTTTTCTCTGAGGGGGAAGCTCTGTGTGTGCCACACTATTGGTCTGATGAGACTAGTGATTATGATTCTGGTGATCGTGTAACACTGCAACATATAAGGGGAAAGGGAAAAAAGAAGAATGGGGATAGAGGGGACAAGGTAGTAAGGAATATAGATATTAAGAGAGAGACATTTCACTCTGGTTACACAGTTGTGTTGGTGGAGTCCTCTGTAGCCCATGGAATAAATTCAGCGGAGTAAGGAAACATAGACCACGAGGTCCAGGTCTTGGAGAATTGCTCCTCCTTACCCATTTCCTGCGACAACATTTGTTTCAAGCTATTGATTTGGTCCATTTCAATTGCCCAATCCCCCAGGGAAGGAATGCTCGTCGACTTCCAATGTCTGGGCAGAACCGTTGTAGCTGCTGCCAGAAAGTGACGCAGAACGTCTTTTTTGACCGATTTAAGCGGTCCAGGGAGCATAGATAGCAGAACTACCTCAGGAGAGGCTGTAACTGAGGTCGCCATGAGTCTGCAGTACAAGTCGAGGATCTTTTGCCAGAACCTCCGCACAGGGGGGCATTCCCACCAAATGTGGAGTAAGGTTCCCTTGGATGACAAACAACGCCAGCAAGTATCCGGGAGCACCGGTTTATCCAGTGCAATTCGAAGGGCATCTGTACCAACGGGTCACCAACTTGAATCCTTTTTCTTGCGCTTTGGAGGCTAACGATATTTTTTGAGTTAGAATGAAGCACTTTTGCCAATCTACAGGTAAAAAGGAGTGACCCAAATCTTCCTTCCAGGCCTGTGTGTATGGGGAGAGGTCGGGATTATAGACCATATGTATGAGAGAGTATAGTTGAGAGACCACACGCGTAGGGGGGGGCAGTCTGGAGCAGCATGCTCTCCAAGTCTGTTATACTTACTGACTTATCAGGCAAGGATGGGAAGGTTCGAATAAAGGATATCACCTGTTGCCAATGTGTCAAAGTATGGGGAGATGGGTTGGGGGGGGGGGACGTCTTGAATTTGAACACAGGACTTGGGCAAGTTGTCTGTGGTCCTCCTTACACCAAGGGCCAAAACTCGCTCCCTGTAGGGCCGGTGGAAAAGCCGGAGTTCTAAACAGTGGAGTCATGGGTCCTTTCAGAGGAGATAGGGTCTTGGAGGAATTCATTCAGGTCCAAATTTGTATGGTTTGTCTGGTGAGGTCGCTCAGGGGTATCCCTCCTTTCAGGAATTCAGTAGGCATCCACGGTAGGGCGCGGAGATCTATTGAATTGAGATGGCTCTCTATTTGTACCCATAATTTGGTGGAGGAATGATGGAACCAGTTAAGTATACGTGTGAGTACTGCTGCTCTATAGTATATAGAGGCATCTGGAGCTCCAGCTCCACCACGAATCTAGGGGAGCGATAGAGCCTCATAGCGTATCCGAGGACGAGGAGAACAGTTGGCAGAGCTTCTTAAAGAACCAGGAGGGTATGAAAATGGGAATTGTCTGGAACAAATAGAGAAACCGAGGGAGGATGTCCATTTTTAGGGCATTCACACTGCCTAGCCATGATGGGCGTTTCTTTGTGTAGTTTGATAGATCTGCCTTGGTTCTAAGCAGAAGGGGATCATAGTTCAGAGAGAATAATTGAGACCCGTCTGTGGGTATTTGGATTCCAAGATAACGGATGGAAGTGGAACCCGTTTTAAAGGGAAACTTAATGGAGACTTGGCAGGGGGCCTCCTGGGACAAAGATGTTCAGGATTTCTGACTTGGTATGATTCACTTTGAAATTGCTCAGCTTCCCAAACCTTGTGAATTCCTGCATTATATATGGTAAAGATAAATGGGGTTGGGTTACAAACATTAACAGGTCATCCGCAAAGAGAGACAGTTTGGAATGTGTGGGGCCTATCGATACTCCCGAGATGTTAGGGTTATTGCGCAAGGCAATTGCCAGGTGTTCCATGTAGGTGATAATGAGCCATTCAGCCGAATTCTAGCAGAAGGAGAGGAGTAAAGGGACATAATTCGGGATATCAGTTTGGGGCCTAGACTTATCTGTTTCAGAGACATCTGGAGGAATTGCCAGTCGACCTGGTCAAATGCCTATTCCGCATTGACCGTGAAAAGGCATAGAGGGACATCATGGGTGCGGGCATAGTCGGTGAGAAGCAGGGTTTTCAGGGTGTTATCCCTTGCCTTGTGACCACTTACAAACCCCACCTGGTCCAGGTATATGAGGCGGGGGAGCAGCGGCTGCAATCTAGTTGCTAAAATTTTGGCAAAGATTTTCAAGTCCACTCTAACGATATGGGCCTATAATTAGCGCACAAAGTAGGGTCCTTATCTGGTTTTGGGATAATGGTAATGTGGGCTTCAAGCGTTTGTGGAGGTAACACAGAGCCTTCCGATAGGGAGTTGAACACCTTAGACAAGAAGGGGGTCAGCAGGGGAGCAAATACCTACCTTGTAAAATTTAGGGGTGAAACCATCAATCCCCGGGCTTTTACCGGACGGGGTGGCTGCTATCGCCCCCAAGACCTCGTCTGCTGTAATTACCTGCTCCAGCTCTTCTACAGTATTGCCATCCAATGTAGGGCGCTCCGTTTCCTCAATATAAGACTGTCTAACGGTCTCAGGGGTAAGGGTGGGGCTAGAAGAGACACCGGGCGATAGATTGTATAGTGTTTGGTAGAAATCTCGGAATGTTTGGGATATCTTGGAGGGCTCACTAAGCATTTCTCCAGAAGGGGCCCGAATCTGGGGTATAAATGTGGAAGACGTGTTTGGGTGAAGGGTGCGAGCCAACGGTCTACCGCATTTATCTTGGAATCGGTACTGATGTAATGCAAGTCTGTCCGCAGAGGTACGAGCCGAGGCCTCATACAAGTCCTTGAGTTGTGATCGAGCCTTTGAGACCTCAGTAAGAGTCCATTTGTGTTGGGTCCCAAGGTATCAAAGCTTTTGCATTGCTGAGGTTATTGCGGCTGAGCGAACCTTCTTCAAGCTGGTCCCCATCTGAATAAAGATTCCTCGCAGGACAGCTTTAAGCGCCTCCTATTGTAAGGGTAGCGAGGTAGTGTCCGATGCATGATCTATGAAGAAATTAGAAATGGTTTCTGAAACCTTGTGGGAGCAGTCAGGGTTTGTGAGAAGCGAATCATTTAGCCTCCACGTCCACTCCCTCACCAGGGTGGAAGGGATCATTAGTGTCAGACTCTGGTCTGGTCTGATGGTGCTAGTCATATGGGGAGCATTGAAATGGCTTCATGCAACGTCTTAGAGGTACCTTTTTTAATCTTGTGGGGAGGTAGGCCCACACAGTCTAGGGTCTATAGAATGTGATCTGGACCTCGGGTGCCTGCATCTTTGTGGGAGAGGGTCACGTGTTTGCACCCTATTGCGGTCATCCGACGGGTCCAGACAGTTCAGTACATCAGTTGGGTCTTGTTCCAGAAAGCTGAAAAAGGCTGGGAGTTGATCCGGGTCGGCGAGGATAAATTTATGCTCAGCCCTGGTCACCTTAATACTGAAGGGGTATCCCCACGTGTAAGTTGCTCCGGCTTGACATATCAGGTCTAGTAGTGGGCAGACTATGCGGCGCATGTGGAGAGTGTTGCGAGAGAGGTTTAGGTATAGGTGGATAGCAGAACCATCAAAGTCCACGGGACCCAAATGCCATGCCTTGCGCATAAGTTCTTTAAGGGTGTAATAATGAATCCTGCAGAGGACATCGCGTGGGTGGTCACTGTGTTCTCTCCTCGCCCCCCCCCCCCACTCTGTGCACCTGGTCTAGTTCAATAGGGGATGAAGCCTCTCTTACCAGGACTATGTGGAGGATGGCAGTGACAGAAGGTTTTAAGTCTGTACCCGCCGTGGCCTCCGGTATGCCTTGTAGCCGTATATTATTCCTGCGGCTCCTATTTCTTTCTCGTACATCACGGGACACAGAGCGACATAGTCATTACTAATGGGTTATATAGTTACCGTCAGGTGCTGGCACTGGCAACTTCCAAAACCGGAAGTACCCTCCCCTATATAAGCCCCTCCCATCCGGGAGCACCTCAGTTTTTTGCCAGTGTCTAAGGTGTTGGCCAAGAAGAAACATGTGTTTTTCACTGAGCTTGCGTACAGGTTCTTTTGGGCCTCAGTAAGCTATTCCGGATCCGACCAAAAAAGCTTCATAGCTAAACGGTCGGTACCCGGGCCTTGCAGAGAAGAGCAAGGTTTTGCCTGTAATGCTTCTCTTAGGAGAGCTGGACCCTGGGATCCAGAGCTCTGGTCATACCCACGACCAAGATGTTTTCTGTGCAGGGTGCTATACAGGTCCAGGGGAGTGGAATCCTTGGGAACCCGGTCCCTGAAGGTTTGATTACAATGCCTGCCGTGATAGGTGAAGTTTGGGCTTTTGTGGACCAAACAAAGTCCTGCGGCGGGGAACAGGTAAGTGGGGGCCCCCAGGAACTTGGTTCTATTGGGGGACCCCCAAGCCTAATTTGTCTTTCTGTCTGTTACCTAATGGTATTCCCGTAAGATTCTGTGCATGCCTGTAACTACTAAAAAAATGTAATAATTTTTAATGGTGGTCAAGAAAAAAAAAAAAAAAATGTTTTTTTATATATATTTAGTATATTAGACTGCGGTACCTGTGTTTGTCCACTAGAGGCCGCTGTGGAATGTTTTCTTGTCATGTGGACTAGTTTCTTCTCAGAGAGCAAAGTCTAGGCAGCTGGTGAGTTCTCCTATAGGAAACTGCTTCCTCTGCCATGTTGCAGTGTTCGTCCATCCCCCGGCCTGCGGCAAAGAGGGGCCCTGGCTCCTGTCCCTGGTTTCCATGTTTGAAATTAGCGCCGAGGGCGCACGTGGCCGCGCGCGTGCGCGTGCACGCGCCTCTATATATAGAGGTGAGCCGGAAAAGGGGGCGGAGCCTGGGGGATGACGCTCTGTGCGCGCCGCAGCGCTTCTGCGCATGTGCGGGCGTCCCAGCAGGTTTTTAAAAAAGCCACATTATTGTAGTAAGCTGGCTATGAAGTACAGAGACAGAGCTGGCAACATTTAAAGGCATACAGCAAGCGGTTAATACAGGCATCCCCTAGAAAGGCACATTAGTAGACACCAACTGTTTATTATAGCAGCATTTATGCTAGACTATTATCAGTAACTGGTGTATTTCGGCTGGAATACCTCAGCTTTGTGGCTTAGGAATATGCCGTCTAAAAACTCCGGGACTAGAAATTCCAGGAGGAATAGGGGGTCTCCATCGGGCTCTGAGGATCTTGGGCATGCTTTAGCTGCACCAGTCTCCCCTGAAGAACCAGAGGTTAGTGACCGTAGGGCACCCCCAGGAGTACCTGGTACTGTGGCTGTCCTCAGTTCACCTGCTCCTGTGTATGTAACAGAGGAGGTTTTTTCCTCAGCTCTGGGAGGGCTGGAAGAGAGATTGTCAGCATTAATCGCTGCTTCCCTGTCACAGGAGAAAAGCGCTCGATCTCCGTCTCCTCCCTCAGAGTGCCTGTTAACAGAGCAACAGTCCCATACAGAGGTCGACCTACCTGAGGGGGATCAGGATGAGGTTGATTCGGTTGTAGAGGAATCAACAGTGGAAGAGCCGTTCTCAGCATCACATGCTGAGAGGTTATGGGTTCAGTCCCTGACTAATATGGTCCGATCAGCATTTAAAATGCCACTTGCGGAGCCATCCTCCACTTCTGTCTCCTCGTTGGGGTCGCTAAAAGCTCCCCAGACTGTTTGTTCCTTTCCGATCCATCCTTTACTGGAGGGGCTCATTTACCAGGATTGGGAGCATCCTGACAAAATATTTACTCCCCCCAAGAGATTTCCGGTGGTCTATCCCATGGAGGATAAGTTCATCAGAAAATGGAGGGTCCCTACAGTGGACGCAGCCATCTCTTGTGTGAATAAATCACTGACATGTCCGGTGGAAAATGTCCAAATGTTCAAAGACCCAATAGATAAAAAATTGGAGTCATTATTAAAATCTGCTTTTTCTACAGCAGGATTGGTGACACAACCAGCAGTGGCAGCTATAGGGGTCTGCCAGGCAGTGAAGGATCAGTTGAAACAGGTCTTAAGGGACTTGCCGGATCAGCAGGCTCTTGCCCTAGCTGATCTACCTAGAGCCTTATGCTTTGCGGTGGACGCTATAAAGGATTCAATCCATCAGGCCTCCCGCCTTACGCTGTCTGTAGTACATATGCGCAGGCTTCTATGGCTCAAAAACTGGTCTGCTGAAGCTCCCTGTAAAAAATTGCTGGTCAGCTTCCCATTTCATGGGGAGCGCTTATTCGGGGAAGACCTGGACAAATATATCCAGAGAATTTCCAGCGGTAAAAGTACACTTTTGCCGGTTAAAAATAGAGTTAGAGGTCCCTCCTTTAAGAGGCCGGCTTCTCCAGTCCCTAGGACATCGGCTGTGAAACAGTTCCGACGGCCTCCCCGGTCAAATCCCGGAGGTAAAAATCAGGGACAGTTGCAGGGTAACAAGAAGCCCTGGAGCAGGAGAGGTACAAAACCTCCCCCAAAGTCAAATGCATGAAGGGTTGCCCCCACCCAATCGGGTGGGGGGAAGACTTCAGTTGTTCACAGAAACCTGGCGGGACACGATCCGAGACAGATGGGTGCTCTCCGCAGTAAATCTGGGATACAAATTGGAGTTAAAAAACTCCCCTCCTTCCCGCTTTATAAGGTCAAACGTGCCAAGGGATCCCCAGAAGAGAGGATCCCTCCTGTTGGCACTGGAACAATTATTGCTTCAAGCAGTAATTATAGAGGTTCCCCTGGAAGAATGGGGGTTCGGGTTTTACTCAAACCTCTTTACAGTTCCGAAGCCAAACGGGGACGTGAGGCCCATATTAAATCTAAAAGGGCTAAACAAATTCCTACATATCAGGACTTTCCGGATGGAGTCGATCCGATCGGTAGCCACTGCCCTACAAGGGGAGGAATGGTTAGCCTCGATCGACATCAAAGATGCTTATTTGCACATCCCCATCTTTCCAGCCCACCAAAAATTTCTACGCTTTGCGATAGAAGGGCGCCATTTTCAGTTCAGAGCCTTACCCTTCGGTCTGGCCACAGCACCAAGAGTGTTCACAAAAATTCTGGCCCCACTATTGGCCAATCTAAGAACACGAGGTGTAACGATAATGGCATATCTAGACGACTTGTTGCTGATAGACCACTCAGTGGAAAAACTAGAAGTGGTTGTTCACGAGACAATCAAGTATCTGGAATATCACGGTTGGATTATCAACCGAGACAAGTCAGCCCTAAAACCAGTCAAAAGTCTGGAATACTTGGGGCTAAGGCTGGATTCAGACCAGAGAAAAATTTTCTTGCCTCAAGAAAAGGGGTCGTCTTTGAGAGATTTGATCCACTTAGTGGGTTCAAAAAGACAGCCATCCATACGCCTGTGCATGAGGCTGCTGGGAAAAATGGTGGCATCATTCGAAGCAGTACCCTACGGTCAATTCCATTCAAGGAAGTTGCAAAGGGCCATACTGTCAGCCTGGAACAAAAAAGTTCAGGCTCTGGACTTACCAATGTCCTTGTCCCCTTCCGTTCGCAGGAGCCTCCGTTGGTGGTTGGTTCCCCAGAATCTGGAAAGAGGGAAATCCTTCAGTCCGATTTCCTGGAAGGTGGTCACTACAGATGCCAGCCTTTTAGGCTGGGGAGCAGTACTGGAGCAATGGTCTCTCCAGGGCAGATGGTCGGATGCGGAAAAGGCCCTGCCCATCAATCTCTTAGAGATACGAGCAGCCCGGTATGCCCTAGTAGCATGGACATCCAAACTCCAAGGGTCCCCTGTCAGAGTTCAGTCAGACAATGCCACAGCAGTGGCATATATCAATCGTCAGGGGGGCACCAGGAGTCGTGCAGCCCAAAGGGAAGTAAATTACATCCTGAGATGGGCAGAAAGATATGTCCCAGCCATATCTGCGGTATTCATTCCAGGGGTGGAGAATTGGAAGGCGGACTTTCTAAGTCGCCAACAATTATGCCCAGGGGAATGGTCCCTTCATCCCGAGGTTTTCCGGACAATATGTCAGCGGTGGGGAACACCGGATGTAGATCTGCTAGCATCCAGATTCAACACAAAAGTGGACAGGTTTGTCTCTTGGGCAAGGGATCCCCTAGCGTGCGGCTCGGATGCCCTAGTGTTCCCTTGGGATCAGTTCAAGCTGATATATGCATTCCCACCGCCACAATTGTTACCTCGATTACTCCGCAGAATCAGGGTAGAAAAGAAACCAGTGATTCTGGTGGCTCCAGCGTGGCCCCGAAGAGCATGGTACGCGGAGATTGTAAAAATGTCTGTGGGGAGTCCTTGGACCCTCCCACATCGTCCGGACCTGCTTTCGCAGGGACCGATATACCACCCTTCCTTACCAGCCCTAGGTTTGACGGCCTGGCTATTGAAGCCCACATTCTAAAAAAGAGAGGGCTCTCTAATGCTGTGGTATCTACCATGATCAATGCCAGGAAGCCGGTATCCAGGCAGATCTACTATAGAATCTGGAAGGCGTACATCGCCTGGTGTGAAGCCAAGAAATGGCATCCACGTAAATACGTAATAGGTAGGATTCTGGACTTCCTACAATGGGCTGTAGATAGGAAGCTTGCCTTGAGTACTATCAAGGGTCAGATTTCGGCCTTGTCAATATTTTTTCAAAGGCCCTTGGCTTCGCATTCACTAGTCAAAGCCTTTATACAAGGAGTGATGCGTATTAGTCCTCCGGTTAATATTCCCATATGTCCATGGGATCTAAACTTGGTTCTGTCGGTTCTACAGAAACAACCATTTGAACCATTACAGCATATTTCCTTAGTGCTTCTCACCAGGAAATTGATTTTTCTAGTAGCCATTTGTTCGGCTAAAAGAGTATCGGAATTAGCAGCTATGTCCTGTAAGGAGCCATATCTGCTTATCCATAAGGACAGAGTAGTGTTACGTCCTCATCCAGCCTTTCTTCCTAAGGTGGTATCGAGTTTTCATTTGAACCAAGATGTGGTTCTTCCTTCTTTTTTCCCCAAACCTACTTCGGTAGAGGAAAAGTTATTGCATTCTTTGGATGTAGTAAGAGCAGTTAAAGCTTATCTAAAAGCCACTGCTCAGATTCGCAGAACGGATACTTTGTTTATTCTGCCGGAAGGCCCCAGAAAGGGTCAGGCAGCGTCAAAATCTACTATAGCCAAGTGGATTTGACAGGTCATAATACAAGCCTATAGCTTGAGAAGTAGACCGCCTCCGTTCAAAGTTAGGGCGCACTCCACGAGAGCAGTTGGAACTTCATGGGCAGTGCATCACCAGGCCTCCCTGGCTCAAATCTGTAAGGCCGCAACATGGTCTTCGGTACACACGTTTACTAGGTTCTACCAGGTGGACGTTAGAAGTCAGGAGGATGTCGCCTTTGGGCGCAGTGTGTTGCAGGCCGCAAAAGATCCTCATGTCTGATAGCGCTCAGCTTATATATGGTGTATCCCCCCCCCTCATTTGGCATTGCTTTAGGACATCCCATTAGTAATGACTATGTCGCTCTGTGTCCCGTGATGTACGAGAAAGAAAATAGGATTTTTATAACAGCTTACCTGTAAAATCCTTTTCTTGGAGTACATCACGGGACACAGAGCTCCCGCCCCTCTTTGGGGACACTTATTGCTTTGCTACAAAACTGAGGTGCTCCCGGATGGGAGGGGCTTATATAGGGGAGGGTACTTCCGGTTTTGGAAGTTGCCAGTGCCAGCACCTGACGGTAACTATATAACCCATTAGTAATGACTATGTCGCTCTGTGTCCCGTGATGTACTCCAAGAAAAGGATTTTACAGGTAAGCTGTTATAAAAATCCTATTTTTCTCCGTCTTCTATGTGCAATTGATGTTGTCGTATACGGTGCAAGTGCTCCCTGGAGGCCCGCTCCAGGGATGTGATGCGGGCTGCATGGTCAGATTCAATGTCAGTTTGGGCAGACACTGCGGTCTTATTAGTTGAGACCTGCTGTTGGAGGGCCTGGAGGTCTTTGTGGAGTGAGGTCTCCATTTTGATCGCCCAGGACTCAAACTCTGCTTGGAAGGCCACCAGAAGGGTCGAGGCCTCAGATCTAGGCGATCCTCCTGAAGCTTAAGGGGGCCATATCCCCAGGGCCTGTGTCCGGAAGCGGGGCAGCAGGGGTCTGTGGGTATAGAATTGGGTATATGGGATTGTACGATATATATAATTTTTTTTTTTTTTTTTTTTTTTATGGTTGAACTGGATGGACTTGTCTTTTTTTTTTAACCTGACTAACTATGTAACTATGTCCCAGACCTGGACGCCACAGCTGGTAGGTCCGAGTGCAGGATCGGGGGTCATCCAATTCCTCGCTGCTGTCTGTCGCCGGCTGAGCGGGGGAGGAGGCTTGCCCTTCCCTAGGTTACAAGCGGGCGCCATCTTGTCTTTGGGAGTGCAGGGATCGGACTGAGATGTGCGGAGCAGGTATCGCTGGATTGTGCCATGTTTCAGATCCATGGACTCAGTAGATCGAGAACTGTGTGCGGACATGCTTTTCAAAGATGTGCAATGACTGAAGGATAGCCTGTCAGCTACGGGTGGTCACGGAGCTCAGCAGCTCATTGCTTTAGCCATACATGGTCGGTCACGCTCCTCTGCAAAGTTGTATGGATGGGGGTCACAGGTGGGCGCTGACCCTACTGGGCTACTCTTGTGGATGTGCAGGGAGTGATCCAGGCTCAGAGGGGTAAGGAGACCAGGACGTATGTAGATACTGCAGCTTGGGTGGAGCAAGATGGCCACCACTCATGGTCGGGGCCTTGCCTACAGTCCATGTACTGATGGGAGTAGATGCTTGCCAATATCTCCGTCGAGGGCCACAATCTGCCAGGCCAAGGTCCCTTCAGGGGTGGGTGAGGCTGAGATTAGGCCCACAGGAGACAGGGGTGCCAGGGTGTAGCAAGATGGCCGCCACATTCAGTCTCTGGGGCCAGGGCCGTGGCTGAGCCTTGAGCACAAATGGGGTGAATGTTCACTTAATATCCCCGTCTGGGGTCTCAATTGGCCAGGGTGCTCCTGGGGATGGATGGGGTTCGGATTGGGCCCAGGAGAGACGGAGAGGCCGCTGGGTGTAGCAAGATGGCCTCCTTCACTTACCAGGTCCCACTGGCAGGCCTCCTAGAGCGGCACGGGGGGATCGCGGGCCCCGAATAGCAGGCTGAATGTCCCTAGTTGTAGTGCAGGGGGAGATCCGGTCTCAGGGCAGGTGTAGCAGCCGGAGGCAGCGGTGGCACGGACACTGGGGGGAGCAAGATGGCCGTCGTTCCCTGTGAGTAGGCCGGAGCTCCGTGATCTCGATCCCAGACGGTGCCCTGCTTGTCTGGGGGACTCCCTGGGGCTCTGGTGGGGTCAGCGCCGGTCTGCGGGTGTGTACAGCTCCTGGTGCATTCTATGCCTGGAGGAGCTCACCCCAGGCACGTCTACTCAGGTCTCCGTTCGGCCACGCCCCCTGAGTTCACCTGTTTCAGATAATCTGTAAGGTGAACTTACACTGGACCCCCTCCCCACCCCTCCCGCTCCCATTGTACTGGAGTCCTGCGATTTCCCCGCTGTCAGGCACTGGGACGCCGATTCACCGGTCCGGGGATTTGAAATCTTCCTGGCTTTCTCTCCTCTCCTTTTAGCGCTGACAGGACGAGCTAGACGTTGTTGGTCTGCTGTAAACCGACTTCCTGTTAGAGGGTGGCTACATTTATTCTCTCTTGCTCACCTCTCTTGTGCGCTCCAGAGATGGACTGTGGACTATGGGGTATGTAGTATGCATAGGGCAGTACACGATTGCAACTAACACGCACTGTTCTATCCAGAAACTCATAACTGAGGGGAGAAAAAAAAAAGGTACTGTAGCTCACAGGATTTTGCAAGGATGCAGAAAAACACAATAAGAAATGATTTAATAAAATATAAGATTATAGGACCATTAGGTCAGTGGTGTATTTAGGTTTTGTGCTGCCCTAGGCCTGACCAAACTTGTGCACGTCCTAATTTACATATGACCCACCCCTTCCTGGCAGGGCCACACCCCTTCCCCTTTAAGACCCACCCTTCCTCTCTGTACATTAAAAGTGGGTACCAAGTGCCTACTTGTATATTTTGATGCAAAGCAGGAACACGGATCTCTGCCTTCACATAGTGCAAGCACATTCCACACAGTGAGTAAACACACATTTAACCCTTTGATTTCCCCTGATGTTAACGACTTCCCTACACAGTGGTCTAGTGACTGGTTAGCACTTTTGCCTAGCAGCAAAAGGGTAGCTGGTTCCAATCCCAACCACAACACTATCTGCCTGGACTTTGCATGTTCTCCCTGTGCCTTCTTGGGTTTTCTCCGGGTACTCCGGTTTCCTTCCACACTACATAGACACGCTGGTAAGCAAATTGGATCCTGTCTAAATTGGCACTAGTATGTGTATGTATGAATGTGAGTTAGGGACCTTAGATTGTAAGCACCTTGAGGGCAGTATATTAATTTAATGCAAGCACTTTATATTTGATTGGAGTAATAGTGACTTGTTAAATCGTGATTTGTACCTGCTGTCCTGGCCTGGGGGGTTCTCCTCCTCTCTCATATATTGACACAGACAGACCCCGCCCCGGGGAGAAGATGCAATGTAAGGATGTCACGCAGAGGAGGAATTTAGAGCAGCCGGTCTGACCAGTCACCGGCCGCTCTATGGGGACGCAACCCTCCCCCCTGGCCAAGTACACCCAATACTGCCCATAAAAACAAGTGCCGCACTACAGCAAGCTGATGGCAGCCGGGAACTATATGTGTGCAGGAGACAGCCGTTGTACGGGAGCCGGAACTCCAGAGGATGGCTCCCCCCCAGCGCAAAGTGCTGCCCTAGCCCTGGGTCTTGTCAGCCTAGGCCAAGACACAGCACTGCATTAGGTAGTCGAATTGTATGGAATATTTTTTTAGAAAAGGATATCCTTCAGTGTCTCTAACTACCAAAACACAATAAAAAACCCAGCAGTGTTTGAAGCCGTTTAGCCCAAAGCAACCAAATCCCACCATGTCTTAAAGATAAAGCCTTGTAGTGGTGTTCACTGTTAAAATCTCTATCAGCGACATAGCGCAATAAAGCCACTAATGCTTTTTATGAACAAACAGTATTCAGAGGAAACTTTAGAAACCCCAAATTCAAATTACTGAAAGTAAAAGGAATAGCGACTGGAGGTTTGTCATTGTTGTAGACATGTGGCCACCAGTGTGAAAAGTTTACTGGTTTAAAAAAAAAACTGAAATGCTGGTCAAAATGGAGGCAAAGTAGGCTGGAGTAAACCTTTTCCTCTGGTCACTACTTTTCCTAATGGTGCAAGAAGTGAAGAAAGGGCTTGTGTAGGTAAAAGTGTTGGGAGAAGGGATAAGTGACAGATAGTGAGGAGTCAGGGATGCGGTCATCAGTTCAGGTTTGTGGTCTCTGTAGCTTTGCCTGGTCCTTGCCTTTAATAAAAGCTTTGGTGGCATATATGGTCAGCTAGAAGTACAATGACAGAAGGAAAATAATGTGCAGTATAACACACTGGCTTGGGTTGATGGCAGAGCCGATGGGGGCTTGCTGGGCTTGGGGTCAGCAGCTTGTTGCGTTGTATCACCAACAGCTCTGCTGGCTTTATTGACTCCATTTAGGTTTTAGTGGCTGCAGAGAGCTAGACCCTACAAATATTTAATGATAAGTGCAGCATGCTGAAATATTCATCGCTGGTTCCAGTCAGACAATTTTATGGAGATCGCAGGGAGCTGGAACTTCTACCCGTACACAACGTCCATCCTCTGAGATTGGGTGTGACCACGGCTTTTCGCACGGGCGCTCTCAGGCATGTTGTAGATTCTGCATAATAGAATTAGGCTGATTGGTGTTAGATTAGGAATATGAGGAGATAATAGCAGCTTAATGCTCTTGGCTGGAGATCAGACTGACAGCTGCGGCGGATCGCTTTCTCTATGCTCAGAGGCTCTGCTGCCTCACACGATGCCTTTCATCACCGAAAAGTACAACTCTGCTCTATTGGAAGAGCAGAATCTTAAAGAAAGATTTGCCGAAAGCACTAAATGCAAACAAGTTTTACTGCCTTTCTTAGCAGTAGGAGCAGCAACTAAAACACATACACCCGCCCTGATGCCCTCACCAACTATGTGTCCGTGTCTACCTGTTCTGCTGTCTTGATTTGCAGAAGAGCTTGCACACAGCAAAACAGAGGAAGCCGCTTTCACATCAGATTTATATTTCCTGGGGCAGTCCTGTTCAGCTATGACATACAGAGAAGGAGGTGAAGCAATAATCTTTCCCCAGAGAAAGGCAGATAGTTTAATAAAAAAAACTTGAAGAAATTTGAATTTTAGCTCCATTCCTAGCTCTACACATCAGCATGTTCTAAATCTCAGGATTACCCCAATGCAGTGGCGTAGCGTGGGTTGTCAGCGCCCGGGGCAAGGCAAGTAATTTGCGTATTCCGAGTCCTTTCCCTTCCTACAATAGCACTGACCTACCTGATTCCTATACTGACCACTACACAAACTACACAAAACACTACCACAGACTAATACACACCACACTACACTTACACAATAAAAGGTGTAGTTGTGGCGCTGTTCTGGCGTGTGAACCAACCTATTTTAGTGATATTACTGTGTGATCTTGAAATTGAACCTCAAAAATTTAATAAAAAGAAAAACCAAGTGTTGGCTCAGCCAGGTGTTTGCTACAGCCCGAATTGTGGGGAGTGCTTATTTAGGGGTTTTGGATGAATCCTGGTTTGGAATGTGTCCATAAAAGGTTGTATAGTGAAGAGATTGGTGAATATCCAAACTTCAGGTGGTGTCTCGGCCGGGTGTTTACTAAATCAAAAAATGGCAGATGCGAGATCCCCACATCTCACATTATACCAGCAATCTAGCACTAATACACTACATTGGCCATTTTTTGGTTTAGTAAAAACCCGGCCGAGACACCACCTGAAGTTTGGATATTCACCAATCTCTTCACTATACAACCTTTTATGGACACATTCCAATCCAGGATTCATCCTAAACCGCTAAATAAGCACTCCCCACAATGCGGGCTGTAGCAAACACCCGGCTGAGCCAACACTTGGTTTTTCTTTTGTTTAATTTTTGAGATTCAATTTCAAGATCACACAGTAATATCACTAAAATAGGTTGGTTCACACGCCAGAACAGCGCCACAACTACACCTTTTTATCCTTTCACATTTCTTGCTTCACCTACACAGGTGGTAGTAATTAGTAGAGGCAGCAGTTCTGCCTACTGTGCAGCGTTTGAATTCCCTTGCGTGGAGTCACCCCCTCTCTTTTCTACACTTACACAATACTCTACTCACAGACCAATACACACAACACACTACACCACACTGACCACTGCACTAACCTACCTCATTCCTATACTAACCACTACACAATACACTACACAATACTCTACCCACAGACCGCTACACAATACACACTGACCGCTACACTACACAAACTACACAATACACACAGACCGCTACACTAACCTACCTGACTCTTATACTGACCACTACACAATACACACTGACCGCTACACAATACTCTACCCACTGACTGCTACACACCACACTAACCTACCTAATTCCTATACTAATCACTACACAAACTACACAATACACTACCCACTGACCAATACACAATACACACTGACCGCTACACTAATCTACCTGACTCCTATACTGACCACTACACTACACAATACACACTGACCGCTACACTACACAAACTACACAATACACACTGACCGCTACACTAATCTACCTGACTCCTATACTGACCACTACACTACACAAACTGCACAATACACACAGACCGCTACACTAATCTACCTGACTCCTATACTGACCAATACACACCACACTATCCACTATACAATACACACTATCCACTACACAATACACACTGACCGCTACACAATACTCTACCCACTGACCGCTACACAATACACACTGACCGCTACACTACACAAACTACACAATACACACAGACCGCTACACTAACCTACCTGACTCCTATACTGACCACTACACAATACACACTGACCGCTACACAATACTCTACCCACTGACTGCTACACACCACACTAACCTACCTGATTCCTATACTAATCACTACACAAACTACACAATACACTACCCACTGACCGCTACACAATACACACTGACTGCTACACTAATCTACCTGACTCCTATACTGACCACTACACTACACAATACACACTGACCGCTACACTACACAAACTACACAATACACACTGACCGCTACACTAATCTACCTGACTCCTATACTGACCACTACACTACACAAACTACACAATACACACTGACCGCTACACTAATCTACCTGACTCCTATACTGACCAATACACACTACACTATCCACTATACAATACACACTATCCAATACACAATACACACTGACCGCTACACAATACTCTGACCACTACGCTACACACACCACACTAACCTACCTGATTCCTATACTAATCACTACACAATACACTACCCATAGACCGCTACACTAATCTACCTGACTCCTATACTGACCACTACACTGCACAAACTACACAATATACAATACGCAGCCTGTAATTTATTAATCCTGCAGCAGTAGGGGGGGGGGCTTTTGGCATCAACTGTACTTAGGCTCGCAGGCATGATGCTGCGTGTGTGTGCTGGCAATGGGGGCATGGTGGCGTGACTCTCCCTAACTGCAGTGCTGCTGACCGGCGGCTGCTCCCATGATCTGAGATGGCTGCCTCCATCATGGAGGCAGCCCCATCTCAGATCATGGGAGCAGCCGCCCGCCGGATCCATCACCGGCTCACTCGCGTGACTCACCTCCGGTTTTTGTTGTCCATGAGATCGATCAGCTTGGGATGGATTCACACTCAGTCCCAGATGAAGTAGTCGGACTCGCACTGCACTTCCTTTTCTTTCAAATCGGCGTGGTCTGGACTCAGGCGGAAGGGTGGGCGGGACTCCAGGAGAAGATTGCGGCAGCTTAAGGAAGCACGGGCGGGACTCCAGGAGCAGCCTTCGCTAATGCGCCGCCCGCGTTCAAGAACTGGCCAGCCCGCCGCAGCACTGTGGTCATGTGCTGCCAGCACATGACCACATTCACCCAATCACAGGGCGCAAAATGGCGGCCGGGGTCCGGCGGTGACACATTGATGGAATTTCACAAAATTTAGAAAAGTGACACAAACTGGTGCGGGATTTTGCGCGCCCCCCAATGTTGCGCCCGGGGCCACGGCCCCCCCACGCTACGCCACTGCCCCAATGCAATTGTCGCCCTTCCAACTCATATAAGCGAACACAGGCATGACATGTGAAGGGGCGTGCACAGACACAAAGAACATGAGGGTGTTGGGTTACGGTTCCCACCTCATCCATTTAAAACCAAACACATATTCATTACATAGGTTCTGTGGCTGATTAAGGTGGTAATTAAACTCACTTGGTGCCTTATCTGCAATAAATTACCCTCAGAACCTGTGTAATTTATATGTGTTCGGGTTTAGGGATGAGATAGTAACTCTATGTCTGGTACTGGGTTTAAATAAACTATACAAAAACAGGTTTATACATTAGCTGCATTCTGAAAAAATGTGTTTGTAAAAGGGATAATAGTATTTAAAGTGGTTGTATACCCATAATTTATACAAGCACCTACAGGTAAGCCTACATTAAGGCTTACCTGTAGGTGCTTGCAATATCTCCGAGACCTACACAGTCTCAGAGATATTTGCAAAAAAGACTGTACCTCTATCTACGGCGCATGCGCGCCGTAGATAACGGCGCAGGCGCACTGAGCGCGGCAGCTCTTGAATGGGAGCCTGCCGGACACTGCCGGAAATTCGCGCATGCGCGGGGATCGTGCTGTTCCCCGCGCATGTGCGAGAGTGACGTCATCGCCGCTCCGGCCAATCACAGCGCCGGAGCGGCGATACCCGGAAGTCACTCCGGGTATCATGGATTCGACGGAGGACGTGTCCGAGGACCGCTGCGGGGGCTTCGATCTAAGGTAAGTGATTGATAATGAGCTAGTATGCTAGTCATACTAGCTCATTATACCTTTGCCTTGCAGGTTGACAAAAAAAAAAGTTTTGCGGTATACAACCGCTTTAATGATTTTGGCAGCATCTCATTTTAATCACACTGGCTTAGTGGTTACCATTGCTGCCTTGCAGCACAAGGGTCCTTGGTTTGAATTCCAAACAGGACACTATCTGCATGGAGTTTGCATGGGTTTCCCTTCGCTTGCATGGGTTTCCTCAGGGTACTCTGGTTTCCTACCAGACTCCACAGACAGGCTGGTAGCTTAAGTGGTGCCTGCCTAAACTGGTCCCAGACCCAGTATGTGTGTGTATGCATTTGCAATAGGGAATTTAGATTGTAAGCTATTGAAGACAGGGACTGATATAAATGTATGGTTTGTAAAGTGCAACATGAATTTTAAAGTGCTATATAAACACCAGTGATAAAAACAAAACAAAAAAACAATCTCCCGATTGTTGGATTAAGTTGTTTAGGGCTCCATGCACACTTGGGCGAAAAAGGAATGACAAGCAAATTTACGGGTGATTCCAAATCATGGTAAAATTGGTACTGGCTGAGGGCTAAAATTTGGTCCATGAGCTTTTTCTGCAAAGATCAACAAATCCATAGGGCGTCAAGCTAAACACGTGTCAAGCCTCGTACACATGGCCGGGAATCCCGTCAGGAAAAAAACGTTGGTTTTCCTGATGGGATTCCTGGGAAGCTATCCTTGCTCGCCGAGTGTACACACGGCCATTCAAAAGAACCGCCGTTCTTTTGAATGGCAAGAACGCGGTGACGTCATTGACTACGACGAGCATGCGCTCGTCACATTCGATGCTGTCGCCGCTATCTTGCTTCACCCTACACTACCCTTGTAAGCTACCACGCATGTGTCGAAGTCTCATCGAGCATGCGCGGGCATACACACTCACGGTTTTCTCGGCAGGAAACACTCTGCCGAGAATCCCAACGAGAAAATAGAGAGCAGGTTCAATATTTTTCTCGTCGGGATTCCCGGCAGTTTTCTCGCCGAGAAACCATACACATGGTTGTTTTTTTCAGGAAAAAGCTCTCCCAGCAGCTTTTCAAATCAAATCACCCTTCAAATCACTGGCGGGAACTAGGGTGACCACATTTCCAAACTACCATTCAGGGACACCCTTCCTTCCCAAAAATCAACTTGTGCTGTAACGAATCACAGCACAGTGATTGGACACGAGGCGGGATTCATGATTTCTCCAATCACAAGCAGGGGGAGGGGATTGTGCTCCTCCAGGCATTCCTGACCAGGACAAGTACTGTCAGTGAGTAAAGCGGTGATGTGGCGCCCTTTTTTAGGGGCATCAGATTGGCCTGGGGGGGCGGCTGTTTCAGTTTCATTCCGGGACACTGTATTGTTCTGGAATGAATGTGCCCGGGACAGACCTGCAAAATGCAGGACTGTCCCGGGCAATCCGGGACACGTGGTCACCCTAGCGGGAACCCGTATTCACATAAGAGATCAGTCACTCCACGAGAAATAACCTGTCACAGGGCACTGGCTGGAATCTGGAAACAAGGTCACTGAGGAACTGATCATACCCGGCATCAGGTCAGCATGTTACAATTTTAAAGGACAATTCCAGCCACACATCGCTTACACAGGACCCTTTTTACATGCCATAAAAATTTGTTACATACCATCTAAATGTGTCATTTAAATGTTACAAAGAATATAACAGGATATGTAAAAAGGAAATCAAGGATGCAAAAATTCAAAACGAACGACAGATTGCAAAAGATAGTAGGACAAACCCCAAAAAATTCTTCAAATATATTAATAGTAAAAAGGTCAAGTCTGAGCATGTAGGCCCTTTACAAAATAATCTAGAGTGGGTGACTGGGGACAAAGAGAAGGCTAATTTATTAAATACTTTCTTCAGTTCTGTGTATACAAAGGAGCATGGGGGAGCTCATGTCCAAAATGGGGGTGGTAGTGACACAGCCCCAAATCCACAATGGCTCAAAAGTGATATGGTCCAGAAATATTTAGATGGAATAAAGGTGGATAAAGCACCTGGACCAGATGGCATACACCCACGGATCCTAAAAGAATTGAGCTCTGTAATTTCAAAGCCATTGTATTTAATTTTTAGGGACTCATTAATGACAGGAATAGTACCACTGGATTGGCGCAGGGCCAATGTGGTGCCTATATTTAAAAAGGGAATTAAGTGTTTACCAAGTAACTATAGACCTGTTAGTTTAACTTCTATAGTTGGGAAAATACTGGAGAGATTAATAAAAGACCACATAGATGAGTTCTTGCTGGAAAAAAACTATTTAAGCAACAGACAGCATGGATTCATGAAAGACAGAAGTTGTCAAACAAACCTGATTTCTTTTTATGAAGAGGTAAGTAAGACCTTGGACAGAGGGGTGGCAGTGGACGTGGTATACTTGGATTTTGCAAAAGCGTTCGATACAGTTCCCCACACACGGCTCATGTGTAAGGTAAAGTCTACAGGATTGGAAATATCAGTTTGTAAATGGATAGAAAACTGGCTAAAAGACAGAATTCAGAGAGTAGTGGTTAATGATTCTTACTCTGAATGGTCCAAGGTTATCAGTGGTGTACCCCAAGGTTCAGTGCTGGGACCCTTACTTTTTAATATGTTTATAAATGATATTGGGTCTGAGATCAAAAGTAACATTTCTGTCTTTGCAGATGACACCAAGCTATGCAGTGGAATAACGTCCTTTCAGGATGTCGCCAATTTACAAGCCGACCTCAATGCTCTGTCTAATTGGGCGACTATGTGGCAGATGAGGTTTAATGTTGATAAATGTAAAGTTATGCACTTGGGGGCTAATAATATGAATGCATCATACATACTAGGGGGAGTACAACTGGGGGGATCCGTAGTGGAGAAGGATCTGGGGGTTTTGGTAGATCATAAGCTCAATAATGGCATGCAATGCCAAGCTGCGGTTTCCAAAGCGAGCAAAGTCCTTTCTTGTATTAAGAGAGGTATGGTCTCCAGAGAGAGAGATATCATTTTGCCCCTGTTCAAATCATTAGTAAGACCTCATCTGGAATATGCAGTTCAGTTTTGGGCCCCAGTTCTCAAAAAGGATATTGGGGAACTGGAGAAAGTGCAGAGAAGGGCAACCAAACTGATAAGAGGCATGGAGGAGCTCAGCTATGAGGAGAGATTAGAGGAACTGAATTTATTCTCTCTTGAGAAGAGGAGATTAAGGGGGGATATGATCAACATGTACAAATATATAAGGGGTCCATATAGTGAACTTGGTGTTCAGTTATTCACTTTACGGTCAACACAAAGGACAAGGGGGCACTCTTTGCGTCTAGAGGAAAAGAGATTTCACCTCCAAATACGGAAAGGTTTTTTCACAGTAAGAGCTGTGAAAATGTGGAATAGACTCCCTGCAGAGGTGGTTCTGGCCAGCTCAGTAGATTGCTTTAAGAAGGGCCTGGATTCTTTCTTAAATGTACATAATATAACTGGGTACTGACATTTATAGGTAAAGTTGATCCAGGGAATATCCGATTGCCTCTCGGGGGATCAGGAAGGAATTTTTTCCCCTGCTGTAGCAAATTGGATAATGCTCTTCTGGGTTTTTTTGCCTTCCTCTGGATCAACTGTGGGTATAGAATTGGGTATATGGGAGTGTACGATATATGTTTATTTTTATTTTTTTATTTTTATTTTTTACGGTTGAACTGGATGGACTTGTGTCTTTTTTCAACCTGACTAACTATGTAACTATGTAACTATCTATTTTTCTCAAATTCCCCAACCCAGCAGTGCTATTAACATCAAAGCACAAAAAGGATTCCAACTAGTCAAAGTCTGCAAACTCTGTGCCACTGTCCCACCTCTTCATTGGTCTTCTCTAACATCATCCACTCTGAGCACTCTTCATCCTATAACCCAGCGTTTCTCAATTCCAGTCCTCAAGGCGCCTCAACAGGTCATGTTTTCAGGCTTTCCATTATTTTGCACATGTGATTTGATCAGTTTTACTGCCTTATGCCTTGTACACACGATCGGATTTTCCGTCGGGATAAACTCGGACGTTTTTTTTAGACGGAATTTCGTTCAAACTGTCTTGCATACGCACTGTCACACCACATTCCGACCGTCAAGAACGCGGTGACGTACAACACTGCGAGTCGATAAAAATGAAGTTCAAAGCTTCCGAGCATGTGTCGACTTGATTCTGAGCATGCGTGGTTTTTTCTCCTTCGGAGTTCCACACAGAAGAACGGAATTTCCAATATAAATTTTTGCCATCGGAAAAAAAGAGAACATGTTCTCTTTCTAAATTCCGACGGAAAAAAGTCTGATGGGGCAAACACACGGTCGGAATATCAGATGAAAAAATTCCGTCTGACTTTTTCCAGCGGAAATTCCGATCGTGTGTACAAGGCATTAGTAATTACCACAGCCATTTCATCTGATGGAAATCCTGAAAACATGACCTGTTGGTACAGCCTTGAGGACTGGAATTGAGAAACACTGCTGTAACCCCATTCAAGTGCCTCCACCTCCCACCCCCAGCTTACACAAAAGATACTCCCACTGCAAGCATGCTATGAGCTTTCAGCTGGTGCATGTGCCTGGGTGTGTGTAGCCAATTGCATTAGGGTATGCACCCTAAAGCTCACAAACACGTACGTGTGTGTGTGTCTACATATATATGGCCATGGCACATGGATCTCCCTGCCAGCACAGTAAAAGAGGTGCATAAGCACTTCTCTTATGGCAGAGCCAGTAAGAGGGAGATCTTTCCTATCTTCCCACTGGCACACAAAGCAATAATGCTAATGTATATGGGTTGATTAGGGTGTGCCCTGGCACACCCTGTGCGCACACTTTTGTGCATGTGTAAACTCCAGACTAAAACATGATTTCATGCATTTTAAACTATATATATATATATTAGAAGCATCTTCATGATTAGGCAAACATTCACAATTCATGGACTACATTCTGGTTCAGGGGTGCCATTACACCACTACTAGTTACATCACATTACATGGGAAACGGCTACTTGCATTGGAGCTTTGAGACTGCTTTTTATTGAAAAAGGGTTACGTTTCAAACCAGACACCCATGGAAGCAGTCATTTTTTAGGTTTCTGGTCACAGTGCAGTGACTCTAAACTTATTCAACTTCACTGGTCAGTGATTCAGAAATTGGCGCAGTTAGCATAGCTCCCAATTGTCTCTGATTTTGAGGGCTGGCCCTGATTTGGAACAAAGTCTCTCTGTCCCTCTTTCCTCCTCATTTGTCCCTCATTTTGGTCTGATGCACAATTTATCTATCAAAAAGCTGTTTTACATTGTTAAACCTTTCATCCAATTTCTAAACTGCTGCATTTGTAAATTTCATGAGCCAGTATAAAGGAATAGTATTGGTAAAAAAATAAAAAGCACTTGTATGTTTAACTACATTTTTTTTTTTTTTTTTTTGTATAATTCTCATTGAAGGGGACATGGCAGGGGGTGTCTAATGCCTACATAGTTTTACTAATAGGTGTCCCTTGTTTCCATCTCATAAAGTTGGGAGGTATGCAGCCGAGGATAACCAGGTGACTTCTAGAGGAGGTCAGCAAAGGCAGCCTTTACTCATTATAGACTCATTATAGGTTTATTTTAAACAAAAATAAATGCGAGTCTGGTTTTGTGTCTGATGAGATATTCAGGTTCAGATGCGAGCAAGATGCAGATATGATGGCAACAAGAGAGGAGCAGCAAAACATCAGCTAGTACTGAGTTGTCAGTGCCTCATCACAAATATCACATTGGCTTTACTGTGCTGCCCTCTGCAGGATAAATATGGATGACAGGACTCCATTCATGGCAGGCGCGGCTCACTGCGCTGTGCATGTAAAGGAGGGCTCTAGACTTAATTCAATGTGTATTTATAGAACATTGTAGATAATAGCAGGAAAGTAATACAATATCAGCAATGTCTTTCATTGACTTAGGGATTATGATTTTTTTATGCAAACTTAACAAAATCAGTTCTCTCTATCGGGTGTGGCTTCATTTTATAAACGACTGTATACAAGTTAGTGTGTAATGTTCCTCAACCTGGTGCCAATGAATAGCTGTGGAAAAGGATGCTGAGCGCCCAGAGATTCACAGAAAGCCAGCTACAATGCAGAAAATGAAATATCTATCATTGATTATAGCATGCAGTTTTCTATCACATATAAATATAAACAAAAAAATGTGCTGGTGTGATTCCCAAAATAGCAGGATCTAAGGAGGTACATGTGTTCTAAACTTTTAACATCAGTGACTTTTCTGGCAGTCTTCAAAAATTATATTTTGGGTTGGCAGCCCTGCAAGCTGCATTTACATGATCAGACTAAATATACAGTCAATGTATGGATGCAAAGGATGTGCACAAAGCAAGGTCCATAAAGACATGGATGAGTGAGTTTTGGGTGGAGGAATTTGATTGGCCTCAACTCGATAGAACATCTTTGGGATGAATTAGAGTGGAAACTGTGAGCCAGGCCTTCTCATCCAACATCAGCACCTGACCTCACAAATGCGCTTCTGGAAGAAGGTCAAACATTCCCATAGACACACTCCTAAACCTTGTGGACAGCCTTCCCAGAAGAGTTGAAGCTGTTATTGCTGCAAAGGGTGGGCCAACTCAATATTGAAGCCTACAGACTAAGGCTGGGATGCCATTAAAAGTCATGTGTGTGTAAAGGCAGGCGTCCCAATAATTTTGACAATATGGTGTATTTGTGTATGTATGTGGACAGACACAAAGCTTTCTGCTTTGCTTGGAATGAAGGGAAAACTGTGGCATACCCAGACAATGAGAAGCCGCATATTACCGATTTTATGTAATATAAACCAAAATCTGATGATTTCGATTGTAAGCTAGGGGTGCTCAACCTGAGCCCTCGGATGTGGCCGTCAACCTCAAACCAGGAAAGCAATTGCCCAGGGTTGACAACCCGTTGATTGCGATCGAAGCTTACCGACCAGCCAGCACAGAGCATCAGAGTGTATCAAGCTTCCTCTGTAGTGCCAGCTCCTGTCCCAGGCGGAGTGATACCAAGCGCACTTCACCTGGGTCATTTGTAACAGCCTGAAGAGTAATGCCAGCAGAATCTGGAAGAGGAAAAAAAGTTCAGTGTATTAATCACATACACTGCACTTTTGTTATGGGTAAATTAGCATGTATAAAAGGATTAACAACTATTAGGCTGTTTTCACACTGATCCGTGGGTGCAGTCCAGTGCACCTGTGGCTTTCTTGCGGGTTAACTGTACTTTGCCATAGACTTCGATTATATCTTGCGGGTTCGGTGCACTTTCAGAAAGTGCACCAAACCCAGGTAAACTGCAGCGCATCAGTGTGAAAGTAGCCTTCTAGGGGGCTCAAGACAGTAACGGCTCATTTACATTTGTGGTTCGGGGGGTGGTAAAAACACATAGTTGGGGTGTATTTTTACCACACTCCCCAACCACTGGTGTAGTGTCAGGGGTGGCAATAGCAATCCCAAACCATGCTCCAGGGGGCCATGTGGCCTTCCTGTTACATTCTGATTTACACTTGGACAGCAGGGGCAGTGAGGGTGACATATACAGGAACTAATCCTCTCCATTTCCTTCCTGCAACTGCTGAAAGCCGGCTTCTCCTCCTCACCCTCACACTGGCATTCAGTGGTTGTAGGAGGAAAATGTTCATTATGCTGTTCAAAATTTAAAAAATGAAATTCTGAACCATTTTACGTCATTGTGGCCCGCGACCGGTTACCAAATCACTTAAAGGGGTTGTAAAGGTACAATTTTTTTTTTTTTCCTAAATAGCTTCCTTTACCTTAGTGCAGTCCTCCTTCACTTACCTCATCCTTCGATTTTGCTTTTAAATGTCCTTATTTCTCCTGAGAAATCCTCAGTTCCTGTTCTTCTGTCTGTAACTCCACACAGTAATGGGAGGCTTTCTTCCTGGTGTGGAGTGTCGTGCTCGCCCCCTCCCTTGGACTACAGGAGAGTCAGGATGCCCACTAACACACAGCTCCTTTCTCTATCTGCAACGTAGAGAGCATCCCGACTCTCCTGTTTTTCTTCCATGTACAAGTCAATGTAAATACAACAGCAACTCAGTGATCAACTAAAAGTAAAATCTCTGAAAAACATATATTTGTGCTTTGGAGTATAATGCCCATGGACACAAGCCAGGCATTTACACTGTGCTTTTCTATCATTTGGCCATGTAATTCTGTCATTTTACCATTTATCTATTATTTCATTTGTTTTACTGGGAAAGGAAATACAAAAAAGTAGTTAGCTACAATTATGAAAGAGCAGCAATGTGGTGACCTGGGCAGTCTCTCTCCTTATTTAATCAAGCTGCAGCAGTAATCCAGATTCCAGACCATGATGTGACAGCCAAAACGAATCTGTTGCATGGAAATCATTGACGGACAAATCAGCCGTATAAAAATTAAGCTAAATAAATCACACTGTCCACGTTGTCACAATCTGATTTTGCAATTTCTTTTCTTTTACCAACAAGTAAACATAAAATTAAAAAAGGAAGGCCACACTGATTACAATCTGATTTTAAAATGTATTCCCCCCCCCCCCCCAAAATGTAAACAAGTATATAGCGCAAAGACCTATGTGCTTGGATTTAAATCAAATGGTTCATTAAGAGCAGTGTTTCTCAACCTATTTTTAGTCAAGGCACCCTTTAAAAATACTGTATGCACAAGACACCCCATTCTAAAATGTAAAAAAATGAAACTAACAGTTTTACATAACGCAGCAACATCCACACACATAAGAAACCCAACGTATTTATTCTTCCAAAGCAAATACACCTTTTGCACACTGGTGCTGACTAGTATTCCAATGACTCTCTTCTCCCTCAGTTTCTCTTCCTCGCTCAGCTAATGTGACCCCAGTGCTGACAGATAGGGGCAGAGGAGGGGAAAATAAGGATGCTGTGTAGGCGCCCAACATCCTCCTTATCATTGGTTTGTAGGAAGCCGGCGCCTGAAAGGTTGCAATAGTGCACAATGAAAACCTGTGGCTTTGTGTACTAAAGGGCAGGTTTCGTCCATTTGCTAACTTGTATATAGTTGTTGGGCAATTTGCTTGGGTACCCTGGTTGAAAAAGGCTGGTTTGGAGAATCCCTTAAACTATGTAGGTGTTGGGATATCCAAAGGAGATGGTAGAATCAGAGTAAAGCCTCGTACACACGATCAGATATCCTATGGATTCTAATCCGATGGTTTTGTCCATCGGAAATCCGATGAAGCTGACTTCCATCAGTCTTGCCTACACACCATCAGTCAAAAAACCGACCGTTCCAAACGCGGTGACGTAAAACACTCAGATGAGCCGAGAAAAATTAAGTTTAATGCTTCTGAGCATGCGTCGACTTGATTCTGAGCATGCGTGGGTTTTTTATCCGATGGACTTGCCCATAGACAATTGGAATTTGCTATCGGTTTTTGATCCATCGGAAAAATTTAAAACATGTTCTATTTTTTAAAACCGATGGAAAAAAGACCGATGGGTCCCATACACGATCGGTTTGTCCGATGAAAAAAGTCAATCGGACTGTTTTCATCGGTAAAACCGATCGCGTGTACAGGGCTTAAGACTATGCTGGCCACACACTTGTGTAATGCAGTAAAATGCACATTAACATGTGGTACAATGTGCACTGCATATTACCATTCATGAATGAATGAGGTGTCTTAACACAGCCTGCCTCAATGCATGAAAACATGCAGCACAAGTGAAAATGGACCCTTTGACAATGCTTATTCAATTTAGGAAGAATCTTGTATATGAACTAGAGCTGGGCGATTTTCTCCCCCAAAAAAAATCTGCAATTTTTTGCAAACAAAACCTCGAATCACGATTCAAATCAAGTTTTTTTCTTTTTTTTGATGGACACCGCGCCGGGCCTGAGGAGCTGCGTGCAGGAGTTTTTAGGCGAGGCTGCGGATTCAGCCTAGTCCGCAGTATCCGGCCTCTCGGACTAGGCCGAAGCCGCGGCCTCGCCTAAAAACTCCTGCACGCAGCTCCTCAGGACCGACGCAGTGTCAGTGCCGGTCCTGGTGAAAAAAAAAAATCTAAAAAAACGATTTGCTGAAAATTTGAATCGATTTGACCTCTCAACTCGATTCAAGATTCAAATCGATTTTTTCCCCTGCCCTAATATGAACAGCCTTTCTATTAGCTTGTTTTTCCTACCAAAAATATTTTTCGCTCACTATGTGTGATGATAGTGACAGAGAATTTAAAGAGGATGCTTCCAGGCACAGGAAAAGTAGATTTTGTAAAACTGTTTAATAATCTTAAACTGGCCATACATGTAGTGAATTTCAGCCGGCTCCTGATGATGTCCTGGCCAGGCACAAAACAGGAAACACATTGATAAGGCAGAAAAAAAAACCTTTGCTGATTTTGATACAAGAAAGAAAACCATTTTGGGTAAACAAAATAGTAGCGCTGTGTTCAGTGAATAAACAAATCTAAACAAACAAACAATATATATGAATATACACCCTGTGAAGGAAAACTGTGCATATATCAAATATAAAAATTTATAAAATTAAGTGTCCATAACGTTCATCTAATGCTTGAAAAGCAAGTGAAAAAGAATTTTGCAAATAAGTATAAGTCCACAAGTGGTTATAACAGTTCCAAGAGTTTGAACTTCAGTGAAAATAAAATCTTCATGTGATATCTTGAATGAAACCTTCACCACACCATAAGTGCTCAGTGATTCCATACCCTAAGGACTTGCACTCAACAGCAGGATATGCCTTGCACTCTCATGCTTGGCGTCACAGCTTAATTACTCCCATGGGTATCAAACAAATCCAGTGATGTATTTAGCAAGCCAAGTCACTCCTCTGCTGCCAGTTCCACCAATGTCTCTTCTCTACTTTCTCCCGAAAGAAAGAAAACTGCCTCTCCTGAACACGATTTTAGGGCGTTCAGAAAACATCCACTAAACTGCTAAAAACGTCTGTGTGTGCATGGGCACATAGGATAACATAGAGGGGAGTTTAAGGGCAGAGAAAAAAAAAAAAAAACACCTTAAGGCCCCTTTCACACTGGGGCGGGCATGTGCGGTGGCAGTATAGCAGCGCGATTTTTAGCGCTGCTATACCGTCGTATTTACTGTGATATTCGGCCGCTAGAGGTGCGGTTTTAACCCCCGCTAGCGGCCGAAAAAGGGTTAATACCGCCCGCAAACACAGCCCCGGTTTGTGGGAGTTATTATCACGGTGTCCCATTGATTTCAATGGGAAGGAGCGGTAAAGGAGCGGTATACACACCGCTCCAAAGATGCGGCTTGCAGGAGATTTTTTTTTTTCTCCTGCCAGCGCATCGCCTCAGTGTGAAAGCTTTCACATTGAGAATGCTGGGGCAGGAGTATTTCAGGCGTTATTTATGCGCTATTTTTAGCGCTAAAGCGCCTAAAAAAACGCCTCAGTGTGAAAGGGGCCTTATGCCTCGTACACACGTTCCGATTATCGTATGACGTATTGTTCGCATTTTGTTGTATAAAACTAATATTGAATACAACATTGCAAAATGTGCTCTACAAAAATTAAGATTTTTGTCGTACGATTCTGGAAAAACCTTCCGGTGTGCGTAGCTATGTATCTGAAATTATGTCAAATATGTGTGACCCCCCTGTGTCGTTCTGGTTTATTTTCGTGTTTACGATCATGCGCGGTGTTTTTCTATCGATTTTTAGCAGACGCATACTGTACTGATTAAACGATTGTCGTACGATGGGCTGTCGTCTGAGCAAAGTTTTCGTGTTTGTCCCTTCGGATTTTGTCGGACGGACTGTCATGATCGGCTGTCGAAAGCTGCGTACTAACGATCAGATTATCGAACGATCTATCCGAAACCGATTTTTAGCATCCGATAATCGGAACGTGTGTACGGGGCATTACTCCCAAAAACGGGAGTGTAACAGCAACACTGTACATGAGGCCTTCGAGTGATTGTTTAGCAATTCAAGCACTTGCTTTAATATTTAAAAATGTACCTTTTTTATCAATTCATAATTGTTATGTGCATGGTCAGCTAAAGAAAGGCAGTATGCACAAACTAGCTTTCCTCAAACTTTCTTGGAGCATTTAGACTGAAATCTACCACTATTAGGCCCCATGCACACGAGACGCTGTTAAACGCGTGTTCAGAGGCAGTTGGACACTTTTTTCAACTGCTCCTGAACACATTCAATGTTATCCTATGTGTCCATGCACACAGTCTCCTTTTATTGCCGTTTTTAGGCAGTTGTGTTTAACCTCGTTTTTCCAGAAGCAAAAAAATGGGTTCAGACGCAAACGTTTTCCACGTTTCAGACGCAAAACGCGGCTAAACGCGGCAAAATGCAGTACCGGCATTTTGCCGCGTTTTCGTTTAGAAGCGTTTTTAAAGGTGACCTATTTTTTTACATTAGAAATCTCAAAAATGATGGCAAATAATGAAAAACCACTAGAAAAATATAAAAAAAAAACTGTAATTGCTTGCATTGCACTGTAGACAATCCACAACTTGTGGCAGGTGACGTGGCAAGTGGACAATCCACAACTTGTGGCAGGTGACGTGGCAAGTGAACAATCCACAACTTGTGGCAGGTGATGTTGCCAGGTGACGTGACAGGTGGAAATTTACAAATTGTTCAGGTGACGTGGCAAGTGGACAATCCACAACTTGTGGCAGGTGACGTGGCAAGTGAACAATCCACAACTTGTGGCAGGTGATGTTGCCAGGTGACGTGACAGGTGGAAATTTACAAATTGTTCAGGTGACGTGGCCAGGTGACGTGGCAAGTGGACAATCCACAACTTGTGGCCAGGTGACGTGGCAAGTGGACAATTCACAACTTGTGGCAGGTGATGTGGCCAGGTGACGTATCAGGTGACGTGGCAAGTGGACAATCCACAGCTTGTGGCAGATGATGTGGCAAGTGATACGCTAAATACAAGTGCACTGCTGCTCTCTCAGCTGCTGGTCTCCCAAAATGGCTGAAATGGTTAAATAATACTGTTTTTTGAGCTTAGGGAGGGTCTTATGATGTTTCTTAACTAAACGCCTATAGACGCAAACGCGGTAAAATGCCGCTAAAATCGCTGCAAAACGGGCGTTTTTAAACGCCGGTTTTAGCCTTTAAAAATGTGTGTTCAGCAGAGTTTGCACCGGCGTCTCGTGTGCATGGGGCCTAATAAATACTTGTTTTCAGAAGATTTTATTTATTAAAGAGGTGAACAATCTCTGGTGAGCAGCAGAAATAGGAGATATTGGTTAAAAAGACAACCTTTATACTGAAAGCTCATTTGCTGCAAAATGCACTTTTTGGAGAAATCTTACCAATGCAAGTGATCATTGAACACAGTGCAGTCACAATAACAGCACCTGCTGCCGATGTATGCACAAGCTATTGAAAACAGCCAATGACAGGAAATTGTAGTCGAACAACGCAAAATATCCATAACTGTCATTTGTTCACTTATAATAAATTCAAATATGTTAACGACAATGTAGAATTATTAAAATGTTACATCAATGTAGCCTTGCAATGTATCAGAAGCAGAAAAATTATTATTATTTTTTTTTTTACTTTTATGCAAGGAGTGCCCCAGATTCAAAATGTTCTGGTTTAGGCCCATATTTTTAGAAATTCTGTTTAAGCTCAACAAAGGTTGCCCTTAGACAAGTGATTTAAAAAGAAGTATGGGAAAATATAAAACATACATACCTACCTATAATAATGGGGTGTGTATACTGCGCTGTCTGTATAACAATAATGAATTCTTAATCTGTGCTGCAACAAAAAAAATGTGAGACACACACAACAATGCAAATAATAAAAAATATGCTGCGCAAAGATAAAAACGTGATAGTGACAATGAATGCTAAAAATGAACAGAACTTCCAATAATCTCTGTAGGTTTGATCCCGCATCAAAAAGGAAAAAAAGGTTAGGTCCAAAATAATGTCCAAAATATACTTCTCCTCTAAAGAATGACTGGTGTGGATAGCATAGAAAGGCTTATAATACAAATAATATAAAACATGTATAATAAAAACGAATGCCCAATCTTCTAAACATGCATCTGTGACATCAAACTGGAACACCATAGAACAGTGCTGATTTGGAATAGTGAAGAATCCACCACCTCTATTTAAACTTGCTGCTTACCGAAAGTACTGATCCCTGTATGAGATCAGTGCATGCATGCGGCTGTTATCCCTGCCAAGGGCTCTTTAAATCAGCTCTCCTGGTTCCTCTGATGTTTAAATAGGTGAACTCCCGGTGTCCCAACGGACCATGATAACACAGAAAAGACATTCCATAGCGTAACCCAGTATAGGACTTTTTATTCAAATAATATAAAAAATGCACTTACAATGTACATCAGGTATAAAAGCGGGTGGTATGTTACAAAGCCGGCCGGCTCTCACTGCCCGTCGCTTCCAGGACTGTGCGATAGTAAAGTGTGGTCCCCACGGGCCCCTGGATAAGACACCTTTGTCGAAATGACGTAGGGAGGAGCGGCGTGCTGACGTCACCACACTTTACTATCGCACAGTCCTGGAAGCGGCGGGCAGTGAGAGCCAGCCGGCTTTGTAACATACCACCCGCTTATATACATACCTACCTACCTGCTGGAGCATCAGTCAGGTGTAAGCCCCGACAACTGAGCGACCACATGACCTCTGATCACTCAATTCTTGGATCTGCTCTGAGCAGAGAGCGGTGACTGCCAGTCAATGCTCTGTCCCTCCAACGCTCACTGGATCGATGGGTAAGAGCACTGGCTCAGGCGCTTAGCAGCATGTTGAGAGGCTGACCCAGCTGCCTGTAAGGCATTTCGGTGGATCCTGGCACTATTGTCGAGATCCCTCCAGAGTCTCAAGTGGCTCTGATGTCAGCCAACAACAAGCTTTGGCTTTAGTCAACTGTCAGCTGATTCTGGGTCACAGGAGAGCATGGCCAAATGTCACATTGCTCCTTTTAAAATACTATGATTTTCTTAGTAAAAAAAACACAGCATGTCTGCTATCCCACTGAACTGCATTAACTCAGTATGGATATAATGGAACAAATTAGAATGGAAAGGTGAGGCTGTACTGTAGGCAGAAAGGACAGGAAAGGGTTAAGGAGCTATGGGATTTAGGCAGCTATAAAGACCAGCTTATTTACTGTATGAAGGCTGTTCCTTTATTTCTGCCTTCTTAGTGCGATAGGATTATTTTATAGCAAAATGCATACTGAGAATTGTAGTGAAGCAGAATCAGTAGACCGGTCCATTTCTGCTTTCTGCTATTGAATGTTCATGGGAAAAAGATATCCAAGATTTGCTTTGTTAGTTATTGCAGAAAAAAAAGAAATTATTTTTGTCTTCACTAATGGCGTGTTCTATGTTCTGATAAATACAAAGGAAGGGAAACATACAGTCAGATTGAATGACACTTTACTGTGGCTTCATAACTTCCCCATTTTTCCTGATATAGCTATAATTGGCCAGTTGCCCATGTCTCTTAAAATAACTGTAATTGGCCCTAAGAGTATTAAAATAATGCCACAGAAATGGAATTAGCCTGGGATCTAAGTGTGTATAATCTCCCACATCCTGCACCCTTTAATTACAGGCGTGATGTACATCTTTTAATTGGTGCAGTGGAGAAAACTGACCTCTTGAACTAATAATGGAGGTGCAGTTAGAGAAAGCTTCAGCAGATGGCGCCACCGCACCACACTTCGCATTCCTGTTGTGTACTGGCAAGATTGTGTTCATTAATTTAGAAAATAAAGAAGAACTAAACAAGAGCTTATCAATTACATAATATATCATAGTCAATTTTCCAATCATTGGCAGCTCGCTCTGCTTGTGCCAGAGGGGCTCTTACCTGTGTCAGCAGTTTCACAAGGCGGAATCATTTACATACATTATGTTAATGGTGCTCATACCTGCCCTGTGATGGCCTATTCTGCCAGGAAGTGCAGCATCCTCACTGATTCCTCATGTGTTCCCCCAGGGCCACTTACTGGCTGCACTTTACATCGATCACTGTCAGTGATTAACTCCATCATAGCTGAAACCACTAAGTGAGCCATTTTCTGGCTGCTGAATGGCAGATAAAAGCCGATCAACTCTGTTTTCCACGGTTTATCAATCATAGGGAAAAATGTGCTTTCCTCTGTTTTACTTCCCTGAGCAATAGTGATTACATTACAGGCATTCATTTACCATGCATCTTTTTACTGGATTCAAATATGTGTTGAAATATAATCAAATATACAGACAGACAGACAGACAGACAGACAGCGAAAAGAAGAGATAAAAAGGAGATCCAACAAAATAGGATGAGGGAAAAAGAGAAGAGAAGTAAGGAGAGAGAGAGGAGAGAGAAAAACGAGCAGGAAAAGAAAGTAAAAAAAAGGAGAGAAGATAAAAAGGGTGAGAGAAAGTAAAACAATCCAGAGAAAAGAAGAGAAGGGGGTAGAGAAAGGAACAAAAAGCAGGGATGAAGAGGAGAAGCAAGACTAGAATAAAGGTTTGAAGGAAGGAATGAGATAGAAAAATCAAAAAACAAAAAAAAAAGAGAGAGAGAGATATGAGTTAGAAGAGGAAATAGGGGAGTGATGTAGAGGAGAAGGGAGACAGGGGTGAGGGATGGAGAGGAGAAGAGAGGGAGAAAAGACAAAGGAGAGGAGGGATGGTGTGTGTGTGTGTGTGTGTGTGTGTGTGTGTGTGTGTGTGTGTGTGTGTGTGTGTGGGGGGGGGGGGTTAAAAAGGGAGGGAGCGATGTAGATAAATAAGATCCTATGTGAGCAAGATAATCTATAGAGCATGTCACAGCATGCAATATACCATTTCTATATTTACACACTGATCTCCGCACCGGCTGTCTATTTATTTGCCGACTGGGAAAGCTAGTAAACTTAACTCTGCTATTGTAAAAGAAGTGGTAAATATATTTAGCAGCAAGATCGTGTGTTGAGAGAGCAGCGAGCGTAGACTGTAATTTCTTAAGAGGTCACCTCTTTATTCTGCAGTGGCATTGTAAGCAAAGGACATAGAGTGACAGTGGTGGAGGAGGGAAGAGGATCTCCTCTCAGGATTTAGGTGAAATCTGAGCAAGAGGCAGCTATACAATGTAATTAGGTGCTGGGTGCCTTTTAATGAGTGTGATTTTTGCACTAGGCAGCATTTTCACCTGGCTATACCTCTTTCCTAAAATGCTCTTGTCCTAGCCTGGCTAGATAACAAGTGGGGAGGGGGGGGGGCTGGATCAGGGAGGGGGACAAAGGGATGAGAGTGGGAAAAAAAATCTAACGTGACATCAGCTTGCGTTTTCTTACACTGAAGCTGCAGCCCCTCCTCCTAGCACTAATCCATCCCCATCCCTCCTCTGATCAGTTAGTTGCATGTCAATTGCACAGCTTGGTAGGGATCTGGAGACTGGCAGCCAGCAGCAGCAGGGATACGCTCTTAAAATAACCTCTCTCTTCCGGAGGAGGACCAGCGTTTCGTAAAAAGGATTCTGGCCAAGGCTCAGCACCACCACCGCGCGAGAGAGAGAAAAATTCTACTCATCTCACACTCACTGGTTTTCTCACATTTTTCTTCCCTATCCTGCAAGAATTTATTTTGTGCGAGAAACATCGAGGCAGAGCTTGATCCGTAGGCAAAGATGTCTCGGAGGCGACTTGCCATGCTGGAGGATTGGGAGGCTCCAATAATGCCTGCATGCTCTCTGAAGTCAAAGTCAACTTCCCCGGCTGCTACAGAATGAAGGTTTGTTGGCGAAGGAGACCGGAGCAGAGATGTCTGTGCCTTTACTCAAGATTGGGGTTGTCCTGAGCACCATGGCGATGATTACCAACTGGATGTCGCAGACCCTGCCATCCTTGGTTGGCTTAAACACCACCAAGCTAACAGCGGCCAATCCAGGCACCTTGGACAGAAGCATTGGGGTGAGTTAGGAAAGAATGAAATGCCTGGCACCAGTTGGCATTTTATGCCAGAATGTTTGGGGGAGGGTTGATATGTGAGATTATGTTAACCCATGAGTGCAAAGTATGAGCACATCTTGCTGCCTTTAACTCTTAGCGAGTTAAAATGAAAGGTTAAACAGTATATTAGTCTGTTGTTACAGAACAATTAAGGGGAGGCTATATGGATAATATCTTTTTGGCAATTACTTGGAGAAGTTGGCTTTCTCCTCCCCAGTGTACTGGGATCAGAGATGCAGTCACTGCTCCCCACCCTCTGTGGATGCAAAGCTGGTAGGATCCTCTGTTAATGGTTCTTTGGCCACAGGAAAGACATTAGAAGCTTTTCTAGAATCGTCATTATTGTAGCGGAGAGACAAGTGGCAGCAGGAGCAAGGGAGGGAGATTCTGGGTAGAAAGCATCTGAAAATAAAAATCCCAGTCTCCGAATTCCTCCTTTTGGCCATCTTTGCTTTTAACACACTGCCTTGTCATATAGAAGAGTTTGTTTAGTGTATGAAATGCAAAAAAAAGAAAAACTTTTTTATACCCCTGTGTGTATCCCAGTGAGGAACAAAGAAAAGGAAAAATAGATCTTTTTACTTTGTATTTTGTTTCTAACACGCCTTGTTTTCCCCATGTTTTGGGTCATCCCGGAATTTGGATCATGTATAAATTCGGCCCCCTAGATCTCCCTGGCATGTTTGATCCGTCAAATTTGGATAACATCCTACAATGATAGTTGTCTATAGAATTCAAATTTCCCTCAGAATGGAGGTCATCACTAGTATTCAGGTCATTCAAATAATGAAGAGCAGATCTACATTTCTAAAACTAGAATCAAGGTTATCTTATGACTGCCAGAATCAAGGTCATGCCTACAGTTCTTGTCACTTTTAAAATCCTTGCCTGGAATTGTGATAATTCCTAGAATTTTTAGAATAGAGAATATCTTGTATGTAGGGATCACCCTTGGAATTGAGGTTATATCTACAATTTGGAGTTACATTTTCCCCTAAAATCCTTCTAATGCCCAGAATTGAAGTCATCCTTAGTATTTTGGCCACTCCTGTTTTGTGCAGTGGATATAAATCTGGTTTCCGGAATGTGCATAGTTTAATTATATGCATCTATATGAACAATTATTGCAGTAGTTAAGGTCTCATTCCACATCACTTTGCCAGTGTGTAAGCGGCACTCGCGAGCTACAAATCACACAACTCTCCACATCTGGCTGGCCTTACAGATATCATACACCGATCGCACTTGTATACCTATATCAGCAATGTGTCCTTCACAGCCATCTTCACCTAAGCCCAGCAGAAATCTCATCTCTGTTCAGAAATAACTGCAGCATCCCAACACTGTACCCAAGTAACATCTTGAAAGTGTCAAAGCGCCTTACAGTCTGTTCAATTTCCGATGCTCTTGTCGTTTTGATGCATGCCAGGACAGCCAGCAATTTGGCTCTCAGCCAGTGAGATTAGGTAGCAGAGTTCTCGTTTTTTCTGTGTCCTCTGTGTAATTACAATATGAGCAGACTATGTGGATGAGTGCTGTGTAACAAGATCACAGCTTGACTTAGGAAGCGGTAAAGCAAGGCGCTTTTATTCTGTGGTAGAAAGTATAAGGCAAAAATTCTCAATGCTTATTTTTGTAAGGAATGGATACCAATCTGATATCCGAAATCTTTTCATAGATAACAGGTGTGAAAGATATTAAAAGCCACATTTCTGCATTAACCATATACCATTACTTGCCACATTTCCAAAACTATATAATTGTTCCTTGCCATGTGTTCACATAAAAGCAACAGTCTTTAAAATGTTTTATTTTGCATTTAAGAAACTGAGTCATGTTACGGCATTGTGCATTGGAAAGAGGAGATACTGACTTTGAAGGTGATCCTTGCAACACTCAGAACTGTAAAGCAAGTCTCTCATGCTCTCATTTTGTACACTGTCACAAATGCAATGTGGAAGTATTTTCTTTCATTTCCATCATTTTCTTCTCTCTATTTACTGTTATGTTTGCTTTATTTTTTACTCCCTTCTGTCGTCAGAGATATATTTTACATTCTTAGGCTGTTCAGGTTTAAGGAATTTGTCCTCTCCTCATTTTATAGGTCTTGCCAACCAACCCAGAAGAAAGTTGGCAGGTGTATAGCTCTGCCCAGGACAGTGAGGGCCGATGTATATGTACAGTGGTAGCACCGCAGCAGACAATGTGCTCTCGGGATGCCAGGACAAAGCAGCTCAGGCAGCTCTTAGAAAAGGTGAGATGAACATAAAATGTGGCCTCTTCGCTTACTTGCTGGGGTGTTGTTGGAGAAGAAATGCATAGAGGCGATTTTATTAAGTTCACATTTCAAATTAAGTAAACACCTAATAACAAAGGCCCAGATGCTGATTTTATTATCTGCAAACTTAAAGTGTGGAGGGACCTGAAAGCCTCAATATCTAAAGAAGGTTTATTTTCAGATGCAATGTGAGTATGTAAGCCATAAGTGTTTAGTGCAACTCCTGTCAAAAGCGAAGATGCATTTTTCCTAGATTTTTCCAGATTCTGCTATTATTAGGTAATGAAAACGTTTCAATGTGCTGTCTCCAGCTACTTTGGGAAATCGGTCATCAGGAGTATTTGGTTGACATAGCTTTCTGTCCTGCCTTAACTGCACTGTGCCTTTTAAACAAATCATAGAGCTCAGTTACATCAGCGACAAATTAGTCCTTACAAAGGTTGCGTTGCTAGATACTGCTGAAGGTTACTCAATTAGAATCACAGTTGACCTTTGAAATGATATCCAAATCTCACTGATATGGGTTCCCAACAGAGGTGTATAAAACCTAAAGTGGGGCAATTACAGAATTTGTATTGTGATCATGTGTCAGCCTCAAAAGTCAGGGTCAGACTCATGAATTACCCATTATAGGCTGTAAAGGCCTTTCTCCTTTTATACTCTGTAGACATTTGGGCACATAGCTGTGCAACTGTCCATGGCAACGTCTTACAGCTAGATTTCTGCTTGGTATGCAATGTCAATTAGATCATAATGACAACATATAGTTGCCTACTGGAAGAGTGTACAGATTGGCATCATCTGTAAACTTGAAATATGTCAATGCACAGACAAGCAGTCCTACTTAGCACAGAAATGTTACAGGGCTTAAGGTAAGCCATTATTAACATATGATCTCCAACTGTAAAGAACTATGAAGTCCAGCATGTACCATCAGCTGGCTTCAAAGAATGTGATGGGGTTTGTAGCAGCTCACTAGCTGGAGACAAAGCCTGTCCAGGCCTTGTGTGACATATTCTGCCAAGGCATTTGATGAAGGTATGATACCAACTCATACTGTATGCTTTAGTAGCTTTCCAAAGTAATGAGGCTGAAGTTATACAAGTGTGCTATTTAGTAGATCTTTAGCAAAGAAGACCAAAAGGCCAACTGAACCTTTACATCAGCTAAATATGTTCCATGTCCACCAAACAAAAAGGTGTTCAATATCTAAGTTCATTTACTTTTTAAACCAGTCACAGCCTGTAGTAGGAAAGACTGTCCCCTGCCAGCATGCAGTAGATAAGGACCCTTACTTTCTGTGAGGATGCGGTGGTCTCATTGCAGAGGTCCCACAGCCCCTGGCTGAGTTAGAGCTCTAGCTCTGTTATCAGCAAAGCTAGAGATCTCTGCTGATTGGAGAACTCTGGCTGTGACTCAGCAGGGGGTATTTAACCTCTGCAAAGAGTTCACGGCTTGCCTAAAGAGAGCAACATGCTGTTTCTGTTCAGACTGTAGAAAAACTATGAATAAGCACAGTCAGGGATGTAATTAGCTAGTTTGAACTGAAAGTCCATTTGGGCTTTAAAGCACATAAGCTGTGCAGTCGCTTGCCTGACTAAAGTTAAAAATAAAAGCAACAAATTAAATAGCGTCAGACAAAAAATATAGCTACTACAAGATGATAAAGTAGCGACAACATTTATTAGAGATGCCGATACAGGTCTTGTTATTTTAAAATAAAGTGGTTATAAAGCCTAAATATTTTTACCTTTTAATGCATTCCTTGTTTAGGCATCAGTATTGTCCCATCAGCCTCCCCCCCTTTTACTTACCTGAGCCCTCAATTAATCCAGTGCTGTGCCATCTGAAGCTCTTCTCTTCCCCACTTCCTGTTCTCATAGGCTTTGTTGAGGTAGTGGGAGCCATTGGCTCCTGCTGCTGTCAATAAAAGCCAATGGCAAGGGAGTGGGAGGTGAGGCAGAGTTCAGCTGTCTGTGTCTAGGACAGCTAGGCTTGGGAGCAAGCCCCCATGAGTGCCCCATAGAAAGCGGCTTTCTTTGGGACCCTCACCAAAGAGGAGGAGCAAGAAGTGGCTGCGGTGGACCCGAGAAGAGGAAGTTCAGGACCACTTTCTGCCATTTCATGGCACAAAGCAGGCAAGTATAAACCCATTTCTTATAAAGTAAAAAAAAACAAAACAAAACCAAAAAACACTTACAGTCACTTTAAATCCAAGGTGGTGTTGGATTGGACCAAACCATGATCAGAAAAATGTGGCCTTTTGCCTCGGGTCGCTGTCAGGCCTTCTTAATTCCAAATTACTGGCCTTAATATGGCTTCACGAGAAGGAAAATAAAAGATTTTAAGAATATTACCCTGATGGTTGTGGATGCGGTATTGTTAGCCTGGGAACAGATATATACATTTAATGCTTCAGGCAAGCAAATAGATAAAGGACATATAGTGCAATTATAGCCCAGGTTTTTATATGGAGTTCTGTTTTGGCTCTAGATGGAAAAACACCATGATAAACTCAACATAATAATCCCGGCTGCACTGTATATCCGTTTTTGTTTTATTCTAAATTCAGGTGCAAAATATGTCCCAGTCAATAGAAGTTCTGGACAGGCGGACCCAGAGGGACCTGCAATATGTAGAGAGGATGGAGAATCAAATGAAAGGCCTGGAATCCAAATTTAAACAAGTGGAGGAGACTCATAGGCAGCACCAGGCCAGGCAGTTCAAGGTGAGTACTGTTCCTCGTAGGTGGGGCTAGGTAAACTGTGTTAACATGGCTCCTGTAGAACTATAAGTCCATGAGGGGCATCTTAGTTATACAGAAACCTGTGCCACACAGATTGCCTACCTTCACTTCAACTACCCTACTTTGCATTATATATTATGATTTTGTAAATTGTTATGTAGTTCGTGATGCTTTGTCAATGATCGCAGAGGTTTGCTATGCTCATTCTCTCTGAGATTCTACTAGAAACAAGACAGTGACTAGAATAAAGAGGTTTTCCATCTAGTAAAATGACTATAGAAAAGTAGAATATAATTTCAGAAGGTGATAAGTAATCTAAGACAATTTCCTGCCCTTTTTTTGCAGTATTTTAGCTTGGGCTCATTTCCATCTCCTGAGCTCTTCCCCTGGTTTTTGCAAAATTCTGTAGGTGTATAGATGTGTCAGTGGTTGCCGATTGCATGCTAAATCTTGATAGAGGCAAGCTGAGAATCCTTTTACATTATCGTTTTAAATTTGTACACTTGTTTGCTTTATTTGCTAAAGCAAATGTGGCTAATCTTTGAATATACTTTACCAAACGAAATCATCAAGTAATAAACCAAGAGATACAATCAGGGCTGGACTGGGACAAAAATTTGGCCCTGGACTTCATCCAAACCGGCCCACTTTAATTTTGAGTGTCCCCATCAGCACCCCCTTACATCAGAGTAGTCCCCATCAGCACCCCCCTTCACATCAGAGTGGCCCCATCAGCACCCCCCTTCACATCAGAGTGGCCCCCATCAGCACCCGCCTTCACATCAGAGTGGTCCCTATCAGTGTCCTTTTACATCAGGTGTCACCCCTCTCCTCCCCATGTACTCACAGCTCTCCAGAATGAAGGCAGCTTGTCTTCCTCTCTCCAGTCATGTGATAAGGGGAGAGAGGAAGGAAAGTATGCCGGCTGTCCATCTCCCCCTGCAGGCTGGAGGGAGCAGAAAGCCAAAACCCCACTCCAGCAAGTGTTGACATCTGCTCCCTGGTGACAGGAAAAAAAAGGCGATCATTCCTATCAGTGAGGAGCAGCTCCAGGACTGTCTGTCTAGCCCACTGAGCCATCGGCCCACCAGGAAACTCCTGGTAGTCCCGATGGCCAGTACATGTCTGGATACAATCAGCTAAATAACCAATAGGCAGTCTTGGTAGCAAACTGCCATTCAGGAGTAATGAAGAACATGGAGTCCTGTTAGGACAAACAAAAATCACACAAGGTCTCTCTGCAACCTGTTCCTAATTTTTCAAATGAACACCAGTGTCTAGCCCCTCAAAACTCTAAGAGATCATGAACCCTGAAAAACCGAAGAGCATTTGTATTGTCAGAGACACAATATACTGAAAAGCAGGTGATTAGGGAAAGCAAGTGTGGCCTTTTACCCACAATATGAGGGTTTAAGGGTTTTTGAAAATGTTATGTCATGTTCTGCATCTTCTACTGATTAAGCCCTGCCCACTCATATTACATAAGCTGTGCTGTTTTTGCTTTACTCCATTCATTTGCATATGGTTGCTGTAAAGAAGCTAACTTGTAAGCAGTTTATCACTTTTGGTGATGTTCTGAGCTGCAGAATCAATGTGACAATACACTCAAAAAGTAATAAGAAACACCAAGGACCAGAGTAGGTCTTAAAAGTGAGATTTCACAAAGCACTAAAATCTTTACAAGTAGAAGACAGGTTAGAATGTTATTAGCTTTGGTGTGCTTCTCCGATCAGTGGTCTCCTGAAACTGCCTAAATATTAGTTTCCCTAGTCCTGCCAAGACAACTCACTCATATAGCAGGCAACAGAGACAGCTGGTGACTACACAATTATATTGGTTGGAAAACCGTCCCCTGTACCTTAGATCGTATCCCCAAGAAATACCTTTTACCTTTTTTCAAGAGCAAATGCATCAGAAAAGAGAGCAATGAAGTAGGAAAGACAAAACCGTTAAAGGGTCTGTCCACCCTACAGTGATATGGTATGTAGGTGGGGGTTGGTAAGTTGAGTCCTTTGTTTGGTTGATGTATCCCAGGGCTTTATTTCTTTTTAGTTCTTTGCTTTGTTCCCACTCAGTTTGGGGTTCCTACTCCTGCCATTGCATTAACCAGCACCGGGTGGGGATCCATCTCACTGCAACGAAAACAAGTGTGGAGACCTAGAAAGTCAACTACAGACATCTGCTTGCTGGTCTCCTCGAAAAATATAAGAAATTACTAGGTAAATAACTCCTCAGCAGCCACTGAACACCTTATAGGGTTGACAGACCCTATAAGATATGTCACTTTATTGATAAGTTCAGCAGACTCTTCCAAATCAAATTGGTTTCTTTAGTGAATGGGAGGTAAGCTTATCCCGACAGCTTCCTGGCAGTTCCTGCCACTTAATGAGATTGGAGAGGCTGATTTTCCAGCAGAAATGCAGCGTGGTAATGCATGACATGTAATTAGTGACAAATAGATGTTAGCATGCCTTGCGTGATTTAACAAATAACCTTTCCTGGTGCCATCTCCCTCTACTAATAGGTCAGAGACGATCAAGCTTTTGCAGCTACAACTGAGAATAATTGACATCATTAAAAGGCCAGGGAAGTCATTCCAGGTCACACAGACGACTATCCCTCAGATTTTGTTTTGATTTTTTTTTAATTAATCCAAATTTTCTGAGGATAAACAATAAAATAAAGCACACTGCTTTCCAAGATGAGGGACTCTTTTTAGGCAAAAATCAAACCCCTGCTACACTATCCTTCTACATCACAAGGAGAAAAAAAATAAAAATAAAAAATCATATAAAAACATCTCATTAAACATTTATAGGAGCCAACATTTGTAAAACTAAATTAAAAAAAGACTTATAGAACATAAAAAAAAGACAAAATCACCAATGTGTTTGCATTGCCCATGAAAACTGAATTCCTTTTAGGTTTCTGGAATAAATTGAGTGAAAAAACAGACCCCGCAAATAAAGTGACCTTCCCTTGATATTTTTTTTGTAATCATTACCATATTTACATCACTCATAAAGAAGATTCATGGAGAAAAGAGGGACAGAGGGTAAGGGTCCCCCAACTTAGCTGATTATAAGTGTAGCATCCTACTACAGCATTACATAACCCATTAAATACATTAGTCACATTACAAACAAAAGACATAAGACATTCAAGATAACATAGACCTACACTATTATAGAAGTATAAAGACGGCAGTAAATATAAAGATAAATTATTATATATATATACACACACGTTAATAAAATCTATACAAATAGTTTTTTCCCCACCAAATAGACCTAAACAAGTGACAGTACACTTGATAAGCTCCGCCCTTTTATTCCCATAATAGGGCTAGCCTGCTGTTTTCTTAACTAGGTAGATCTGTCACCCAGATACAAACGGATGCAGCTGAAACATTTACTACATAAAAGATATAGTGAAAACTTTATTTTCTCCAAGCCTGTGCAGTAATAGCAGCAGTGAGCACAGTACTTATTATAATAGATTACTAGGAGTATCACTTAAAGGGGAGTTCCAGACTTTTTTATGTTCATTAAAAGTCAGCAGATACAAAAAGTGTAGCTGCTGGCTTGTAATAAACAGACACTTACCTGTTCCACTGTCCAGCGACGTGGCCGCCCGGAGCTTCGCTCCTCTCCCCCCCCCCCTCTCCGCCGGCGCCTCCATAATAACTGTGGGCACCCGGCCGTGACAGCTTTTGGCTTTCAGGGCCGGGCACTCACTGCGCTCCCTGAGTGGGCAGGCGATCGCCTGGGACCTGTCACGTGTCCCAGGTGATCGCCTACAGGGAGGGGCCGCCAAAAGGCGATATGACGAGTCGCCTAATCGGTCTCTGGGCGGAAGGACGAAGTGGGATAGGTAGTCTCACTCCTACTGAAGCCCCCACCCCCCCCCCAAAAAAAATTACATGCCAGGTGTGGCATGTAAGGGGGCGAGGAGTGGTTTAAGTGGAAGTTCCACTTTTGGGTGGAACTCCGCTTTAACACAACTAACATGGTTACAGACAGAATTATTTAAAAAATAAACCCTTTAAAAAAAGTGTACATTTAAATAAAATATGCCACAGGGTCCCCTTTAACCGCTTTCCGACCGCCCTATAGCAGATATACTGCTACACAGAGGCCGTTCTGTGCAGAATCACGTTTATATACGCAATTCTGCACTGTTGCCTAGGGGGCGCATGCACAGCAGAAGCCGATATGCAGGTGCTGGGCAATGGATGTCTGCCAGCACCCGACGATCGGCGGGCAGAGGCACAGGACGGAGCTCTGCCTATGAAAACAAGACAGAGCTCTGTTCTGACAGGGGGAAAGTGATGGATCTTGTGTCCCTGCAAAGCAGGAAAAAAATCCATCACATCTCTTAGTAAAAGCAAAACACAGTTTACAAAAAAACACTAGTTAGGCATCTCTTTAGCACTGATCCCTGTATTAGTGTCACTGGTTCCCACAAAGTGTTAAAAGTGTCAGTGTCCAATTCTCCGCCGCAATATCGCAGTCCTACTACAAGTCGCTGCCATTACTAGTATAAAAAGAAATAAATACATGAAAATTCCAGTATACATTTTAGCAAAAAAATGTATCAGAATACATATTGGCCTAAATTTATGAAAAAAATTGATTTTTTAGGCCGGGTTCACACCTATGCAAATTGGTTGCAGCTTACACCGCATCCAATTCGCATAACATTAAAAAATACATTCTTTTCAATGAGGCTGGTTCACATACGTGCGATGCATTCGCACTGCGCATTACCAAAAAAACGCGTGCGTTTTCTAGACATTGCGGTGCGGCTCAGGTGCGAATTCAGGTCCATTATCTTCTATGGCCACGCATCTGATTCGCAGATGTCTTCCGTTCTGAACAGGACATTTTTCAATGCTCACTACACTCCCCCCCCCCCCCCCCCCCTCTCCCAGGTCAGCAAGTTCACATGTTCCATGCACACAAAACGCTGAACAGCTCTCTTATCTCCTTGCAGAGATAAGAGAGCTGGAATTCGCACCGCACAAGTGTGAACCCAGCCTTAAATGCATTTATTGGATCTATAGCAGAAAGTAAAAAATAGTTGTTTTTTTCTAAATTGTCAGACTTTTTTTTGTTCATAGCGCAAAAAAAAAAAAAAAAAACGCAGCAGTGATCAAATACCACCAAAAGAAAGCTCTATTTGTGGGAAAAAGAAAATCTATTTTATTTGGGTACAGCGCAGCATGACTGCACGATTGTCAGTTAAAGCAACGCAGTGCAGTATTACAAAAAACGGCTTGGTCATGAAAGGGAGTAAATCTTCTGTAGGTCAAGTGGTTAAAAGGGGAAAAATACATTTGCCATTTTCTTTCTATAAAAAGAAGGCTTTTTGACACCAAGAATTATTTAAACAAACTTACTGCAGGTAAAGACATTTCAAAAGATTTCATTAGCCTAAATTGCAGAAAAGAGAGCAAGGTGAGCTTACTATACAGTAACTGCAGAGATTCTTCATTTTCACAATGAGCAAGCTGCAGTTGCTGTCTTCTTCCCATTTAACCACGTGACCTCCGGAAGGTTTCACCCCCTTAATGACCAGAGCATTTTTTGCTGTTCAGCACTGCTCTACTTTAACGGACAATTGCTCAGGCATGCAACATTGTTCACAAATTAGATCTATATACCGTACATTTTTTTTACACAAATAGAGGGGTGTTTAATCACCACTGTGTTTTTGTATGTTTTGCTATATAAAAGAAAAATACCAAAAATCTTGAAAAAAAACATTTTTTTTCTTTGTTTCTGATATAACTGATGGTCTATCTCAGTGATGGCGAACCTTGGCACCCCAGATGTTTTGGAACTACTAAGATGCTCACCTACACTGCAGAGTGCATGAGCATCATGGGAAATGTAGTTCCAAAACATCTGGGGTGGCAAGGTTCACCAAGACTGGTCTATCTCATTTCTCAAGGCCCTGAAATGACAGACAGTACAAAAACCCAGTTTTTTTTTCTTCTTTTTACATCCTGTGATCTGAGCAGTTCAGTGTAACCATAGTACTTTCCATTCATGACAGCTTGCTTACTATTGTGATGCTGTGATGCTGTGATTGGCCACAGCTGATCACATAGTACGAGGTGCTGCGATTGGCCCAGGTACCATGTGATAGCTGTGGGCTAATCACAGCATCACAACGGTAAGAAAGCCGTTAATGAATGACAGTTTGCTTACATATTGCTTACATATTATATGATTGCTTTGATTGGTCATAGTGATCACATGATACCCCCCGCCGTTCACAGCAGAAGGGTACTGAGCACAGTAATCTGGACACAGCCTGTCTGTAGCTACCGCCTGCCCACAGTAAACGTACTGTGGATGGAGAGCAAGTGATTAACAATGATATTTGTGCAACTAAAAATTGTTCCGATTTGGGAAAGTAAAGATACATTTAGACTGGTTTCTAAATCCCCTACTCCTCTGAAGAGCAATCCCCATTTAGATCATTTTTCAGAGGTCATTAAAAGGCAGGTTTTAGCTCTATTTTTGCTGACAAATGCACGTGCAACTGTGTGTGTGGCATTGGATGCAGTGCTGCAGCGCTTTCCCGTACACTTGATGGGTCACGTGCGGCGGACATTGTAACACGTTGGGGGTGTGAAGCATCACAACCGCAGCATGTAAACACCCCCATCCGCAGCTGGGGGGGGTGCTAAAAACACAGTTCAACCATGCATTTTTACCTTCTCCCCATTGCACGTCTAAAAAAAGCCTTTTAGATGGTTTAAAACGTGTTACAGCAAACCCCAATTTCTCTAGCACTGCTGCACAGGCTATAGAGTAGAATGACAATTAAGCTCCCTCAGTATAGTAATAAAAGATGAAAATGTCAAGTCATATAGTGCTCCCGTGTGTCAGTACATAAACCACATCATGCAGAATTACACCCATTATGCCATGCAGCACATAGAACATCAAGAATGCCACATTAGACACCCCCCTAACATTGGCTGTATATGTTTAATTATTATGAAAGGTATATCGTTTTTTCTCACGATACAATCATTAAAATAACAGACTTATTTATTTTTATAGAACCATCATATTCTATAGTATTTTACACTACAGCTTTGCATTGTTAACAATGTACGTAAAGAACAATATAGTTAACATCGGGTCCTGCTCTCTACGGCTTACAGCTTACAGCCCAATAGGAAACATGAGGTACGAGGGGCATTACATTACATCTTACTGTCTAATAGTGAACAAGAGGCATGAGGGTCCTTCTCATTACAGCTTACAGTCTAATATGGAACAGGAGGTATGAGAGCATTGATTATTACAACATACATTCTAAATTGTGAACAGGAGGTGTGTGGGTAGGGTGACCACGTTTCCCGGAGTGCCCGGGACAGTCCCGCATTTTGCAGGTCTGTCCCGGGCACCTTCATTCCAGGACAATACAGTGTCCCGGAATGAAACTGACACAGCCACCCCCCGGGCCAATCTGATGCCCACAAAAAAGGCCACTACATCACCGCTTTACTCACTGACAGTACTTGTCCTAGCCGGGAATGCCTGGAGGAGCACAATCCCCGCCCCCTGCTTGTGATTGGAGAAATCATAAATCCCGCCTCTTGTGTTCAATCACTGTGCTGTGATTCGTTACAGCACAAGCTGATTTTTGGGAAGGGAGGGTGTCCCTGAATGGTAGTTTGGAAATGTGGTCACCCTATGTGTGGGTTCTGCTCATATTACAGCTTATAGTGCAATAGGTAACAGGAGGCATGAGGGCTCTTTTTTCCTGCCTTAAAATAGAATAAAAAACAGAAGTATAAGGGTTCTTGGAAAGTAATGAAGATAAAAGTGAGAATTTGTTGTAATGATAGTTTGAGAGACTCTTCATTAATACAAAATCATCTTTTAATAACCTCAGAGCTTCTAAAGTTACAACCCCGCAGAGTTTCTGTGCAGAAGAGAAGGACATGTGAAGTGCCCCAGTATTGTCCTATGCATTATTAATGGGTCTAGGCTCATCTGGCCCCATCACTATAGATATTCCCTTGTGTAGAGTTATGGAGGAGCTGGGAGCAGCTGCTCTTTCTAAGTGTCTCATTGTACATTACAGAAAACTCCAGAAAGTTCCACCAGCCAAGGTCAACCATGAAACTGTCATGGAGGACATCTTTGGCTCCGCTGTCACTTGCTCCTGTTTTAATTGCTCCCGCTGGGAGAAAGGCGGTATTGGAAGGAAAATTCAAGCCTTCTCAGGGCCATAGCCCATCAGCTGCAGCACTGAGCTGTCATTTACACCCTCTGCTCGCCAATAACAGCGGATTTCAAGTCTGAACTGGGTTACCAGGCTCACACTAAAATAGAACATCTCTTATAATTACATTTGTTTTATTATTTTTCACAAAGTGTTAAAATTACATACCAGCTCCTGATGTTCTTCTAGCTGATGTATTATTTTAATAGGAAGGCACAGCGCGATACATGTTTCTTTTACGCCCAGAGAAAGAAACAACAGATGTCTATTTTGCTGACTGCCTGACTTTGTTGCAGAATGCAAATAATATATGGAAAAAATACACACACACACGCACACACACACACACATTGCAAGTTTTAAGAGACAGTCATCAGCCTTGTAAAACATGGTCCTATCTGCTGTTTAAAAAAAAAAAAAAACACATCCCCTTTGCGCAAAACTCCAACCGTTTTCAGAAACACACAACTAAAAATAATAATTTTAATATTGTTCGTTTTTTTTGCACATATTACACATATTACACATATTACACTGACCATATACTATACAATCTAATTGTACAAATCTCCTCAGACCTACCGTTACTTATGTAGTACAAAGGCCTGCCTGATTTGATATAACTGGAATATATTGTTTAGTTTGACATTCTCTGTATAACCCGATTGTGAAGATTATGGATAGTGTTATGCAGAGCATAACAGAGCACATATAGTCAGTCTTTATCACCATATTACAAGCTCACTATAGAGCCAGCTTGGATAGAAGCCAATTAACCGGTCAACACATTTTGGATTGTGAGGGGGAAATATTGCACAGATGAAATCCACACAAATAGAAGAAAACTAACTTTGCAAAGATAGAACTCCAATGGAAGCCGGGACCAGAAGTCCAAAGCTACAAGGGCACTAATAACTATACAGCCACTGTGCTACTCTAACTACTAAAAGTGGCCACACATACACACAGTCTGACTGAGTCATTGTGAAGGACTACATGAGTGGAGATAAAAGAATAGATAGAATTATATAGTTGTTGGGAAATTTAATGAAGGATTGTGCAATCAGACCGTAACGTGTGAATATTTTTAAGAGACACATCAGTGAGAGCATCTTTGTAAAGTCCCTATCCACAACCCACCCTCTCAAACCCTGATACTAACCTTCCCAGGGCTCCCTCACAGTTGGTGACAGAACCTGTGTGGCGTCCTTCCCAACACTCGGGTCTAGCAGCCAATTGCTAGGCCTGAGCCCTGTTATATAATGGAGGCTGTGCCATCACTGTTCCCCCTAGCAGCAAACACTAGAGATTTTAGTGGCAGCTGCAATGGAGGAAGATTTGGCGAAGGGAGCACTGGCAAGAAGAGTATTGGGGTTTGGAGAAGGAGGGTGGCTACTACTACCAAGACATTGTCACTTTGCCCTAAATTGGCAAGTCAACAGTGTCTTTTTAAAGTTTACCACACACATTATACTCTCCTTTAGATCTACCAACAACCATGTAGGGCAGTGGTTCTCAACTCCTGTCCTCAGGACCCACTAACAAGCCAGATTTTAAGTATTACCATGGGGAGATGCAGACTAGAATACTGCAATCACTGAGCAGCAAATAATTTCACCTGTAATGCATTTCAGTTATCTTGCAAACCTGGCCTGTTAGTGGGTCCTGAGGACAGGAGTTGAGAACCACTGATGTAGGGCATGGTCTACCTGATTGGATACAGATTAGTTAGACTAGGTAGGTGCTCATATTATATTATATAGCTTTAAAAATCTAAAGTTGATTGCACTGTCAGATTGTAACATGTATGGTGACCCTAAGACAGGCAGGATATGTACAGCCAAATTATAAAATGTGAGGCCACCACCTTAAAATGGTTCCAAAGGCAGAAGATTTTTTACTTTCATACATTCTATGCACGAAGGTAAGAAAAACCTTTAGCAAGCAGCTCCCGCCCCCAGCCTCCCCTTATACTTACCTGAGCCCGATTTGAATCCAGCAAAGTGCACGAGAGCAGAGGCTCTCTTGGCTCTCTCTCTCTCTCTCCTCATAGGCTCAGACTCAGAAGCAGGAGAAAATGGCCAATTGCTTGCACATGACTGTATGATGGAAGTCAGTCTCCCCCTGATTGGCTGAGACACACAGCGGGTGCCATTGGCTCCCACTGCTGTCAAAGTCAGTAAGCCAATGAGGAGAGAGAGAGGGTGCGGCTGAGCCACGGCTCTGTGTCTGAATGGACACACAGAGAAGAGGCTGAGCTTGGGTACCCCCATAGCAAGCTGCTTTCTGTAGGGGCACGAGACAGGAGGGAGGATCCGGTGAGGGACCCGAGAACAGCAGTATCTGGGCTGCTCTGTGCAAAACCACTACACATGGCAGGTAAGTATGGCATGGTTGTTATTTTTAAATAAAAGCAACCAAGACTTTAGAATCACTTTAACTGACCTCCAACTGTAATCATTGTACATGGTTCTAGAAGTATACTACTGACTAAAGCCTATTATTTAATATTATATATTTATTATTACATTCCATAAAAGGATTCTGTAGACATTTCTAAGTGTATATTAAAATGTTCCCTCGATCACATAATCCATTTCCAAGGAGAGAAAACCAATACATTGACTCAAAATTATAGTTAATAACATGTACAGCACTGATATTTAGAGGCAATTGGATCTTTTCACAAGATTCTAATGAAGGTTTCAAAGTTGAGGCCTGCAATGCGACTCATCATCCCAGAGTTTATTAAATTGCTTCCAAGCATGCAACAGTTTAGGATTCCTAAATCTGGCTCCCTAAAATGTCACCTAATTTTTGTCCCATCCTTCCAAGTTTATAGATTGTCAGCAGGTTATTGTATTTCTAGTGAGTACATTCCCATCCGTCTCTTCTCCAATCCTACTAGTCAACTCATACAAGCACGCACTACATTTAGTCAGATGTCAGGAAACTCACTCAAATTGCAGAGAGGATATGCCAACTCTATGCAGTGCTCCTGATGAGACTAAAGCCTCGTACACACGGCCGAGATTCTCGTCGAAAAAAAATGTCGTTTTTTTCGACGAGATTCTTGGACAAGAAACTTGTCCCGGCCGAGTGTACACACGCTCGATTCAAAGAACCCGCGGTTCTTTGAATGGAGCGTACGCGGTGACGTCATCGACTACGACGAGCATGCGCTCGTCACATTCGATGCCGTCGCCGCCATCTTGGTATACCCTACGTATGCCTAGGAAGCTACCGCGCATGCGTCAAATTCATTTCGAACATGCGCGGGCTTCCCGGAGGACAGGTAAGTGTACACACACTCACTTTTCTCGTCGAGAAACAGGCTGACGAGAATCTCGACGAGAAAATAGAGAGCAGGTTCTCTATTTTCTCGTCGAGATTCTTGTCGCTTTTCTTGACGAGAAACCATACACACGAACGAATTTCTCGGCAAGAAATCTCTGCCAGCAAGTTGTTCGTGTGTACGAGGCCTAAAGTCCAGAACCCTGTGCTGAAAGCAAACACTGACACCATTTCTTATGGCAGGGTCCTCATAGCTGAGAACACCAGCAAAGTGGAAATATAGTTAAATACAATAAATAAATAAAATACAATACTAGAAAATATTCTCCTCACTTAGGGAATTATGTTGCAATATATATGAACTTTTAGCAAATGTGTGTTTTCTAGATTAGAACAGCTGTGCTTTTAAAATCCATACTTTCTTGTTGACATTGTATTAGCCTGAGACGCTTTATGAAAGCAATTAACAATTTATTTTGCATGCAGCAGATTATATGTGTGGTTATTGAGAAATCTTTTTATGAACTGAAATAGGTAGAGCTTTTTTAAAATAAGTTTGCACTGTGCTTTTATTTACTTAGTAAGAATAGGAGTATGCTGTATTTACTAAGGCAAAGAGCAAGGTATAATGCTGGCCATATACAGCATGTAGTAATCTGGAAGCTTACTGTCAGCAAAGGAACACAAAAGAACTGAATGGCCTACACAATATGCCACCCCACACATTCAAATGTTTTCCCGTTTTGAGCAAAACAGATAATCAAAGAACAAAATTGCTCTAAAAAAAGAAAGATAAAAGAAAAAAAAAAGGATGGAAACCATTGTATTGTCAGTTCAAAACATTTTCAATCAATTTCTGCCCAAATTGTAATTGTTAAGATGCTTGGATTAAAAAAAGAAATAAAGCAAAAAGAAAAAAATAAAGAAATGGCACACACGGACTACTCCCTTCCCTCTCTTCGACTAGGATTAAGGGTTTTGCCTGATTGGTAGAAGTTTTCCAACAACAAGCACTTCTCATATTGAAGGCATGTCATCCCCATACATACTTAAATGATATGTTCACCTTTTAAGAAAAAAATAATAAATTCATATTTTTTTTCAGAAAAATAAATAAATGTGCATGGATTATTTTTTCCTGCAGGAGCCTGAAAACCATGATCAGTGGGTCAGGGGTGCAATGGCAGGCTTCTGCAGGCTAGACACATGCAATTTGTTTTTCAATTAAATTTGAGAAATCCGTTAATTCAGAAATATTTGAATTAACGAAAACCTGTTTAACAAATTTTTCCGAAAAAGAACATTCGAAAGATTGGAAATTCAAATATAAGAACGAAAATCCGAACTAATAAGAACTATAGCTAACTATTAAATCATAGGTATTGGAATCTCCTTTTAAATTTGGCTGTTAGTGAACGTAGCGAATACAAATTTATCCGAAGTTACGAATTGTTCAAAATAACGAATGCCGCATCAAAACGAATGGAACATAACAAATAATAATGGAATGGAACCTAACAAATAATAATAATAAATAATAATAAAAACGTTTTATTTATTTTTAATTTGTTACGTTCTATTCGTTTAGATGTGGCATTCATTATTTTGGATAATTCATAACTTCAGATAAATTTGTATTTGTTATGTTCACTAACAGCCAAATTTGAAAGGAAATTCCAATACCTATAGTAGTTATTAGTTATTAATTCAAGTTTTCGGATTTTCCATTTTTTTCAAAATAACAGATTTCAATCATAGCGAATGACCTAGAAAAAAAACCCTGAATGAAATGAAAAACTAACAAATTTTTCAGCAGTGCACATGTCTACTGCAGACAAGCCCTGCAGCCTTCCGCCCGTACCTCCATATGGGCTTTCAGTTTGAAAGCTGCAGGGGTTGTGAATGAACTACAAGGTAGCTGATCAGCACCCCCACAGTTCGTTCAGAACTACAAGCCATCTACTGCTAAAATTGTGAATTAATGACACAGCCATGTGGGCGGAGCCCGCACAGACATGCTGTTTTTGAATTGTGACAGCGGGTGTGGGGAGAAGATCCCCCACCTGTTGTCATACTGAGGGGGGGGATCGAGGGGGAGAGAGAGCAGGAGTTGGAACACGTTACGGATAAATACAGGTGGAACATGTAACATGCTCCAAAAGGTGAACTTATCCTTCAAACCCTAAACAGCTTGGTCCTTGTTCAAGCTCCTGCCCTTGTTTAGACTGAGGGTGGGTTTAAAATCGTGAGAGTTCAGCTGAACCGGCATTTCAGTTAGACTTTGGGGGCGATTTGAGAGATATCTGTGCGGGTTTCTGCACAGATAACTATCGAAATTGCCACCAAAGTCGCCGGAAGTAGTGCAGAAACTACTTTTGGGAATCAGTGCAGCGCCGCAAAGTCGGCGTCGAACCGAATCTGACGTTGCCGTTGCTGGTAATAGGCCCCGATTTGGCATGTCAAATCGGCCTGGTGTGAATGAGGGCTCTAACTGGATTTAAAAATTGGGGCATAAGATTGGGCAAAAAAGTATAACCAAAGGCAAATCGTTTTTGTTTGTTTTGGATAGAGTGGACAGGGATTAGAGCACTTGTCAGTTTCTATTGCTGTCTGTGCCCCTGTTGGGGAGATTCACCCTCTCTATGTGTCCTGTTTACCATTATCATTGAAAGTGAAAGAAAATCCCAAATTTTGGGTTTTCCCCCAGAATTGTAATAGAGTGGAAATCTTCCAATGGGGACACTAGTTCTGGTGACTTGCGGGTCCCCAAGGAATTTCCTAAATTTACAGGAATTTCCTATCACTTGTCTTGGCTTTGGGACCAGAAGTGAAGGGAAATCTCAAGTGGGACACAAATGACGAAAAATAAATAAATAAATAAAACAGGGGCGATCTCTATCCAAAAAAAAAAAATTTTGCCTATAGTTCTAATTTAAGGACTCCCCTAATAATGGTAACTTACAATAAACAAACAGCAACTGACTGAAGTGCATTTATAGCTAAAACTTTTTATTCTTTTAGTTTTGGATAGAGTGGGAAAGGGTTAGCACCCCTGTCAGGTTGTACTGCTATCTGGGGTTCCATTAGAGAGACTTTCCAGAATTTTCTGGAGAGCACATTTTAGCAGACATGAAACATACAATAAAAAGCTGACAGGTGTTCTATTCCCCTACTTAACCTAAAAACACATTTTTACTTCTATATATGTTGCTGTCGGAAGTTTCCTTCCCTTCCTGTCTGGTGAGAAAAGTTGTCCTCAGGTCAGTAAGTGAGAAGAAATCTCAAAGGCTAGGTTCACATCTGTGCAGAAATGTGTGTAATTGCACGCATTCCCACACTCTGAAAAAACATAATGCGCTTTCTCACACACAGAAAAACAATTTCTTAAAAAAAAAGGGGGGGGGAGAAGAGGGGTGCAGGAATCTTTTTTCCTGCAGGACATGCAAGCACAGCAGCCCATTCGAATGAATGGCATGCCGTGCCCATGCAAAAGGCATCTTGCAGAGCTGCATAGATGTAAACCTAGGCCAGTGATGGCGAACCTTGGCACCCTAGATGCTTTGGCACCCTAGACGACTTTTTTCCATGATGCTTATGCACTCTGCATTGTAGTTGAGCATCATGGGAAATGTAGTTCCAAAACATCTGGGGTGCCAAGGTTCGCCATCACTGACCTAGGCAAAGGCCTTGTGTGTGGTACTGAACATCAGCATTTCTGGACGTAATTTCAGGCGTTTATGTTGGACGTATACGTGCCAAAATACTGTCCAGTAATGCAGATTTTAATTATTTTTTTACTGATTAATACACTGGGCTTGTTTATGCACCTGTGTGCACATGCACAATTAAAACAATGGTCTGCATTTTAGATCATTAAAAAAAAAAAAAAAATACTGTATGCCTGAAAACTGAGCCTTTTCAGGCAGCAGTGTTCGAGACCTAAAGGAGCCTCAGACACCAGTATTACCTTACAGGGGCTCCAACCCTTCCCCACTCTATCCAAAATTGAACAAAATGTTTCGGCTGCAGATACATAAAAATGGATGACGTCTGAAATCTGATAGATTTCTAGAAACCATCAATGCTCTTTCACTGCCTTAATAAATGAGCATCTGTTTCTTAAAAATCTTGTTTTTAAGCAGTTTAGTGCACAAAGACTTCAATGGTATTTCATTTTCTTGCTTACAGGGCTAACTTAAATTGCAGTGACTGAAGAGGCAGTTAACTCCTATGTTACCATGAAAGACACACAGCAGTTTGGGCACCAATCAGAATTTTTGTTCCCCCTATTTTTTTTCGCTTTCTTTTTTTTTATTACTTTTTTTTACTTTTTACTCTTTATTCTCCCGATTTAAAGCTCTCTCACTAAGGAACCTTCAACACCTTGAAATCCAATCTTCCTTTGCATGCAAATGTAGCTGCATTTCATGAAGAATTTTTAACCCTTGTCAATGCATTCTATTTTTTATTTAAAGAAAGAAAAAGAAAACTTTGTGTATGTGTTTTAAAAAAAAAAAAGAAGCATGTAACCATAAGTTGTTGCATTTGAAAAAAAAAATGATTAATAAAGGCCTTTCCCAAATAAGTTGTACTGACCATTTTTTTAATATGGTATTTTACAGTGCACTGCTCACACTGCCCTTTTTGGGAGGTCACAATGTTACTGTGGTTGGGAGTCAGGCAAGTAGACAGGGTAGAGTAGTCAGGCAGGTCAGGGTGTTGCCAAGTTTTGCATGCATGGCACTGAACCAGCTTATTTTAACCTTGCAGGCAATAAAAGCGAAAATGGAGGAACTTAGGCCTCTGATACCAGTGTTGGAAGAGTACAAAGCCGATGCCAAATTGGTATTGCAGTTTAAGGAGGAGGTCCAGAATCTGACGTCAGTTCTTAACGAGCTTCAGGAGGAGATTGGCGCCTATGACTACGAAGAACTGCAGAGCAGAGTGTCCAATCTTGAAGAAAGGCTCCGTGCATGCATGCAAAAATTAGGTAGGCCCAGACATTGTCACAATGGCAAACCCTGCTATGCCTATTCACACAAGATTGTAGCTAGCATTTAGAGACACCTCAACTGCAGTTGGGGGTAGCAAGAAACAGCAAGCAATTATTTCTGTGCTGTGGACTAGTCATTAGATTAGCTAGCCAGACTGAAAGATTTGTGGGTTACATGTGATAACTGATTCTGTTTTACTTCTACATTCTACTTCCACCATCTTTTTTACATCTTTCCAAGGGCTTGAGTACATGGGCATTTGTTAAAACCAACTGCTTTTATTCCCATACACTTAGGCTGCTTTCACACTGGGGCGCGGGCGGGTCGGCGGTAAAGCGCTGCTATTTTTAGCGGCGCTTTACCATAGTTTTTTGCGGACGTATTCGGCCGCTAGCGGGCGCTTTTAACCCCCGCTAGTGGCCGAAAAAGGGTTAAAACCCATGTGCAAGGCGATTTGCCAAAGGTTCGGCCGCTCTGCCCATTCATTTCAATGGACAGGAGCGGTGTACACATTGCTCCAAAGATGCTGCTTGCAGGAGTTTTTTTAACGTCCTGCCAGCGCATCGCCTCAGGCTTTCACACAGACTGCAGGGGAGCCGTTTTTCAGGCGCTTTACAGGCGCTATTTTTAGCCCAAAAGCACCTGAAAAATGCCCCAGTGTGAAAGGGGTCTTAAATTGGAATGTAAAAGCAGCTTGATGCTACTTAGAAGTAGGTCAAACACATGTGAACAATCAGGAGAGCATTTTGTAAATTTAGCTAAATGCACCCGATAGCATGCTGCATTTACTCCTCTACACAAGCCTTCCATTTGGTTTTACAAGAAAGCAATGTGTATATATAGTACATGACAAGGACAAGGTCATCTTGACCTCAAAAAAAAAAAATATATATATATAAATAACAGCAATTCTGTTGTGGGTGGACCAGGCTACAGGTACACTGGGGTTGATTTAATAAAACTGGAGAGTGCAAAGTTTGATGCAGCTCTACATAGAGACCAATCAATCAACTTCCAGGTTTTTGTCAAAGCTTAGGCCCCTTTCACACTAATACTACATTTTTACCTTGCAAGAAAAATGCAAGCAGAGGGTTTCCCTTTAATTTATTTTGGACTTTTTACACCACTGCGCTGTGGGTCCGGTTTGAAAAGTCCCGCATGCTGCCTCTTTGGTGCGGTTTTGAAAACCATACCAAAAACGCAGCTTTCCATTGAAATGAATGGAAATTGCGCTAAAAACACACAGCGATTCACATGTCCATTTCTTACAGGTGCAGGCAATCCAGAAATGCATATAAAACACTGCAAAATTGTGGTAAAAAAGGCGTTTTTACTGATATTTTGCTACAGAGTAGTGTGAAAGGGCCTTTAAACAAGCTGCCGTTAGAAGCCGATTGGCTACCATGCGCAGCTGCACCAGATTTTGCAGTCTCCAGGTTTTAGTAAATCAACCCCACTGTGTCCACATCCTGTGAGTAGGGATGAGCCGAACACCCCCCTGTTCGGTTCGCACCAGAACCTTTGAATGGACCGACCATTCGCACAAACTTTAGAACCCTATTAAATACAATGGACGCGAACGTTCGAAATCTAAAGTGCTAATTATAACGCCTAATATGCATTTTATTGTCCTAAAAAGGGTTTGGGGACCCTGGTCCTGCCCGAGGGGACATGTATCAATGTAAAAATAATCGTTTAAAACTGTATTTTTTTCAGGAGTAGTGATTTTAATGATGCATAAAGTTAAAAAAAAAAAAAGTGAAATATTCCTTTAACCACTTCAATACAGGGCTTTTTGTACCACTTCCATACCGGGCCTATTCTAGCACTTCTCTCCTACATGTACAAATCATCATTCTTTTGCTAGAAAATTACTCAGAACCCCAAAACATTATATATGGTTTTTTTTAGCAGACACCCTAGGGAATAAAATGACGGTCATTGCAACTTTTTTTCTTGCACGATATTTGCGCAATAATTTTTCAAACGCCTTTTTAAAAAAAATAAAAATGGTTTCATGAATTAAAAAATAACAAAACAGTAAAGTTAGCCCAATTTTTTGGGAAAATATGAAAGATGATGTTACGCCGAGTAAATAGATACCTAACATGTCACGCTTTAAAATTGCGCACACTCATGGAATGGCGCCAAACTTCTGGACTTAAAAATCTCCATAAGCGATGTTTATTTTTTTTTACAGGTTACCAGGTTACAATTACAGAGGAGGTCTAGTGCTAGAATTGTTGCACGCGCTCTAACGCACGCGGCGATACCTCACATATGTGGTTTGAACGGCGTTTACATATGTGGGCGACTTACGTGTGCATTAGCTTCTGATCGTGAGCTACCGGGGACAGGGGCGTTTTTAATTTTAATTTTTTCATTTTTATTTTTTTATTATTATTATTTATTTATTTTTTTACAATTATTTTACTTTTTTTTTTTTTTTTCTGATCACTTTTATTCCTATTACAAGGAATGTAAACATCCCTTGTAATAGGAATGTGTGTGACAGGTCCTCTTTATGGAAAGATGCGGGGTCAATAAGACCCCACATCTCTTCTCCAGGCTGGAAAGCATGAGATCAGTGAATTTTTTTTCACTGATCTCATACTTACTAGCCGCAATGGCGGCTTTGTTTACATTTGAGGACCCGGGCGTGACGTCATCACATCGCGCCCGGGCCTCCGACGATCATAGAGATGACTGGTGACCATCTGGTCACCAGTCATCTCTATGCTCGTCACGTGACCCACCAACGGCGCCGGAAGATTCTCTCCGGGTCCCCGATCGCACGGGAGAGCCCGGAGAAGCACCGGATGGTGGCGGGAGGGGGGGATGTCCCCTCCCGCTGCCTATAAGAATGATCAAGCGGCGGAACCGCTGCTATGATCATTCTTATGGTGCACAGAATCGCCGGCACTTCAAAGGGATATCTGAATGATGCCTCTAGCTGCAGGTATCATTCAGATATCCCCCTACAAAGCCAGGACATCATATGACGTCCACCCAGGATGGGAGATTCCATTTGTGGACGTCATTTGACTATGGCTGGGTAGGGAAGTGGTTAAATATCGTACCTGGGGGGTGTCTAAAGTATGCCTGTGAAGTGGCATGTGTTTCCCGTGTTTAGAACTGTCCCTGCACAAAATTACATTTGTAAAGGAAAAAAAGCCATTTAAAACTGCCTGCGGCTTTAATGTAATGTCTGGTCCCGGCAATACCCCATCACCCCCCCCCCCCACCCTACCCCAGCCCATTACCAGCCCCTTTGGGCCTTGTATGGATATTCAGGGGAACCCTGCACCCAAAATAAAAAAATACCCTGTATACTCTGAATAGCAGTACACAGGCGGTGCAAAAAAGACACGGACTGTAGGTTTGTTCTTAAGTAGAATCTGTTTGTAATTTGGAACAGGTACATTGTTTAAGTGTAGCTCTAGCCACAAAATAAATGTTTAAGCTTTTTGGAAAACATAGGGAAGGGTTATCACCCCTGTAACATTTGTTTTGCTGTCTGTGCCCCTGTTCAGAAGATTTCACCTCACTTTCCGTCCCAATGACAAATGTTTTTGGAAAATTTGTTTTTTTTATTGAAACAAGGATTGGTGATAAAGCATCAGTGGAGAGGAGACACCTTTTTCCCATATTAACTCTTACAGGAGAGAATTTCCCTTCCTAGGGGTAGATTTCCTCTCACTTCCTGTTGTCTCCTTCCGTTTACAAGTAGGAGTCGTTTGTAAGTTGGATGTTTGAAAGTAGGGGCCTGCCGTATATACTCTGCTGAAATTTGCCCCTTAGGTGTTGGTGTTGCCACAACACTGTGAGCCCTCACAGTTATTCTTGGTGGGCGCTGGAACGCCCTGCTGTCAACTATTATATCAGGAATTGTATTTACATGCCATTGTTGAACAGTGGTAGGAAAAATTGGGCCTTTGGTGGTGGTGCTGGTGCCACAACACTGTAAGCCCTCACAGTTACTCTTGGTGGGCGCAGGAATGGGCCCTGCTGTGAATTATTAGATGAAGAATTGTAATTACACGCCCCTGTTGAACAGGGGCTGAAAAATTGGGCCTTAGGCACTGGTGCCACAACACTGCAACCCCTCACAGATACTGTACTTAGAGCGCAGCAATGAGCCCTGTTTCAAAGTAATGCATCAAAAATTTAGGCTTTAGGTGAATGCTATGCAAAGCACACAGTAGTGAAACACTGACTGTCTGCAGCTAGCACAATCACCTGCCTGTCACAGTATAGAGAATAACTGTATCCAGGTGAGCTTTAGGTGAATGCTATGCAAAGCACACAGTAGTACACTAAGGCCCCTTTCACATGATCCGGGTCCGTGTGCGGTCTCCGCTTTAATCAGCGGGGATCGCTCCGTCGATCCCCGTTGAGCAGGCAGATGACAGGTCTGTCTCTGCACACTGTGCAGGGACCGACCTGTCAGAGTGCCGCTCTCCCCTATGGGGGATCGGATGATGACAGGCCGTAGAGTCCGTTGTCATCCGATCCGCAGACGGATGGAAAAGTAGGGTTTTCCCCCGTCACACTTTGGCGGATCGGAGCGGGTCGGATGTCAGCGGACATGTCACCGCTGACATCCGTGGCTCCATAGGGGTACATGGAGCATCCGTTCAGGTCCGCCTAAAAAACTGACAGGCAGACCTGAACGGTCCGTCCGTGTGAAAGAGCCCTAAGTGAAACACTGACTGTGCAGCTAGCACAATCACCTGCCTGCCTGTCACAGTATAGAGACTAACAGGAACGGATCTAGCTAAACTGAATACAGTGTATAAATATATATACAACACCTAGGATGCATATATATCCTCTACACACTGTAACAGCAGCTAACTGACTCGCCTGCCTGCTCTATCTAACTCAATATAAATGACACTGTCTATCTCTCTGACACTGCCTCTTACACAAACACCAACACACTACACAAGGCCGACTTCCAGGCGGCCTTATATAGTGTGGGGCGTGTAGTAAACCCCCTGAGCCATAATTGGCCAAAGCCACCCTGGCTTTGGCCAATTACGGCTCTCCGTTTTTTCTGCGCTGTGATTGGCCAAGCATGCGGGTCATAGTGCATGCTTGGCCAATCATCAGTCAGCAATGCACTGCGATGCCGCAGTGAATTATGGGCCGCGTTGTGCAACACGAATTTAACCCGAACAAACCATAACGTTCGTTCTTCGCCGAACAATCGAACGTGTGTTCGACGCGAACACGAAGCTTATCCCTACCTGTGAGGATCAAATATGGGAGCTGCAGCAGCAAGATTGTTTTTTAGCCCAGGTTCACACTGGGCTGCGGGAGTGAAGCCGTGCCAGTTCAGCTGAACTCGCACGATTTCACTCTCGCTGGCAGTCCTTATTTCAGCCACGATTACAAAGACATCTGACACAGATGTCAATGTAAATCGATATGATTAGGACGGTGCCATTGCCGGCAATTTGCAGCAAATATCAGCGTTTTGACATGCGATTTGACATGCCAAATCGCATGTCAAAACGCACCAGTGTGAACCAGGGCTTAAATGTGGAATTTAAATGTGAATTCTGGCGGACTATCATCCCTATACTTGCTTGACCATTTGAGTTACTGACCTGAACAAACTAACAGGACTTGAAATTAAAGTTTACAAGCCTTTCTGGATGTAGGTTTATTACCGATCACCAAGTAGTAGTAAAGTAAGGATCAGAATAAGAGCAACGGAAGCTCTTGCATTTCCATCTTCACAGGGCCAACTAAAGAATAACTAAAAAGCAAAAACACTTTTTTCTTTAGTTTTGATGAATGTGGGTGAGATTAGAACTCTTGCCAGGTATTTACTGCCGTTAAGGAGATTCACGCTCTCCATTTGTCTTGTTTACCATTATCTTGAAAAAAGTGAAAATGAAAAATCCCAAATTTTAGGTTGACACCAGAACAATGTTAATTTTGGCAGCAAATTTCAATTTAGTTTTAGTCTTAGGACTAAAATGGCATTTTAGTTTTAGTCTCATTTTAGTCTTCTGAAATTGTTTTAGTTTTAGTCGTATTTAGTCGACTAAATTTCCAGTATATTTTAGTCAACTAAAATGTCCTACGTTTTAGTCTACTAAAATCTCCAGTACATTTTAGTCGACTAAAGCTCATTTTAGTCATCTAAAATCGAATGGGTGTAATTAAAATGTAATGCATTAGTTAACATTTCTCTACAATTTCCAAACTCATTATATACTGCTGGATTAAAAAATCGAATATGTTATTATTTATGGTATTGAGGTATGAACATGCACTACAGACCAGTGTTCATTTTGAAGTCAAATTTCAATTTAGTTTTAGTCTTCGTCTTTTGACTAAAATGGCATTTTAATTGTAGTCGTATTTTAGTCATCTCAATTGTTTTAGTTTTAGTCATATTTTAGTTGACTAAAATAGTATTCATATAGTCGACTAAAATGTTTTAGTAATTTTAGTCGACAAAATTAACACTGCACCAGAACAGGAGTAGAAATTTTCCAATAGGGACATTAGTTCTGGTGACACCCAGGGATTCCCTCATTTTGGAGGGACTTCCTCTCATTTCCTGTTTTGGCTAGGGGGACAGGAAGTGAAGATAAATCTTCCCAATGGGACACAGATTACAAAAGAAAACGAAAAAAACTAAAAGGGGGATAAAGCCCTCCCTTTCCCTATCCAAAGTAAAACAAAAGTTTTACCTTTTTAGTTCTACTTTAAATATCATATATTCAGATTCACAAATGTCGTTAATGGATATGCACACTTTTAAAAACACATTAGGCTTGCAGATTTTCATCTTCACCTATTCCCCACCTTGTTTTTTCACTTTGAGACCTTTCATCAATGCCCCAAAGAGTTCAGATATTGTGTTTACTTGAAGCCATATTGCAAATAAGAGGCCATATTCTAAATAAGCAGGATCTGGTCTCTGACACAGTATCCTAACAAACAAGGTACCGTATATCAGGATTCCTTTTGATGTGGATTATTCTGGAAACTTGCACATACATTACATGCATTTTCTGCCAAACAGGGGCTGTGCTCATCTAAAGGAATCCAGAGATGCCTACCTATGCTGCTTACATCCTTCACGTTTTCACTGTAGGTTTTTATACGCATTATAGAAAGCATTTCTTGGCCCCAGGCATTAAGTCATCAGTTAGGAAGAGCAACATACTGTAACATTTTTCTTTTTTTATGATATGGGTGTACTTTATCCTTTTAAAAAAGTAACAGTGAGGTACACCTAAACGTCACCTCTCCAATCATGGGAAGTAAAAGTGCAATGTTTATAACATGTCCACCAAAGTGGATGAGATCATGCAGACTTGCCCCCAAATTTAGCACAGGTCCAATGTATGACAACATGAGGCCATAGAGAGCTGGTGAAGCCTCTTGCACCATGTTGCATAGTTGCCAACATTTGAAAAAAATTAGGACGGTCACTTTAAAGGAATTGAGGTGAAAAATGTGTGTGTATGCATGGCTAATAAAATGGGTGTCTCTTTACAGCCTAGAGCTTGTAGTGTGGCACCCTTTCCCATTTACTTTGCTATGTTTTAGACCAGGGATCTATAAACCTTCTAAACAAAGGGACAGTTTACTGTCCTTCAGACTTCAGGGGGGCCGGACAGTGGCCTATAGGAGTAGAAAAAGGCCTGGTGTCCAGCAGGAGTAAATAATGTCCCCCTCTTTAGTGTCAGTGGAGGAATAGTGCCCCATTGTTGATGTTAATGGAATGGATTCTACCCCATCACTGGTATCAGTGGGAGTAATAATGCCCCATCATTTGTGTCAGTGAGAGAAATAGTGCCCCATCGTTGGGGTCAACAGAAATAACTTTTCCCCATCACTGGTAATAGTGGGAGAAATAGTGCCCCATCATTGGTGTCAGTGGGAGAAATAACGCCCCCCTCATTGGTGTCAGTGGGAGAAATCATGTCCCTTTAATGATGTCAGTGGGAGGAATTATGCCCCATTATTGGTGTCAGTGGGAGAAATAGTGCCCCATCATTGGCGTCAGTGGGAGAAATCATGTCCCTTTAATGATGTAAGTGGGAGGAATTATGCCCCATTATTGGTGTCAGTGGGAGAAAAAGTGCCCCATCATTGGCGCCAGTGTGAGAAATCATGTGCCTTTAATGATGTCAGTGGGAGGAATTATGCCCCATTATTGGTGTCAGTGGCTAGAACAGTACCCCTAGGGACAGGTAAAGGTAAGCAAATGGCCACATCTGGCCCCAGGACACTGTTTGGAGACCACCGTTTCAGAACAAATCGGGCCTAGGGGTACACTGATGAGAAAATGGTAGTAAGTAAGTCAGTAAGAGAAATAATAACCCCAGCATTGGTGTCATTGGTAGTATTAGTGACTCCTAGCTGAAATCATTGTTGACATGGATCCTGCAGAACACTGACACTGCAGAATAGTATCCAAAATCCTGTGATTGTTGGCAACTATGAAGTTGCAAGATTTGTTCCATTTTGCCTGTTCAGGTTTCTGAGGATGCAATTTGCCTAAAAGGGATATTTTTTGAAAGTCTTCTTTTTTTCTGCCATGGGGGCAGGAGGGCTGATTTACTAAAGGATCAGTTTTCTCTTTGGCCTGTATTTTTTTTCCCATATGACTAATTAAAAGACATTTCTCTTGGATTTAAGGGGCAGAGATGAGGGGAGGAAAAAAAAAGAAATTTTCTGTTGGATTTACATGGCACTTCAGGAACCAGTAGTAACATAACGGCTTATTGGCTGCCCTATAGCAGATTTACTGCTACAGGGCGGCCATTCTGTGCAGAATCATGTATCACATTTGGGAGGTCAGGCACTGATGTGAACGAGAAGGCCTGGCTCACAGTCTCCGCTCCAATTCATTCCAAAGGTGTTTTATCAGATTGAGGTCGGGACTCTGTGCAGGCCAGTCAAGTTCATCCACCCCAAACTCGCTCATCCATGTCTTTATGGACCTTGCTTTGTGTACTGGTGTGCAGTCATGTTGGAACTGGAAGGGGCCATCACCAAACTGTTCCCATAAAGTTGGGAGCATGAAATTGTCCAAAATTTCTTGGTATGCTGACGTCCTAAGTGTGCCCTTCACTGGAACTAAAGGGCCAAGCCCAACCCCCTGAAAATCAACCCCACACCATAATCCACCCTCCACCAAATGATTTGGACCAGTGCACAAAGCAAGGTCCATAAAGACATGGATGAGTGAGTTTGGGGTGGACGAACTTGACTGGCCTGACCTCAACCCCATATTGAATATGAATTAGAGCAAAGACTGGGAGCCAGGCCTTCTTGACCAATATTAGTGCCTGACCTCATGAATGCGCTTCTGGAAGAATGGTCAAACATTCCCATAGACACACTCCTAAACCTTGTGGACAGCCTTTCCAGAAGAGTTGAAGCCGTTATGGCTGCTAAAGGTCAGCCAACTCAACATTGAACCCTACGGACTAAGACTGGGATGCCATTAAAGTTCATGTGTGTGTAAAGGCAGGTGTCCTAAAACTTTACTGGTAATATAGTGTATGTTTGTTCCAGGTAGAGACAGGTTAGAGCATTGAAGCCAAGATTCAGTAGAACAGCCAGAGAACTAGCATTCTTAAATGGAAAGGTTAGAAATGATAGCCTGCATAATTCTAATGACAGGTGCACTTTAAAGCAGGATGGAAAGAGACAACATATTTTGGATGTGTAATTAGGGATGTCAGCTCATTCTTAAAGCCCAAGTGCAGTCAAAAATCACAAACAGGGAAATCAGCACAAGGGACATAACTTACAGTAAGTAAAATATATCCGCTGTGCCAATTCCTCTTCTGTTCGTGAAAATCTGCCCCCCCACCCCCTCAAACTATCGGTGTGGCGATGGTCAATACAATTAACAAGCTGTCACAGACTCTCATCAAGGGAACCTGACTATCACAGGCTCTCATCAGGTTCAGGGCATAGTCAGGTTCCATTGATGAGAGTCTGTGACAGCTTGTTAATTGTATTGACCATCGTCACACCAATAGTTTGAGGGGGTGAGGGGGCAGGACGATTTTCACGAACAGAAGAGGAATCGGCACAATGGATATTTTTTACTTACTGTAAGTTATATCCCTCATGCTGATTTCTTTGTTTGTGATTTTCCACCCAGCTGCTCCATTCATAGGAGCCGTACTACAAATTCTAGATATTAACCAGGATCTAAGAATGGATGATGACTGGATGATAGGTCCACAACCTCCATTCATGGACCATAAGACTACTTCTATGAGTGGAGCAGTTGGGCAAAAAGGGTGGTTATAATAGGTCCCCTTGATGAGAGCCTGTGATAGTCTGTTAGTTGTATTAACCCCCACCATAAAAAAGATTATGGGGTGGGGGGTGGGGACAGGAAGGAGGAAGATTTTCACGAGCAGAAGAGGAACCAGGACAAGGGACAAATCCTACTGCCTGTGAGTTATGTCCCTTGTGCTGCTTTTTATGTTTGTGACTTTGGCTACACTTAGGCTCAGGAGCGGATCCAGGGGGGGGGCAACAGGGCAATTGCCCCCCCCCCCCCCGAGACCATCTGTCACACTCACTTGCTTGCTCTGTTTTTTTTTTTTTCCGCCTGATCTCCCGGACTTTGGGGACCCGGTACTGGCCGGCCATAGGTCCCCTGGACCCCAAACTTGGCACACATGTAGCCTCATGTCTCCTCTACAAGTGTGCAAAGCTTGGTGTCTTAAGACCTACGGCTGGGGAGAACCGATTTTTCAAAGCCGGGCACTACTTCCATAGACTCCCATGTTAAACATCAGTCTAGTCATGGGCACAGTGAGGCACAGTGAGGCATGCAGATGGACACCCTAGGCTTATACTCTAGTCATTAAGTTTTCCCATTTTTTTGTGGTAAAATTAGGTGCCTCGGCTTATGTACGGGTCGGCTTATACTCGAGTCTATACAGTACTTGTCCTGCGGCTGCCTCTCGGAGTCTCTCTCTCAGTTTCTCACATCAGCCGATCAGCGGCGCCGAGAGAGAGACTCGTCTAGTGTAGTTACGTGGCGCACTGACACAATACCAGGAGCGGAGGAGGAGGTGGGTGGAGCCTCTTCCCTGCACTCGTTGCTAACACCTGGGCCGCTTGGCGTCTAGCAATGAGTGACGTCAGTGAGTCACGTCGGGCCCCTCTGCGGGCAGGTGCGATAGCGTGCGGCTCCACAGATGGGTAAGAAAGCGGGCGGCTCCGCTTGCGGCGCGGTTTGTGGGCAGGCGGCGCGGTTCATGGGCAGACCGTGCTGCTCAGTGTGTTGGCAGCGCAGGTGAGAGTGAGAGAGCAGGCTCATCTCTCACCGCCCGTGCCTGCCCTGCATTCCTGCAGTGACTTCCGCCCTCACTGTGCAGGCAGCAGAGAGATTACATTATCTCTCTGCTGCCTAACTCTGGGAGTCTGGGACACAGCAAGAGACAACCAAAACTACACATTAGCAGGCAAGTTAGTGACAATCCGCAAATTGTGTCAGGTGACGTGGCAAATGACAATCTGCATCTGGTGGCAGGCAAGTGACAATCAGCAAGGTGTGGCAGGTGAGTGGCAAGTGACAATTCGCAAGGTGTGGCAGGTGATGTGGCAAGTGACAATCCACAAGGTGAGGCAAGTGACAATCCACAAGATGTGGCAGGTGACGTGGCAAGTGACAATCCGCAACGTGTGGCAAGTGACACGCTCAGGGCTCCCACTAATTGCAGGTGACAGTGGCAAGTGACACACTCGGGGCCTCCCACTGATTCTGCATTGAACTATTTAATTTTATATTACAATGTAATAATAGAAATAATGCGCTTCAATCATCCTGACACATAACAACTAGACATGTGCATTCGTTTTCGTCCGAATGCATTTTCGTCCGAATTTCAGGTATTTTCGTTATCGTTTTAACAAACGAAAACGAAAATGCAGAATCCTAAAACCGAAAGATCTGACATAAACAAATGCTTTATTTTCGTTTTCGTTGCAACAACAGTTCGATATAGATAGAAGATTCGACATGACGCTGACAATAACAATCTGTGTCTATCGAACCTGTGATCGAATGTGCCTAACCTTAACTCTATTAGTCCAAGATTATTCTACATAGAAAAGATTCGACATTATAGAGAGAAAAGATTCGACATTATAGAGAGAAAAGATTCGACATTATAGAGAGAAAAGATTCGACATTATAGAGAGAAAAATTCGACATTATAGAGAGAAAAGATTCGACATTATAGAGAGAAAAGATTCGACATAGAGAGAAAAGATTCAACTTTATAGAGCGAAAAGATTCGACATAGAGAGAAAAGATCGCTGCTGGAATTGGGTGGGGGAAGTAAAATAAAAATGATGATGATGAATGTTATTGGCTGATTGTAACCAAAGAGGAGGAGCAGTAAAATAGCTAGAACTAACTAACAATTCAATGTGAACGACGAAGATTCGACAAAGCATCGAAAAACATACAAACGTTGAATCTGTCGTTGAAGGCTCATGGTGTCTGTTGAAAGTTCTAAGAAGATTTGACGGAGCAGCGAAACTGTAAGACGCTGCAATCGTACATTTCCAGTCAAATACTCTGCCCATAGGCTATAGAAAAATTCTAATGTTGGTTGACTAGTAATAATAATAAATATAATTATTACTAGTCATACAACATTATAATTCTACTATAGCTAGCTTGTAGGCAGAACATTTGACCGGAAATGTACGATTGTGGCGTCGTACAGTTTCGCTGCTCCGTCGAATCTTCTTTGAACATTCGACAGACACCAAAAGCCTTCAATGACAGATTCGACTTTAATTAATTCTGATTTTCCGACTAATGCAATTTCTAACGAAAAACTAAATAAAAATGAATTTCGGGAGTAACTAAATACATTTATTTTTCGGACAAAAACGAAATTCCGAAACAAAATATTTCAGTGTTCACATGTCTAATAACAACCATGGTGCCGGGATGATTGAAGCGCCGACACCAGCCATTTCCCCGATAAATTGCCCACAAAAAAACATATTTTTTGGCAGTGCCCCTCCCGAGAAAAGACTCTGGATCCGCCCCTGCTTAGGCTTCAACCAAAAAAATAAAAGTATGGTCTATATTTTGCAGTCTACAGGTAACAAGAATCTTTTAACCCACCCTGCATCCCATTAAAAAGTTCTCAATGCCTCACAGTGATCACGTAACCACTGTGATTGGCTGTCACAGTGGTTACATGAATGAGAGCCAGTCCTGGCAACTACCTATAACTAGCGAGGACCAAGAACTGTCTTTCACAGCTCGGTCTCTGTGCTGGGAGCATGCTGTGAGTGCAATCTCAGCACAGAAACATTGGTCACCCAGTGACGCACATGTGCGTTGTGAGTGTTGAAGCCCACTTTTTTGCCACCACACATATGTGTTGTGCTGGAGGCAAAAGGTTAAATCTGTGGTGCTAAGATGGACAACAGTGAGCTCTGTTTAAACACCGTGACCTTTGTACAAGGCTGTATGGTTTTGCAATGTTGTCCAACAAGTGGCATATAAAAATGATTTAGTGGCAATTCTTACTGACACCATTGCGACCATTCATGCAGGTCCCCTTTACTGGAAATGTCTCTGTTTGCCAAATTAGGAATGGGGAAAAGGAGAAACAGGCACCAATTCAGCAGCCATTATCCATTACAGGAGCAGAGAATGCAAGATTTTGTAGATGTGGTTGTCCTCTAAGGACATTGCCTAGAGGGCATGAAATTCTCTGTACCAAGTGGGGATGCCAGCTATTGTGTGTGTTATATTTAGGTACACAGTCAGAATTCAGCTTGGTTATGCTGAGCACTTAAAAAAGATTCAAGAGAACCATAATGGGCACTTGTGAAAATCTGAATCTATAATATTGCAACCTCCTCTCAGGGATTGTTGAGTGTGTTGTTTTTCACTTGTAAATGCTCCCTGTCAGAGCAGCAATGCCAGCTCCATTGTAAGCTTTAAGCTCTCCAGGGAGAGTCACCTCTTTCCACCCTGAGCAGAGCTGTAAAAACACCTGGGAAACTGCAGAAGACACCTGATATTTCAGGGTTCTCTCCACGTCTCCCAACAATTGTATCGTAGGTATCAAATCTCTTGGGATGCTCTTCATCTCCTGAATTTAGTTGAATAACAGCAGTAACATCAATGCAGAGACAGCAACAGTAGCAGTACATTGCTGGAAGAGGAGGAAACGGGGTTAGTAATGTTTCCTCCTTCCCTCTCCAGTCACAGCATGGCCAGCCAGAGAAAGGACTAAAAAGCAGTTGGTAACCAAAGCCTCAGGGATGTGAGGAGGGTGTGGGGGTCTGGTCAGAGTATCAGACCAATAGCGCCAGTCCAAATTTTAGGACAGATTTAATGTTGCCCTTCCATCTCCTGTGCTGTACATGCTTCCTCTTAGGCTGCAGTATTGGGCCCATTACTAATAACAAGCAGGTATCACGTGGCCTCTTCCCTATACTCCGCAAGGATACTCTACAAGGCTGTCTGCATTATACTACCCATTCGTAAAGTGCAGGCTGTGGTGTGGAGTGTTCTAAAATCAGGAAGGTAAAATTTTCCATTCTAGTTCTCCGGGGAAGTCAAAGCTGTGTGGCTTTTCAGGTGAGCCTCTAGAAAGGCATCATTAGCAAAGAAGGTCTTGATGGCCAGTTCACACCAGACGCAGTTCCGTTCGCTTTTTTTCTGCACAAAATGCATGCACAGTGTTTTCCATGTATTCCAATGGCTCTAGTTCACACCATGAAGTCAGTCTCCGGTCAGTTTCTGCACCGGAAACTGACTGCATGGTGTGAACTAGAGCCATTGGAATTCATGGAAAACACTGTGCATGCATTTTTAGTGCAGAAAAAATGCGCACGGAACTGCATCTGGTGTGAACTGGCCCTAAAAGTAAGTGAACTTCGCAAACTATACTTTCAGCCCCAAGAGGAATATCCTACTGTAATGGACATCCAAAAGGAATTTAAGCAGAGCTCCAAAAATATAAAAAACACTTTTCTCTCCTTTAAACCCAGGATATCATAGACATACACATCCCCTGGGTTGCGTCATCAAGCTAGTCTGGTCCCAGGAGTATGACTTTACTGAACAGAGAAATCAAAGGACCTCTGAGATCACTGGACGAGCCAGAAGATCTCCCCTGCAGCTGCTGTCACCTTTTGAAATTAGATACCTGTCAATTAATAAATTACAAGTCCCATCTGCCACTGCAGCAGACAGGCATTTAGCTTTCAATGAAACACAAGTGTGGTGAAAACTGCACTCCTAGTTCATTGACACTTCCTCTAGCTCTATAACTACTTTGGTATAGAGATAAAGGAAGAATCTGCAGGAGCCTGGCATTGCACCCACAATCCACTGATCGTGGTAGCAATGCTTTGCAGGCTGATTTGTAAAATAACAATAAATGCACTTTTTTTTCCCTGTGTGTATATATATATATATATATATGTGCATTTTTTATTTTTTATTTTTTTATAAAAAGGTGGACTTAGCCTTAAGACCCCTTTTTACACTGAGGCGCTTTTCAGGCGTTTTAGATAGCGCCTGAAAAGTGCCTCTCATGCCTCCCCAGTGTAAAAGCCCGAGTGCTTTCACACTGGGGCTGTGCGCTTGTGGGATGGGTAAAAAAGTCGTGCAAGCAGCATGTTTGGGAGCGGTGTATACGTCGCTCCCAAAACACCCTGTACATTAAAAATGAATGGGCAGCGCTCCCGAAGCGCCTGCAAAACGCTTCAGCAGCGCTGCAACATGGGCACTTTTAATGCTTTCTTCGGCCGCTAGCCAGGGTTAAAAGCGCCCCACTAGCGGCTGAAAAGCACCGCTAAAACTAGTGACGCTTTACCACTAACGCACCCCCGCCCCAGTGTAAAAGTAGCCCTAAAGTAAACCTATCCAGGGAGCACGAAATAAGGGAAATGTAACTAGCCATTGCTAAGCTTCTCTGGAAATTCTACTTGCCAAGTTGCCTTTGGATTTCTAACTTTCCAAGGCACTGACTCCGGACAAGCATGAAGCCAGTGAAGCTTAATCTGCATACCTGTTTTTGGTCAGGGAGTCAAAGTATTGAAAGCGTACAATCACCCCAACAGCCAGGCAACTAGCATTTGCATAAGGGCTCAACAGTTGCATTCTGTGTAATTCTCCAAGTACGTCTCCTCAGAAAGGGAAAATATCCATATGAGACAATTCTAATGGAAGCTACAGCTCTTTTGACTCTTGTAGTTTTGGAGCAGTGGAGCTGTACCTTCTCATCGCTCATGTGAAACTTGTAAGTGGCCCATAAACAGCAGCTTCCAACTGAGGCTTCTCACATGGGAATTCTGCCACTTGACAGATTCCTTAAATTGGACAATTTGAGAATTGGCTTTGGACTGTCGTATTGCTGCTAGTAAAGGTTCTTCAGGCCCGAAGTGCTTGGGCTTTGTGTGCCCAGTGGGCTATCTGAGGCGTTTTTCCCTTTTATAAAGTATGAATCACATCTCTGATTAAGCCATCTCACAACGCTTTGTAACAGAACAAGGCGGCCGAGTCGTTCCTCTCATGTTTGGAAAATACCTCTCCTTCTGTTACGATTCATTGAAATTCTGCTCAGCCAGTGAATAATTTACCTTCCATGCTGAAGGATTTAATCAGTTTCAGTGCACGTTATCGGAATTGTATTAGGGGACAGAAGCAAATGAGCAGGTTTATTCCTATCTCAGGGTACAGCAACATGGGCAAAAGGGAAAAATAAATGTGCCGTCCTCATTGTGTGCTAAATAAAGCATCTTGTTCTGCGATGATGAATTATGAGAGGAGAGATAATTCACTGGCGCAGCCGACTAAGGAGAGTAAATTAGCAGATGCTGGAAGCTTATCGCCGAGCAGACACAACACAGGAAAAAGCCACCAGGCCATAGAGGAAAATCAGGGGCCTCTCCTTTCAAACACACAAACCCTTTTTATTTCGGACATTTTTAGCGGGTCATCTGCCAGCTGAAAAAATTCAGGAAATTGGTAATGAGACAGGTGAGGCTATATGTTGTGTCCCATCATCTTGGAGGCAGATAAAGCCCAGTATAAGGTTACATTCACAGCGGCAATTCAGGCCAGTGCGAACTGTAGTATCGGAAATCAGAGAATCCGGCTGCAGGTTCACCATAGCCACAGGTTGCCAATGGCTTCACTTTATGTGCGTCTAGCAGCGATTACCGCAGGTATTCACTGGCTGTGCAGGCAGCGACTTGTCAATATAGTGAGCAAAGCCGGCAGCAACACTTATGCCACGTACACATGACCGGATTTCCCGACGGAAAAAGTCTGATGTGAGCTTTTGAATGGAAATTCCGACTGTGTGTATGCTCCATCTGACTTTTTCTGTCGGAATTCCCGCCAGCAAAAGTTTGAGAGCAGGTTCTCTATTTTTCCGACGGAAAAAATTCCTATCGGAAAATCCATTCGTCTGTATGCAATTCCGACGGGAAAAAAACACACGCATGCTCGGAAACAATTTGACGCATGCTCGGAAGCATTAAACTTATTTTTCTCGCCTTGTCATAGTGTTGTACATCACCGCGTTCTTAACGCACGAAAGTTCAGAGACCATTGTGTGACCGTATGTATGCAAGACAAGCTTGAGCGGAATTCCGTCGGAAAAACCGATCATGTGTATGCGGCATTAGCCACTCCGAGCCACAGCAGGATTCTCTGATTCCTTCCGCTACAATTTACACTTACCTAAATTACCAGTGTGAACGTAGCCTTATAATACTCTGCCTCCCAGACTATGGAGCATATCATATAGCCTCACCTGTGTGAGTGCTTTATTAACAAGTTCAGGCATCCATAAATAGGTGCAACCTTCTGAGTATATCAGAACAGGAACTGATAACTTGTCTGAGTATAGAAAGTATTATGCATGCAACTACTGTAAATAGTGACATCTACATGCCAGAGGTATAAACACCACACTAGAGCTACACTGGAGACCCCTAGAAGCGTAATCAGGAAATTAAAATAGAAGTTGTGTAACAATTGCTAAGAAGACTTCTTTTGGGTGGTGGTTTCATAGAATCGGTTTCAGCAGGGGAAATTTCCCATTTCTCCCCAAGATATCACAGGGACAGGAAGTGAGAGGTCATCTCTGCCATTTGCATAAAACCAAGCTGATACAATAGTGACAAGAGATGGATTGGTGGAATAGCCAGGGCTGCCTACAACAGTCACGTTTTATCACATGGTTGCTTAAATAACAATTAAACCCTTCCGCAGTAAACTTTCCTTAGCCCTCATTCACATTGAATGCGGCTTCAGGTGTGACTTGGAATACATCTGTGCGGCTTCATGCACATATATCTATGCAAGTCGCACCTAAAAATCGCCCAAAGTAGTGCAGGAACTGTTTTTTTAAATCGATGCGGCACCACTAAGTCAGCGTTGCACCCATTTGAACGGTGCCATTGCCGACAATAGGGTGCGACTTGTCATGCGATTTGACCTGTCAAATTGCATGACAAGTCGCTCCAGTGTGAATGTGAAAAGTGACTTTTACCAGTGAAGCACGATTGCAATTTTTTCAAAGGACATCTAACCACATAATTATTCATTTCTTAAAAGTCATGTACAGCACCACCACTCATTGAATAACTTCTGGCTAGACCATGACATGTCTTATAAAGCACAGCCTTCCATAGGGGCTCCAAGTCTCATGATGCTACCAACCATCCAGACCTGTGATGGGGCAGTTCAGAGAGAGGTGTTTGAGCATTCCAGCTGTGAATAATGCTAGAGGTGCGAGTATGTCCTGTTGTAGAACGCTGTAGGAATGTGTGTGCTGGATTCACACCTGCGTCCCCCCCCCCCCCCCCCACACCATGCTTTCCCATTTAAACCAATAAAAATGCATGTTTAGACTGAATTCACACCTCTGACGGATGCGGCTCGCAGCAGGGGTTTGGTGTGTCCCTGTTCTCTGTTTCAGGGACGAATCAGGAGTGAATTTTTGCCTGAATTCCACCTTGAAACAAAGCCAAAGACGCACAGCAGCTCCGCAGCCGCAACGGAGATATGTGAACCGGCTCCATAGAGAGCTGGTCACATTCTCCTATCTTGCGAATTGGATGCAGGGAAACCCACATGCTTTGTTATGCAATTTGTATTTTAATGTCTTATGATATGCATTGACATTTCTTATGTTGATATGCATCCTGATGGTTTTACATGCATCATTGTGAGTCCTAACAGATTATTTGAGCTGTGTTTTGATGTGTTTCCATTGATTTCAAAGAAAAATGCATCAAGAAAAAATGCAAAGGTGTGAATCCAGCCCTAAGGGTGACAAGGCTGCCGGATCCTGAGCATAAAAGGCAAGGTTGTCATCCATAGACCGAAAGTACTGGGCCAGGTTTTTAGAGTCATGCTGTCAGTAGAGCAGTATTTTTCCATTCAGCCACCAGGGGTTGAAAGAAAAAACAAACCAAAAAAAAACCCATTTCTCTCTACCACAAACCCCACCCTCCACAAGGACATTGTATCCTGACAGTGGGGCCTGGCACTGTCCGAATACATTGATTGATGTTGGCGGCATTAAGTCGGAGCATCAAATCATGCTGTTGATCTGCCTGGCAGTGTTGAAGTTTTTTCCAACCTATTTTTGCTGGACAGCTTGGTCCACATGTTGACATAATGTATAGATTACATACATATGTACACACACATACATGGATTTAAGCTTGAGGTGGGTGGATGGGCACACCAGGGGGAGGCTGCCTTTCAAGCAGCATTGCAGAATAGTAATATGGCACCCTGGCGGGCAGAGATTAGATCCCTCCGGTTGGCACAAAGCACAGAGAACTATGAATTATTTATAATGACATTTCATTCAGCCAACACCACATGATAATGTCAGCAAAACTGGGAATCCATTGCAATGCCCCACAATCAGTCCTGAACGGACATACTTATTACAGGAATTGTATAATCTTGTTAGCATTTTTTTTTTTTTAATTATAAAAAAAAAGTAAATAATAGAAGCTCTGTGTGAATAAGGCCTATTTCACCTACGCTGCAGTGTGAACATCTCTTACTATTCAGCTCCAGTTTGTAAATGCTGAATACAGATTCTAATGGGAATGTGGATTTCCTTTTTAAACAAGCTGCTAGCAGGCTTTGAACACGTTTCAAAAGGTTTTAAAGCTTGCTAGCAGCTTGTTTAAAGTGGCCAACCAACACTCCCATTAGGATTTCTGTTCAACATTTACAAACTGGAGATGAATGGTTCTTTAAGTCTAGGTTCACATCTTATGCGGTTGCGCTTGATCCGTTTTTCAGGCACGTTTTTCAGTGCATTTTGCGTTTTAAACCAGCGTTTATGCATTTCATGCGTTTTACGTTTCTTTTCTCTTTAAACGCACTGCCCTTTAAACACACTTCCTGACAACCCTAGCCGGTGTTTGTCAGGGTCTGCGGGTGGGGGGCTTATGGGAATCTGAAAGCCCCCCTTTGTGAATGGGTATTGGGTATATCGTACCCCTACCCACTCACCAAAAAAGCAGTGAAATGTAATAAAAACACAAGAGCTCATTTCTGACAATTCCTTTAATAGCAGTTCTGTCTTCTCTAGCCGTCTCTTCCCGCTGTCTTCTCCTTCCTGCCATCTCTTCCAGTCATCTTCTCCTTCCCGCCGTCTCTTCCAGTCATCTTCTCCTTCCCGCCGTCTCTTCCAGTCATCTTCTCCTTCCCGCCGTCTATTCCAGTCATCTTCTCCTTCCCGCCGTCTATTCCAGTCGTCTTCTCCTTCCCACCGTCTCTTCTCTCTCACAGAACCGCTGTTTGCCTTGTTTACATAGACCGCTGTTCTGCCTCTCCTGTGAACGATTGGCTGTGTTCAATCACAGTGGGAGCGGGTCCCCGGCGGCATGCTCCCCAGTCCCACTGCACAAAATCACGTACCTGTACATGATGTCACGCAGGAGGGCCGCCCTACCGCAGTATATCTGCGTGGGGCGGTCCTTAAAGTGTAAGTTCACCTTTACAGAAAAATCTGTAGGCTGAACTTACACAGGACCCCTTCCTCACCCCAAGTCCCACTGACCTGCAGCGTGGCGATCTCCCGTTCTGAGCCCTGCTATAGCCGCCTCACAGTTTCAGGGCTTAGAAATCTCCTCTGCATTCACGTGTCTTCTTCCTCACTAAGAGGACGGGCTATGCGGGTTCTGATTGGTCGCCGCTGCCCATGTGATGGTGCCTACCAATTAGAATGCTCCTTAACGTTCCTCCTGAAGGGGTACGTTTAGGAGATTAAGCTTCAGAGCAGTGAGGCAGCTATAGCAGGGTTCAGAACAGGAGATCGCCGCGCTGCAGGTGCGCGTCTTGTGTAAGTTCACCTTAAAAAAAATTCTGTAAAGGTGAACTTATCCTGCTCACATAATAAAAAAATCTTTGCCATTCTGAAGCTTCCCTCCAACCACTTTGCATCTTATTTTATATATACTGTGATTCTGTGCTTGCCAAATATGCTGCAGAAATCTCCCTCCACTGAGTCTGGCTGCAACCATTTTAACTGTGGGTAGCTGAAGCTGCTGCCTGTTCACTTCCTGGATTTACACAGAGGCACACCTCTAGCTCTCATTGGCCCTCTTATGACTCATCTCCCCTCTCTCCCTAGCAAACTGTCATGAGAGTGAGAGAGAGCGGTGCATGATGTCATAAGCTTAGGCTTTTTACCAGACAAGAAACAGGAATTGGACTGTATAAGGTATTATTTACTGGCAGAAAAAAAAAATGTTTTACTATCCAAAGTTAAAACAACAAGGGCAGAAGATTTAATAGCTGTAAAGATCAAAAAAAATACTGAAGTTCTGCTTTAAGTGGTTAAAAAAATAAGTTCTGCATACTGCATCTTTGATGCGCTTTAATCAAAACGCACGTTCTATAGAGTTCAATGGTTACGTGCCTAAAACGCGCTGAAGAGATGCAAATGGGCTCCAATAATGTAAACATTTCCCAAACATCCCCTTCTGTTTTTCATTCCTAAAAAGTACTTGGATCACTTTCAGACAGAATTATGATTTTTTTGAAATGATAAAATTAGTTTATTGCAGAACCCCAGTCACATTTCATTACTTTTTGGATGGTGTAAGAAAGTTTATCATCTCAGTCAGCTTTGTCTCTGCCTGTGAAGTTCATCTCCACTTCCTGTTTTAGGGATATTACAGGAAATTAGAAATATCCTCAGACCCATTGACAGAGTACAGTTTTGCTGCCTGTGTCCATGTTGGAGAGATTCGGCTCACTTCCTGCCCGTGACACAGACTGTGAGAGGCAAACTCAGGACACAGCAACAAAAACCTGCAGAAATCCTCATCCTTCTTTATTCTAGTTAAAACTAGAAGGAAAGAAAAAGTTTTTTTTTGGCAATCTCAAATATCCAACAGTGTGATGAGAACAATTGTAACAGTTTAGTGAAATATAATTCTTTTTTGCAGTGAAATAATAATCTTAGAGGGCTATATATTAGATAAAACAAGGGGCAATTGTGGAATTAGGCTATACTCACATTATGGCAGGTCGGGATGGACGCACAATTGCATACATATGTTTGCTTTACTTCAAAAATGTTACCCTCTGTCGCTTTTATCTTGCTTCAGCGCTTCTCCAAAGCCCCCATACAAGTCCTTCAGGCCTGGTTCACACCTAGGCATTTTTTAGTACGTTTTCAGTTTTGCAGAAACACACTACAGTCCATTTAACATTGTTTCCTATGGATGTAGTTTACATCTGTGCATTTTATGAAAAGGGCCAGGGATTTTTCTGTTTTTTGGTTCCATAGACTTCTATGGATCAAAAATGTGTATTGAAAATAGCAAACTGCAACCTGCATAGCCTTAGACCTGATTCAAATTATTTTGCATTTTTAGTGCTTTTTGCATTTTGCAGATTTGCACTACAGTCCATTTAACATGGTTTCCTATGGAACACATTCTGTAGTGCAAATCTGCAAAATGCATAGATGTGAATCAGGCCTTACCGTACCTGCAGCGGTAGAAGAGCTTTAATTCAGGGTTAGCTTTGCTTCACTTTTAAATGATTAGATTATTATCTCTTCCCCTTTTGAAGAAATAGAAAACCAATACATACACACAGGGCATTTGCCAAGCTTTATTAACCACTTCCTTACCGCCCATAGTCATATGACGTCCACAGATGGGATCTCCCATCCTGGGTGGACGTCATATGACGTCCTGGCTTTGTGGGGGGATATCTGAATGATGCCTGCAGCTAGAGGCATCATTCAGATATCCTTTTCTTGTGCCGGCGATTCTGCGCACCATAAGAATGATCATAGCGGCGGTTCCGCCCCTTGATCGTTCTTATAGGCGGCGGGAGGGGACATCCCCCCCTCCTGCCGCCATCCGGTGCTTCTCCGGGCTCTCCCGTGCGATCGGGGACCCGGAGAGAATCGTCGGCGCCGGTGGTGGGTCACGTGACGAGCATAGAGATGACTGGTGACCAGATGGTCACCAGTCATCTCTATGATCGTCGGAGGCCCGGGCGCGATGTGATGACGTTTTGAAAAAAAGTATATATATTTTTAACTTTTTGCTATAATAAATATCCCACATTTAAAAAAAAACAAAACAAATTTATTCATCAGTTTAGGCCGATATGGATTCTTCTACATATTTTTGGTAAAAAATTGCAATAAGCGTATATTGATTGGTTTGCGCAAAAGTTATAGTGTCTACAAAAATAGGGAATAGATTTTTTATAATTATTATTTTTTTACTAGTATTGGCCATCATCGATTTTTATCGTGACTGTGACAGCGGACAGATCGGACACTTTTGACGCTTTTTTGGGATCATTGACATTCAAACAGCGATCAATGCTAGAAAAATGCAGTTTTCTGTGTAAATGTCACTGGCAGGGAAGGGGTTAACATTAGAGGGCGATCAAGGGGTTAAATGTGTTCCCTAGGTGTGTTTCTAACTGTGAGGGGATAGGACTGACAAGAGGAGGAGCCAGATCGTTGTTTCTACTTAGTAGGAACAGACGATCTGTCTCTCCTCCCCTGTCAGAACAGGGATTTGTGTGCTTACACACACAAATCCCCGTTCTGGCTCTTGTGCCTGCGATCGCGGGTGGCCGGTGGCGATCGCGCCTGCCGGCCACGCGCTTCGGGTCCCCCTCTGTGCAGCGGGCACGCGCCTGCTATGGCTCTTAAAGGAGCCGTCGTATTGGGTATGGCGATTTGCGCAGCAGTGCCACTTTGCCGAAGTATATCGGCGTGAGCCAGTCGGCAAGTGGTTAAAGCTTCAAAAAAGCATGTTGAAGCAGTAGGCGATTTAATGTGTGTTAAAGTTGAAGCAAGTGTAAAGGAATAATACCCTGCTGAGGAACTGGGCAATAAAGAGAACTTGGCCAGATATAAATATGGGAGCTGCCTTTCCCAACTTGTTTTCTAAGGTACATGCTCCAGGGTGGGTAAAATGACGCTGACTAATTGAAATTGGAACTCCTGAGCTGCATACTAGTTTGGAGTCAGTGAAGAAAGGATGGCGAGGACAGTTGCTTTATTATATAGCTATATATTGGCAGGTTCTCTTGAAAATGTTGGGGCTCAGCTGCACATGCCATTTTTATAATACTACAAGACCGTTAAGGACCTCCTACTATCAATGGGGCTTTATTTGATATTGTTATTGACACGCAGAAGCTAATGGCATGTTTGCCAGTAGAGGTGGGCTCGGGTATGTTCGGTATCCCACCTGCCCGATCCCGCCAGGAAGCCAACACTTCACACCGAAATGTCTCACTGCCTGTGATAAGCGTGTGCAGTGTTGGCTTCCTGGTGGGATTGGGCAGGTGGGATCCCGAACATGCCTGAGCCCATTCCTATTTGCCAGCATTAGGCCAGACCATGGATAGGACTTTTAGCTCCTTGGGCTCACTTATCTCAAGGGCACATAGAAAACAATGTACCTGGTTCATACCATACCACCACATTTATGTGTGTTGTGGTGCATTTTTACACCTCACCTCACAGCAGCATAAAGTTGGATAAAATGTCAATTTGTGACAATTAAAATAAAAATAAGTGCAATGCTTCGTAAAAACACGTTGCACTGCCATGTGAGGGCTGGTGTGCTCTGGAAGGGAGCAAATATAAATCTTTTAACAGCTTGTACATTTAAAACTAATATTCAGACATTTATATCATATGTATATTATGATTCGTTCCCAGGCTAACCCACACAAGACATTTTATTTTTGAGTGGACACTAATGGGTTGGATCACACTTCATGTAATCTCTCTCTTGTGATGGCCTTTTCCCTGTAGACTCTGTGTTTTATATAATAAAGGTGTCAGTCTCATTAGAGTAGGGTGATTCCAGCAGCTGCCTTTTTAATGCCATGGCAGGCGGCAGTGACCACACAAACCTGAAAACTTCTTGGGAGGACCTGGCCTTCAATCCAGAGCTGTCCTCCCTAGGTCTGCATCCGCAATGGAGTCACTTTTATTTACCGATTTACCGCTGTAGTATTGACCACACGCCAGCAGAAATCATAATAAAATTTGGATGGCTCCATCCAACATGCAGCCAACCTTTATCTGCAGCATCCTGTCTGTCCTCATTAGTTGCTGGCCTACCCTTAACCCAATATTCCAGGTATCTGTAGAACCTTGAAACATTCTGTCTGTCTCTGCAATGGCTTCACGTACAACAAAATTGAGTTAAGTCTAGAAAGATCTGGTGACAGAAGAGATGAGTCGCCAATGGAAGACGCAGATGTGACACTAAATAGCATGCAGGTCACCTCTCTGGCTCTGCTCCTGCGTTTTTTATATCCAGCTGCTGAGACCAACATTGTGGATTATTCCCAGATGCTGTCCCCCACCCCCACCCTGTAGAGAATATTCCTCACATCTCAATCAATCACTGCTGGTTTTCAATAATTAATGCTACTTGGGAGCCTTAATGAAAACTCAGTGATGATTTACTTACAAAGATACAAGCCATTTATACATCTTTGAAGACATGAACAGGGAAATAAATGTTGCAGCTTTTACTAAAAATCTCTTGTAAAAAATAAATAAAAATAAAATAAACATAGCACCATCTACATCAGGGTGGCTACCTTCTTCCCCTGCTTCTATACATTTCTACTCTTTAAACAGTCTTCATGCGTTGTCATGTTTTTCAGGTGCATTTTCCTGTGTTTTGAAGGGCATGTGTAGAGAGAACTTTTTTTTCATACTTTGGATAGAGTAGGAAAGCTTCTGTCAAGTTATTATTGCTGTCTGTTTCCCTGTTAACTGCAAAAAAAAACATACACACAAGAGGACACAACGCCTCGTGCATTACCACCACACAATTTATTGAATTCCAAATAACAAATTGATACTCACAAACAAATAAAATCAATAGGCTTGTAACTCATGCTTCAGCCTTGGGCAGTGAGTCTCATCATGAAAACATCAGACTGAAAAGCTAGCGTGTTTCAGTATTCAAGCCCCCTTCCTCTGGGCTCTGAGGAAGGGGGCTTGACAGCCGAAACGCATTAGTTTTTAATCTGCTGTTTTTATGATGGGACTCACCCCCCAAGGCTGAAGCATATGAGTTACAAGCCTGTTGATTTTGTGAGTATCCATTTGTTGTTCGGAATTCAATAAATTGTGTGGTGGTAATGCACGAGGAGTTGCGCCCTCTTGTGTGTGTATTTTACAGTTGACTAGCGATTTCCCAATCTGTGGAGGGCTGTACCTGAAGAAGCATTGTGCACCTAATTATCTATGGAGCACTATAGGTGAGCAGTGGAGTGTTTTCCTGATAAGTTGAATTACTCTCAATTCATCCTGGTGACCATTGTCATTGAGTCCTAAATGTGATGGAAATTCTAAAAAAAATTGTGTTGTCACCAGAAAAAGAGAGGGAAGGTAGATCCTCTAATAGGGACACCTTTTCTGGTGACATCTAAGATGGAAATTTCCCTCCACCTTGCATGCAGGGTTTGTACATGTCTCCAACAAAAAATGGCTATAAATACACTTAAAGACATACAGAAATGTATAATACATTAAACTTTTGAATTTGTCTCTTGGCACTTGTCGTTGGAGATTTACCCTCACTCCTTAGTGAACAAAAAGTGAGGGGAAATTTCTCCAATGGTGTCCAGGATATCAATAAAATCCAGTAGGGGTTCTATCCCTTCCACTCTCAAAACTTAAAGGAAAACGTATTCGTGGCCATATACTATGAAAAAGAGTAATACACAACAATGCAAAATATGACGAAAATGTAGTTTAAGAATTAAGATTTATGCATGTTATGTACATCAGTGATAACGACACCAGGACAGAACTAACTTTTAACTTTTGTATTTTACAGCCTGTGGTAAGTTGACCGGAATCAGTGAACCAGTCACAATGAAGGCATCTGGGTCCAGGTTTGGCTCGTGGATGACTGACCCACTGGCACCAGAAGGAGATAACAGGGTAAGCAATGCATGTTTCCTGACTCAATCTAAGTAGTCTTCCCAAACACCTGAACTATCAATTTTTCAATAAGGAAAAGTACATGTCTACCACTAAGAACTCTTCTTTCCATCTTTTCCTGGAGTTAAAGAGCTATTAAACCCAAAAAGAAACATTTATTAAAATTGCAGCTAGCTAATTCTTATATTTGATGGCTGCATTTGCTTTCCCTAGGGTTTTTTTACCCAAGTTGTTTTTTTCATCTGGTGATCCTGCCAGTAAATGTTTTTTTTTTTTTTTTCATTAAAGCTGGGTACACACAAATTGAAAATCAGCCAGTTATATTAAGACTGGGTTCACACTTATGCGAATTGGAATGCGGCTTTCGTCTTTGGCTTCATTTCAGGTTCGAATTCAGGCAAAATTTTGAGCCTGATTTATCCCTGAAATGGAGAACAGGGATGCACCGGACCCCTGCTGTGAGTCGCATCTGAATCAAGTTTGAACCAGGGGTGTTGCTAGGTGGGAAAAAGACCAGACTATGAGGAAGGCTATGGCGCCTTCCTCATAGCATTATGCTTTGAGGAAGGCTCTGGCCAAAACGTGTTAGCACTATAGATGTAGCACTGCTGTTAGTGCCAAATAAAAATTTGTAAGAAGAAGCAATTGTGTTGCCGGCATTTCTTGCTATTTCGAATTATAATAAACCTGAACTATACACAGCTGTGGGTGCACATACAGTAGTTACAATTGATCCTGTCTCCTGCCACCTTCTTCCCCGGCTAGAAATGTATACACGGCGGCTGTTTGTCTATGCACAGGCTTTTTAGAAAAAGGGGGCAGAGCGCCGCATATCGGCCCCACTCATCCCTGACATCAGAGCTTCGATTTGACATTTCCACTCACTCTCATTGTCCTTTGGGCCGAACACCCCCCCGGCTTGCCCACCAATCACTGGATGTGCTGGATGGATGTTTACACTGCTGAGGTATGTAGACCCGTGTTCAAGGCCAAGCCCAGGCCTTGGGACTCGGGGCTAATAATTCTGAATGGGCAATACGAGGCCCGGGGGTTTTAGTGCCCACTCTGGGCTTTAGCCCTTGTCAGCCACCCCTCTCGATGCCACTGCTGTGAACTCAGCCTAAAGATGTAAATAACATGAGGGGCTGAATGGCCATTTGAGTTGCAAGGTGACACTGATAAATATCTGGCAGATTTAAATGCTGATTGATGGAGAACAGCAGCATGGACAGAGGTCAAAGATGATGCTATTCATTAATCAGGATACACTTCTTATAGGGCTGTTCAATGTTCATGGATGTAGTCCTTCCGGGGTGAATGTCCACTTTAAACAGCTAGATTGTTACCAGTTCCTTTTGATGTGACTGGACAGGATTATCAAAAAATATTCAAATTGTCAAACAATAGCCTTTTACCCTTAGGCCCCTTTCACACGGAGGGTCCGTTCAGGTCCGCCTGTCAGTTTTTTAGGCGGACCTGCACGGACGCTCCATGTAGCCCTATGGAGGCACGGATGTCAGCGGAGACATGTCCGCTGACATCCGCTCCGCCAAAGTGTGATGGAGGAAAACCCTATTTTTCCTTCCGTCGGCGGAGCGGATCGGATGACAACGGACTCTACGGTCCGTCATCATCCGATCCCCCATAGGGGAGAGCGGCGCTCTGACAGGGCGGTCCCTGCACAGTGTGCGGGGACCGCCCAGTCATCCGCCGGCTCAGCGGGGATCAACGGAGCGATCCCCGCTGAGCAAGCGGAGCTTCAAGGGGCGGATCATGACTGATCCGCCCCGTGTGAAAGAGCCCTTAGGCAGTTTTACAGGTCTGCATAAATAAATTCCCAACATGTGCAACAACACTGATGTGTGCAGGAAAGCTCCACCTTTTTCACTAAAAAGCCCTACTTGATCTCCAGCCAGTGACTTAGCCTGGGCTGAAATGAGTCTGGCCTTGACAAGCGAAAGCATTTTCTCACTGAGCAGATTTCAAAATGTAAAATGGAACTTTAGTCAGAAAATTAAGTCCTGCTAGACCACTGCACGCTGGCCCCTTTTGCAGTTGTAGCTATGTAAAACATTAAAAATAAGTGCCTATACTGTTTAAAATCCAGTAATACACAGTTTCACCCTGCTCTGCTCATGCTCAGCTGCTCTTTATTTTTAGGCATGGCCGAATTTGTAGAGGCCTATCTGCTGACAGCCGTAAAGCAGAACTAAACCCCCATATCCTTTACAGCCAAGGAAGCTGCTTCTGTTTGATCTGCAACTGCCATGGTGCTGCACAGGTGATCAGTTATGACGCCAGCCATTTGATAGTTTGACAGTTTTGGTTGAGGACACAAGCAAATGTGACAGCTAGCAATCCCAGCATTTACAGGAATGAAACAGTTTTTTTTAAACCATGAAATCGATGGGTTTAGTTCCACTTTATGATTTATTGCTGTTCAGGGCTTCAGCAAAATGGCAGCCTCCAGCAAGAAGAAACAGGAGCAATGCTGGAGGCAGTTTACAGTACACACTAATTTTGGTAGCACAATTAATAATGCGGAATGTATGTTCCTTGCTAAAGAACATTCTTTTTTATCAAGTTGTTATGGGTAAAGTTTCAACCAAAAGAGGCTGACAGTGCAAAGATGTTGGCGGAACTCAGTTCCTGATACAACAAAAAAGCAAAAGCAAATCTGTGCCCATGCAACTTTTAAGGGTTAGGCCAAAAAAGTTAATACCATTTTACATAAAATGTATAACTTTTATTCCATATTCAAGTTAGAAGTTGACACAATGAATAATACATACGTCATGATATAAAAAAGTATATATAAACATTGATGCATATTTTAGATATAAACAACATTGAAGGTATAAGCAAGTAGATACCATATATACTTATTAGCCAAGTTTTTCAGCCATTTTTAAGGGCTGAAAATACCCCCCTCGGCTTATACTCGAGTCAGTATCTGAATTCTTGCCAGGCGTCCATTTTTTTAAAAGTCGCAGCTTCCTCCTGGCGTTCCATTCCGTAATAGGCATTTGACACTGTGTTCTGCCTATCACGGAGGTCCTCTCATCCTCAGACAGTTTCCCAGCACACACTGTGTTCAGTGTTCCGCCAATCGCGGACGTGCTCTTGTTCGAGGATGAAAGAATGTCTGTGATTGGCGGAACACTGAACACAGTGTCTGCTGGGAAACTGAGTCAGAGGATGAGCGGACCTCCGTGATAGGCGGAACACAGTGTCAAATGCCTATCACGGAACGGAACGCCAGGAGAAAGCCACAACTTTTAAAAAATGGTTGCCTGTCACTCGGACACAGTGAGACTGCAATGGGCACAGTGAGTACCGTATGGCACAGTGAGACTGCAATGGGCATAGTGAGTACCGTATGGCACAGTGAGACTGCAATGGGCACAGTGAGACTGAAATGGGCACATTGAGTACCATATGGCACAGTGAGACTGCAATGGGCACAGTGAGGTATGGCACAGTGAGACTGCAGTGGGCACAATGAGGTATGGCACAGTGAGACTGCAATGGGCACAGTGAGGTATGGCACAGTGAGACTGCAATGGGCACAGTGAGGTATAGCACAGTGAGACTGCAATGGGCACAGTGAGGTATGGCACAGTGAAGCTGCAAATGGGCATTGTTGACCCTCTTTTCCGCTTACAGTAGCTGCTGCATTCTCACCCTCGGCTTATACTCGAGTCAATGTCAGGTCACCTGTGGCCAGATGACAGATGCACACGTTGGGGGCCAGGAGTGCACCACAAAGTATTGAACCCTATGGCTGACTGCTGCGGATGGAAAACTGGGTGGTTGTGGAAAGCGGGACCAGTGGAGCACAACAGGGATCCACAGGGAGCTAGAGCCCAAGATTCCCCAGGGCGCGGAGTCTAAGATCCAGCAGGTTTTCACCAGAGCCTCTAGTGGTGAGGATGGCCTACGCTGCAGCTGGATCCAGGTCGCGGCCCCCAGAGTCTCCTAGCTCACGCTCCGTGGGGTATAGAGGATAGAGGGGAAGCAGCAGCTCAGAATACAAGAGGTAGTGAAGAGATAGCCAAGGTCAGAGTGACAAGCAGACAAGGATAAACAAAGGACAAGCCAAAGGTCAAGGTCACAAGCAGACAGGGATAGTCGAGAATAAGCCAATATCGGTACACAAAGATAAACGTAGCACACGGCAAGCAGGAACTCAAACACACAATGCTTAACAAACAATGTTGATCAGCAAGCCAGACTTGCAGTGCACAGGTTAATATAGAGTTCTCTGATAGGGCCTGGGGTGGAGCATACTGGGAGGAGAGATTATAAAGGCAGCCAGGTGAGAGTCTGGCCTCTAAGGTGAACACATGAAGAGGAAGGTAAGATGGCAGACAAACATTACTGCATATCCATGACAGTACCCCCCCCCCCTCTTATGGGCCCTCCCCCTCCCCCGCCTGGGCCCAGGCTTAAAGGGAAACATCAGATGAAACCTCCTCAACAGACGAGGTGCAAAGACCTCAGATGCAGCGATCCAAGACGGCTCCTCAGGACCAAACTCTCCCCAAAGCACAAGGTACTGAAGAATACCTCTGCAGAGCCGAGAATCCAGAACTTGACTAACCTTGTACTTTAGATTAGCCTCAGAGACCGGAACCGAGGTAGGGAGAGGACGAGAGGATTTATTGAGGACCAAAGGCCTTTTAGGAATAAGCAAGGGCATAAGAGGATCAACAGGGATCTGAGGAGGGTCCCCCAGACCCTTAAAGAAGATCTGGAAATCTAGCACAGGACCATCAGACTGGGCAGAGGTCAGTGGAACCCTGAGGTCAGGTTGGTTAGAAGGTGACATGTCACAGGAGTCAAGCTGAATAGCTGAAAGACAAGCAGAATGTCCTGAATAAGAAAAAGTAGGAGGCTCACTGGGCATGGGCTGGACTGGCATAAATAGTACAGAGGCCGAGTGAATAGCAGAGTCAGGTGTAGCGACTGCCTGAATCGCATCGCAATGCGTAGCGACTGCAGAACTTGTAGACAAGCTAGCCTGGCTGTGCGTCCAAGGGTGATTAGGGACAGACAAATGTAAATGGTTATGCAAACTGGAGTGAATGATCGGCTCAGGTTCACAGGGGGCAACCTTGGGTAGGAACAGGAGGAGCCCCAAGCCAGAATCTGTCCAGTAGTCCATCCAACGTGTGGAGAATCGAGCCGTAACCATGGGAGACCCAAAATGATAGGAGTTGAGGCCTTGGGTAAGATAAGGAAGGATATCCACTCCTGGTGGAGTGTTTCTACCGACATCCTAACAGGGAGGGTCTGGAAGCGGATAGGACCCCCTGTGAGAACAGTGCCATCAATCGCCAAGACCACCAAGGGCGTGGTGAGTGGCAAAAGGGTAAGTCTCATAGAAGATGCAATTTCCCAGTCCATGAAATTGCCAGCGGCTCCGGAATCCAGATATGCTGCGACCGAATGGGAAGAAGCACCAACATGAAAGAACACAGAAAGAAGAAGACGAGAAGGTGAGGGTGATATTTCTGGGTCCAATACTCCACTTTCCAGATGTATTGGACCCAAACGTTTTTCCGGACAAAGAGAGCAAGTGTCACGAAAATGACCTTTGCCCCCACAGTAGAGACACAGGCCTAGCGTTCTGCACCTAGCACGTTCCTCGGGGGATAGCCTGGTCCGACCCAGCTGCATGGGTTCCTCAGCTGGCAGGAGATGCTCTACGGGTCGAAGAGAGAGGAGCTCAGGCTGACTAAGAGCCAAGGAGTGCTGGCATCGCTTTTCTAGGGTCCTTTCCTGAAAGCGAATATCGATCTGGTTAAACAAGGAAATAACGCCGTCCAGATAAGTGGGAATGGTTCTTCCTGCTAATTCATCCTTCACTCTATCAGAAAGGCCATGCAAAAAAGTTGCGACTAAGGCCTCATTGTTCCAGCTCAACTCAGCCGGCAGAATGCGGAAATGAAGAGCATACTGTCCCACAAATGCAGACTCTTGGCGGAGACGTAAAAGGGCGCTGGTCGCTGAAGAGACACGAGCCGGCGGTTCTTCGAAGATATTCCGAAAAAGTTTCAAGAAGTCAGACAGGCTAGAAACCACTGGATCATTCAGTTCCCACAGAGGGGCTGCCCAGGCTAAGGCTTCACCGGAGAGGAGGGAAATGATATAGGCTACCTTTGCCCGATCAGACAGAAAGTTTTGGGGCTGGAGCTCAAAATGAATAGTGCATTGGCTAAGGAACCCCTGCAGGCCTTGGTGTCCCCAGAGAAACGGGACAGAGCTGGAAGTTGTAGTGAATGTGTGGCTACGACTGCGACCGGAATAGGTGCAGCCGCTGATGGCGGTTGAGGTTGTTGAACCGGGGGTCCTAAGGAGACCTGGAGCTGCTCGAAGCGGGAAGCCAGATCCTGGAGGAATCGCATCACCTGAGTCTGATTCGATTCCTGGGTCTCAAGTCTGCGGACTATGCCCTGTAATGGATCATCTATGGAAAGCGGCAAGTCAGCCGGGTCCATGGCTGATCAAACTGTCAGGTCACCTGTGGCCTGATGACAGATGCACACCATTGGGGGTCAGAAGTGCACCACAAGGTAGTGAACCCTATGGCTGACTGCTGCGAATGGGAAACTGGGTGGTTGTGGAAAGCGGGACCAGTGGAGCACAACAGGGATCCACAGGGAGCTAGAGCCCAAGATTCCCCAGGGCGCGGAGTCTAAGATCCAGCAGGTTTTCACCAGAGCCCCTAGTGGTGAGGATGGCCTATGCTGCAGCTGGATCCAGGTCGTGGCCCCTAGAGTCTCCTAGCTCACGCTCCGTGGGGTATAGAGGATAGAGGGGAAACAGAAGCTCAGTATACAAGAGGTAGTGAAGAGATAGCCAAGGTCAGGGCGACAAGCAGACAAGGACAAGCCAAAGGTCAAGGTCACAAGCAGACAGGGATAATCGAGAATAAGCCAATATCAGTACACAGAGATGAAAGTAGCACACGGCCAGCAGGAACCCAAACACACAGTGCTTAACAAATAACGTTGATCAGCAAGCCAGACTTGCAGTGCACAGGTTAATATAGAGTTCTCTGATAGGGCCTGGGGTGGAGCATACTGGCAGGAGAGATTATAAAGGCAGCCAGGTGAGAGAGTCTGGCCTCTAAGGTGAACACATGAAGAGGAAGGTAAGATGGCAGACAAACATTACTGCATATCCATGACAGTCAATAAGTTTCCCCAGTTTTTTGTGGTAAAATTAGGTACCTCGGCTTATACTCGAGTCGGCTTATACTGTTGCACTACATCTCGAAGCGTTTCTTGAAGCAATGTTCACTTCTTCAGGAGTTGGTCAAATCCAGTATATCTGTGGAGAGACCATGTTATAAAAATAATAGAATTACATATAATCCTACATAATACCTAAATGTTGGTAAAACCGCAATCTCCACTCCCTGCAATGGATATAATATACTTACACATCAACTTAAGGATTTAAAGGATAACAAGATCCAAGGATTGTTCAAAAAATAGGGCAAAGACATAAAATGATGACACCCGACACATGTGCAGTCACCACACCGCTTGCTAGCTCTGCTTTAAAGGGAAAGCTATTACATTTCTACCTAATTGTTAAATAAAATACAAATTGTCGGTCTTTGAACTTCTAGTCCCGTGAAATAGCTTGCAAGTCTATATTTGGTCATTTTCAAGTAATGCTGATCTTTTTTACAAATTTGCTCAGTCAAGTGCAATTCCAAAGAGTTCTTATTCTTGCAGGGCCAACAAGCCAATACAAAGTAAAGTCTGATTGGTTGATATAGGTTCTTGAACCTATTATAAATGTAAACCTTGACTGCATAGCATTCAGTTTACTAAAGCACTTGTTTGCACTTGTTTCACTTTAATGTTTGTTGCATCTCAGTGGTTCTCGTGCAACCTCTTTGTAGCTACTTTCTGTCTACATGCATGCAGTCCTCTAATAGGTTTCCTGATGGTGACATCAGTGGACTATGCCTGCATAATTTGTGTTTAAATGTCACTAGAAGTCTCTATAGGATACCTATGTTTCAGATTGACTATATGGGAGGACTACTGAGAAATAAGGACGGCATGCTATCACCCCATAACAGGAAATTATATGACTTATGAAATTACAATAACATGTTTAATATATGAGAATTTACCAACTGGGTTATATATGCTATGAATTATGAATTATTTTTGAAGGAGGTAGTTAGTCCCAAACATGGCTTTACCACATTAGCCTAAGGTTTTGATATTCTTGACCCCCTTATTGTGTACAAACTGTAGATATTCCACTGCGAGTGAGTTAACAGGCACTGTAAACACACAGCCTCCCCGGACTGAGGATAACGGTACTGCAGGGAAATCTGCCACTGACATTTCAGTTTTAAATGTCATATGTTAATGTTTATGGAGAGAGGTGTGCATTCCTCCTAGGTATCACTGCAGGGGTGGATGAAATCTGAAAAGAGTTGGAGGAAATGCATTGACACAGAGAATTTTATTTTTTTAATACCTTCATTACAAAATGTCAACGTCTCTTTAGTGTCCCTGATGTAAGTCAATGAAAATGTTCTCCTACAGAGCTAATGTTATGTATTGGTTTTGCAGGTCTGGTATATGGACGGCTATCACAATAATCGCTTTGTCCGAGAGTACAAGTCAATGGAGGACTTCATGAACAGTGACAACTTTACCTCTCACCGTCTCCCTCATCCTTGGTCAGGGACAGGCCAGGTTGTTTATAACGGATCTATATATTTCAACAAATTCCAAAGTCACATCATCATCCGTTTTGACTTAAAATCAGAGACCATTCTGAAAACGCGCAGCCTGGACTCTGCTGGGTACACAAATGTCTACCACTATGCATGGGGTGGCCAGTCAGACATTGACATCATGGTAGATGAGAATGGGCTGTGGGTGGTTTATGCCACCAACCAAAATGCTGGTAACATAGTCATCAGCAAACTAGACCCCAATACTTTACAGATCCTAAAAACCTGGAATACAGGATACCCCAAAAGAAGTGCCGGGGAAGCCTTCATGATCTGTGGGACCCTATATGTCACCAACGGTTATTCCGGTGGCACCAAAGTGCACTATGCCTATCAGACGAACACCTCCAACTACGAATACATTGACATACCATTTCAAAACAAGTATTCACACATCTCCATGTTGGACTACAATCCCAAGGACCGGGCTCTTTATGCCTGGAACAACGGCCACCAAGTCCTCTACAATGTCACCCTGTTCCATGTCATCCGCTCCGACGAATTGTAGCTAACTTTAGCTGCCATGAACTGACCAAAACAGTAGGACTGCACAAAACAGAGAACATTAACGGCTGCCAAAACTTTGCTGTCCTTCTGTAAGGTCTGTCTGGGTTGAATGGCTACCATGTTCCCTCATTATCATTATAATACAAAAACATCTGCAGATCTAGACAACTTTACATTTTACATAACAACGGAATCAAAATGCGCTGCACTTAAGATCCAAGAAAATATACTTTTGTTGTTAAAAAATAAAGCTATAATCATGTAATAACAAGGCAGTGACTGTTGGCTATAATGGACAGCGCCCAACATCAAAGTTGCAGGATTTTTCTTGATGGAGAGCTTTTACTATTTGGAGACGGAGAACGCCCAGAACGATGACCATGGAACTCTAAGAACTTTCTAGAATTAGTGTGAGAATGGGTATTTTCAAGAGAGAAACCTTATAATTACTTTTTCTAGAGTAAAAATAAAAATCTCTAAAGTTCAGAGACTCCACAAGTATTGCTATTACTAAAAAAAAAAAACACAAAAAACCCCAAAAAACAAACAAAAAAAAACCTCTCCTAAATCAAGAAAAATTGAAGGTCTGTATTCTGGCTATAATGGTAGTTTGTCCATATTGTTTAAACTTATGTATCAGAAATTATCATGTATAATGTCTGTTGTACTCTGAAGTATTCAATTGTATTTGTCTGTTTCACGCGATGAATGTTGTTCAATCTGAAGTAGTTTGGATTAATTAAGAGCAATTCATTTTTTTCTGTAAAAATCTTTAAAAAAAAGGAAAATATTTATTACATATAATATATACATATGGATATATGATTAGAGAAAGATGTTTACCCGTCATAGTAACTATAGAACGCGAAGACCTGGTGTGCCGTCTCTTGACGTAGGGTGAAAAAGGCGCACCAGTCTTATACACAGAATTTAATCTATGACATTAAATTATTAGTATTAATCGAAAGCAGAAATCGGTAGATGTCTGTGGAAAAAGCCTCTAGATTCTTTGTACCCACTCTGAGTAATTGTATGAAAATATTAGAAAATAATTTTTTATTATCATGATTTCAGTCATCAGAAAACAAAGAGACCTACCATACAGAGCGATTTGTACTATCCACAGCTATCTAAATAATAATAAAACAAAATATTAGGATGTTCATATTTTATGTTTCGTTTTTCAAACTATACCAAATTGCAGGAAAATAAATGTAGAGGTCACAGCAGTAAAGCACAACATTTTCAAAATATTTTTGCCTTGTCTATTCACCACTATACTTTTAATGGGTAAGGTATATTTTTTGGGATAATTCTAACACCAGCTCAGAATAATACTGACTGTATACAATTCAAATCATCAGTCCACCAAAAGAAAGATTTAAGTTATAGGTGGAGCCTGGTAGACTCGGTCATTGGCTTTCTATGTGCATTTGATATAGGCGTGTTTTCAGAATGCAGTTGGCTGGTGTGCATGAACATAGGTCCCTACAACAAGGGAGAAAAAAGCCGTACTGCAGCTACCTACACATGCAGGTCAATAAACACCTTCCCATACCAACAAACAACCTTCAGTAATAAAGAGACTGGTGGATAGTGCCAGAGTATCAAATACTACATATGGATGACTGCTGGTGGGCTTTATCCCCCATCCAACTCTCATACCCCAAAAAGATTCCAGTTTCATGCCGCGTACACACGACCGCTTTTCTCGACGTGAAAAACTGCATTTTTTTTTCGCCGAGAAAAACGATCGTCTGTGGGCTTTATGTTGTTTTTCTCGTTGAGAAAAACGGCAGAAAAAACGACGAGAAAAATTAGAACATGTTCTAAATTTTCACGCCGTTTTTCAGGTCGTCGTTTTTTTCATCATGAAAAATGATCGTGTGTAGGCTTTAACGACGTTAAAAAAGCGCGCATGATCAGAAGCAAGTGAGGAGAAGGGAGCGCTCGTTCTGGTAAAACTACTGTTCGGAATGGAGATGGCACATTCGTCATGCATGAAATTATTACATCGTTTAATGCAGCGCATTCTTTTCTTCGTTCTAATGCTGCAATATTCCAATTCTCTTGCTGCTGATATTCTCCCAGAGTTAGGACAATCTTTGGTCTTTATGATTTATTGTTTTATCATGATTAATCTCTATTTTGGGGAGCCAGATCTCCCTAAATACCCAAAACTTTTAAAATTTATTTTTATAATTTTTTTTTTTTTGCTTTAATTTGTGGTCTTAGATTTTAGACTGTTTTTACATATTATTTGCTATTTTGGAGTGTGTCAAGTTACCACAACATTATTCTTTATTCTAATTTTGCCTCAATGAGGTTAGTGTCCCTTGTTAAGTTCTCAATTTTTTATCCACTGTCCCTGCCTACTCACTTACAAACTGGCTATTTAGAAGAAAAACACATGTTAATTTTGTATCTTCAAAAAAAATTCCAATTTATTATGGCCTAATAACAAATTAAAAGGTAAGCCAAAACAAAACCATATGTAAAACTACAAATCAAGAAGCCAGGAAGACAGCACTGGAGACCCTGCTGAAATTAGTGCACACCCAGATCACCACAGCAAACACCAAAGCATCTGAAGACCAAAACTAGCCCCATGTGAGGCACATATCCTGGGTTCATTTTCCTCTTTTTTGTTTGACCTTCCCTGCAGCCTTCCTTGGAGGCTGTGTCCGTGGAGGAGGGACTGGAGCAGGAGCAGGGTCTGGAACAGGAGCAGGGACTGGGACGGGAGCAGGGCCTGGGACAGGAGCATGGAGTGGGGCAGGAGCATGGAGTGGGGCAGGAGCATGGAGTGGGCCAGGAACTTGGGCAAAAAAATAGGAAAGGTCCACAACATCTGTGAACTCCTTTAGTTTGTTCAACAGGCCCATATTGACCACCTTCAATATAAGTGTTTCACACTTCAGCCTCTGGTCCAGTCCCATTTGTGGCAGTTTCTCCCCAATAAGGGCAGCAAATCCCTCTGCAGCGGTGGGGGGCTCTCGGAGTGCAGCAGTAGCCTCCCTAATTAGGGCCTGTGTCTCCTCCTCCATTTGAACCAGCCTCCTAGATCTTTTGGCAGGAATCCGCAGCAGAGGGATCTGGGGCCTGGTGTTGTGCTGGGTCCCACTGGGGCCTGCCTCTTCCTGGGTCCCACTGGGGCCTGCCTCTTCCTGGGTCCCACTGGGGCCTGCCTCCTCATCCTGTAAAAAAAAGGTACATCGAGTTAGTTTTGCCTTCATCTTTCACACACATTTGTCACCTCATGACATTTGGTAATTGAATGCTACTAAATATTAAAGTCAATCATTCTGACACCAGTATATATCTTTTTGGTGCCCTTAATTTGTGGCCACTGCTGTCTATTGATATGTCAGACACTTTTTTTAAACTGTTAACATTTTACACACTTTTTTTGAAACGTTTACAACATTCAACTTTTATTACTCTAAATATTTTGTGAAATATTATACCTGGCTCCAAATATTTAAATCCGGCTCCTCCAGGACTTGAGGTTGTTCCTCCAAAGAGACCTCAACTTGGCTGGAGGCTTGGCTGCATGGAATGCTGGAGGGTTGGCTGGAGGGTTGGCTGGAGGGTTGGCTGCAAGGAAGGCTGGAGGTCGTTCTGGGTGGAAGGCTGGAAAGGGATTCCCTGGATTCCAGATGTTCATCCAGGAAACTCAGGTGCTGATAGTACCACAGATTTGGTATGTATCGGTCCTCTGCACCTGCTCCTGACCGCAGGGATTTTTGAACCTTATTCCTTTGAGCCCGGTATGTGCCCCTAATGGTCCCAATTTTGTTCTTCAGATCCTGTAGTGTTGCTGTGGGGATCTGAGTTTTCACAAATTCCAGCAAGGTCTCCAGTGCTCTCTTCCTGGCTTCTTTATTTTTATTATTTTTATTTTTAGTCTCCCATAAAATTGGAAGATTTTTCCATCTTTGGAGGAATTCCAGCATAAAATCGGGGTCCTTAAATGCCTTCATTATCTGTGCAATTCAAAACCAAAAAAGGAATGTCAGTCAGGACTACTCCAAATCTTTCTAACCATATATAGGCCACTAACGTAGCAATTGATCAGTCATCATAGAGTTTAGTGGACACCTGGATGTTTGTGGTGAGCTCTTTTTAGCTAACTTTGTAAAAAACTAGAGTTCGTGACCTGACTTTACCCGAACCCAAACCACATTTAAGTAAATTAAGCCCTGTAAATAGGGTGAATAAAAGGACTCCCCAAAAATAAAGGAGTACCTCGAACTGTCCCTGCACCAAGTGTCATATTTTATTAAATTTTAATTAACCCTAAATTCACTCCTGGGTATAATTAATTGTTGTCTCCTGTCAATTGCAATACATAGAAAAGTCATTGATACAAACATTGGGAAAGCATTGTGGTTCCCCCAAATATCCATATCAGGTCTGTCAAGGATTTTAAGGGGAACTCCCCCACAAATTCCATTAAAAAATGGCGTGGAGTCCCCCCCCAAATCCATAACAGACCCTTATCCGAGCACGCAACCTGGCCGGCCGCAGGGGAAAAGGGGGGGACGAGAGAGCGGACTGAACCGTACCAGGCCACATGCCCTCAACATGGGGAGGATGTCTCCATGTTGATGAGGACAAGGGCCTCATCCCCACAACCCTTGCCCGGTGGTTGTGGGGGTCTGCGGGCGGGGGGCTTATCGGAATCTGGAAGACCCCTTTAACAAAGGGGCCCCCCAGATCCCGCCCCCCTATGTGAAATGGTAATGGGGGACATTGTACCCCTACCATTTCACCTTAAAAAATGGCATTATCTGAAAAATGACAGTACACGGTTTTTGACAATTCCTTTATTATTGGTTTTGTTTTTCAACCATCTTCTTCCTTCTTCTTTTCTGCATTGGAGTTTCTTCCTCCATCTTCCTCTTCATCTTCATCTTCCTTCTTGCTTCGGGCTTCTCGTCCGCATCTTGCTTCGGCTTCTTCTTTTGTTCTCCCGCTGCTCCGTTTGAATTTGAGTTTCCCGTTGTGTGACGCAAAGTTAGGCAGTTCTCCTCTAGGTCCGCTGCGAGCCGGGGGACCCGCCCCCCTCTGACTGCACGGGGAAAGTACCTGTGAAATCTCTGTGCGTCAGAGGGGGGCGGGGTCGCCGGACCAAGAGGAGAACTGATGAACTGAGCGTCCCACAGCGGGAACCTCCAATTCAAACGGAGCGGCCGGAGAAAGAAGAACCCGGAGCAAGATGCGGACGAGAACACCGAAGGAAGATGAAGAGGAAGATGGAGGAAGAAACACGAAGCGAGAAAAGAAGAAGAAGGAAGAAGATGGAAGAAAGACAAACTAAAAATTAAAGGAATTGTCAAAAACTGACTACTGTCATTTTTTACATTTTGTACGCTTTCATCGTGAAATGGTAGAGGTACAATGTACCCCTTACCAATTCACATAGGGGGGGGCCGGGATCTGGGGGTCCCCTTTGTTAAAGGGGTCTTCCAGATTCCGATTAGCCCCCCGCCCGCAGACCCCCACAACCACCGGGCAAGGGTTGTGGGGATGAGGCCCTTGTCCCCATCAACATGGGGACATCCTCCCCATGTTGAGGGCATGTGGCCTGGTACGGTTCAGGAGGGAGGGGGGGCCGCTCTCGTCCCCCCTCTTCCCCTGCGGCCGGCCAGGTTGCGTGCTCGGATAAAGGGTCTGTTGTGGATTTTGGGGGGGACTCCACGCCCTTTTTTTTCATGATTTGGGGGTGGAGTTCCCCTTAAAATCCTTGACAGACCTGAAGGGCCTGCAACTCGAATTTGGGGGAACCCCACGTGTTTTTTTTTTCAGGTACAAATCAGTTTTCAATGTCTTGCCATTTGCCGGGAGGCAAGAATTCATTTAGAGCCGCGATTGACTTTTCAAAGTTTATAGTCCCAATTCAAAAATGACACTTTGTGCACGGCCAGTACTAACAGCACGGGAAGCAAGCGCCAAGTTACATGCATATTGCCCAACTCCGGCCCCGAACATACAGTGAATGAATGTTTATAGGTTTAATGCTCCTGGACACAGCCATATCAAGTAAGAAAAATGTTACGTACCCGCGATCTACACGTTCGTCTCCTCCGACCTTCTTCCACTCACTGAACGTCGCTTTCAACGATGTTTTTTGGAGTTATATACAGTGCACATGCGTGACGCTCCGCACGCTTTCCCGCCCCTGACGTTCGTTACACTACTTTCCCCGCCCCTTCTCGCTACTCCTTAATGACGGAGAGTGTAAACATGTCGGCGAATCACCAACATGATGTGGAAAGTGGGGAAGAAAGCAGGCCCCGACACAGAAGGTATAAAGCCACTAACATGAGCTTTGAGGAGATGGTGGAGATGGTCACCATATTGCTCCGGGATGATTACGACGCCAAACATGGGCCCTACAAAAAGCCAAATCAAGTGAAGTCCAAGATCATGGATAAAGTGGTCAAAGCGCTATGGCAGAAATTTGGTGTTCGCAGGTCGCGGGAACAGATCCGGAAACGATGGTCGGACATTAAGTTGCGTGAGCCGGATCAATATAAAAAGATTAAAAAAGTCATCAAAAAAAGTAAGTAGATTAACATTAAATGTGATTTTGCCTAATAACGTGGTGTTGCATGTGCTTTTTAAATAATGTATGTATTACAGTGAAAAATGTCATGTTTCATGTTTTTGGCCACACGAATCGATTGTATAAATGGTCGTTCAAACGTTCACTCAATCACAAGCTTTTGCCACGATTCATCATTGTTCGCACGACATTTTATCAATCACAAAATAATAGGCATGTTCGAATGTTTTTAGCAATGTATTCCACCAAAACATCGTTTGGGTGGTATTGAACGAGGATTTCAACGTTGGATTCTTGTGCCCAAGAACATGAAACAGGACATCATGAAATGTTTATGTGAGAAGTAATTATAAACATGTTTGTGTAGTTGTTGGTAATTATATTTGGCTAATGTAACTAGATTCAGTGTACGTTTACAAGAGTATATGCTCAGCAGCTGCTTACACATCTGGACTCATTAGCACAAGTGTGGGCCACAAGAACAACCTTTTGATGGTGTCACACACAGGTGATCCAGCGGATACCTGGTGTGTTTCCATGTGTGAAACATGACCTAAAGAGATTAATCTACCATCTTGGGAAATGGATACAATCATGTGTTCATCTTCTCCAAAATTATCAGTAATACAATTGTAACACACTTCCCAAGAATGATTAATATTCCTCTTTCACGCCTAAATATATTTAGTTACACAAGTCGACCTTTTGGTTATATCTCCTAGGGCTTCAAAGAGCTAAGAGACACGAGGCTGCAAACCCCGCACCACCAACTCAAGACCCACAACTGCAGGATGTGGCAGAAGAGGGAAATGGCAACTCACCAGGTCAGTGTCATACACCACAGCCTCACGTAATAGATGTTTGCCTGTATATTTAGTAAGACATTTTCTTTTCACAACTTAAAGGGACTTTAATGCCTGCGGCAACAGCAACCTTCACCAGAGCCACTGCCCAGATGTTGCTGAAAGAAGTGAGGGTCTGCTCTCGGGAGGTTGAAACCATCAAACACAACCTGGTCCAGATGTACCAAACAAACAAAATGATGGAGAAAAAATTACTAAAAATTGAGCATATTCTTGGGAGTGTTTAAAACTTGTATATATTTTTGGGGGGGAAATGTTTTATTTCTATAAAGGGATATTGTTCGTGTTGTACAGTTTTGTACTGAGTTGTAAAAAGCAAATATTTTTGAAATTCCTCCAAAAATTGGGGTTATATTTTGATACAAACCTTACCAATTTTATACTCATAAAATTTTTTAAACAGTAAACAATGTGTGGCTTCTTATATCAATGTTGACCCCCCCCCCCCCAACAAAAATGTGTGTGTTTAGACTCTATAAATGCTTGTAATTTACTTGTTAGGAAAAAACATGGGACTACAACTGCACTAGTATAACCGAGGACAGTGATGGTGAACCTTGGCAACCCAGATGGTTTGGAACTACATTTCTAATGTTGCTCAGGCACTCTGCAGTGTAGTTGAGCATCATGGAAAATGGAGTTGAAAAACATCTGGAGTGGCAAGGTTCACCATCACTGACCTAGAAGAAAGAACAAATACAACAAAAGAAAAGCAAACAAGATGTTTTCAAGATATTATTTTTTATTATGAGCAACATTGATTTAAAACTGATCAGGCATTGCAATGGCCCCCCTACCCATAAAATATTCGACATAGCGTTGCCGCACATCACGGCCGCTTTGGGGGGCCAAGCCTGTAGGGCCAGCTAACTGGGCTGGCAATGGTCCATCCAAACCCTGTGTGCCCTGAAGGTCAAGTGTAGCAAGATAATTTGTGGAGTGTTTGATTAAAAAATTGTGCAGTATGCAACAACACATGACCAAATGGTTCCATTTATACTCCGCCATGTTTATTGCAGTCAGAAAAAGCCGGAAGCGACTGGCCATGATGCCAAAGGCGTTTTCCACCACCCTTCGCCCTCTGGCCAGACGATAATTAAACACCCTCCTCTCAGGGGTGAGGGACCTTTGGGGAAAAGGCCTCATCAAATGTGGTCCAAGCGCAAAAGCTTCATCTGCCAGGAACACAAAAGGGAGGCCATGTTCATTATCTTCAGCAGGTGGCAATGCCAGGTCGTCTGAAAGAAGCCGGTCTGCAAACTCGGTCTGGGCGAAAACACCACCGTCAGACATCCGCCCATTTTTCCCAACATCAACAAATAGGAATTCATAGTTCGCAGACACCACCGCCATGAGCACAATACTGTGGAAGCCTTTGTAATTCCAAAAAAAAGACCCAGAATGGGCTGGTGGCACGATGCGGACGTGCTTGCCATCAATGGCTCCTCCACAGTTGGGAAAGTTCCACCGCTGAGAAAAATCAGATGCCACATTCTGCCATTCCTGTGGCGTCGATGGTAACTGTGGAGTCAAAGGAAAAAAAAAAAATATATACTTTACTACCTATACATTGCAAGCATGTTAGCACAAAACACTCTGGGCAAAACATCAGGATAGCATTAATTTGGAAGGAGGATTTTAGAGCGGAGCTACGCAGCCCAAATAATATAAAATAACACAGCAGCTCCAGCTACAGCAGCTGCAGAGGTTTGCTAATTGTACACTTACCTGTGCTGGAGTCCAGCAACGTCCGCAGCAGAGGACGAACAATTGCTCGTCACTCTGCTGCCCCCTCTGCCATCCTTGGTGAGGGAACCAGGAAGAGAAGCCTTGCGGCTTCACTGCCCGGTTCCCAAACGCACATGCACGAGAAGCGCTGCGCAGTTCAGACTGGTCCTCCTGTGTTCTGTGAGACAAGTGTTTCCAAGAACACTACGGGTCTTCTGCGGGAAGTGACTTGGCTCAGGCAGATTTGCCGCAGAGATGACTCCCGGATGTGGGTGAATATACCTGTCTTAAACAGGTATCTTCACCCCCCTCCCCCCTGAAAGGTGTCAATTTTGACACCGGGGGAGGGTTACAATGAACGGACCCACAAAATTTAGGATGGAGGTGCGCTTGAATAAGATAGAAAAATAAGCAACAAAAACATCACCCACTCTGATGGACCTGAGAAATTCGGAGAGGGTGGAGGGTTTGAGATGAGTTGGGGACATCATATTTAAAATCTATAGTACGATGTAATTTATTTGGGTAGATTAGACAAACTTAAAAAATTAGGGGGGGGGGGTGGGAATCAGGCAATCTAAGCACTACAATGGAGCGTACAAAACAAAAATGAGGATTGACTAGGCTAGGTGTGTTTGGGCCCAGGATCTAATGCTGGAGATTGCTTGACCAAAAAATATGCATGTAGCCCAAAAACATAGAACATTCAAAGCTTACAACATGCAGGGGGACAAAGGGGACATTCACAGCATATTCAAATCATGGTAATTAGAGACAGTTCAAAATATACTATACATTATCAAGCATAAAAAAACATAGATTGTGATGTTTATAAAGGAGAAAACTTACCTTAAGATAGTCCTCCTGAAGGACCTGGATAATGGCAGAGCAGGTCTCTGGGATAATGACGCCCAGAGCCTGGGGGGAGATGCCTGTCGAGAACTTGAGGTCCTGCAAGCTTCTCCCAGTATCGCAACGTGGCGATGAGCCTCTGCTCAGCAGTAATGGCTTCCCGCATAACGGTGTCCTGCCTGGTGATATAGGGGGACACCAAAGCCAAGAGCTGCTGAAAAACGGGGTCAGACATCCTAAGAAAATTCCTGAAATCATCAGGGTTATTCTCCCGGATCTCCCGCAGCAGAGGCATATGACATAATTGGTCCCTCTGGAGCAACCAATTCTTGGTCCATGAACTCCTCCTCACCCGGATCTGGGACATATCAACAAGCCCAGCAGCAAGCACAGCACGATCTCGGCGACAAGAACGTACGCGCAACATGGCTTAGAAACGGTCGTCTAATCAGAACGAACTAAAAGAACGCACTGAAGAACAGCAAGGCCTATGAAGAACGAGCTGAAAAACAGTAACGCGCGGACAAGAACGCACTGCAAAAACAGATACGAACTCACTACACGCACTGAAAGCCAGATACGAACCCACAAGCACAAACTGAACTCCCGAAAACGATCTTTAAAGCACGAAGACTGAAAAGCGCGAATCGTCTCTTCCCAAACTTTTACTAACACGCGGAAACACGAAATCAGCAAAAGCAGCCAAAAGGGTGGCGCGAACAGAATGAAACTTCCCCTTTATAGTGCCGTCGTACGTGTTGGACGTCACCGCGCTTTGCTAGATCAGTTTTTTTCACGATCGTGTGTAGGCAAGGCATGCTTCAGAGGAAACAAGAAAAATAACGTCGAGAAAATCGACGTTTTTTTTCTTGACATGAAAAGCGGTCGTGTGTACGCGGCATCAGAATTTTGATTCAAGTTTTTCTGCTACACCCACTGAGAGAGCCCATTCACATCACGACTCACGAGCATTGTGCTATGTCACTTAACGCCGGCTTAATGCAACAACAAGCCAAAATCCAATGAATAAGCTCATGCCTTGCATTGGTGTGAACTTTGTGAAAATGGAACATATTGCATTTAAAACACACACGCGCTGCAATGCACATTCAAGAAAACAAATAATGTCTTTGGGTTCCTGCTGTGAGCAAAAAAAACAACACATTGATGCAATGCATTCAAAATGCACATTAACGCAATGCAATGCAGTAAACAGATGTCAATGTACATCAACACAAGTGCATTTAATGCACATTAAGGCAAGCTAATGGACATGGTGTGAATCCAAGCTTAAACAAAGCCTTTTTTTCACTGACTGATTCTGGAGTTTAGATATGTTTTTAGAAGATGACCTGAGAATAGGTGTAAGAAGTCAGTATTTGCAGTCTGCCAGCCCCAGCTCCATTCTCAAATTTTAGTTTTTGGTGGAGTGACTTTTAAAATGACCTAATTGTGTCATCCATGCTTATTATCACATTGGCCTTTTATGCCCATTTTTCTAAAAGGGTCCTGCCGCACACATGAGCCAGTACTGTATTTAAGGCCAGCCTGCCATCTTTCCATCTGGTAGGTACATTAACTTTTGGCGCCCAAAGCAACACCCATCTGCAGAGTTCACCTCTTTACTGAAAACATTTTACTGGTCCAAACATGACTAGAATTTGTGAAAATGTGTAAATAAGCTAATAATGAGAGAACCTGTTTCTATTACTGATGGAAAAAATACATCTGTGACTGTGAATATATTACATTTATTTGGAGCAATTGTGACTTTCTAGACATGGGATTTGTTCAGTTTTGAGGACCATTGCTCATCAAAGTGGTAATGACAAATAGGCAGATTTAAAAGAACATGGAGCTCTGCCACGGTTTGTTTATGATGGCGATAGACAATAAAAATGCAGAGAGGAAAGATAATCATGGATGATCTCTGCAGATGAGATATATCCCACTTGCTAATGAAGGAAAACTGAACACACGGCATTGTCGCTGCTCCACAGGAAGGGGAGATGTTGCAGCAGTCTGTTCTCGCTCATCAGTCATAAGGCAGCCAAGAATGGCATAATAATCAACATAGCTTATGGCGTTTCCTAGGCAACCCGCATGGTGGTCAGAGTTCAACCCCAGGCTTGTCAAATGAATCCTGCCTATTGTATGACTTTTCCACTATCCACCATAATTACACTAATAGAGCCCAGTGGCATATGTGCACAGACATAACACGATAAGCATCCGCTTAAAGCACAGCAGAAAGTTGTGATTCAGCAGCAACAATTGCTCTTCGGTAACAATGACTGAGCGTTATTTGTCCACAGCAAATGGATATGTAAAAGGTAATTAGAGCTCACTCAACATCCCAAAAAATGTGCTACGTTTGATTAACTATTTGATTTTTCCCAGCACTAGCATATACCTTGGCACTTTACAACCAATGAGAAACCATCAGCACAGATTAGGAAATACAATGCAACAGTTATTATCTTGCTTTGTCTATGTTACATCATCATATTCCACCGCACAATTATAGTGAAAGCGTATCACCAGGTTTGAGTAATATAGCATACAGATACAGCCATGTACTGTGTTCCACTCCAATGTATGGTGAATGACTGGCTTCAGCTCAGATCCCAGACCATCGGTCACGCCCCTCTAACATGTTTCACCCACAATGGGCTTAATCGTAGATTTGAGTAGGTTTTCATTGAGATACAGCAATTGGCTTCTCCAATGAGCTGGCAAGACTAAGTGCAGGTTACCTCACTCATCCAGTTAAAAGGTGAGTGCATCTTATATTGATGACACCAGGCACAGCCCTATAAGTGCACTGTATTGCCACAAAAGTAAAAAGCTTTATTTATACACAGTGTTTTCCAAATGGGGATATTTACTTCATGATGACTTGGTGCACTGATAATGCCATCATCATTATAACAGTGGCTTGTCTATTGGTTCATTGGTCAGTGAGGATGATCAGGAAGGGGACACATGCATAGGAGGGAAACCCACCCTTCCTCCCACCCCCTTCTAATAAACTCTACTCACAAAAAAAAAAGCTGCAAAGTTGGTAACACAATTACCCAATATATTTATAATTTTTTTTCCCCCTTCAATTTTTGATATAAGAATTTTTCTGCTTTCCCCCCTGTAAAAAATGTTTATTGTCAAAGTAAGGTACAGGCAATGGATTATAGGTGCACTAAACTACAGCAGCCACAAACACAGCTACAGCTGACCAGGAGAGCGCTAGAGCTGAGGATCTAGGAAAGCAAAGAATAGGACTGTTGTACAGCGCTGGGGTGCTGGCCTTACAGGCAGGCAGGGTATGGAATGCTGGTAAGTGACACTTACAGCACTAGGGTGCAGGGCTTACAGGGAGAACAGGATGCCATACAGCTGCAGGATGGTGATCATACAGGAACACAAGTGGAGTCCCAGCAAATGCAGGTACAACGGATACAGTTGGGGTGCTTGAGGAGCCCATAATACTGTAGCCTGCCCACACATGCAACAAAGGTGAGGGTTGAGATGCAGAGTCCAAGCAACCACCTTGTCTTCTCCAGAGTTTCTGAAGGTGGAGATGGGTTGTGCTGCAGACGATTCCCAGGTTGCAGTTCTCTGACTCACCCAAGTAAGCAGCTACTGGGAACTAATGGCTGTTAATCAGCTAAGATTCCCTTGCAGTGTTGAGGCACAAGGCCCACAGGACAATAGAGAGTACAGCCCAAGCATGCAGGTATGGTAATGGCAACAGGGAATAATGCAATGAGACAAACAGGAATCGCTAGGATCAGGTAGAAATGCATGGGACACTGAGCAGGAAACAAACTAGGAATACACAAGGAGAAACTAAAGCAAACTGCAGACACAGGTACTGATAGCGGGCGTAACTGATGGGGGTTCACAGTGGTGCAGGAAAGCTGGCAAAGGCACACAAGGGAAACTGAGCCACAGGGACAGGCTGAAAAAAACTGGGAGATGCTGCAAACTGCCACTAGGAATAAGCAGGGTTTTGTACAAGGAAACTAGGAGTAACAGGGAAACTTGAGGAAAGCAAGAGTCTAGGACTCTGAAAACCCACCAGGCAAGGAGGGGGGGGTTGGTCAAAGACCTGCTATTGGTCAGGAAATGCTTAAGGGAATGACCTCAGTTCATATATGAAGGAAGATGGCCTGGCTGGGCAAAGAGCTAACTGAATGAACAGCAGGTGGGTGGTGATCAGTCAGACACAAGTCATTTGGGATAGCTTATATAGAAAGAAAGATGGGCTGGGTGTGCAGCTAATTGAATCAACTGCAGGTGGTTAACCAGTCCTAAACACAAGTCTGTTGGAATAACAGGCATCAGCGTAACCTTGAACTACATGTACCAACCTGCTGGTTGTTGGGTATAGGACAGACAGATAGGCCACAAAGCTGCTCAGGGAGTTCAAGTGAGGTTAAAAAACAGCTTTATCCATGAGGTCAACCCAAAAATAGCAAACAGAATTGTAATGATTGCTCTTATACGCCTCACAGGCAACCAAAAGGTGGAACAGGGCTTCTTCCACATTTGTTGCAGTACTTACCACCCTCTGTAGTGGACACTTTTTCAGAGGGCAGTATAGCAGTGGTTTGCAGGTCATCCTTTCGTCACCTGAACATCTGCTGTAGCAAAAAAAATCATACTGCAACCGCAAGTGAGCATCAGGCTCAAGGTGCTCCCATGGATGTATGTGCTCCCATTGAACTAAACAATGGATGAGATTGACAGGTGGCAGCCAGAGTTAAAAATGTCACAGCACAGCATTGTGGCAGTGAAATATGTACAGCCCTGTTAGGCTGTAATGTTAGCATTTGGGTCTGTAGCCGGGAGGGGACAGTGAAACTATAGCACTGCCGCCTGCTGTTACCACCCCCTGGCCTCCCGTGTGAAGGAACCCTTCTGTGTATTTCAAAAAAGCATGGTGCAATTAGGAGATGCAATAATTAATGCAAAAACTTGTGCAGACCATTGAGGACTCATTGAAACCCAGTACCTACGCATGCCGAGTATGCTGGATAACGGTAGGCCCCTGACAGCTAGCTCTGAAAAAAAGTGTCTCTCTTTCCCATCTTAGAAATTTGGGAGTTAAAAAAAAATTGTCCTCACTGCAGCTGTCCTTGAAAGAAAAATGCCTAAGAGGAAAAAGAAAAGACACCTCTATTTAACGTTGTGTCTTTCCTGAAGTTTGCCCTCCAAAAGCATCAGCAGTGTCTGACAATGAAAAGGTTACAGGCAAAATGTCAGCGTGGATATATTATCCATAGGCTTCCTATGGCTCGCTATTAATAGCTCAGGCCTATGAATCCCATGGGAGATCTTCCCTTTCAGGCTGAAGAGGAGAAGGAGGAAAAAAAAAATCATTGGATTGGAAATGCAGCCAGAATAATGGATCTCAGGGGGAGACCTCGACAACCTCAGGTTTATTCACTCTGATTTCCGGAGGTTAAATAATAAACCATGCTCGCTTTGTTTCAGCCATTTCTGTTCTGTGCTATGCGTGTCTACATTTTTGAAGTTCATCTTTTAAAACATGAATTTTTCACCACCTTTGAAGGTAGCTCTAATAACAATATATATATATATATATATATATATATATATATATACACAGTACAGTGTGTTTCTTTTTTCCTGTATGTAAAATAGAGGAAGAAGCAGCACAGAAATTGGACAGAAGCTGGGCGGTGGAGGTGAAGCATTAGCTGGAGGAGAGAGCTTAAGCAAAAGCTGGGGTGGTGAATGAGAATCTGGGAGGTGAAACAAAATCTGATGGGGAAGTTTAATTCAGGTGCTGGTAATACAAGGGCTAGAAACTACGTAAATTCCTGAAGTTTATGCTCAACGATGAAGCTGCAGTGTGAATCAAATTGCAGCTTGGTATAAACTCACTATGCAGCTGTTGCCATTATTGTTTTGAGCCAGCTGTTTAGTAAAGCATTTCCAAAACCCCAGGCTGGCTGAAGACAATACATTTTTCGATAATTAAGCCACAATCTGGTTACTGAAGAAGTTCTTCTATCATTAAGAATGCATTACACTTGTCCAGTTATTATCTAATGTTCTGGTCAAAAAACTTACCTAGAACTGGTAGTTACGCCACTGGTGTCAACACTTTGTTATCTTATTTTTTTAATTATTTTTTACTATTTTATTTTATTAATTAATTAATTTTTTTAATTTAATTTCTTATAATTATTTTAACTTTTTAGGAGCCCGATGCGGGGCTTTGGTAAGCTATCAGGGGCCTAAACAGATCTCTGATGTTTCCACTTTGAGAACGAGAAAAGAGATTGGGGACACAGTCCTCAATCTTATTCTCTGCAGCCTCAGCAGCACAGAATGAATAGTAAGGAATAGCTCTGTATAGGGCTCCCTGTTCATTCACAAATGGAAGCATAGTAAATACGGTTTACTATGCCTCAGTTATGAATGCACAGAGTCAGTGACTCTGGATCACTAATTCTATTCATTAAGACAAGGAAGGGGCCTCTTCTCCACTCTCCAACCTGAAGGCATCTTCCGAAGGAGCTGGGGGGGGGGGGGGAGCCAGCAGCGCTGCGGGGTTGGGGGGGGGCGGAGGAGTACACAGAAGCCTGATGCCAGCAGGATGTGGATAGTAGGGGCTGCAAGGCGGCATGTAGTGGAACCGATCCCCTCAGTTTTCCTCTTGCAGCCACTGAAAGCAAATAAAAACAATAAAAGAGTGTGAGATCCTCACAAATATCCACACCAGACTCTGAATCTAAGCATGCAGCCTGGCTGGCCAGAAGAAGAGGGGAGACACATGTATGCCCCCCAAATCATACCAGGTCACTTGTCCTCAACATGGGGAGGTACCTTGCCAGGAGGGACTCCACTGGAAAAGCACCTTGCCCCTATGTTGATGAGGACAAGGGTCTCTTTCTCACAACTCTGGCCAGTGGTTGTGGGAGTCTGCAAGTGGGTGGCTTGTTGGAATCTGAAAGCCTGCTTTGATAATAACGGGGCCCCCAGATACAGCCCTCCCCTACATGAATGAGCTGGTTGTAAATCCATCATCAATTACAATGCCTGCTGCCCACTGACTCCCCAAAAATATAAAAGGACCTGGTGGACACAAACAATCCCCTTAGTACTTCCTTAGGAGCCAGTGATAGCAGGAAGCCGTCATATTTAGAAGCGGTAGATATACAGTATCTACTTCATATATGATTTTCGGCTTCCACTGAACAGGGGGCCAAACAGGCAAAAGTTCAGACATTCACCCGAACAGCCAAAGTTTGGTCTGAACTTGTGTGAACTGAACCGTCGACTCATCTATCGATACTAAGCAAGGGTCCCACTCATCAGTATGCTAGCAGGACACAAGTTTTTCTACCCAGGCTGTGGATGCTTTAGAAATGAAATTAACTATAAGGCCTCATGCACACTGGGGCTTTTCTAAATGCTTTTCTCCTGGCAGAAGAAAAGCAGCTTCAAAAACACGCCAAAGCTGCATTTTTGCAAACCTGTTTAGAAGCGTCAAGCTGTTTACTCATTTCAAATCAATAAATGCTGAATCGCTAACCACACCTAGTGCTTAGGCGCATTTTTGGAATTTTGACAGCCAAAATGCTCTTTTCTTGAACGCTCTAGAGTCCTGTTAACACCTATGTGTGCATAGGCTGGTATAGGCTAACATGGAGGCAGAAAAATAAGTCAAACGCCTGTAATAAAGGCGATTTTAAGCTCAAGTGTTCACAAGGCCTAAGACTTTTTTTTGATGCACCTAGAATGTATTTAGTTGAATTAGGACTTATAGAAATCTGTGTCCAGAGTTGTACGCCTGTATACACAAATATAGCCACAAATATAGCCATATAGCAACTGAGGCCTCGTACACACGACCGAGTTTCTCGGCAAGAACCAGCAAGAAACTTGCTGACAGAGATGTCTTGCCGAGAAATTCGTTTGTGTGTATGGTTTCTCGTCAAGAAAACCGACAAGTAATCTCGACGAGAAAATAGAGAACCTGCTCTCTATTTTCTCGTCGAGATTCTCATCAGCCTGTTTCTCGACGAGAAAAGTGAGTGTGTGTACACTTACCTGTCCTCCGGGAAGCCTGCGCATGCTCGAAATGAATTCGACGCATGCGCGGTAGCTTCCTAGGCATAGGTAGGGTATACCAAGATGGCGGCAACGGCATCGAATGTGACGAGCGCATGCTCGTCGTAGTCGATGACGTCACTGCGTACGCTCCATTCAAAGAACCGCGGGTTCTTTGAATCGAGCGTGTGTACACTCGGCCGGGACAAGTTTCTTGTCCAAGAATCTCGTCGAAAAAAACGACATGTTTTTTTCGACGAGAATCTCGGCCGTGTGTACGAGGCTTGACTTCTATAAGTCTTTGTACGGAGCACCAGTTGACTTCCTGGTAGAGATATATGTCACAATTTATGGCCAAACACGGGCGTGTGTATGGACCCTTAAACTGAAAGTTTCGTTGGGCCCCAAGTCAGATTTCCTTTAATTTAAATATCAGATTTAAAAGCAGACATTTTTATTTCACCACATAAGAACTGATTTTCTAACCGTTATTATAGGAAACAAACACGTAATTGAAATGTTGTGGAACGCTACCCCCTTGGTAATTTGGGTTCCCTGTTCTGCGCCTCGACTCCAAGAACAACCCCATCCCCTTTGACACACCTGGTTGAAGGAAAGTTAGCACTTATAAGAACACAAGTATAGATACCTTTAACTCGGCTGTGAATTAGCAACAGGAAATAGACGCAAGACCATTTAGTACCATTGGTGCATATGAGAATAGTCATCTAGTCAATTAAATAGCTGTATAGTCAGTTCCTAAAAGGCTCAGTCTGTTTCACTAGCTGCAGCTCACCAGTCTCAGCAATATTGCAGCTCACCAGTCCCAGTAATACTGCAGCTCACCATCCGGTCAGACACAGCGATTATTCCACTCTCTGGTCTGCACCCAGGTGACACTGTCAGTACTCACCACTCCACATCAATGTGCAGCATTAATGGTGCAAACTGGATAGCAAGGTGAACTCTCCGATCTCCCTCATGGCAAGAGGAGGCTGTGCCCTGTACAGCTTGAGAAAATGCAGCTCTTTCCCCTCCTCCTGGCAATCTCCCTCTGGGAAATGCAATTCAAAAGCTTTTGATTACCGTAGAGTTAATTTCCTATGGACTATAGTTCCCACAGTGCAGTGCTGCCTGACTCAGTCTATTGAACTCTTCTTGTTTAGCAGCTCCCTTCTCTTGCAGATATTGCTATTAACCAGTTCAGCACCACATGGCAGCACTTACAGAGAGCAGCTGCAGCCACTGTTTCTCTCACTCCTGGCTACTGTTATATCAATTGCAATCTGAAGCAATGTTTTTTAAATGTATTTATATAAACAAAATCAAATAAAAGGGGGTCCATTTCTTTCCTATGCAGTCACTTGCAAATGTTGAAATGGTAATGTACTGTACTTTTACCAAGAACCAGAGCGTCAGATCATCTTTGTTATTCCAGCAGAGGGAAAATTATTTTTTCTGACTAATTATCTTCTGGACCTTCATGCTGGACCTGTCACATGGAGTTTGAAGATAGGCTATGCAGTGCAGCCTTGTCTGCAATTAACATTTCCAAAGGTGACATTTCCTTACTACTGATACCTACAAATCACTCTGGGATCATATTGTACTGCAGTGAGGGTGATCTTCATATAACTCCTAACAATGCTATTCTTGAACCACAATTGTGCTGCCTTTTCCATAGAAAGATGCTTACATAGTTTATTACCTTGAAAAGACAAATGTCTAGCAAGTTCCTAAACTTTAGTCGACTTTAGTTGTGAAGTAGGAAAAACAAAAACTTGTAAAGCAGCTGTGGGCAATTTTGCTTTAAAAGGGAAAATGAATTCCTTTCTGACCCTTAGCCTTCGTTCACACTGAACACGGCTTTGAAATCGAGTTCATCTGAACTCAAACGATTTCAAAGCCGCATTTCAGTCCGACTTCGGGGGCCACTTGAAAGATATCTGTGCAGGTTCATGCACAGATGTCTAAAAGTAGTCGCTAAAAGTAGTGCAGGAACTACTTTTGGAAATCATTGTGGCGACGCAAAGTCGGCGCCTCACCGATTGGAACGCTCCTGTTGCCGGCAATAAGCTCCAATTTGACATGCGATTTGACTTTGGCTAAAGCCACCAATTATTGTCCGGAGGTTTCCTACTCCTGTTTTTATAATATTTTATCCCATTTAGTGACATCTTTTACCTCTGTAGTTATTTTTATTTTTACATAATTTTGTATATTTCACTCTGTTTGTTGTCTTTTCCAAAATTATAGAGAGGATAAGCACACAATTTAAAATTACAGAGAGGATAAGTAAATAGGGTTGAGCGAACCCGAACTGTATGTTCGGGTTCGGTGTTCGGCAATGTAATGGCACATTTTAAAAAGCTGTGGGGCAGCCAATCAACATTTGTTTAACTTGTGTGGCCTTAGAAGCCATGACAGCCATGCCTACTAATCGCATGGCTGTGATTGGCCAGTGCAGCATGTGACCCAGCCTCTATATAAGCTAGAGGCATATAGCACAGCACGTCACTCTGCTTCAGTTAGTGTAGGGAAAGCTTGCTGCTGCTGCTGCTGCTTTGACGGAGAGTATTAGATAGGAGTCCTGATTCAGAAATCAAATTACTCTGCGATCTACCTTGCTCTTGTTGTGTGGGTGCAGCGCACAATCTTTTTACCCTGCCCTGAGCCCAGTGTCAGAGAAAAGATAACTTTTATCTGTCTGTTAGTTAGGTTGGCGTCGGTGGGCATTTTATGCAAGCTCAGTGCACTAGCACTGCATATGTTACTGTGAGATACACCCTTTAGATACTGTTCTCCTATTCTGCTATTAATAAAAAAAATAAAAAATTTAGGGCAAAAAATAATTTTTTGGTGCATTTTCTGCATATCTGTACGTGTGAGATAGACACTTTAGATACTGTTCTCCTATTCTGATCTTCAAAAAATATAATAATTTAGGGCAAAAAAAAAAATTTTTGGTGCGTTTTCTGCCATAAAAATTTATTTTGGTGCATTTTCTGCATATCTGTACGTGTGAGATAGACACTTTAGATACTGTTCTCCTATTCAGATCTTCTAAAAATATAATAATTTAGGGCAAAAATTTTTTTTGCTGCGTTTTCTGCCCAAAAAAACTTTTTTTGGTGCATTTTCTGCATATCTGTACGTCTGAGATACACACTTTAGATACTGTTCTCCTATTCTGATCTTCAAAAAATATAATAATTAAGGGCAGAAAAAAATTTTTGGTGCGTCTTCTGCCCAAAAAAAAATTTTTGTTGTGTTATCTGCCCAAAAAAATTTTTTGCTGCATTTTCTGCATATCTGTACGTGTGAGATACATACTTTAGATACTGTTCTCCTATTCTGATCTTCAAAAAATATAATAATTTAGGGCAAAAAAAAAAATTTTGGTGCGTTTTCTGCCCCAAAAATTTTTTGGGTGCATTTTCTGCATACCTGTACGTGTGAGATACACACTTTAGATACTGTTGCTCTATTCTGCTATTCAAAAAACACCCATTTAGGGCAAGATCCTAAATTTGAAAAATATGAGGAGACCGTCAAATAAGGGACGTGGCCCCGGTCGTGGTGCTGCTGGTGGAGCTCCTGTTGCAGGGAGAGGACGTGGCCAGCTACACGCACAAGTGAAACACCTTCCTCAGGTGCGAGAAGGCGACAGAGCCTGCAGCGGTATTTGGTCAGACCTAATGCGGCTCTACGAATGTTGAGGCCAGGAGAAGTACAGGCGATAGTAGATTGGGTTGCTGACAGTGCCTCCAGTTCATTCACATTGTCTACCACCCAGTCTCCTGCTGAAAGATCAGAGTTGGCACCTGCAGCCGATGTCCATCAGTCTTTCACCTCACCCCAAGTGCAGCCGCCTGTCCAGAGCCAATGTGGACAAGCTCACGTTCATTAAAATGAACCAGGCATGGATCCCACAGGACTTGTCCGTACCTTGTGCAGAATAGACATGTATACCGGCCTTACCCAGCCATTGTTTTTTTTTTTGATCTTTCTCACTCTTTTCGGGTTTTTGTTTTTAAATAAAATTAAAAACAAAAACCAGTGTTGGCTACCTCGTCCTCCTCCACCGCCGCTTCCACCTACACCGCCACATCCACCGCCACCTCAACCTCCTACTCCATATGGACCTCGTCCTCCTAGGTCAAGATTATTATTTTTTATTTTTATGTATTTTATGTTATTTTAAGTTATTATTTCCCTATCCACATTTGTTTGCAGAGCACTTGTCATGCTCTTAACAACATTTTGCTGCCATTTGCAGCCCTCTATCCTATTCCTTTACTATTTTAGAGCCATTTTAGTCCTCAAAAGTTCGGGTCCCCATTGACTCCAATGGGGTTTGGGTTCGGGGTCAAGTTCGGGTCCCGAACTCAAACTTTTTTCCAAAGTTCGGCCGAACCCGAACATCCAGGTGTCCGCTCAACCCTATAAGTAAACAATTTACAAGATCAAAAGTTTGTGTAAGAGAAGGAATAGGATACAATAAACATTCAACATTGTTTCATTTATGAGGCTAGAAGCAGATGTACATCATTTTTTTTATAAATGGGCCAGATTTTGTATAAGGAGAACTTAGTCTTTGAGGATATGTAAACCTTCCTTTAAAAAAATTTAAAAAATAAACATGTCATACTTACCTCCTCTGTGCAGTTGGTTTTGCACAGAGTAGCCCTGATCCTCCTCTTCTGGGGCCCCGCAGCGGTTCTCCTGGCTCCTCCTCTTCTCGAATGTTCCGTCGGAGAAGTGCTCTCCCTTGGGGCACCCATGCGGGTGCACTCCTGTGTCTTGCTGCTGCATCCATTGACACAGACAGCAGGACTCAGCCCCACTCCCCGAGTTCCGTGTCATTGGATTTGATTGACAGCAGTGGGAGCCAATGGCTGCGCTGCTATCAATCTCTCAATCAGGAACCGAGACACCAGCTGCAGCGTTTGTGCTCGTCCCCGGAGCAGGAACAATCGGGCTCAGGTAAGTAAAAGGGGGGCTCTGGGGGCAGGGCCGGATTTCCCACAAGGCCACTGAGGCCAGGCCTCGGGGCGGCAGTGGTGCAGGGGCGGCGCCGCTCCTGCTGCGACTTCTCGGCTTTCGCGACTGCCCACCCCGCACTCACATAGCCCTCGGCGGGGCGCCGGCACTTGCTACTTTGCCTAGGCTGTGTGAGGCCATGAGAGACAGGCGTGCGCGCGATGACTTCCTGGTAGAGAAAAAAGCAAGGTAACTGGCCTAATGTTCCACCTACCCTCCTCTGTGCCGACTGCGCGGCCAGGAGCGGGGGTCTCTGTGACCAGTGACATGACGTGAGGAGAAGAGACAAGTCACAAGTCACGAGAAAAAGAAGGAGAACCCTACCCTCTCTGCACGGCCGGCATCATCTCCCCCAGGCCAGGAGCGGGGGTCTGCGACTGTGACGTCACCACCACCACCAGAAAAAAGAGGGGAACACCTCTAGAGAAAAAGGACTACATTTGCTGCATTGCATCACCCATTTTGAACAGAATATGCAAGAATATTGCTGAAACCCAGGACCAATACTGATTTGAAAACTGTGTGTTGGAAATTTAATTATGTTTTCATATTGCACAGTAAGTGCTGCCTTTAATGCAAAATCTCGGCTTCTAATCCATAGGATAAGTTAGTTCCCCGTAGACAGTGCGACACATACAATATTTTCCATCAGCTTTGGAAAATAATAAGTCATTAATGCAGCTGCAGCAAGCTCTCCCCAGTAAAAGCTGCTCTATAGGATTGCAGGCCCGACTGGACATGGATACAGCACGTGCAGTGTAATCTGCACATCACATGCACACACAGCTAGGCTTTTTCAGAGGATTTACATGATTTCTCTATAAATATGAAGAGGCAAGAGCACACTCCCTTTAGACATGATATAAGAAAGGTAGCTTTACTTCTGCAGGGAAGAGCCCACAGAGATATCAAATGGATGGCTATAAGCTTGTACTGCTCCTCTGGACTGATAAATATTAGAAAAGGATTCCTAATCAAAGTACTGTAGGTTTACCCATAGTAGTATGTCTATGCCCCTCCCACAATAAGGAGATATCCTTGCAGTAGATTATGTTTCTGTCCCTTCCACAATGGTAAGATTTCCCTCTGTAGATTGTGTCCTTCCCCTCCTTTTCTGTCTCTGCTTTTTTCTACAAGTGAGATTTCCCTGCTGTAGTTTGTGCCTCTACTCTTCCCACAATGGTGAGTTTTTCCAGATTTTCCTACAGTAGTTTGTGTCCAGGGGCGGACTGACCATTCGGTGACTCGGTGGCTGCCCGAGGGCCCCGTGGCGGGCGGGGGCCCGGGCCGGCTCAGTCCGCCCCTGCTCATCATGCCTCCTCCACTCCTCTGTTATCTTCTTCCAACTCCGAGCGAGCAGCGCCGGTCGGCCGTGGTTGCTATGTGACAGGCCCGCCCCCAGGGGTGGACTGACCATTCAGGCTCTCGGCCGGGCTGAGTACAGTACACATGGGCCTAGGGAACTATGAGAGGCTCCAGGATGGATTCGGCTGTGGGATGGATGGCGACGGTGTGAACGGGCTCCTGGTCCTGAGAGGAGAGAGAGAGGGTCAGAGAGAGCCCGGGGAGGAGGAGGACGATGGGAGGAGGGACCGGCGAGCAGCTAAGAACCGGCCGGAGTGTGACAGCCCGCCTTCTACACGGAGAAGGGTGAGACCAGAGGAAACCTGTGTATGCGAGTGGGGGATGTTGTACTGTACAAAAAAAAAAGTGTAAAATGCCAAGTCCTATGCATTGCCCCCATGTGTCATGGTATTGAATGCCATGCTGCAATCTGCGGAGACTTCACTTATAATCCTTTGCTGTAACAATTTTATGAAGCATTCTTGTTCTGTATAATGGTGGGCCTATGTCCCACCATTATACAGAACAAGAATGCTTCATAAAATTGTTACAGCAAAGGAAAGGATTATAAGTGATGTCACATAGCAGACATACTGATCAACCCACCCTCTTTCTCTCAACCTCCCTCTCCCTACCTCCCCTCTCTCACTACCCCCCAACTTCCTACACCCCCCTCCCCCTCTCCCCCCTCTCTTACTGCCGCCCCACTTTCTACACCTATTTCCCCCTCTCTCACTACCCCCAACTTTCTACACCCCCTCCTCCTCTCTCACTAGCCCCCCACTTCCTACACTCCCTCCCCCTCTCTCACTAGCCCCCCACTTCCTACACTCCCTACCTCTCTCACTAGCCCCCACTTCCTACACTCCATCCCCTCTCTCACTAGCCCCCCTCTTCCTACACCAACACCACCCTCCCCCTCTCTCGCTAACCCCCCTCTCCCTACACCCCTTCCCCTCTCCCCCTTCTCTCACTACCCCCTTACTTCCTACTCTCCTCCCCCTCTCTCACTAGCCCCCCCTCTTCCTACACCCCTCTCACCCCTCTCTCACAACCCCCCACTTCCTACACCCCCTCCCCCTCTCTCACTACACCCCCTCACCCCCCTCTCCCACTACCCCCCCACTTTCTACACCCCCCTCTCTCACTACCCTCCTCTTCCTACATCCTTCTCCCCCTCTCTCACTACCCACCTCTTCCTACACCCTCTCCCCACCTCCCCTGTAAAAGCACCAATCACAGTACACACAAACCTCTGGCTAGGCACACATTTAATGCTTTGATTGCCCCTGATGTTTAACCTCTTCCCAGCCAGTGTCATTAGTACAGTGACAGTGCATACTTTTATCACTGATCACTGTATTAGTGTCACTGGTTCCCACAAAGTGTCAGTTAGTGTCCTAATGTCTGCTGCAATATCACAGTCGCTGATCGCCGTCATTACTAGTAAAAATAAATAAAAAATCCAGTATATATCCCATAGTTTGTTGACACTATAACTTTTACGCAAACCGATCAATATACTGTACACTTATTGGGATTTTTTTTACCAAAAACATGTAGCACATAGTTTTGATTTTTTACATATGTTTTATAGCAGAAAGTAAAAAATATTATTTTGTTTTTCAAAATTGCCGGTCTTTGTTTATAGCCCCAAAAAACAACAACACAGAGGTGATCAAATACCACCAAAAGAAAGCTCCAATTGTGGTAAAAAAAAGAACATACATTTTATTTTGGTACAGCGTTGCATTACCGCGCAATTGTCAGTTAAAATAACGCAGTGCCGTATCGCAAAAAATGGCCTGGTCATGAATGGGGGTATGTCTTCCAAAGGTCAAGTGGTTTAACCTGGAAGTGCCCAACAGCTTCAATGGAAAAAAGCCAGGAACTTCCAGCAGGCTATGCTGCAGTTAATATTTAAATGTCCGCTCTATGCAGCTTAGCTGCGATATATAGGTGTAGTTTGTGTAGCTGTGGCTTGAGTGTGGGCGGGGACACAGGGGGCCCCGTGATCTCCTATTGCCCCAGGACCCCATGAGCTGTCAGTCCATGCCTGAGTATGGGCTGCTCAATCTAAAATGCCCGGGGCTATAATTTGCCCCAGTCCGGGCCTGCCCCCGAGGAAGCAGTGCCAGTGAACCATTAAACCTGGTTGATGTGGCTAGAGAGGCTCAGCTCAGAGGAGCGAGCTGGCCGGGATGGATCATCAGCTGTGCGGGGATGATTTCAGTGACAGGCGCTCCGGCCACCTCTCCCCGCCCCTGGGTAATTTAGCTGAGGGGCCATACATCACTGCCATGGGGGACAGACGTTAAAGGAGCTGGAGGCTGTAGAGTTCACACAGAGGGGACCGGAGTCATCTTAAAATTCCAACGGCACCCACACTGACCTGCCTTGTGTGCAGCAGCAGGTCAGTGTGATAATGAAAGACAGACAGCACAGCAGTTAGTGTGTGTTCGTTGTTATAAGAACGAGGCATGTGAATGTTCATTCCTTCTTGCCCTGTGCTGTGCCTATTTACCAGGTGGCAGGTGCTCAGCTATTCATTAGTGCACACTGATATCTGGTACATTGAATTCCACTCAATGTACAGATATCAGTGTTTTATAGGGAATAGCACTTAGCCCTGGTTCACATTGGAGTAATTTGGCATGTGATTTGACATGTCAAATCGCATGACAAATGATCAGCAACTGCACTACCCGAATCAGTGCGATGCCGCATTTGTGGCGCTGCACCGATTCCCAAAAGTAGTTACTGTACAACTTTTGGCGACTTCTGGGTGCGATTTCTATAGACATCTGTGCACAGATGTCTCTGAAATCGCTGCCAACCTCGCACTGACATGCTGGTATGAAATCGTGTGAGTTTAGCTGAACTTGCACGATTTAATTTCCGCTGTCAGTGTGAAACTAGGCTAAGTGAGTTTATTCCCTGTTGTTTTTTTTGTTTTGTTTTTTATTCATTAAAATTATTTTTTTCCTCAAAAAATTGCGTTCGAAAAACTGCTGTGCAAATAGTATAATAAACGTAAAACATGACCTAAAAAATTGCAATGATTGCCATTTGATTCCCTAGGTTCTCTGCTAAAACAATTATAACGTTTGGGGGTTCTAAGTCTTTTTCTAAAAAAAAATGTTCTAACAAAATATTGATATAAACAAAAAGTGCCAAAAAAAGCCTGGTCAGTAAGTGGTTAAAGCATGTTGTAGTTAATGTTTTTTCACAACTTTCCATGACAAGGGATACTTGTTCCTTATTTTATCATCAGGTATACAAAATTATTTGGCAATGTCTGGAACTTATAAACATAAAAGTGGTGCTACAAAAAGAAAATTAAGTAGGCAAAGAAGACAAAATGAGGCATCTACTAGCAAAATTGATTCATTACAAAGTTCTTTGTGATTCTTGGTGACATGATCAAGGAGGCAATAGTAAAAGAAGTGGAGAATTCTGGACTATTTTCTATTCAAATGGACTCCACACAAGATGTGTCAACTCAAGATCAGTGTGCTATTGTTGTTCGGTATGCTGCTGGTGATAAAGTTAAGGAACGATTATTACGTCTTGTTACTATTGAAGATTCCAGCAGTAAAAGCCTGCATGCCTTACTCACTGAATCACTGTCTGCTTTAGGACTTAATCTAGCAAAGTGCATAGGTGATTCTTTTGATGGAGCAGCTAATATTAGTGGAACTTACAGGGGAGGGCTGGTAGCCTTAGGCCTGGGGGGCAAGTCCAGTCAAGTGGCCCACTGAACCGCCGAATCAGCTCACCATCCATGGCCCACCTGTTTTTTCAATGCAGCCTCACCAGTGCTTATCAGTGCAGCCAACTCTAGTGCCCATCAATGAAGCCTGATCACTGGGGCAGGTTACATGATATGTATGGTGGGGGAGATGGGGGGTCAGCTAGGGGTGTCAGGGTCTCTCACCTCAGCAATCTCAGCAGGTCCTTGCACAACACGGTCTCCTGGGGGGGTAACGCTCCTGATCCTGGGGTCAAGTTTCAGCCAGCGCCCAGCCCTGCGTTCCGACTCCCTGGCACGCCCTGCCTCTGTCTGCTTCCAAGAATCTGGTCCCAGGGAGTTGTAATTTCCTCTACGCTGCTGTGTTTTCCACCCACCGGAAGCTTGAGCGCGGACTACAACTCCCGGAATGCAACAGCTAGTGGTCGGCCGCCATGGCCGTGCCCCCAGCCCTACTTCCTAGACCAGAATAAAAAAGAAAATGGTAGCGGGCAGCGGCTGCCGGCCATTTTGATCATAAGTTAGGGCGGCCTGGGAGGCAATTGCCACCCTGCCCCCTGGCCCAGCCCTCCCCTGGGAACTTACTCAGGCTTGCAAGCATTAATGAAGGAAGTTCACCCTATGCACATTCACACATGGTGTTATGCACATGCTCTCAACTTAGTTATTGGCGATGCAAGTACTGTGTGTGTTACAGCAATTAGTCTATTTGGGCTCCTTAGCAATCTATCCACATTTTGCACGGAATCATACAAAAGGATGAAACTCTGGAAAGACCAGATGAAAAAAAAGACTGGCAGCTCTAAATTTCAAAAGCTGGAAAATATTGGCAGAACAAGGTGGTCAAGCAGAGCTAATGCACTTCGGAAGTTATTTGGAAGCTTTGATGATCATTCCAAAGAGTTATGCTCTGATCTCATAATTATCCTAAAACAAGTAAGCGAATCCCCTGATTTTCGACCCTCTGTTCGCCACAAAGCTTTGAAATTAATTGAGAATCTCTGTAAATTTGAAACCATCCTGGTAGCTTTTACCTTTGTTCGCATTTTTGACATCACTATCCCGGTATCAGATTATCTGCAATCAACAGGCCTTGATTTTATCCATGCATGGAGAATGGTGGATGATGCTGTCAAGCGTTTGAATAAAATATGCAGAGACTTTGCTGGAGTTTTGCAGTCAGCAACTGAATTTATAGATTTTATAAATGAGAAATTGGCAAGTGAAAACATCTGTTTGAAAAAGAGCTTTTCTGAACTAAGATCAACAAGAACTGCAGAAGGTACAGATAATAGGAAACATTTTGAAATTTCTTGTTACAATGTTATCCTCGACACTGTTACAGAGAGTGTGAAGTCAAGATTTTCCACTCATGAAGAACTTTATAAGCAAATTTCTTGCTTGGATCCAAATAGGTTTCAAGAAATACTGGCCTCTTCAGACAAAATTCAGTTGAATTTCATATCAGAAGCTATACCAGAGATAGACTCAGTTGCTCTACGTGAGGAACTAATCTCTTTTGCATCCAGCTACAAAAATATTCGTAAAGGCCTGTTGAATGACAGTGATGATGAAGAGAGTGAAGATATGGATTCAGATTTGGAAGAGCAACACACCAGCTCTAGCGCTGAGCCATCCACTTCTACAGCTACTGTAAAGAAGGACTCCTGCAAGAACTGTGTGTCCTGTGCTTTCAAACTTCTTTATCAGTACCGACTGTGTTCAGTGGCCTTTGAGAATCTCTTCTTGGCATATAAATATATAATTACACTGAGCACTACACAGTGTACATGTGAAAGATGCTTTTCCAAGTTAAAAATCCTAAAGTCAAGATTAAGATCATCATTGTCACAACAAAACCTGGAGTCATTGATGCTCATTGCAGTGGAAAAGAAAGTTGCGCTAAACATATAGAGTGACAAAGATAAAATCATCGACAGATTTGCCAAGACGTCACCTGAACTTAGCTCTTTACTGCTTTTGTAACATGCTGGTCAGAGATTTTTATTTTTTGTATTTTTTTATTAAACTGTTCAGCTAAGAAGACAATTGTTGCACCTGTTATATTGTGTTATTTTATGAAAACCTTAATTTTGAAAATGTACCATTGTTGCACTTTAAAGGAGTTGTAAAGGTACATTTTTTATTTTCTAAATAGGTTCCTTTAAGCTAGTGCATTGTTGCTTCACTTACCTTTTCCTTTGATTTACCTTCTAAAGGTTTGTTTTCTTTGTCAGAATTTCTCACTTCCTGTTTCTCCTCACTGAACTCCACACCATCATCCGAGTGGTGTGGAGTCATCCAGAACAGCTTACTGAACAGTTTACTGAGGATAAACAGGAAGTGAGAAATTCAGACAAAGAAAACAAAGAAAAAAAATATTTAGAAGGGAAATCTAAGGAAAAGGTAAGTGAAGCAACAATGCACTAGCTTAAAGGAACCTATTTAGAAAATAAAAAATGTACCTTTACAACTCCTTTAATGTATGTTTTATTTTTCTTTAATTCCTATAATAAACATTTAATAAACTATAATAAACATTTATTTTGAACATAGTGTAGAGAAATTCTTTGAACGCATGCAATATGTAGGTGGGACTTTGTGTGGATGTAGCTTGAATGTGGGCGGGGACACATGGGCGGGGACACATGGGCGGTGACACAGGGGGTCCCATGATCTCCTTTTCCCCGGGGGCCCCATGAGCTGTCAGTCCGCCCCTGTTTGTGTCTGTGAACTTCAGGGGTCCCAAGAAGATTTAAAGCCATGAAGCAAAACTCTGATACACTTTGTCAGTAACCTAATAAAAAATACAGTATATAACTGGTCTGGGTGTAATGATAATGAGGTTTGATGAACCCCAAGTGAGGAGAATGGGAAAGTCATGTTGCACATGTTGCAATTTCTTTTCTCCAGAAATTGCAAGTCGGCAATAACGGTCTGAAATGGAGAAAGTGACAATTAAAAAAAAACACAGACCCAACTGACACACCCTTGAAAAAAAATTCAGTTTACAGCATCATTGACAGAAACCAGCCCAAGCTAACTGGAAAGCATATAATGTTTACTACGGAGCAAATGGTTGTAAAATGTCTAGCAGTAATAATACTTAGTACAGAATCTGGAAAGCCTCTTTATGGAGTCGCATCATAAATGGCTGTCATAAATAGTCTGGCAGAGCAGTTGAAACAATACACATTTTAAATCTGGTTTTATTTGTAGCGCAACTCCTAAGGAGCCGTACGGAAATTGGGATCCCCCACCCTGCACAGCCAGGCACACTGAATTTCCACAGGCACTCAGAGTCAGAGAACAGTCCGTGACTTTGTTTTTTTTTTTGTTTTATTGAGGGATATAAACTTGGATAGGGATTGGTAATTATGGGATGCCCACTTGACGTCTAACAAATTTCAGGGACAACCTTTCCGATATACAGTCCTATATACAGATCATCTTCTTCCTCCAGCACACTCTTGCTTGCAGAATCCAGCTGTGTCACCTTGTTGCAATTTGGTAGCAAAGGCCCATTACAGGTAAGGGGTCCTATTCCTCCAGCCCCTATACTTGAAGACAAAATGGGTGACACAGTTCACACTTTCCCAGCACTTTCCTCTCTGTGGTCACTGATGCCATGACCACCTCTTCAGGCACTGCCAACCTGCCTGTATGCAGCTGCCACTTTCACTAGCCCTCCAGGCTAACTTCTCCCCACAGTCCTCCAGACTGACACTCTTTCCACAGTCCTCCAGACTGACACTCACCAGCCTACACGGCTGACTCTCAGGAGATCTCCCGGACAAGCTGACCTGCTCCTGCTGTCCTTTCACTTGCTCCTGTTCCTCCAGGAAGGGTTTCCTCTGTGTGTTGTAGGAGGAATGTTCCAGCACCCGAACTCCAGGCCTGAAGTCACCCCCCCTTCAGACAAAGGGGTGCCCTCAAGCACTCCTACTCCATATTCCACCCGACTGCCCCTGCTGGCATGACTCTTTCCCTTTTTATGAAGTGGCCTGTCCCCATGCCAGCCCAGTTGCTGGGGATTGGCTGGGACCCTCATAAACATTCCAATCAGCCAATCCTAGCCTCTCCCCACTACATCTGGGAGCTTCTCCAAGGTACCAGAAAACAGGGGAAGGCACCAGAAGAGCTGTCTGAATGAGTCAGCCAGCCTCCCCGGGTCACTAATCCCTGACCCAGATTCAACCCAGAGCTGGCTCTCAGCCAGCTAATTTTCCTACTCTAACAACTAAACTATGTACACCTAGCACACTAGCTAGAAGGAGCTACATATTTTTAAATAACCGCCATGGGCCAAATTCTATAGACAATCCATAATCCTTGCTATGATATAATTACATTCATAAAATGTTTTTTACTAAAATGTATAGGGAAAGAAACAAATTGATACAAAATATGCCTATGCTATAATGTTTAGCAGGCAAACTGTTCATATTAGATCTCCTAAGCGATATATATGCATCCGATTTTATCATGTTTGTGTAGTGGGCATATACTTTTAAATCTGGTGAAGACATCAGTAATGTCTAGTTCCCTGCGGCCCAGCAGGTGGCGCTGTCACTTTGGGCCGGGGTTGAACCATCGCTGCAGTGCCGTACCCTTTGTGACCTCTCGCAGCAGTTGTACGGCGGGGCGGGGGACCCGCTGTGCTTGCTGGGAGGGGATATTAAAGGGGGCGGACATCTTCGCCACGAGGGTCGAGTCCCAGGCACCTTCAGCCTGAGGGCTGCTGTCCGTGGTCGGTGTCCAGGCGGCCTAGGCCTGGACACTGGGAGTTCATGTTCCATCCCAGACACCTTCAATCTGGGGTGAGGTACTCAGCCGGAGGCCTGGGGCCCAGTACCTTCCGCTGGGTCCCGCGAGGCAGGGATTGTCCTAGGGGGCCCCGGGAGTGGGGCACCCGAATCCAGAGGCGTAAGGGACCAGAGGAGGGACTCATCCGAAGATCTGGTGCAGCATATTGCCAGTGCTGGGTGAAGCTCTGGAGACCGCCCGGAGGGATATCTTTCCCGTACAGGGGCCAAGTTCAGAGAGGAAGGTAGTTCACGTTCTATGGCCGGTGGCAGCAGTCCAACTATTCAACTCAGGTCAGTGGCAGAGACCTGCTATTAGGCCTGTGGCAGGGGCCTCAACAGTTCATCCGGTCAGTGGCAGCGACCAAAACTCACGGTCGGTGGCAGAGACCGTGCGCCAGGCCTATTCACTAGCAAAGGAATAGGAGAGTTCATTTGTGCCTGGGCCTACTCGTACCCACACCCCTGTCTGTCCGCTATTAAAAGTTCAACTGATTGTGTTCAACCTGAAAACAGGGAAATAAAGGAGTGATGGACTTTTGATTGGTGTGGGACTCTATTATTGGCAGACACATCTCCATGGAACAACTGAGGCTTCGTATGCAGTGGACAGACCCGGAGGTAATTCAACTAACTTTGCTCAACCCTCATACACATACGAGGGGAGAGTTTGGCGTAGTGTTCCTGTACTCTCGTCTCCCAGGTACCCCTAGACACCAGCCACTCAAACGAGAAGAAACCGAGAGGGAGAGCGAGGGGATAGGCGCTACATTTTCTTATTATCAAATGATGACTTTAGTCCGTAGACTAATATGTTGGTTGTTGGGCTGGTAAAACAGGGTCAACTGGTGTAACGTGCTCTGTTTGGGATGGGGGGGGTCTTAATTTCACTGAAGGACTACTAACTCTTAAAAAAAGGGTTTGTGGTTTATTTACATATTGGGATATACAGTAAATACATTATAGTTACAAATAACGAAATGGGGTAAACCAATGAGGAGGGACATGGACAGGGGAAGGAAGCAGGTCTGCAGACTGACACACACACATTTTCAGTGACTCGTTCACACACACCAAGGCTACTTGTCCATTCTTGACCCACCCTCAAATGGGTGTTGGTAAATCACAGTCATTGCTCAGTTGAGAGCGGTCCCAGAGTTTCTTTTAAGCAGATGACCACACAGAATGTTTATATAATCCATCACCATACAGGAACCATGCTGGCCAGGTGTGGGGGCAGTGAGTATTATCAGGAGTCTTATGCCTCGTACACACGACCGGTTTTCCCTTCGGAAAAACTGCGATGAGAGCTTTTGGCCGGGAATCCCGGCCGTGTGTATGCTTCATCGGAGTTTTTCCGACTGGAAAACTGCCAGAAAAAAAAAAGAGAGCATGATCTCTTTTCTCCCGTCAGGAAAAATCCTAGCGGGAAAACTGTTCGTCTGTATGCTTTTCCGATGGGAAAAAAAATGTGCATGCTCGGAAACAATTCGACGCATGCTCGGAAGCATAGAATTCATTTTGTCGGCTCGTCGTAGTCTTTTATGTCACCGCGTTCTTGGCAGTCAAAAGTTCACCGGACTTTTGTGTGACCGTGTGTATGCAAGGCAGGCTTGAGAGGAATTCTGTCGGGAAAACCATCATTTTTTTATTTTTATTCATCAAAGCTTTTATTTAAGTTTTTCACAAGGTATCAATACATAAGGTTGAGAAAGATATTATTAATATCAATTCGTACTTAGAATTATAGCAAACGTTAAAGACTTACATTGAAGGTAACATAAAGATAAGAGGTATCGTGTTGAAACTTTAATATCTAGATGGAAAGTTGGTCTTTCTCTGTTGGAGTCGGTGTTATCTCCATCCCGGCACCCCATTTTGGGCACTCACTGTGCTATGGGGTGGGAGAAAACCATTGGTTTTTTATCCGACTGGAAAACCGGTCATGTTACTGGTCAAATGATAATGACCTTGTGCATTCCTCTAGTCCTGTTTATTTTAAGCTGGATGTGAAAATTGTCTCAAATCAAAGTTACGAGTTGCTCCTGGAGAAGCCATATTGTGTTCATGTCCAATCTACATTTATATCAATTTTTTTTCTCCAATATTACAACTGGAAATATTGATAATTTGAGATTTGGGGAGTGTACGCCAAAGTATAATATAGCACTACAGCACTCCTATATAATATCCCCCAGTTTGTTTACCCTACAGAGGATCAACAGAAAGCTGCTGCAATTGGCATTTGGCATTGAAACTGCTAAGGATACTGAAAGAGTTCTTTTATGAGGGCCAGTGACTCAGATTGTCAGATTGCACTTACTCTGAAGTAAATTGGACTCTGCAATGCAACCAAAGACCAGGGGAACATTTTAAGTACTGGTACTTTGTTTTTCATCCTAATTTATTTCTACTGTTGCTTATTGCCTGTTTTTGTAACTTTTTTTTCTGTAAATATTTTCTTGCACCGTTTACTTTTCTCTTAATTAAAATTAAATTAAAATTGGTGCTCTGAATCTCTAAGGCCTCTTGCACATAGACAAAATAATTTACTGATGTGTATATGTAGGATCTTGCTGGCAGAAAGATCCTGCGTAAAATGTTCCATAAAGACCTTGTGTATACATGCATAAAGGTGCGTAAACATGTGTATGCATATTTATGTGTTACAATTTTCTTCACCTTCCTCAAGTTGCCAGTGCTGAAATACAGTGTCTTGAAAAAGTATTTACAACCCTTGAAATTTTCCACATTTTGTCATGTTACAACCAAAAACGTAAATGTATTTGATTGGAATTGTATGTGATAGACCAACACAAAGTGACACATAATTGTGAAGTGCAAGGAAAATGATAAATGGTTTTCAAAATGTTTTACAAATAAATATCTGAAAAGTGTGGTGTGCATTTGTATTCAGCCCCCCTGAGGCAATACTTTGTAGAACCACCTTTTGCTGCAATTACAGCTGCAAGTCTTTTTTGGTATGTCTTTACCAGTTTTGCACATCTATAGAATTACATTTTTTGCCCATTTTCTTTGCAAAATAGCTCAAGCTCTGTCAGATTGGATGGAGAGTGTCTGTTAACAGCAATTTTCAAGTCTTGCCACATTCTTAAAGTGGTTGTAAACCCACTTTTGCAACTTGCACCTACAGGTAAGCCTAGATTAAGGCTTACCTGTAGGTGCAAGAAATATCTCCTAAACCTACACGGTTTAGGAGATATTTGCTAAAAACAACATGCATCCGTGTCTACGGCGCATGCGCGCCGTAGACAACGGCGCATTCATGGGGTTAATCCCATTCTCAAATCCGGCTAAGTCCCATCATTCGATGACTTAGCTGGATTCGAAGGCTCACGGGCGCATGCGCGGAGTCACGTCTTCGCCGCTCCGGCCAATCACAGCGCCGGAGCGGTGCTGTCATTGGCTGGAGCGGCGATAGCCGGAAGTAACCTTCCGGCTATTGCGGCAGCGATGGCTGCGGCTGGAGAGGAAGACCAGGACGGCTTCGGGGGCCCCGATCTAAGGTAAGTGATGCATAATGAGCTATTATGCTAGTCATATTAGCTCATTATGGCTTTCTCTTACAGGTGATTTAAAAAAAAAAATTCACATGGGTTTACAACCACTTTAATTGGATTTAGGTCTGGACTTTGACTGGGCCATTCTAACGTAAATATGCTTTGATGTAAACCATTCCTTTGTAGCTCTGGCTGTGTGTTTAGGGTCGTTGTCTTGCTGGAAGGTGAACCTCTGCCCCAGTCTCAAGTCTTTTGCAGACTCTAACAGATTTTCTTCCAAGATTGCCCTGTATTTGGCTCCATCCATCTTCCCATCAACTCTGACCAGCTTCCCTGTCCCTGCTGAAGAAAAGCATCCCCACAACATGATGCTGCCACCACCATGTTTCATGGTGGGGTGGTGTGTTCAGGGTGATGTGCAATGCTGGTTATGCGCCACACATAGCGTTTTGCTTTTAGGCCAAAAAGTTAAATTTTGGTCTCATCTGACCAGAGCACCTTCTTCCACATGTTTGCTGTGTCCCCCACATGGCTTCTCGCAAACTTCAAACGTGACTTCTTATGGCTTTTTTTCAACAATTCTTTCTTCTTGCCACTCCACAAAGGCCAGATTTATGGCGTGCACGACTAATATTTGTCCTGTGGACTGAATCTTCCACCTGAGCTCTGGATCTCTGCAGCTCTTCCAGAGTTACTGTGCTTCTCTGATTAATGCTCTCCTTGCCAGGCCTGTCAGTTTAGGTGGACGGCCATGTCTTGGTAGGTTTGCAGTTGTGCCATACTCTTTCCATTTTCGGAGGATGGATTGAACAGTGCTGCGTGAGATGTTCAAAGATTGGGATATTTTTTTCTAACCAAACCCTGCTTTAAACTTCTCCACAGCTTTATCCCTGACCTGTCTGGTGTATTCCTTGACCTCCATGATGCTGTTTGTTCACTAAGCTTCTCTAACAAACCTCTGAGGGCTTCACAGAACAGCTGTATTTATACTGAGATTAAATTACACACAGGTGGACTCTATTTACTAATTTGGTGACTTCTGATGACAGTTGGTTCCACTAGATTTTAATTAGGGGTATCAGAGTAAAGGGGGCTAAATACAAATGCATGCCACACTTTTCAGATATTTATTTATAAAAAATGTGGAAAACCATTTATCATTTTCCTTCCACTTCACAATTATGTTCCACTTTGTGTCGGTCTATCACATAAAATCCCAATAAAATACATTTACGTTTTTGGTTGTAATGTGACAAAATGTAGAAAATGTCAAGGGGTATGAATATTTTTTAAGACACTGTATATGCACGTATAAATATGTATACATGTATACATGTGTAAATTACTGCACTCAATTGTAAAATTCTCTATTTTTATTTTATGTCTCTGAACTCATCTCTGTATTACAAATCTTTACGCAGCTGTGTGCATTGTTCCAAAGACAACAATGCACTTGTGCTCAGATCAGTAAAAAATGTGGATCCTTGCCGGGGCGTAACTGCAAATGTAGCACACCCCACGTAGGAGCTGCAGATGAACAGGGATCCCCCACTCCTACACAGCCAGGCACACAAAGTCAGAAAACAGTCTGTAGCTTTGCTTTTGTTGTTTATTAGGGGGTCAACAACTTGGATGGGGATGGGAGGTTATGGTATGCCAACTTGACGGCAACAATAACTTCAGGGAGATCTTCTCATGTACAACTTTAAGTGCTTCAGGCAATGCCAGCCCACCTGGCTGCAACTGCCTCTTTCACCAGCCTTCCTGGCGGTCTCTTCACCAGTCCACCCGGTTGACTCTTTACCAGCTAACCGGCTGACTCGCTGGAGATTTCTCACGAAAAGGTGGAAGACTTAAGCCCACTCCTATCTTCAAGGGAAACTGGTTATATGTGGCAGTCTCACCCCTTTGTTTTTGAACAGTGTTGAATTACTCACTCTGTCCTTCTCTTTGCACCTGTGCCTCCAGGAAAGCTTCCTCCCTTTGTTTCCATGGCAGGATCATTCCGGCACCTGAGCCCCAGCCCACAGCAGGACGACCCCCAGACTAGGGGGTACCCCTCAGGGCCTGCAACAGCCTAATTAACACTGCAGCTCCATCTTCCACCCGACAGCCCCTGTCTTAGATTTACTGCACGTTCAGGCCATATGTGTTGAGCCTTTTTTATGTTTTCTACACCACTGTTCATAGTGGTCTGCTGGTTAATTGATTTACAAGTACTTGGTTTATGTCACTTAGTTCTACATTCCTTAATAATATCTACCTGACTATGCTTATGTGATACATGTTCTATTAGTGTCCTTCCGATCCTAATGTATACTTGTACACTCAATGGAAATATGTTATTTCTTGCCTATGTTTATTTGATATGTTTTAAAAATGCTTGAAACTTAATAAAACAGATTCAACATAAAGGCTCCCTGGCTTACTGCCAGGCTCACTCTTGGGTGTTGGCCAGGGACCTCCAAATATGCTAAGCAGCCCCTTCTAGTCTCCATCCACTATCTTCCAGAACATTCTTCAACACTTTGGAAACAGGGGGAGGCACCAGAGAGCTGCTGAGATGAGTTATCCAGCCCGAAACTCTAATAACCCTGATCCAATTGTAGACTCACACCTTTACAGCATAAGTTGGAGTATGGTTTGCCTGCTCTACTTCTAGCACACACTAGAGGGTGCTACACAAATATCACAGATATCTCTTAAAAGTCATAATGGTTACAGCATATACTGTGAACAGTGTGTGTTTTCGTTGAGGGTCCATGCACACTGGGCTTAAAAAAAATAGAGAGAATTCAGAAAATAGGCACATTTAGGAGCGTTCATGCGTGTTTAGAATTTTTTTAAGCCAGAAAACTCCTCTCCAAAAAATGCTGAGCTTAATATATGCCTCTAAATGTCCTAATGTTCATAGACACATAGGATGACATTGAGCTGCTTCTACAGGCAAAACACAAAACTAAATTTTTAAGCCCAGTGTGATTGGACCCTAAAACACATAGTGGAAGCTACTGCTTGTGTGTATAAAGGGTTAACTGCAGATCACCCTCAGTCTACTGGTACAGAGATTGTTGTTCTGCAAACTGGAAAATCTCTGCACAGAGTGAGACTGAAAGGCTGAAACATCACTTTCTGGCGGCCGCAGTGGGATCTGAGACTGCCGCCACCTCATCTAGGAAGCAATGGTGGGATCTGAGGCTGCTCCCATCACACTGAGTAGTGTTGACATTTAAGGAAAATTATAAATAACTGAGCTACACTAACAGAAAATGGAAAAGCTTTTAGCATTTGAGGAACCCATGCTGTGAGAGTTACAAAACAAAACCAACCACACATAAGCTCCAATCCTTGGAAATTCTTGGTACAAGACTAATTGATGTTGGATCAATTCTTCTGCTTGATGGTGGCACTATAATGAAACACTAATCTTTTATTTTAAAAGGTTCCTTAATCTGCCAGACATATAGCTTTGTAGGAAAATCTTCCCCTACAATTTTTTTCTTCTTGCACACAAGCAGAAGCAACATTGCACTGGATTCCATCCCTCCATCACTGCGTTAAACCCTAGAGATTACATGCGACAGGATGAGAGATGAGAAAAGAAATCAGCCATCTGCTGTAATTTACAGGCCTCTCCTTCTATTTAGACAAGTTAACAAGTGTTTTTCAAGGAGCTTTGCATATTGCACGACCTCCGACCATTCGCTGTGCTTTATATTCTGCATACAGTGTCATATTTTTGACTGATGTGTCAAGATGATAATGAAATACACCCCTGGTACAAGAGTATAGGTAATCATCAATTGGATGATGCTGTCCCATGTGACTCTACAGAATAATGCCCTATTAATTACCGTGAGGCTCATTCCTGAGATGGAGAATTTCCGTATACTGACACTGATGTATGGCCCATGTTAGAGAGCAGCTGTGGCTCATCCTCGAACTTTCATGTAGCTCATTTGCATGTGGGTTTGGTGGTAATTTTTGCAGACATTTTAAAGTGGATTCTTAGGCACTTCTTTATAGGCATATTGTGTGTCAGTAACAGAGTTTTTCTCATTTGTATATTAAATGGAAGGTAGTTTTTAAATATGTTCAATTTCAATGTTGTAGATAGGGTTAAAAAAGATATTTGTTTTAATATTTAATTTTTGTTTGCAGGTAAATATGAAATATAGCATATTATTATTTTATACCCAGCGGTGGAGCTTTACATTCATTTTCATATATTATCCTGTCTCTCCTTAGCGCTTATGTTGTAAATAAAAAAGTCTGTTAACAATGATCTATAGCTCAAGCTGAAAGTTTCACACAAAAAGTGAATGAGTGAGATTGGGTGGCTCCTCCCTTTCTTGCAATACAGCTCGGACAGTTCTTCCTACCTTCTTGGAAATGTTTCTCCTCTATGTGGTTTTGTTGCTTCTGGAAATTATTTATCCTACTGTGATTTTTTGACCTATGGGGAAATATTTCCCCTTTGCACTTGGATAATGACAGTTCTAGATTGAAAATTCAGATTGAGTGGTTGTCCTGGGGTGAAAAAATGTTCCTTAAAAGGTACTTTGCTGAATAAAGCATTGGATACCCCAATAAGTTACATACCCTAAATAAAGGCTCACTTAAAAAGAGAGAGCTTGTCAGTGCACAATAAAGATGGGCTGAACATCCCCCTGTTTGGTTCCCATCAGAACTCCCGAACAGAGAAAAAGTTCTGACCCGAACAGCAAACCCTATTAAAGTCTATGGGACCTGAACTTGAAAAAGTCCCAATTTTGAAGGCTTATATGGAAGTTATTTGCCATAAAAAGGGTATTGGGGTCCGGGTACTGCCCTGGGGGACATATATCAATATTTTTTTTTTTTAAAAGATAGTTTTTACAGGAGCAGTGATTTTAATAATGCTTAAGTGCAACAATATGAATTGTTGGTATGGATTTTAAGGGGAATCCCACTGCAATTTTTTTTTTTAAATTGCGTGGGGTCCCCCCCGAAAATCCATAACAGACCCTTATCTGAGCATGCAGCCCAGCAGGTCAGGAAGAGGGGGGACGAGAGAGAGCCCCCCACCTGAACCATACCAGGCCACATGCCCACAACATGTTGATGAGAACAAGGGCCTCCTCCCTACAACCCTGGCCGGTGGTTGTGGGGCTCTGCAGGCAGGGAGCTTATTGGAATCTGGAAGCCCCCTTTAATAAGAGGGCCCCCAGATCCCGCCCCCCTATGTTAATAAATATGGGATGCATAGTTCCCCTACCTATTCATCAAAAAAGTGTAAAAATAAATAAAAACAGGAGGACTTTTTGACAATTCCCTTAATAAAAAATAAAAAAACAGTGACCCCCGATGTAAATACATCGTCAATCACAACGCCCGCCTCACTGCTGGACCCAAAAAAAGAAGAAAAAAAAAAGTTTGCCGTCAACTAAAACAAACCGTCGAATGCCTGGCTTGCTGTTCAACAGTTCTTATATAGGTAAGGGCGGGGCCACCTGGCGACATCACCTGTGGCCTGGTATGATTCAGGTGGGCCACTTGCTTGTCCCCCCTTTTCCTGGCCTGTTAGGCTGCATGATGGGATAAGGGTCTGTTGTGGATTTTGGGGAAGACCCCACGCCTTTTTGATGTGGGGTCCCCCATAAAATCCATACCAGACCCGAAGGGCCTGGTGTGGATTGGGGGGACCCCATGCTGTTTTTTTTTCACCTTTTTATTGCCGGCAATGTTTTTCTTTTTTATTCAGCTGGAAGCCCATTGACAGCTGATGACTCATCGGTTGTTAAGGATGCGGAGGCCGGCTTCCCGACCCTGCTCCCTAACAACCAGCTATTCACTGCGCCCTGATTGGGCAAAGCAGTGCATTGCAGGGCATTTGGCGGGGCAAACCCCCTGCAAATTCGGGTGTTTACCAAACATTTGCTTGGCCCAAACTCCAGTGCACAAGGCTCTAGATCAGTGTTTCTCAACTCCAGTCCTCAAGGCGCCCCAACAGGTCATGTTTTCAGGATTTCCCTCAGATGAAACGGCTGTGGTAATTACAAGGCAGTGAAACTGATCAAATCACCTGTGCAAAATAAGGGAAAGTCTGAAAACATGACCTGTTGGGGCGCCTTGAGGACTGGAGTTGAGAAACCCTGCTCTAGATAAATAGTACACTTATAATTTACAATATCTGATTAAACCAAAACTGAAAATGGATTCTTCAAATACCTCTGTTGGCAGTCCCGGACACTGCAATAGCAGTCACTCAACAGGATTTTGTCTTCTGACTCTAGCAGAGAAGTCACAGGTAACTTAAAGAGGTGAGCAAGAGGTCTCAATGCAACGTCCATTTTTTTCCTATCTATCATTTTAATTTAAGGTGGGGAAATCTTCCAAAAGGGGACACTAGTTATGGTGATCTGGGGGGGCCCAATGAATTCCCCTAATGTGAAGGGATTTCCTCTCCCTTCATTTTTTAGCTATGGGACAGGAAGTAAAGGTAAATCTCCCCAAAGGGATAGAGATAGCAAAAAAAATAAACAAATCTGATAGGGGTTATAACCCTCCATTACTGTATCCAAAATAAAAACATTGATTTTTCCGGCTATAGTTCAATTTCAAGCCACATAGCAGACTGTTCTGCCGATGTTCCAGACAGGTAGCCATGTTGATTCTCCACTCCAGCTTAGAATCCTTAGGCCCAGGCTCAGACCCCCAGGTAAAACTCTTCTTTGTGGTGACATCCTCTCCAGGCAGCATCCTGGGAGAGAAGGACCTCTGGACTTGCATTTTCTCCAGGCAGAGGTTGGGAGTCAAGGGTCCTTCTAGGTCTCTTCAAATATTCAACCTCTTGCCCAGCCCATATCATTGTCATAAACCCATCAGTGATTGGCCAGGATTAAATAAATTATCATAACACAATATAATGAATCTTCTCACAACCCAGCAGAAACAAACAATGTATTTGGGCCTAGGAGAAGCCAGATAACATAAATAAAAGTGCAGGTTGGCTACAGTCTAGCTCTGAAGTCTTGAAGGTTACCTCTATGATGTATATAGGATGGGGGGGGGGTGCCATCATCCCTAAATTGAACTAGAGAAGGAGAGGTGGGGATATGTTAAGGGGCTACTCCTAAAACCCTAATCACCCGAGATAATGGGACTATTACGGCACCCAGACAAAATAGTTATAAAAATGAAAACATTTTATTATAACATATATAATACAAAAATAGAAAATAATCACAATAGTGACAATACATAGTATGATTAGCAAGAAAAAAAAGGGGGGGTCACAAACTCCACAGATGGGCAGAGATGTAGTATTGATGTAAGCGACGTATCTCCGACATGTTTTGCAGTGAAAACCGCTTCCTCAAAAGGCGTCTTTATCAATACAATCTAAAAAGACATATGCTAATGTAAGTACATTATCAAATTTATTTTGTATTTGTGTATAGCAATGACAGCCATAGACGAATGAATAACATAATATAAAAGGAGTAAATTACAAAGGCAGACACAAACCTGGCTCACCAATCTAGTCCAGAAGGACCAAGAATGCAGTGCACTGAGGCACCCGAAAGGGTGCTCCCCCTGAGGCGGACACGGGAAGATAGGAACGGCACTAGAATGTTAATGACATAACATAAGCAAGGGTGTGGGAATAAATATGGACATAAAAAGTGTGAGTTACTTGTCCATGGGTAAGTGTACAAGTGCATGCACTAAAGTGATAATGAAAAAAAGTCTAGCTGTGAACACTAAATTAAAACTGGCCATACACTGCAGACACAAAGAAAAAATTCAAACAGATTTTTCCATCTACGTTAACAACATGGATGGATGATTCCCTCTGCCAGGTTATTCTATCCTGACAGCCACTATTACCGGCTGTCAGAATACCCGAACAGTGGCTGCATCTGATCTGAATAAGCTATTTACTTTGCTAACACATTCTGTGGTTGTGTGTGCTGTATAAACTGTGTGTAGCCTTTGCTACATACTGTACATAGCGCTGTGTTCCAGCATAGGGATGGGAACTTCCTGTCCTGCTCCTGGAACAAACTCAAGTTGGGGTTAGCGCTGCTCAGCTATTCACAGAGAGTATTGTATTTTATGAATGAATACAAAGCTTCCTCTGTTTGGCTGAGGTGGAGAGATGGGCGAATGATGTCACAATATCCAACTCAGCCAATCAAAAAAAGCTTTCTATTCATTCATAGAGTACAAAGCTCCCTGTGAATGGCTGAACAGTGCTAACCCCAGCTCAATGTTGTTCCAGGAGCGGAACAGGAAGTTTCCATCCTGCTGCCAGAACACAGAGGTGTATAATGTTTGTAGCTAAGGCTACATACAGTTTTTACAGAACTCCCAGCCACTTGGTCTAAACAAACTATTTAAACTTCACTTAAAATTGGAGTTAGGCCTCTTACACACAAGGAGGGCTTTGTTGGAGTCTGCCTGCTCAGCGGGGAATCTGTTCGCTGATCCCCACTGAGCAGGTGGATGGCTGGTCCATCTCCGCTTATGCAGAGCAGACACAGCCCGCTCTCCTCTATGAGTGGTCGGATGTAAACGGACTGCATGTCCGTTTACACCTGACTGTTATCCAATCCAATCCACCAGACGGATGCGGAATGGATCCCCATCTGTCTGTTTTTAGCAGATAGGATCGGATGTCAGCGGGTGTCAACAGACACATATCCGTTGACTGTAGGGTCCGATCAGGTTCGCCTGTTAGTTTTTCAGCCGGACAGTCCAGTCTCCTCTATGGAGCGGTGGGTGTCAACGAATATGTGTCTGTTAACACCCGCCGACATCTGATCCTATTTACTGAAAACAGATGGACGGGGATCCATGTGAAAGGACCCTTATGCCCCATACACACGATCGTTTTTCATGCCGTTAAAAATGCCATTTTCAAAAATGGCCATTAAAAATGATCGTGTGTATGCTCCAGAGCATTTTTAACGACGTGAAAAACGGCCATTAAAAATTTTGAACATGCTCTCTTTTTTCACGGCGTTTTTCATGTCGTTTTTTTTAACGACGTGAAAAACGATAGTGTGTATGCTTTAACGACGTGAAAAAAAACACGCATGCTCAGAATCAAGTATGAGACGGGAGCGCTCGTTTTGGTAAAGCTAGCGTTGGAAATAGATATGGCACATTCGTCACGGTTGAATTAATAGCATCGTTTTAATGCTGCGCATTCCGTTCTTCTTTTGAGAATGCTTCAACAATTACCTTCTTTTGATAATGACATTGAGAGTTATGCCAAACTTGTTTTTAAAGTAATTCCTAATTGTTTTAATGATAGTAAAATATTATTTTCAAGCCACATCTCCCTCATAAATTCATAAATAAATGTAAATAATCATTTTTTGGGGTTTTTGTAGTTTATTTTAGTAATTAAGTTAGCTTCTTAATTTTTTTGGGCCTTTTTTTTTTGTCCTTAAATAATTTTTGTGTAAAGTTCCCACACCAACCTTCAAAATTTGTCTCATTTTGCCTCAAGGAGGTTTGTGTCCCTTGTTAATAACAATAATATTATTTGAAATGTCCCTGCCTACTCCCTCGCAAACTCTCTTTTGAACTACAAATGACATAGTCAAGTATTTTAAGCCAAAAACAAGTATCCTTTATTTAGGAACATAACAAATTAAAGGGGATGGCAGCACTGGAGAGCCTGCTTGCATTTGTGCATCCCTTGGACCCCACAACAACCATCCAAGATGTGAAAACCAAACTAGTGATGGAAATAAATCAAAAAGGAGCCCAATCTTGGCTTGAACTCCCAGAGGTCAGGAACCGCAGCAGATAAGTCATATATGTCCCCAGTCTGTGGTACTACAGCAGGCATTATTTTTTCCTCTTCCTTGTAGCCTTCTCTCCAGCCTTCTCTGCAGCCTTGGTTGGTTTCTTCCTCGGAGGCTGGGGATCAGGAGGAGAGGTTGTGGCAGGAGGAGTAGTAGGAGGAGGAGGAGGAGGTGGAGGAGTAGGGACAACCTCCGTGATGTCGGTGAACTTGGTGAGTTCACCGAGCAATCCCTTGTTAATAACCTTCAGGAGAAGGGTCTCACTATACAGCTTTTGCCGCAGGTCCATTTGGCCTACCTTTTGGGCCAGGACTGCGGCAAAGCCCTCTTTAGCAGAGGGTGCCTCTCGGAGGGCCGCAGTAGCCTCTTTTAGGAAGGCTCTTGTTTCCTCCTCCACCTGCCTACCTCTCCTTGGCCCTCGTGGTTTCATTATATGGGGAGGCATCTGGGCTCTTGTGCTGGGCCCAGCCTCCTCCTGGGTGCCACTTGGCCCTGCCTCCTCCTGGTCCCCAACATCACCCTCTTCCTGGCTCTGCTCTGGCTGTAAAAAAAGAAACAGACTTTATTATTTTTTTGCCACCATGAATCACACACATTGTTCACCTCCAGTCATTTAGGAATTGAATCTGAAAATTTCGAAAAGTCTCACAGATTCCGCCTCCTGATATTGTTGCCTTGTCCACATCAAAATTGACCCCTACTGTATCTTGGTCTTTAAATCCTTTATTTTTCTAACATTAAATACCTAACAATACTAACATCAATTTAAATTCATCACTTTTGTAACATATAAATGGAGATATCAATACTTTACCTGGCTCCATATATCCAAATCTTCCTCCTCAAGGGCCTGATCTTGATCCTCAGAGGAAGCCAGAGCAGGGTTGCCAGGAAGGCTGGAGGGCTGGCTGCAAGGAAGGCTGGAGGTTTGGCTACAAGGAAGGCTGGATTGACCTCTGGGGGGAAGGGTGGAGAGAGATTTCCGCACTTCCAGCTGGTCATCCAGAAAAGATAGCTTGCTGTAGTACCGCAGACTGGGTTTATAAACCTTATCTGCTGCAGCACCTGACCTCTGGGACTTCAGGACCATATTCCTCTGGGTCCTGTATGTCCCCCTGATGGTAGCAATTTTGGTTTTCACATCTTGGAGAGTTGTTGTGGGTATCTGGGTTTGGACAAATGCAAGCAGGCTCTCCAGTGCTGCTGTCCTGCCCGTTTTGTTTTAATTGGACCCACTTTTGGTCTGCCACAGGATAGGGAGTTCTTTCCATTTGTCAATGAACTCCCCCATGAATTCCGGGTTTTTGAAACTATTCATTCTCTCTGTAAAATCAAGAACCCAGAAAAGACATATGTTTCAGGCAACATTCATCAAATCAGCATTTTGGACAGATCTAAAAGCCCCAAATCTCCTCCTCTGCGGAAACCCAAATCCTTAAAATGTTATGTACCTTGGTCAACACGTTCGTTGCGAACTCCCTCTCCCGCCAAATGAACGTATTTTCGACACATGGATCTGCACTTGATATACACTGCGCATGCGTGAAACTCTGCACGCTTTCCCCGCCCCTGACGTTCGATATTGTACTTTCCCCGCCCCTTCTCGCTCGTCGTAGTGCTTAGCAACATGGCGGAGACACAGGTGGCTGAGATTACCTCTACAGAGGATGAAATTCCTGAGGAGCCCAAATCCCGATCCAGGAGATATAAGGCATCCAACATGTAATTCGAGGAAATGGTGGAGATGGTCGCCATTTTGAAGAGGGAGGATTATGATGCCAAGCATGGGCCGTATAAAAGGCCTAATCTGGTCAAGTCAAAAATTATGGGCAAAGTGGTCAAAAGTCTTCACCAAAAATTCGGGGTGTGCAGAACGAAGGAACAGCTCAGAAAACGATGGTCTGATCTGAAGTTGTGGGAGCCCGACCAATACAAACGAATCAAGAAAGTTATACGAAAAAGTAAGTATTTTTTTTGCTATTTTCCCTGCTCGAGTTTATTACTTGTATTATGTCGTGTATTTTTGTCTTTGATATAGTACAGTGAAAGATACCATCTTTCTTGTTCGTCCGCAAAGTAAACGGACGTATTAAACCTCTTTCTCCGTACAGTTCATCAAACGATGTTTTAGGATCATCCAGTGTGAACATCCATTTATTTATTTTTATTTGGGGTAGCAAATTTGGTAAACAATTATTTTTGGGGATCAAATCCAAAGGACAATTTTTATTAAAATAAAGGATATGCACGGTAATGTTAAGGGAGAGAATGCTCAGCAGCATCTGAACGTAGTAGTACAAGTGTGGGCCAAAAGCCCCAAAGTTTGAGGGTGTCACACACAGGTGATCCTGTGTATATACTTTGGGGTGTTACAATGTGTCAAACTTTGGTTAAAAAAGTATATGCTATGTTTTTGTATCCAATCATGTGTTCCGGTTGTCACTGGGGATACATTGAAAAATGGACCACGCTTCAAAATAATGTTTCCAAATTATTTGTTCATGGTTTAGTTTTCTCCAAAAAATCTTCGTTACTAATGAAACTATACCTTTTCTTGCAATCTCCATAGGGCTTCAAAAAGCTACGTCAGATGAGCCTCTAAATCCAACACCTTCAACAATACCCCCAGACCCACATGATGGAGAGGAACGTGAGGTTGTGGAAGTGGAAAGTGGCACCTCAACAGGTCAGTGTCAAACCAGACAGATGCAGGTTAATAGATGTAGGCCTACATATTCTATACTACATGTTTTTTTTTTAATGTAGGTGCAGTTCTGTCCGAAGACCCCAAAAATTTTACACATCACAGTGCCCAGATCCTGATCCAATACCTGATGGTCTGCTGTCGTGACCTTAAAAAATTAAAGGGAGACTTGATAGAGATCAGGGAAAATACCAAGCGGGTGGAGGAAAGGCTACAAAAGATCATGGCTGTGCTTGGGCGTGTATAATGTTTTTTAAAAAAATAACGTTGAACTTGCTGTGTTTTGGCAGGTATGTTTTTCATTGAACCTTTTAGGACTAGTACATGTTTATTTTTTCACTATATTTTTAAAGATCTTTTTTGTATGCATGGCTGTTCATGCGTTTTAACAAGCAAAAAATGTTTGGGACATCTACATTTAAAAGGAATTGTCCAAAATAAAAATAAAAAATTGTATTTTGTTATCAAGAAGTTGTGGCTTCATTATGTAAATGTTGTGCAAAGTGAACTAATCAATGTTTTGTGTTTACACTGACAATGAAGGCTAATTAAGAATGCACAATACACATGGCAATACAAGTGCACTAGGTAAACCTACGAGAAACATAAACCATTATTAAATTAAAACACCAAACCAATCTTTGTGAAAAATAAAGTTTTATTTTTCTAAATTAAAAGGTTAAAAGTCATCAGGCATTTCAATGGCCCCCCTACCCACAAAATAATCCACATATTTGTCACGGACCTCACGTCCGGTTTGGGGGGCCAAGCCTGGACGGCCAGCTTCCAGGGCCACAAGATGGTCTGCTTCCATTAATGAGGCCTCAAACCCAGTCAAAGTCAGATAATTTGTGGAATGCACCCAGAGATAATTATGTAGCACACAGCAAGCCATTACAACATGGTTCCATTTGTAAGGGGCAAGGTGGATGGAGGTGAGGAACAGGCAGAAGCAGCTGGCCATGATGCCAAAGGCATTTTCCACCACCCTTCTTGCTCTGGCCAGCCGATAGTTGTACACCCTCCTCTCAGGGGTGAGGGTGCGTTGCGGGAATGGCCTCATCAAATGGGGACCCAGGCCAAACGCCTCATCCGCCACAAACACAAATGGGAGTCCCTCCACATTCTGCTCCGCTGGTGGCAAGGCCAGCTGATCCAAAAGGAGCCGTTCCCCAAACTCCGTCTGTGCAAAAACTCCTCCATCAGACATCCTGCCATTCTTGCCAACGTCCACATAGAGGAATTCGTAGGTGGCCGACACCACTGCCATCATCACGATGCTGTGGAACCCCTTATAATTGTAATAAAAGGATCCCAAATGGGGTGGTGGGACGACCCGAACATGTTTGCCGTCGATGGCCCCTCCACAGTTTGGAAAGTTCCATCGTTGGGCAAACTCTGATGCCACATTCTGCCATTCATGTGGCGTAGAAGGGAACTGTGGAATGAAATCCAAAATAAATTAATACTTTGAGACAGAAACATTGAAAGCTGATTTAAGAAAAGCATTCATGGCCAACATTGGGAGAAACCAAAAAATTATAACATTATTAGTAAGCAACAAGGAACCAAAAAAAACCCCACAAAATAAAATGGGGGGGGGGGTTGAAGATGAGTTGGGGAGATCACAAATGAAGGCTGTAGCACTCTGTATGAATTAGTGAAAAATTTAACATTCCTAGGCAATCTTTAGGGGGAAATGACTAGGTGGGTATGGCCCCAGGATAGCATGCTGGAGAGGTTAGGTAAGGCAAATTTTAATGTAGGCCTAATGAAAAATTTGCAAAAAATAAATTCACATGTGGAGAACGGGGACATTCCCTGCAGCTAAGAATCATGGGAATTAGGGACTGCTAATAAACCCCCCCCAAAAAATTAATACAAATAAATACATACAATGTGATGTTTGAAATAAGAACACTTACCTTAATATAGTCCTCCTGCAAAACTTGGAGGATGGCAGAACACGTCTCTGGTATAATGATACCCAGAGCCTGGGGGGATATGCCTGTGGAGAACTTTAAGTCCTGCAGGCTTCTCCCAGTCGCCAGGTATCGCAACGTGGCAATGAGCCTCTGCTCAGCACTGATGGCTTCACGCATAACGGTGTCCTGCCTGGTAATGTAGGGGGACACCAAAGCCAACAGATGCTGAAATACGGGGTCAGACATCCGGAGAAAATTCCTGTAGTCATCAGGTTTATTGTCCCTGATCTCCCGCAACAAAGGCATATGACAGAACTGGTGCCGCTGGAGCAACCAATTCTTGGTCCATGAACTCCTCCTGACCCTGCTCATGGCATGGAGTCGGGATACAGCATGAACCCCGGCACCAACTACAGCACAAACTCTACGACGAGTACGTAGCCGCAACATGGCTAGATAACGGTCGGCAGCTCAGAACGAACTAGAAGAACGAACGGAAGAACAGCAAGGCCTATGAAGAACAAGCTGAAAAACAGTAACGAGCAGACAAGAACGCACTGAATAAACAGATACGAACTGACTACAAGCACTGCAAAACAGATACGAACCCACAAGCACAAACTGAACTCCACAAAACGATCTTCAAAGCACGAAGACTGAAAAGCGTGAATCGTCTCTCACAAAACTTTTATTAACACGCGGTAACACGGAATTAGCAAAAGCGTCCCAAAGGGTGGCGTCATTAGAACGGAACTTCCCCTTTATAGTGCCGTCGTACGTGGTGTACGTCACTGCGCTTTGCTTTGAACGTTTTTTTAAATGATCGTGTGTACGCAAGACAGGCTTGAGAGGAAACATGAAAAAAAACGACGTGAAAAACGGGAAACGGGCATGAACGGGAAAAATAATGGCATGAAAAACGATCGTGTGTACGCTGCATTAGGCTTTAAAGCTGTAGCTGGTGTTATGGAGCAGCACAGTTTTCAGGGCCAGTCTTAGCCACAGCATACTTTGGCAGAGCATATTTTACTGTGAAATAAAACAGCCATGGGTACGGTGTCTAACAAATCACAGATAAAGCCCCCAGGAATGTAAAAATTGACCAGTGGCACCACAGTACTATGATGACATTTTGTGAACTCTCTTTTTTCACAGCATTGCTCTGCATTGATTTAAAATGTGAGCAAAAACATAAATGAGTCAGGATACACAGGCATTTGTTTTTCTAAAAAATGAATGCTATGCACTCTAGGTTTGGTAGGAAGTACAGTGACAATTGGCCTAAATTTGAAGACACATGGTACAGGAAACCATCTTTCTAAAAAAAATGTAGAGCTACAGTCCTCAGATACAAATGACAGTGGGCCTAAATGAAGACACGAGACACAGGCATTCGTTTTTCTGTAAATATTAGTAGTACAGCCCTTAGGTTTAGGTGGGTAAAACAGCATCACCACAGTTTGATAGCAGTGCCAGTAGGCCTAAAGTCATAGATAGGGAAAGGAGAAACAGTGCAAAAGGGCTGTGATATCAATGCTTAGCAACAACAATGATCCTTGCATGGAGGTAAGTAGCTGCAGCAGCAACAAGAGGGGAAATTAGTTTAGCTATTTACCTGTAAAATGGAGCAGAAATTAAACAAATACATTAGCCTTTACGAGCATGATTAGCATATGCTGGCTAATAAGTGGCATCTGCAGCAGGTGTGTGGAAATCCTCTGTGATCCAAACCCGATTAATTTTAATAAATGTGAGCTGGTGTACATTGTCTGGGGAAAAGAAAGGGGGTACATCAGAAATGTTGGCTTAATGCTGACTGCTCTATACTTGAGATAAGAAAGATGGTGCCGGCTTTGTGAGCTACTCTGTATGCTGTGGCTGGATCGGCTATCCATTCTGGGTGAAGGACTTTCAGTGCTTGTGTTCATTTTAGAGTATTGTGTTTTCTCTTCTCTGACGAGCAGCACATGATATTGGTTTGCAAGACTGAAAATCCAGCGTTAAAAGTTTTGGTGGGGAAAAGCAGGAAATTTTTTTTTCACTAATTGACCAATTAATTAGACTCTAAGACCCCTTTCACACTGAGGCGCTTTGCAGGCGTTATAACGCTAAAAATAGCGCCTGCAAAGCGCCCTGAAAGAGCAGCTCCTCACACTCCAGTGTGAAAGCTCGAGGGCTTTTACACAGGAGCAGTGCGCTTGCAGGACGTTAAAAAATGTCCTGCAAGCAGCATCTTTAAAGCGGTGAAGGAGCGGTGTGTACACCGCTCTTGCCCCTTGAAATGAATAGCGTTGCGATAATGACGGTAAAGCGCCGCTAAAAAAAGCCCATTAACCGGCTTGTGTTGACAATCGTGATCAGCTGTCATTGGACACAGCTGATCACGTGGTAAAGGGCTGTGGTAATTGGCCCTTTACTCCGATCTGTGATCAGCTGAGTCCGAAGGATGTCCATATATGCCCTACCGGCAAAGTAAGCCCACGCTGTAGCCGTCATTCGGCTGTTGCGCGGGCGGGCGGGAAGGGGTTAGAATAGTTTGTTTAGACCAAGCTGACCAAATTTAACTATTTGTTTTACTAACAAATGCGCCCACTGTGAGCGCTGTATAAACTCTATGTAGCATCAGCAAATTACAAAAAGAGTTGGAAGCGCACCCCAACAGCTACTCAATTTAGGTATGATAGGAAGTAGGCTTGTGCACAACGGAAAAATTCGGTTAGTTTCGGTTCGTTTCTTTTCGGTCCTGTTGATTCGTAATCATTCGTAATTTTGCTAGACGGGATTTTTCGTGTTCGGACTAATTCGTATTTTCGCAAGCGACATTTTTCGTTGAATTTTTAGTTGATTTATAATTCGTACTTTCGGTAGAGTACATTGTTTTTCGTTGATTCTGGACACAACTCCTACTTTCGTAACTTTTTTTGGGTTCGTTGATTCGTAATTTTCTGTGTCTCTCTCACGACGACGCTGCCTATTATGCCTAATGTGCTTCGAATGGATTTGTACTTTTCTAAATACATAGCGGTTATTTGTAACGATTCGAAATCTCGTATTTTACTTTCGTTTTTTACATGCTGCTATAGCCTCCGCCCCTGTACACCATTTTGAGAGGGTTCAGCACGGTGAGGGAGAAGCAGAGAGCAGAGCAGAGTGTTATTGTGCTTCGAATGGATTCGAAATCTCGTATTTTACTTTCGTTTTTTACATGCGGCTATAGCCTCCGCCCCTGTACACCATTTTGAGAGGGAGTTCAGCACGGTGTGGGAGAAGCAGAGAGCAGAGCAGAGTGAGTGTTATTGTGCTTCGTATGGATTCGTACATTTGTAACTTTTTCATAACGAATTATGCCGAAGACATTCGGGCATTCGCTATTTGCGGTATAATTTATTTCGGATTCGGTCTTATTCGTAATTGCTTTGTTCGGAAATTCGAATGCTTCCGAATGTCCGAAAGTTGCTAAATTCGGACGAATTTCGATTCGTTACGAAATGAATTGCACAAGCCTAATAGGAAGGCATCAGCTCAATCCCCTGCCGAACTACAACTACAACTGCAGAGTTGGAGATCGCAATGTCATCAGCATGCCTCTCTGACTCAGCCAGAGGAAGCTTTGTATTAATTGATAGCCTGACCTCAGTCCAGCGCTGTGCCCAAGAGCAGCAATACTAATCTCTCTCCCACCTCACTGGACTGAGTGAGAGCAGCAGGGGCCATTGGCTTATGCTACTGTCAATCAAATCTAGTGACAGGGGAGCAGGGGGCGAGGCCAAGCCACTCTGTGTGTGGCAATAGACGCAATAGAGCAAGCTGCCTGAATACACCCTAGGAAAACCCCAAAACAAAGGATTGTGGATGCTCTGGTCAAAACAGAGCAGTTAAGTATGACATGTTTGTTATTTAAAAAAAAAATCCTTTAACCACTTCCTTACTGGGCACTTAAACCCCCCTCCTGCCCAGACCAATTTTCAGCTTTCAGCGCTAACACACTTTGAATGACAATTGCGCGGTCATACAACGCTGTACCCAAACAAATATTTTATAATTTATTTCACACAAATAGAGCTTTCTTTTGGTGGTATTTGATCTCTGCGGTTTTTATTTTTTGCGCTATAAACAAAAAAAGACTGACAATTTTGAAAAAAACACAATATTTTTTACTTTTTGCATTAATAAATATCCCAATTAACAAAAAAAAAAAAATTTGGTAAAACAGTGGAACATTCCTGTTAGCTTTACCTATCTTTGGGAATTGTTTTGCATGGTACGTTTTGGACGGATGGAATGCCCCCCTCCAAATTGTGGGAAATTAACACAGACAACATATGTAGTTAATAGCGTACATTTTTTTCTTTATATTCGTTATGCTCCTGAAAGTGCCTCTTTTTCTCTTCCTCTCTTCCACTAGGTTTAGTATGATTAGCCCAGTGGTGATTTTGAATCATTTCTTTTGGAGTATTTTTTGTAAGATGGCATATAAAATGTCATAGACTGGATAGAGAATTAGAACAAGAAATGCTGATGGTATTTGGAAAGGATATGGTTATTGACAGCTCTACTGAATTGACGTAAGGGAAATTGTTTTGAGGCATTTAACACAGAGGTGGGATAAGAAACAAAACAACAATGAACAAAGGAAATTGCATAGGGGAGGGTTGGCAAGAATTTAAAGTCGAAATATAAAAACTCCTCCACCTGAAAAATATATATATTAATAGAGCACTCCTCCTGTTTTCTGGATAACATCAGATGTTGAATGATGGATTGGTTTTGTGGAGCTGCTGTTTTATTTTTGTTTAAACTTTTTAATGAATAAAGAGCTGCATTGCTTTCACACCCAACTTGCGTATTTTATGCTTGACAAATAAACCCATAGTCAGCTACAGCTCCTTTTCCTCCCTTTGAAAAATACAGTAATTCTTCCCCTTTTCACCCAGCTCATCTTCCTGGCCGCCATTGATACGTAGCTACAAGTCAAGTTCAGACGTTTCTCTTATATTTGTGACAGCAGTGACAAGCTAATGCCTTCTGAATGCCAAAAACGTGTCCCTATTACTGAACTGAGTGTAGCGGATTACAGCGAGGCCCATGTTTAGTGACATCTGTAGTGGAGTCAGCGGTGTCAGCGAACTGAAGAAACGTCTGGCTTCTATTCACAGAACAATATTCCTTGGTGTGTTTAGAAAGCAGGAGGGCTCCTCTAATAAAATAATCACTCTAGGTACACATTACCTGGGCTTGTTGCAGCAGGGTACACATTCATCTGAAGCTTGTTACAACTGCCGAAGGCCCACCGGAGGATTGATTACATGAGTAAAAAATGGTAACGCAAGCAAATTGTTTTTTCTTGCGGGAATTTAACAACTTTCAATTTTGTATTCCGCTGAAACTTACATTTCTGCTGTAGTAACAGAGGAAAGGAAAAACGTACCGCTCAAAAGCTTAAGAATTCACCAAATAGCTGCTTCCGCCCGGTCACTCACACAGGTGCTGGCTCTGCACTGATGCATGGGAGAAAAAGAAACCCTGGACTGCCGCACTCTGTATAGACAGTTATTTATTCCAAAATTTCAGGTATGAGTAAGCGTCAATTCGTGACGTGAAATGCGTTAGCCACCCTTCCCTGCATGCACACTATCTGCATTTGTTGTTTTGGATTTATGGATTTATTTTGAATTTGTATTTTTTACCTGAAATTTTGGAATAAATAACTGTCTATACAGAGTGCGGCAGTCCAGGGTTTCTTTTTCTCCCATTTCTGCTGTAGTGTAACATGTAACAACAGTATCATATTAGCCAGTCACAAACAAGAAACAAGAAAGAGACGAAGGAAGATTTACTAAAACTGGAGCGCTCAGAATCTGGTGCAGCTATGCATGGTAGCCAATCAACTTCTAGCTTTAGCTTGTGCAATTAAGCTTTGACAATAAAATCTTGAAGCTAATTGGTTACTATGCAGGTGTCAAGTACCTGGTTGGAGGCCAAAATGCAGAGGGGGCTCCCCTTGCGGCTGAGTGCAGTACACCTCTGAGGTTGGGTACAGAGGGTGTAGTGCCCAGAGAAGCACAGGTTGCCAGATGGATCCAGGAGAAAAGAGCTGGCGAGTGCCTGAAGAATACTGGAGAATACAGGAAACACCGCTGGGCTGCAGTCTCTAGGAATCCTCGGTAACACTTGGCAAAGTGTGCACAAGGAGCAACAGTGGAAGCCAGCTGGTGATCAAACACCATGGATCCAGGCAGGAGATACAGGTTGCAGGAACGGAGACAAGCCAAAGGTCTGGTATTGGAAAACAGGCAGGAACAGATAACTGAGGCAAAGTCCGTGAAACAAGCCAGGATCAGGTGCTGGAGAAGGTAACAAGTCAGTAAAGCAAGACAGGGGGTCAAACCAGGAGAGCAGATCAGACAGGTTAGGAACAAGCTGGGTCACAAAAGGAAATCCAAACAGCAGTAGTACAGAGGCTCAGGAACTCAGGAAGGCTGACGACAATCCAGCAATTTAGGTCAGACAGTGGCAGCCTTTTTTAGGCCAGCAGCGGGATCCACCTGTCACATGATGTGCCTATGGCACCCAAGGGGCAGCCTCCGGATGCCACAACGGGCCGATGCTTTGGGATGTCTGCTGTGAAAGTCCCGTACCAGTCTAGGAGCGTGCACATTGTTTGCAGGCTCCCAGGAATTATCTTCGGGAGGGTATCCCCTCCATTTGATGAGATACTGGATCTGCCTACCTCTCCTCCGGCAATCCAGAATGGCTTCGACCTCAAATTCTGTTTCCCCTTCTACCAATACTGGAGGTGGAGGTGGCTCTTCTCTTCCAGGAAATGGACTGGGTACCGCTGGTTTAAGCAGTGTGACAGCAGGAAGGTAAAGTCACCTGGTTGCATCCAGGGGGGTAGATATATTTCGCCCAGATTCAGGCTTTACGCCGACTTATACAACTAGGTGGAGTGTTGTATAAGCCCAGCTGAGGCTAGTGGGCTCATGGATGACTCATACCTCTAGGGAGAGTGTGGGGCGTCGTGCAGACAGGGAGTTGATGAGACCAGCTGAAGCTTGTCAGCTCATTTAGGCCTCTATAAGAACTCCCAGCTTCATTAGATGTTTGCTCATGCCTGGAACCAGACCTGTGTGGACTGTCTAGGGAGAGTGAACCCCTGTGCGGTGAGACAAAGCCTGTGTGGCTATTTGCTTGGACATTTAAAACCAGGGACTTAGGGACTAGGACAGCACTAGGCTGATCCCAGTTGTTAGTTAGGAAACCTGTATGTTTAGTCAGAGGTCAAGTTGACCAGGATTTATTTTGTTTATGTTTCTTTTGCTTTGCTGTGTTTTGTCACTGTAAATAGAAAATAAACCGCACCTTTTTGATTTTGAAAACCACAACCTCCGTTTGCTGGGCCTGTTTTTGTGTGGGGAGCCCATCTCGGGGGTCACACACACCCGCTGCCGAGCTAACCCCCTCACAGTTGGTGGAGAATGCAGGCAGTTTTTTTTTTAAGCCAGCTTGGAGGAGATACTGAAGCAGCTGGCTCTAGCAAATGCCAATCAACAGCAGACAAATGCAGGTTTGCAAAAGAGCCTTGCAGCTCATCAACAGAGCCTTGCAGCTCAACAACAGAACTTCGCAGCCCAGCAGCAAGCTCATCAACAGAGCCTTGCAGCCCAGCAGCAGACAAACGCAACTTTGCAACAGAGTCTGGAGGCTCAGCAACAAGCCCAGCAGCAATCTGAGGCCCGCTTCATAGACCTGTTGCAGAAGCAAGAGCAGAGACTACAACAACAGATGGAAGCAGTAATGCAGCAACGTCCGCAGACCAGTGAGGAAAGCCGTCCCACTAATACCGCGTCCTTTGGGGTGAGTCGTTTATTGACAAAAATGACTGGAGAGGATGATCCAGAGGTATTTTTGACCACATTTGAAAGGACCGCTGAAAGAGAAAAGTGGCCTGAGGAGCAGTGGGCTGGACTGGTGGCTCCTCTGTTAACTGGTGAATCGCAGAAAGCTTACTATGACCTAGAGCCTAACCAAGCAAAAGACTATGTGATGCTAAAAGCTGAAATATTGGCAAGGCTGGGTGTCACCCAGGCTGTCCGGGCTCAGCGTGTGCATAACTGGACTTTCCAGCTTGGAAAACCCCCCAGGTCTCAAATGTATGATCTCATTCACCTGAGCAGAAAGTGGCTACAGCCAGAGACTTTGTCCGCACCAAAGATTGTGGAACGTGTTGTAATGGATCGGTTTTTGAGAGCTCTTCCTACTGCCATCCAAAAGTGGGTAAGCCATGGAGACCCAGAGACGGCCGATGGTCTTGTGGATCGTGTGGAGAAATACTTGGCTACAGAGAACCTGACGGCCTCTTCCAGAGACACTCGGACTTTCCACCCTAAGACCAGACCATCCCCAGGGGCGGATAAGAGGATTCCAAGGGGTGAGGGTGGAGAGAGTGAGAGGGTGGGAGCTCTACCCCAAGTTTGGCGAGAACAGCCTGGGAAATCAGCGGCTCAAGAGGCCGCAAGAAGGATCGTTTGCTACCGCTGCCGGCAAGCGGGACATATTGCAGCCAATTGCCCGGTTGTGGAGGAACCCATGCAGTGTGACTTTCTGACAGGCAGACGTCAGTCGCTGTGTGCGACAGTCGCATGCACTGCCATTCGAGGAACTGAGAAACATTTATGCAAAATGTGTGTTAATGGTAGAAATGTTGTGGTATTGCTGGATTCAGGTAGCCTTGTGACCCTGATAAAGGCTGAGTTAGTTAAAACAGAGGTCTCTGGGAATAGCAAGGTAGCTGTTATTTGTGTGCATGGGGACACCCGAGAGTATCCAGTGACTACAGTGTGTTTCGAGACCCCCAAAGGTACCCTCTCTCATCCAGTGGGCTTAGTATCTCAGTTACCGCATGACGCCATTGTGGGAAGGGATTTTCCGAAGTTCTGGGAACTGTGGGATGATCCTGAGCCCCCCACTGGTGCCCCTATGTACCAGGAATGTGATAGCCAGAACTCCCCTGAGAGTGGTGAGGACTCTCCGGAATTTCCCTTATCAGTATTGGCAGGGGAGACTCAAGAAACTGGAGAGGAGCCCACCTCCTCAGACGAAAACCTACCGTCTGTGGAGTTTTCTGATTTTGAGGTTCACAGGGAAAACTTTGCCACAGAACAGTTGAAAGACCCCGCCCTAATAAAGGCACGGGAAAACGTAGTGAAAATAGATGGCGAGTTAGTGAACCCAGATAATACCTGCACTTACCCATACTTCAGCGTAGAGAAGGACCTACTGTATCGGGTGGCAAAAAGGGCAGAAGAAACCGTTGAGCAGCTTGTGGTGCCCAAACCTTACAGGAAGTTGGTGTTGGAGTTGGCCCATGGGCACATTCTTGGAGGTCATCTGGGGACAGAGAAAACCCGAGAGAGGGTATTACAGAGATTCTATTGGCCGGGGGTGATGAAGGACATAGAAAATTATTGTTCCTCCTGCCCTGTGTGTCAGAGGTCGGCCCCGATGCCACATTTCCGTAGCCCGCTGGTCCCTCTACCCATCATTGAGGTCCCGTTTGAGAGGATCGCCATGGATTTGGTAGGTCCTATAATCAAGTCCGCTAGGGGGCACCAGTACATATTAGTTATAATGGACTATGCCACCCGTTATCCAGAAGCGATCCCTCTCCGAAATACCTCGGCCAAAACCATAGCCAAAGAGCTATCTCTTGTGTTTAGCCGGGTGGGTATTTGTAAAGAACTGCTTACGGACCAAGGTACACCCTTTATGTCCCGGGTTATGAAGGAGCTGTGTAAATTGTTCAAAGTGACGCAATTACGTACATCTGTGTATCACCCCCAAACCGATGGGCTGGTTGAAAGATTCAACAAAACCCTAAAACAAATGTTGAAGAAAGTGGTGGATAGAGATGGAAAGGATTGGGACTGTCTACTTCCTTATCTGATGTTTGCTATTAGGGAGGTGCCCCAATCCTCTACGGGATTCTCCCCCTTTGAGTTACTGTATGGGAGACACCCAAGAGGGCTGTTGGATATTGCCAAGGAAACTTGGGAAAGTGAGAGTTCTCCCCACAGGAGTGTGATTGAGCATGTCGCCCTGATGCAAGACCGAATTGCAAGGGTAATGCCCATCGTGAAGGAACATTTGGCCCAAGCGCAGTTAGCACAGCAGAGAGTGTACAACCGTGGAGCCAAGACCCGTACCTTTTCCCCGGGGGATAGGATACTGGTACTTGTCCCTACGGTTGAAAGTAAATTCCTTGCCAAATGGCAAGGCCCCTACGAGATAATGGAAAAAGTGAGCGAAGTGAATTACAAGGTCAGACAACCAGGAAGGCGAAAGCCCGAACAGATCTATCACGTTAATCTGTTGAAAGCCTGGAGGGATAGAGAGTCCCTAGTCGCAGACACTTGGTCACCAGCTCAAACTGGTTGCGTGATTCCTGAGGTTGGAATAGCAGCCACCTTGTCACAACCCCAACAACAGGAGGTTAAGGAGTTTGTGCTTCGCAACAAGGAGGTATTCTCTGAGCTGCCGGGACAAACATCTGGGGTAGAGCATGACATCATTACCCCGCCCGGTGAAAGGGTGAAGTTAAAACCCTATCGGATCCCAGAGGCCCGACGGGAGGCAATACGGGAGGAAGTACAGAAAATGCTGAACTTAGGGGTGATAGAGGAGTCCCAAAGTGATTGGTCTAGTCCCATTGTGTTGGTGCCTAAACCGGATGGGAGCTGGCGATTTTGTAACGATTTTCGTCAGTTGAACAAAGTTACAAAATTTGACACCTACCCCATGCCACGTATAGATGAGTTGATCGACCGGCTGGGAACAGCCCGATACATGATGACTCTTGACCTCACAAAAGGGTATTGGCAAATCCCCCTGGCCAAGTCGGCCAAAGAGAAAACCGCATTTGTAACCCCAGACGGGGCGTTCCAATATAAAAGAATGCCGTTCGGGTTACAGAATGCGCCGGCCACATTCCAGCGGAAAATGGACCAGATGCTGAGGCCCCATCGGAAGTATGCTGCGGCTTACCTGGATGACGTAATTGTCCATAGCACAGATTGGGCCTCACATCTGCCAAAAGTGCAAGCAGTCCTGGACTCTGTTCGGGAAGCGGGGTTTACGGCTAACCCCAAGAAGTGTACCATTGGGCAGGAGGAGGCCAAATATCTTGGGTACACCATTGGGAGGGGAGTAATAAAACCCCAACTCAACAAAGTCGAGGCCATCCAGAGTTGGCCACGTCCCAACAGCAAGAAGCAGGTACGAGCCTTTCTGGGAATCGCTGGGTATTATCGGCGATTCATTCCCCACTTTGCTTCTAAGGCTGTGCCCCTAACCAACCTGACGAAGGGGAAAGGGTCGGTCATGATTAAATGGACCCCCGAGGCTGAGGCAGCATTCCAATTCTTGAAACAAGCCTTATGTAGCCAGCCAGTGTTGTACTCACCCGACTTCTCTAAAGACTTTGTCGTACAAAGTGATGCGTCAGATGTGGGGTTAGGAGCAGTATTGTCCCAGGTCTGGAACGGGGAAGAGCACCCAGTCATTTACCTCAGCAGGAAGTTGAAGTCCCATGAGGTAAATTACGCCACCGTTGAAAAGGAGTGTTTAGCGGTGAAGTGGGCTCTAGATTCCCTTCAGTACTACCTGCTAGGTAGGCACTTTGACTTGGTTACGGATCACGCTCCGTTAAAGTGGATGGCTCAAAACAAGGAAACAAATAGAAGAGTGAATAGGTGGTTCCTGGCCCTCCAGGAATTCAACTTCACAGTAAAGCATCGCCCTAACGTTCAAATGGGGAATGTGGATGCTTTGTCTCGAGTACATGAATGCCTGATTGCTGGTGTTCCAACCCCGAGGTTAAAACAAGAGGGGGGGGTATGTGACAGCAGGAAGGTAAAGTCACCTGGTTGCATCCAGGGGGGTAGATATATTTCGCCCAGATTCAGGCTTTACGCCGACTTATACAACTAGGTGGAGTGTTGTATAAGCCCAGCTGAGGCTAGTGGGCTCATGGATGACTCATACCTCTAGGGAGAGTGTGGGGCGTCGTGCAGACAGGGAGTTGATGAGACCAGCTGAAGCTTGTCAGCTCATTTAGGCCTCTATAAGAACTCCCAGCTTCATTAGATGTTTGCTCATGCCTGGAACCAGACCTGTGTGGACTGTCTAGGGAGAGTGAACCCCTGTGCGGTGAGACAAAGCCTGTGTGGCTATTTGCTTGGACATTTAAAACCAGGGACTTAGGGACTAGGACAGCACTAGGCTGATCCCAGTTGTTAGTTAGGAAACCTGTATGTTTAGTCAGAGGTCAAGTTGACCAGGATTTATTTTGTTTATGTTTCTTTTGCTTTGCTGTGTTTTGTCACTGTAAATAGAAAATAAACCGCACCTTTTTGATTTTGAAAACCACAACCTCCGTTTGCTGGGCCTGTTTTTGTGTGGGGAGCCCATCTCGGGGGTCACACACACCCGCTGCCGAGCTAACCCCCTCACAGCAGGGAGATGTGGAACACTGGATGGATCTTGTAAGTATTGGGTAGTGCCAGCTCAAAAGCCACTGGATTTATTTCTCTTTTAATTTCAAAGGGACTGATGAACTTGGGTCCAAGCTTCCGGGTTGGACATGAGAGCTTGAGGTTTACTGAAGAAAGCCATACCTTGTCCCCAATCTTAACCACTTCTCTACTGGGCACTTAAACCCCCTTCCTGCCCAAGCCATTTTTCAGCTTTCAGCGCTGTCACACTTTGAATGACAATTGTGTGGTCGTGCGACGCTGTACCCAAACAAAATTTGCATCCTTTTTTTCCCACAAATAGAGCTTTCTTTTGGTGGTACTTGATCACCTCTGCAGTTTTTATTTTTTGCGCTATAAACAAAAGAAGAGCGACAAGTTTGAAAAAAAAAACACAATATTTTTTACTTTTTGCTATAATAAATATCAATTTTTTTTTTAATTTTTTTTTTAATTTTCCTCAGTTTAGGCTGATACATATTATTCTACATATTTTTGGTAAAAAAACAAAACAATAAGCGTATATTGATTGGTTTGCGCAAAAGTTATAGCGTCTACAAAATAGGGGATAGATTTATAGCATTTTTATTATTTATTTATTTTTTTACTAGTAATGGCGGCGATCAGCGTTTTTTATCGTGACTGCGATATTGCGGCGGACACATCGGACACTTTTGACACATTTTTGGGACCATTCACATGTATACAGCGATCTGTGCTATAAAAATGCATTGATTACTGTATAAACATGACTGGCAGGGTTAACACTAGGGGGCGAGGAAGGGGTTAAATGTGTTCCCTTTTAGTGATTCTTACTGTGGGGGGAGGGGACTGACTGGGGAGGAGACTGATCTGTGTCCCTATGTACAAGGGACACACCATCGGTCTCCTCTCCCTGACAGGACGTGGATCTGTGTGTTTACACACACAGATCCACGGTCCTGCTCGGTTACTGGGCAATCGCGGGCACGCGCATTGGGTGCCCAGTGACGCGGCGGGCACGCCCCCCCTAGTGGATTTTAAAGGCACAACGTCATATGAGGTCCGACCAGAATAACAGTGTCTTCCTGTTGCCGTCAATTGACGGCAGCCGGTTGACAACTGGTTAAAGACAGGATTCCCTTTTCTTCTTTTATCATGAAACCTCTTATAGTCCTCTTGGGCTTTTCGCATGGCCTCATGAAGTATCTTGTAGTTAGTTTGAATGAACCTTAACCGATCCTGGACAGCGGGGGCAGATGTTTCAGGTATAGTATTCGGAAGGAAGGAAGGGTGAAATCCATAATTTGCCCAGAAGGGAGACTGATTGGTGGCTGCATGCAAAGAATTATTATATGCAAACTCAGCGCAGGGAATAAGGGAGATCCAGTCATCCCGTGAGCAAGTACAGAAGCATCGAAGATACTGTTCTAAGGTCTGGTTAGTCCTTTCTGTTTGATCATTGCTCTGGGGGTGGAACGCTGAGGAAAGACATACTTCAATTGATAGAGATTTGCAGAGATCTCACCAGAACTTGGAGGTAAATTGTACCCCTCTGTCAGAGACAATACTATCTGGTAGTCCATATAATCTGACAATCTCTTTAATGAACATGTCTGCTGTCTCTGAGGCGGAAGGTGTGTCAATCATTGGGAGAAAATGTGCCATTTTGGAAAGGCGGTCTACCACCACCATGATGGTGGTGCATCCCCCAGAGGGGGGCAAGTCTACTATAAATTCCATGGATATTTCTTTCCAGGGTTGTTTAGGAATGGGTAGTGGCCTCAAAAGTCCTCATGGCTTGGCATTGGAACCCTTATTGCGTTGGCACTTGGTGCAAGAGTTAACATATTTTCTACAGTCCTGTCTTAGGCTGGCCCACCAAAAAGAGCGCTGAACAAGTTCAGTGGTTCTTCATATTCCAAAATGACCGGCAAGTTTGTGACATCTTTAGAACTTGGAGTCTAACTGATTGGGGAACAAAAATCTTGTCCTGGTGCCATAAAAATCCATCTTGACTTCTCAATTAGGACACTTCTGGCCCAGGGCACTGGGTTGAGGCTTGTTTAATCAAAGTCTTTAAGTCAGGTTGGATGAGTAAAACATTTTGAGCGGAAAGGATCGTTCTTGGCTCTGTTGTTTCAGGGGTGTTTGGAAACATTTGAGAGAGTGCATCCACTTTCCCATTCTTGGAACCTGGCCGATATGTAAGATGAAAATTTAACCTGGAGAAAAACAAAGCCCATCGGGCTTGCCGGGGGAATAAACGTTTGGCTGTCCTGAGGTACTCCAGGTTCTTATGGTCTATAAAAATCATAATGGGATGAGCGGCACCCTCCAATAAGTACCTCCATTCTTCTAAGGCAGATTTAATGGCCAATAGTTCTCAATCTCATAATTTCTCTCTAGTGGGCTCATCTTTCAGAAGAAGAAAGCAATGGGGTGAAGAAGAGCCTTGGGTCCCTGCCATTGGGACAGGATTGCCCCTGTAGCTACTTCCAAAACGATTTTTTTATTTGTCAAAGGCTTCCTGAGCTTCTGGGGACGACTGGAAAGGTACCTTCTGATGGGTCAATTGAGTGATGGGTGCTATGGTGGTGGAGAAACCCTTCACAAACTTCCTGTAAAAATTGGAGAACCCTATGAAGCGCTGGACACCCTTCTTGTCCGAGGGAGCTGGCCAGTCGAGTATTGCTTCCACCTTCTTTGGGTCCATTGCAATTCCTTCTGTGGAGATGATGAGACCCAGAAATTGAATAGATGTCTTTTCGAAATCACATTTGTCTGCTTTGACATATAGACCATGTTTTCTCAGGGTTAGGAGCACTTTCTTTACATGGGTTCGGTGAAGTTCCAAAGAGGCAGAAAAGATGAGAATATCATCGAGGTATACAATTACAAAGTAGTCAAGGAATTTTCCGGAAGATATCATTCACTAGATGCTGGAACATGGCTGGAGCGTTGCATAATCCGAACGGCATCACAAGGTATTCGAAGTGGCCGAACCGCGTCTTCCACTCGTCTCCATGGCGGATGCGGACAAGATTGTCGGACAAGATGCGGACAAGATTGTAGGCGCCCCTTAGATCTAATTTCGGTTCGGAACCTTTGAAAGAGTTCAGGAACAAGAGGGAGTGGGTTTCGATTTTATACGGTAATTTTATTGATGTCTCTGTAATGTGCCCTCCTTCTTCTCCACAAAGAAAATACCTGCTCCAGCAGGAGAAGAAGATCGTCGGATAAACCCCTTTTCAAGACTCTCATCAATATATAAATGTAAGGCCTCCAGCTCGTTCTCAGATAGAAGAAAGATTTGTCCGAATCTCAGCCCCTGGAAGCAGTTCAATCGGACAATCATAAGGCCGGTGAGGTGGGAGGACATCGGCCTTTTTCTTGTCAAAAACGTCTATGAACTCATGATAAGCACAAAGGATAAGCAGGAGGTTATCAGGAGCAGGTTGCACGGCCAGACAGCTAGCAGGCTTACTGGAACTGGGAGTAAAGCAATGTTGCAAGTAGGGATGAGCTTCGAGTTTGAGTCGAACCCATGTTCGACTCGAACATCGTCTGTTCGGCCGTTCGCCGTATTTCGAACATTATGGGGCGTTCGCGCCAAATTTGAGTGGCCCATAATTCACTGCGGCATCACAGTGCATTGTTGGCTGATGATTGGCCAAGCATGCACTATGACGCGCATGCTTTGGCCAATCACAGCGTGAAAAAAAACGGAGAGCCATAATTGGCCAAAGCCAGGGTGGCTTTGGCCAATTATGTCTCAGGGGGTTTAGTTCACGCCCCACACTATATAAGGCCGCCTGCGTGGCGGCCTTGTGTAGTGTGTTGCGGCGGTGGTTAAAGACAGAGAGAGAGAGATAGTGTCCTTTAATTTGAGTTAGATAGATCAGGCAGGCGAGTCAGTTACAGTGTGTAGAGGATATATATGCATCCTAGGTGTTGTATATTTATTTATACACTGTATTCAGTTTAGCTAGATCCGTTCCTTTTATTCTCTTCATAATATACTGACAGGCAGGCAGGTGATTGTGCTAGCTGCAGTATTTTCACTTAGTGTACTGTGTCCTTTGCACAGTGTGCACCTAAAGCTTACCTGAATTCAACTGCTGGTGTTCTCATACAAATACAGGCAGGGAGCTGCAGTATTTTGTTTTAGTGTCCTTTGCACAGTGTGCACCTAAAGCTTACCTCAATACAATTTCTGGTGTTCTCATACAAATACAGGCAGGGAGCTGCAGTATTTTGCTTTAGTGTCCCTTGCACAGTGTGCACCTAAAGCTTACCTCAATACAATTGCTGGTGTTCTGATACAAATACAGGCAGGGAGCTGCAGTATTTTGCATTAGTGTCCTTTGCACAGTGTGCACCTAAAGCTTACCTCAGTACAATTGCTGGTGTTCTCATACAAATATAGTCAGGGAGCTGCATTTTTTTGTTTTAGTGTCCTTTGCACAGTGTGCACCTAAAGCTTACCTCAATACAATTGCTGGTGTTCTGATAGAAATACAGGCAGGGAGCTGCAGTATTTTTGCTTTATTGTCCTTTGAACAGTGTGCACCTAAAGCTTACCTCAATACAATTGCTGGTGTTCTCATACAAATACAGACAGGGAGCTGCAGTATTTTGCTTTAGTGTCCTTGCACAGTGTGCACCTAAAGCTAACCTCAATACAATTGCTGGTGTTCTGATACAAATACAGGCAGGGAGCTTCAGTATTTTTCTTTAGTGTCCTTTGCACAGTGTGCACCTAAAGCTTACCTCAATACAATTGCTGGTGTTCTCATACAAATACAGGCAGGGAGCTGCAGTATTTGGCTTTAGTGTCCTTTGCACAGTGTGCACCTAAAGCTTACCTCAATACAATTGCTGGTGTTCTTATACAAATACAGGCAAGGAGCTGCAGTATTTTGCTTTAGTGTCCTTTGCACAGTGTGCATCTAAAGCTTACCTCAATACAATTACTGGTATTCTGATACAAATACAGGCAGGGAGCTGCAGTATTTTGCTTTAGTGTCCTTTGCACAGTGTGCACCCAAAGCTTACCTCAATACAATTGCTGGTGTTCTCATACAAATACAGGCAGGGAGCTGCAGTATTTTGTTTTAGTGTCCTTTGCACAGTGTGCACCTAAAGCTTACCTCAATACAATTGCTGGTGTTCTGATAGAAATACAGGCAGGGAGCTGCAGTATTTTGCTTAATGTCCTTTGCATAGTGTGCACCTAAAGCTTACCTCAGTACAATTGCTGGAAAGGGAGTTACCGCTCCAGGTGGATGTGCTTATGCAATCAGTGTCTTCTCAGGAAATCACGGGTGCCGACAACGCACAAGGCAAATGGTAGAAAGGATGAATGGACAGCCGCACTCCAAAAACCATAGATGGTTGTCTTTATTGTAAAAAAAGGGATAAAAAAGCACTACAAATAACAGCAAAAAATGGGGATATACAGCCTACGCGTTTCACACTACTGGTTAGTGCTTAGCCATGATTAAGCACTAACCAGTAGTGTGAAAAGCGTAGGCTGTATATCCCCATTTTTTGCTTTTATTTGTAGTGCTTTTTTATCCCTTTTTTACAATAAAGACAACCATCTATGGTTTTTGGAGTGCGGCTGTCCATTCATCCTTTCTATCAATACAATTGCTGGTGTTCTCATACAAGTACAGGCAGGGATCTGCAGTATTTTGTTTTAGTGTCCTTTGCACAGTGTGCACCTAAAGCTTACCTCAATACAATTGCTGGTGTTCTCATACAAATACCACAGGCAGGGAGCTGCAGTATTTTCAGTTAGTGTACTGTGTCCTCTGCACAGTGTGCAACTAAAGCTAACAGAAGACAATTGCTGGTGTTCTCATACTAATAATACTACAGGCAGGCAGTTGATTCTGCTAGCTGCAGTATAATCAGTATATATATACATCCCAGCTTTGTGAAGCTACATCTCCCTGCAGGCCATTAGTATGTCTGGAAGGACAACAAGGAGAGGCAGACAGTCACAAGCCAATAAAAGAGGGCAATCAGGCTCTGTGTCTAGAGGCAACAGTGCTGGTCGTGGACACGGTGCATCCTCATCAGCACGTGGCCGTGGGACACGCTTGTCCTTTTTTTCGGCAGCTGACCGTGTTGAGCCGCAACATGTCAAAGACTTGGTAGAGTGGATGACCAAGCCGTCCTCATCCTCCTCATCCTCTCTCACCCAGGCTCAGGGTATTTGTCTGGCAAAGCAGCTGCCAAAGCGGCCTCTTCCCACGGCTCAATGGCATCAGTCACTCCTTCCCTAGCCCCACCATGTCCTCCTGAGGAGTCCCGCAAACTGTTTGACCACAGTGTTGGGTACATGCTCCAGGAGGATGCCCAGCATTTTGAAGGCTTCGATGATGGTACCCAGCTAGAGGAAGGCAGTTACGTGAGCCTAGAGAGAGGGGGTGCCCAAGAAGGACAGCAATCTGGCAGTCATGTTTCCCCAGCTGCAGCATACTGCCAGGTTTGCTACAGTGATGAGGAGGGAGGGGATGATGAGGTCATGGACTATACGTGGGTGCCGGATGGGAGAGAAGATGAGGAGGAAGAGAAGGAGGAGGAGGAGGCACATCTCTAACGAGGCAGGAAGCCCTACAGGGGCCAGCTTAAGGGCAGCACACCGACAGCATCACACCGCAGAGCTCCGCATGTGCAGGCCGCTGCTGTCTCTGCACATAATTCCAAAAGTTCTTTGGTGTGGGCCCTTTTTGAGCATCAGATCACAGCGCTGCTATTTGCAACATATGTCTCAGGCATATCTCACGTGGCCAAAACATCACACGCTTGGGCACCACATGCTTGATCAGACATATGTCAACCTGCCATGCAGCTAGTTGGCAAACACACCTAAAAGACCCACACCAAAGAACAAATTGGACCTCTCCTTGCTCCTCATCAGCTGGGATCTCCAACCCCACTATACCTTCAGTCCTCTCTGAAACCTGCACTGAGAGGAATGAAGGTGTAGAATTAGGTGTGTCACAGCCAAGTACTTGCGGGCAATCTGCTATCGGTACACCAACGTCAGATTGTGCCAGGCAAATTTCCCTGCCCCAGCTGCTGCACCGCCGAAAGAAGTTTGCTCCCAGCGATCCACATGCCCAGCGGTTGAATGCTAGCTTGGCTAAATTTCTAGCACTTCAACTGCTGCCTTTTCAGTTGGTAGACTCTGCCCCCTTCCGTGAGTTTGTGGAATGTGCGGTTCCTCAGTGGCAGGTTCCCAAACGCCACTTTTTCTCACGGAAGGCGATTCCGGCTCTCTACCGACATGTGGAAGGCAATGTCTGGGCCTCGCTGGACAGCAGTAAGGTGCATATTACCGCTGACTCATGGTCCAGCAGGGACGTTACCTATCTTTCACGTCGCATTGGGTGACTCTGGTGGCAGCTGTGAAGGCTACAGGATAAGGTGCAGTAGTGTTGGAGGTTGTTCCGCCACCACGCCTCCAAAATGCTTCTACTGGTGATTTTGACACACCTCTCTCCTCCACCCCCTTCTCTTCTTCTTCCTCCATGGCCTCTTCCTGTGCTTTGTCCTCGGAACCAGCGGTGCTACGTAGGCATTCAAGCGGCTACGCAAGTACGCAGGCAAAGAGATGCCATGCGTTGCTTGAGCTGGTGTGCTTGGGGGACAGGAGCCACACTTGGGCAGAGATTCTGTCAGCTCTGCAGGGGCAGGCTCAGAGGTGGTTGACGCCACTCTAGCTTAAGCCAGGAATGGTGGTTTCTGACAATGGCACCAACCTCCTCTCCGCCCTCCGACAGGGACACCTGACCCATGTGCCCTGTTTGGCTCATGTCCTTAACTTGGTGGTGCAGCGGTTCTTGGGCAGGTACCCGGGCTTACAGGATGTCCTGAGGCAGGCCAGGATAGTCTGTGTGCATTTCCGCCAGTCATATAATGCCAGTGCTCGGCTGGCTGACCAGCAAAAGGAATTGAACCTGCCCAAGAACCGCCTAATCTGTGACATGCCCACCAGGTGGAACTCAATGTTGGCCATGCTGCAGCGGCTGCACACGCAGCAGAGGGACATCAATGAGTATCTGTGCCAATATGGCACCAGGACAGGGGCAGGGGGGCTTGTGTTTTTTTGCCACGCCAGTGGGTCATGCACTGTCCTGGCACCATTTGATGAGGCCACGAGGATGGTGAGCAGTGACAGTGCATGCATCAGTGACACTGTCCCTCTTGTCCACCTGTTGGAGCACACGCTGCATGGAATAATGGACAGGGCACTTGAGGCAGAACAGAGGGAGGAAGAGGAGGACTTCCTTACCTCTCAAGGCCCCCTTTATCCAGACAGTGTTCCTGCTGGCCCGCCTATCACACAGGAAGAGGACGAGGAGGAGGAGGATTGTGTCAGCATGGAGGTGGAGCCTAGCACTCAGCATCAGCAGCAGTCTTCAAGGGATCAATTACAGTCCCAAGAAACCCATGGACTTGTACGTGGCCGGGAGGAGGTGGCTGCGGATCATGTCGTCCTGAGTGACCCAGAGGACTCCGGAACCAAATGCCTCAGCAAACCTAGGCTGCATGGCCTCCCTGATGCTGCAAAGCCTGTGGAAGGATCCTTGTATTCGTGCAATCAAGGAGAGGGATTATTACTGGCTGGCAACCCTCCTTGATCCACGTTACAAGGGTAAGGTTGCAGACCTAATCTTGCCTTCGCAGAGGGAGCAGAGGATGAAACATCTTCGAGAGGCCTTGCAGAAAGGTCTGTGCAACACGTTCCCAGAGACTGGGAGGTTACAAATTGGTCCTGGACAACATGTTGCTGAGGCTTCGGTCAGTCAAAGAAGGAGCGGTGAAGAAGGTGGCCGTCTGACTGATGCGTTCAGACAATTTTTTAGTCCGCAGCCCCAAGGTATGATCGGTTCCAGCAACTATCGCCAGCGTCTGGTTTACATGGTGCAGGAATACCTAGGGGAAGATCAGACTTGGACACCTTTCCCACCGAAAATCCTCTGCGTTACTGGGTCTTGAGGATGGATCACTGGCCAGAGCTTGTACAGTATGCAATTAAGCTACTGGCCTGTCCTGCATCCAGCGTTCTTTCGGAACACACATTCAGTGCTTTTGGAGGCTTTGTAACCGATCACAGGGTGCACCTGTCCACCGACTCGGTCGATCGACTGACCTTCATAAAAAATTAATCAGACTTGGATCACCACCAGCTACTAAGCACTTGATGCTGATGTAACCAAATAATTTTTTGGGAAATGTCAGATCCCTTCAATACTGCCTATGCTGATGCTGAGTGACTATCCTGTTATGCTGAGTGACTATCCTCTTCCTCCTCAATGATCATGCTGATAGCTTGTAAGAACATTTTTGGTTCTGGGCACCGACACCAGTGGCTAAGGCCCAATTTTTCAGCCCCTGTTTAACAGGGGTGTGTAATTACAATTTTTGATGCAATACTTTGCAGCAGGGCTCATTCCTGCGCTCCAACTATAGTATCTGTGAGGGGTTGCAGTGTTGTGGCACCAGCAGCAGTGCCTAAGGCCCAATTTTTCTGCCCCTGTTTAACAGGTGCGTGTAATTAAAATTTTTGATGCAACACTTTGCAGCACGGCTCATTCCTGCGCTCCAACTATAGTACCTGTGATGGTTTTGCAGTGTTGTGGCACCAGCACCAGTGCCTAAGGCCCAATTTTTCTGCCCCTGTTTAACAGGGGTGTGTAATTACAATTTTTGATGCAATACTTTGCAGCAGGGCTCATTCCTGCGCTCCAACTAGAGAATCTGTGAGGGGTTGCAATTTTGTGGCACCAGCACCAGTGCCTAAGGCTCAATTTTTCAGCCCCTGTTTAACAGGGGCGTGTAATTACAATTTTTGATGCAATACAGGTGTGTCCCTGAGTGTCTTTTCTCTCATCTTAATTTTCTTGTATTTAATACTATCTCAAACAATGAAATCATAAACATTATAATAAGTTCTGCCCAAAAAGTATGTGTTCCTAACTCATTGATTGGTTGCAAATATGGGAGGTAACTACCCTGATTCTCACTACCCTTTTTACGGGAAATTTGTGAATTCAAATAATATCACCTTCAACCACCAGGTTTCTCACATGTGTTTTGAGTCTATTTCTTTAAGTTAATATATTATATAATGTGTATTATTTTATATAATGCTGGGAAGAATATATATATATTTAGAATATTCTGGTAACTGGTATTACATGAAATACGATTAGTATATGTTTGATTCATTTACATAACATAAAATGGTTCGTCTTGGAATGTATCTATCTTTTAAAACTGGTTTTCCTAAACAGGACACAGGTTATATATTTTTATCAATATTACACAAAACTATTATCTATATGGATACATGAATAATTCTGATATCCGATGAATATCACATAGGCTAAAGTCTGAAATGGTTATAATCATTATGTCAGGACCTGGGCTTGAATCTGGGACCTCATCTGTGTCTGGCATTGACTCTTCCCACTGAGCTATCTAGGATGCTGGACAGCTCCCTGCCTGATCTGGTGGACAAACCTATCTGATCCATTAGACTACTCTGCTTGGTGTCTTGATTGCTGTTGAACCCTGAACCCCTTGCTCCTCCCATAAACTTCCTATATAAGCCTTGTCTCAGCACTTCCTCTTTGCCAGGTTATTGTGCCTTCCCTGCCAGTGCCTTGCTGTTGTCTTTCCTGCTGCCATCTGTACCTACAACCACTCGTGATTGACCCTTGGCTTGTTCCTGGACTTCTCTACTGCCTGATCCCAATCTGCAACTACCCGTGTTTGACCCTCGGCCTGTTCTTTGACTACTCTACTGCTTGATCCCAACCTGCAGCCACTCGTGATTGATCCCTTGGCTTGTTTTCTGACTACGCTGCTGTTTCATCCTTGTCTGTTATCCACTATTGGACCCCGGCTGGCTCACACCCTGGTGGGGCAAACTTGAGGACTGCGACCTGGTACTAGCTTGCAGCTAAATCCATCTCCACCATCCGGAGCTCTGGGGAAAACCAGCTAGTACTTAGACTCCGCACCTCAGGTGAGCCTGTGTCATCTACCAGAAGTGACTGCCTGTATGCCTGTCCTGCCACTGCTATCGCACTTTGTCTTCAAACCCGACGCCTGATCGTTACACTTTATATGGTATATTTCATAATGCTAAATAGCTTTTCAAAACATTTCTACTTATAATCACACTTATATATATGTCTTATAACCAAGTTCTTAGGCCATCAGATACTACAATTATTATCATCTTTTTGACTTACTATGTCATATTGAATTTAAATGTCTTATGATATCATGTAGGTATTTTAAAATATTTCTGACTTGCATAGTTTCTAATTTTTTACATGTGTTGAGATAGACCTTGAGCATTCCAATGGATGTTTAAAGATGACTTTGCTTGTTTAAACAGTTCCTCACTTGAACACAATGGTTTATCCTAGATAAGGATTGTTTCTGTATACTAGCAGACTGTATAACTTTTTTTCTCAATGGCTGTATTTGTCTTCTTAATCTACCCAACAAAATAAGTAAACATCTTCTTGTTTCGTGTAAGGTGGCGCCATTGTTTCTGATTCAACACAAGGCTTGTAAAAGTTTACAGATAGCTAATGTATTGAACATTTGAAAAACATGTGAAATCATCTGTTTTGCTCTGAAAGGTTTTCAACTGCAATAGTTCACTTAATTTTTGAGGCCTACTGGGATTTTAACATTCATGCCAGTAAATATAGAATATATTATTTTTTTCTTCTTCATAACTTTACAACACCTTCCTCTGGTTCAACTTTGAGTATGGGATTGTGTATATAGGATTATATAATTTTTTATAACTAGATGGACTTGAGTCTTTTTTTCAACCAGACTAACTATGTTACAATCACAGCAATAACAATCTAAAATTAATATTTACTGTCAGTTAAATTATGTTAGACCTTTTAAAGAGAAATAATAATATCTTTTAAATTTTTATGTCATGAGCCCCATGAAAGGAAGGTGACGAAGGGGTCACAATTATTTCATCTGTTTCCCAACTCTTAACTACTTCCCACCCGGCCACTGTACATATACGGCCGGGTGGGCGCTCTCTCCTTCTGAGTGGACGTTCAGGAACGTCCCTCAGAAGGAGGGGGATCGCGCGCGCGCGTTCCCGCGCAGCGACGCGATCCCGATGCACTCGTGTCACCCGGACACAGTGCATCTCGATTCGGCAGGAGGGCTCTGTGATTGGCCCTCCTGATCACATGACGGCCGTGTCCAATCACAGCCGTCATGTGATGTAAACAGAAAGCTGGTTGCTAGGTAATCAGCTCTCCTCTCCTCACACAGAAGTCGTCGGTGAGGAGAGGAGAGCGGATCACTGCAGCTGGCTGGTGATCAGTGAGTATGAGCTGTTTTTTTCAGCTTTTTACTCACTGATCACCAGCCTAGTGTCACCCCACACAGTATAAACACTCAAAGTAAACAAACATGTCCCCAAAATACATGTCCCCAAAATACATGTCCCCACACACACATGTCCCCACACACACATGTCCCCACATAGTAAAAACACCTGTCCCCCACATATATGACAGTAAAATCATATGTCCCAATGATCATTTGCACACATATGTCCGTGATCACCTGCGCACATCTGTACATGATCATTTGCGTACATATGTCCGTGATCACACAAACCAATTATTATACACCTAACAGGATTTTTTTACCAAAAACATGTAGTAGAATACATTTTGGCTTAAATTTATGACAAAATTCAATTTGATTGGATTTTTTTAAAAATAGAAAGACGAAAATATATATATTTTTTTTTACATTTCTGCTCATTTTTCGCTTATATCGCAAAAAATAAAAAACGTAGTCGTGAATAAATACCACCAAAAGAAATCTCTATTTGTGTGAACAAAATGATAATAATTTCATTTGGGTACAGCGTAGCATGACCGCGCAATTGTCATTGAAAATGCGAGAGCGCTGAAAGCTGAAAATTGGTCTGGGAAGGAAGGGGGCTAAAGTGCCCAGTATTGATGTGGTTAATGAATCACCTATCTTTAAATACTATAAACAAACTATTTGCAAAGCAGAAACCAAGGAACCAAAGATATTTACATGTTCTGGGTTGTTAAATAGAAGGACCTGTTACCGCAATAAAAATTGACGCCACATATACTTGACTAGATTGTTCTCAGGCTGGGTTCACACCATTGCAAATTCAATGCGGGATCCCCGCATCCAATTCGCAATAGCAGGAGATTTTGACCGGCTCTCTATGGAGCCGGTTCACATATCTCCGCAGCAGGTCCGGTGCGTTTTGCAGAAAAATGCTATGCGTCTTTTGGTCCATTTCAGGTGCGAATTCAGCCCCAAATTTTTGCTGAAATTGGACCTGAAACGGTGAACCAGCACGTACCAGACCCCTGCTGTGAGACGGATCCGTTTTAGGTGTGAACCGAGCCTAAAGGAGAAATCACACATCTCTAACAAAACCCAGCTGAACTGGAGTCTGTCCAAAGTTCATTTCAAACCCTTAAGGCTGGGTTCACACTATACGACACAACTTTCATCCTACTTTGCTCTGCGACATCTGTCCTACATTTTTCCGTCACTGGTCCGACATTGGTCCGACATTGGTCCGACATCCATCCGACTTTCATGAACAGGATACTACTTTGATCCTACTTCAATGATAGTCAATGGGCTGAAGTAGGATCAAAGTCGGACAGAAGTAGTACAGGGAGCATTTTTAATGTCGGACCGACTTGTGTCGGACCAGTTAAGATGGCTCTCATAGGGATTCATTGATTTTCACACGTCATGCGACATGAGCTCCTAATGTCGGAGCGTTTGTCGCCCCAGTGTGAACCAGGCCTAAAGGAAGCATATGAACTCTTTACTACCCAGTAGTATTTCAGAAAATATATGATGTTTAAATAACATAAATTATATTCCATTTCATAGATATAATTGTGATTTCAGTATCTACTGGTGCAATAGTCACACTGTATAACATAAAAATATCTTATTTAGATTTAGAGCATATTAGAAGTAAGAATTGTTTTTAAGTATACCAATCATTGTTGTGAATGAAATATATATTTCCTGGCCCACCTCACGTCAGCACACAATGGGTTAACACCTCCTCCGGAGCCCCACATGACCACCTGTATCTAGCTGAATATAAAGACAGCCCCTCCCCTAACTAGGATGTTCTTTTTTGGTCTGCTCCAGGCCACCTGTTGATTGCTGTTGGTAAGTCATTTGTTTGCTGCATCCCCCCCTGCCAAACCTACCCCTCCATGTTCAGACTCTCATGGAGTTGGAAGACCCAGAATGCTGAAAGTAAATCTTTCTAAAAACTGAGGTGCCTTTTTGTGCCAAGGCTGCGGGCATAATAATGGTAAAACAGCATTGATATATTATACAGGTGTGGTATTATATGAGCTCTGCAATGTCATCATTGCCCCTCCCTTTGGCCCCTTTCACACGGGACGGATCCGTGAAGATCCGCCCCGTGAACCTCTGCTTGCTCAGCTGGGATCGCTCCGCTGATCCCCGCTGAGCCGGCGGATGACAGGGCGGTCCCCGAACACTGTGCAGGGGCCGCCCTGTCAAATCTCCACTCTCCCCTATGGGGGGATCGGATCAGGGCCGGCCCAAGACATTGTGCTGCCTGGGACCAAGAATGAAATGCTGCCCCCCCCCAAAAAAAAAAAATTGCGCACACCAAAAGGCCCCCACATTCATTAATTTATATCATGATAACTAAAGGGGACCCGTCATGGCTCTATACATGTATAGAAGTAAAAAGAGGACCTGTGATGGCTCAATACATGTATAAAGGAGTATAAAGAGGACCTGTCATGGCTCTATACATGTATAAAGAGGACCTGTCATGGCTCTATACGTGCATATAGGCGTATAAAAGGACCTGTCAGGTTTCTATACATGTATATAGGAGTATAAAGGGACCTGTGCGTGCCGCAATGTCTTTTGCGCAACCAAATCAATGTACGCTAATTGTGGGGGGGTTTTTGGTACCAAAAATATGTAGAAGAATACATATTGGCCTAAACTGATGAAGAAATCAATTTTTTTTTATCAATTTTTTTTTTATATTTATTATAGCAAAAAGTAAAAAAATGTATTTATTTATTTTAAATTGACGCTCTTTTGCTGTTTATAGCGCAAAACATAAAAAACGGCAGAGGTGATCAAATATCACCAAAAGAAAGCTCTATTTGTGGGAAAAAAAGGACATCAATTTTATTTGGGTACAGTGTCGCATGACCGCGCGATTGTCAGTTAAAGCGACACAGTGCCGTATCGCAAAAAATGGCCTGGTCATTAAAGGGGTTGTAAAGGTTCATGTTTTTTTCACCTTAATGCATCCTATGCATTAAGGTGAAAAAACGCCTGGCAATGACAGCCCCCCGTTTTACTTACCTGAGCATGTTCAACTGCTGTGCGTGTCCCCCGGCGTCCTCTTCTCCACGGAGTCTGGCCGTTGATTGGCTAGATTGGATAGATTGATAGCAGCGCAGCCATTGGCTCGCGCTGCTGTCAATCACATCCAATGACGCGGCCCGTGGGGGGCGTGAACGAGTCATACACGCTGTGTCTATGGACGCAGCGTGTATGACAGGGAACGTGCCCGCAAGCTAACCCCCTTGGGAGAGCGCTTCCCAGAAGGGGGTTATCTGATACGGGGAGGAGCCGAGAACAAGAGGCTACTCTTTTCCAAACGAACTGCACAGTGGAGGTAAGTATAACATGTTTGTTATTTAAAATAAAAAACAAAGCCATACAACCGCTTTAAGTGGGCAAATCCTTCCGGTCCTTAAGTGGTTAATCAGGGCTGGGCAAGGCAAGTCCCTCTCAGGCTCTCATGTCTCATACAACTTGTGATGTGTGTTTGTACATACAGTTTTGCTTCGAACTCCACCACCAGATGCCGGTTGTCACCTGCCACACGTTGCAGATTGTCACTTGCCACACACTGCGGATGGTCACTTGCCACACTTTGCGCATGGTCACTTACGTCACCTGCCACACGTTGTGGATTGTCACCTGCCACACGTTGCGGATTGTCACCTGCCACACGTTGCCGATGGTCACTTGCCACATGTTGCGCATGGTCACTTACATCACCTGCCACATGTTGCGGGTTGTCACTTGCCACACGTTGCAGGTTGTCACTTGCCACAACGTCACCTGCCACACGTTGCGGATTGTCACTTGCCACAACGTCACCTGCCACACGTTGCCGATGGTCACTTGCCACATGTTGCGCATGGTCACTTACGTCACCTGCCACACGTTGCGGGTTGTCACTTGCCATGTCACCTGCCACACGTTGCAGGTTGTCACTTGCCACAACATCACCTGCCACACGTTGCGGATTGTCACTTGCTACGTCACTTGCCACACGTTGCGGGTTGTCACTTGCCACGTCACCTGCCACACGTTGCAGGTTGTCACTTGCCACGTCACCTGCCACACGTTGCAGATTGTCACTTGCCACGTCACTTGCCACACGTTGCGGGTTGTCACTTGCCACGTCACCTGCCACACGTTGCGGATTGTCACTTGCCACATCACCTGCCACACGTTGCGGATTGTCACTTGCCACAACGTCACCTGCCACACGTTGCGGATTGTCACTTGCCACGTCACATGCCACAATGTCACCTGCCACACGTTGCGGATTGTCACGACGTCACCTGCCACACATTGCGGGTTGTCACTTGCTGTGTCCCAGAGTGAAGGCAGCCACGGCTGCACATTGAGGGTGGAACTGTGGTCATGCAGGGCGGGCGGTGAGAGATGACATCATCTCTCTGCTCCGCTGCATGCTCACTCGCTGACTGCTCCTAACCCCCCTGGGCTGCGAGTGTTCTGCCCGCCCCTGTCACCACTAACAGAAGTGGCGCCGGGCTCCTCACAGGCAGCGGCACCTGCCCGCTCACTCGCTGACCCCCCCCGAATGATGGGGTGAATAATTTTGGAGGTCTGCAGTTGGGAGGGCTTCTCTCCCTCTCTCTCTCTGCAGTCCTACCAGGTTAAGGACTTCCCTCAGATTCTGACTGAGTCTCCTGTCTGTCTCTGGATGTGCTGTCCTGGCTCCCCTGCTATGCTGTGTACTTCTGTGGGTTTGACAGTCTGACTGTTTTTTGTTTCTGACTCTGACTCTGTCTAATGTCTGCCTTTGGAAATGCTGCCTGAAAATCACCTGCTGATGCTTTAAAGTGAGTGGATGAAGGCAGATGGGTCTTAAAGAGACAGGGTTCCATGTTTTTTGGTGAGAGGTAAGATGCTTTTTTACATATATTTTGTGAAAATATGAGCCTGCCACACCTGTTAGTGGCACAGAAGATTAGCAAAGGTAGGAGGGGGCGACGTGGGACATGGTTCTTAAAAGAGTGCCCAAGGAAAACATGCAAATTAAGGTGTTTTGCATTATTTTAGGAGCAGAAACCCTGAACGCAAACGCTCCAAAAAACATAAGACCCGCCAACGATTGCAGGATGACGACACCTAACAGGTTGTCACATTCATTAAGCATGCGGTCACTACACTTTAAAGGAGTTATTTCCACTTACCCTGTGAAAAGACAGGATCCAGGAAATTGGCACATGCGTTTATACCAGCATGATGGAAGATGCCTAGCCAAGCTCAGGGTGCATTTTTGGCCTGCATGCAGTCTGCAGTGGCAGAGAAATTAAGATGCACAGGTTGCCTCACAAGGATGTGGTTGTGCGAGATTCTAAGGCCTATTAAGGGGGCTATAGCAGAAAGTATGCTGCAAATATCCACGCCACAAGCAACACCCATAACGATAGAGCGTAAATCGCTCGTTCATGAAGGGTGGTCTTTTCCCATAATGGCAGAGCGTAAATCGCTCGTTCATGAAGGATGGTCTTTTCCCATAATGGCAGAGCGTAAATCGAAGGATGACCGAGACCTCATCAGAAGACCAATTTACAGTAACAGGTTCTCTGAACTTTATCCAAATAGGATGGCTGATGTATGTTTATGCACTGCACTTCCAGGGGTGGATGCTGACCTCTAGTGTCTGGGACAGCAAGTGTCTTTGCCTTTTTATAACTTGGTTGTCTTCAGAGATCCTATGGATGAGAAAATGAACTTGTTCACACCAGATGCAGTCCAGTGTGTTTTTATTCTGCATCAAGAACGCATGGACAGTGTCTAACTTTGATTCCAATTACTTAGTTCACATCAATACAGCGCATTCTAGTGCAGTCAACAAAAGTAGAATGTTGCATTGTTTCTGTATGGAACACATCTGGAAAGTGGCAAAACGCATTGAGAATACATCAAAAACACTGCAGAAACACATCTGGAACATAGTAATTGTGGCAATCTGGCCATCAGACTTGCACAGAATCTATACAGTGACAGATTTTGCCTGCCAATCAGCAACAGTTAAATTCGCTATATAAACTTCAGAAATGGTATTGCATTCAACACAGGAAACTACAAGATTTGGCATAGTTTCCAGAAAGAGTTGAATCTAGCAACTGACTTTTGGTTGATGCTTTTGGTAAACGTATTACAAGCGCTGGCGCACCCAGTCACTGCTATGAGAGCATTATGGTTATGCCACTGGAGGGCAGGCAGAACTTCTACACAAGCCCTTGACATTTCCTATAATGGGAGGTTATTGTTTGGCTAAACACTGAACAATGCAACTAAGCGAATGACAGGAAGAAAAGCCTGGAGGTGGCCACAGACTAGTAAGAGGAAGCCGCCATCCTTCACTCAAGCCTATTGAACTTCAGAAGATGCAGGAGGCCAAACATTATAGGACAGGCTGCAGATTTAATAGATCACAGTGGAGGTGTCTCAAAGTTACTTTTGACATGAAATCAAGTCCAGAGCAAGCTGCTAAGAGGACTGGAAAATCTTTTAAAGGTGTGTCCAACCAGTCTCTTCCAGTTGGGACCAGAGGGCCTGAATGAAATTGATTATTGCAGCCTCCTTCTGGAGGGTTTGGACGACAATCATCAAAGACCAGTGGGTCCAGAAGACAGGTGGGAGTACAATGGTCTAGTACTTAAGGCAGGAGCCTTCTGGCCTGTTTCAGTTGGAAGGAATCAAATGTGTTCATACACACCAAAAGGTTTAGGATGGAGTCCATGCAGACACTCACAGGGACAGTTCAGCAGGAGGACCAACCAGTTGATATCAATCGACCGGCCGACTCATACTTCCATGCACCGATCAATGCCGAGCACCAGAGGCATGTGAGATTTGCGGTGGCCAGATGTCTCTTCCAGTTCAGGTGTCTGCCTTTTACAGAATTGGCACGGCCCCAGGAATCTTTTTGAGGATCTTGTTGGCAATAGTGGTACCTTGGGCCAGGTGGCACATGAAGGTGTTTTCAAGTTGCCTTCTTTAACCTATGTGCTGAGCTATCTATGGACCAGAAGATCTGTGTGCCTATATGAATTCAACAAGAACTGGAATTCTGAACATCGGCACTGTGCTTCTTTCGGAGGCATGTCTCTCAGCCCAGGAGATGTGCAAGGCCATTGGAACGCTTTTAAAACGCAGACTCCCTAGGTATCTTGAATGGAAGGAAGTCTTTTCTAGCTTTGCAAGCCTTTCAGGGTCTTCCAGGGGGCTGAGTAGGGTTGACAACAAGACAGTAGTAGTCTACATTGCCTGACAAGAGAACACCAAAAGTAATTTCTTGTTAAAGGGGTTGTAAAGGTTTGTTTTTTATTTTCTAAATAGGTTCCTTTAAGCTAGTGCATTGTTGGTTCACTTACCTTTTCCTTTAATTTACCTTCTAAATGTTTTTTTTCTTTGTCTGAATTTCTCACTTCCTGTTTCTCCTCACTAAACTTCACACCATCATCCGAGTGGTGTGGAGTTAGCCAGAACAGCTTACTGAACAGCTTACTGAGGAGGAACAGGAAGTGAGAAATTCAGACAAAGAAAACAAATATTTAGAAGGGAAATCTAAGGAAAAGGTAAGTGAACCAACAATACACTAGCTTAAAGGAACCTATTTAGAAAATAAAAAAACGAACCTTTACAACCCCTTTAAGTCTTGAAAATAAGAACCACTTAGTTAAGGTTGGCCTTCTTGCCAGGGAAGCAAAATCAAATTATTGGTTCGGTTAGGTAGAATATTTTTTCTACAAATGCCTCATACCAATATTGGCCCTATGGGGTATCCCGGCAGTAGTTCTCAGGGAGACTTCACTGAACATGCAGCTTTTGATATTTGCAACAGGATACCAATGCATAGACTCCGTCATACAAGATACGTTCACAGTGCCATGGAATTTTCTGTCTGATCTTTGTCTCTGGTCGAATTAAATCTTTCATGGCAAGGTCAGTAACAGCACTCAATCCAATGAGACTACTTTTAATAGGCTCATGTATGGAATGGGCTACACTAGAGGTGCAGGGATTCTCATCTGAGGTTGTTCAGACCTTGGTGACCAGAAGATCATCCATGAACAATACATAGAAGAGGATATGCAAGAGGTTTGTTTTGTTTGCTCAGCGAAAGCTTTCTCTCCTGCGTTTCCCGCTCCAGCCAACATTCTTGACGTTTTACAGTCAGCGCTAGAGGTTGTTCTGGCATACAACTCCAGTTAAGGTACAGATCTCTACTTTATCTTTTCACAGGCTGCAGATGGGTGCAACAACCAGTGACCAGATGCTTCTTCCAGATGACAATCTATACATGACCTTGAGGGAAATCCTTGTTCCCTCTGTGGGACTTGGGCTTAAATCTGAGAGCACCCGTTGCCCCAATAGGTTTCATTTCCATTGAAGTACCTCACGGTAAAATGAGTTCTCTTGTCAACAACTACTTCAGACGGATGCTAAAGATCGCAACACTTTCATGCAAGGGCTCTTTTGTGTCTTTTTTCTTGTTCCTTTTACCAGAGATAGGGATACCACATCTATCTCCAAAGTTCAATTTTAAAGTGGTATCCAGTTTCCTGAAAAACTTGGAAGTAGTCCCTCCGAGTTTCACACGAGAGTCACTGGGTGCACAGCAGGAAGACTTCAGTTTTCTTACACATGGTCGAGTTATTAAGTGTTTTCCAGCACTAAACCTTCTATCCAATTTCTACATTTCTGCATTTGTAAATTCCAAAAGCCAATATAAATTAATAGTAGTGGTAAAAAAAAGGGAAAAGGCACTTGTGGGTTTAACCAATCCTTGTTTTTTTGTACAATTCTCTTTTTTAAGGGGGTGTTTCAAGGGGTGTGACCTATGCCTGCATACTCTTGCTGATGGGTGTCCCTCATTCCCATCTTAAAGTTGGGAGGTATGGTTTCCAGGGTGATTAGATTGGCATGCAGGAAGTATGCTTTTCTGCAACAATTGCAAGCCTATTTGACTAGAGGGGTGGCAGCCTTTTTCGGGCAGTTATGCCCGGATTGCTTATATGCGACCAGCAAGTTTCGGACAAGAGAGATCAATTCTTTCTGGCTTTAGCAGCTTTTTTGATTGTCAGTGTCTCTTTTCGTTTTGTTCTCTCCCGCCATATATCGGCTTGGGTATATCCCATTGTGTGCTGACGTGAGGTGGGCCAGGAAAAGGGAAAATTGTTATCAAATACTTACTGTAATTTTCCTTTCCTCAGGTCAGCACAGGACTCCCTCCTTAGTGGCCTGTCACAGGCTAAGTTATCGAACATCCTAGTTTCGGGAGGGGCTGTCTTTAAATTCAGCTAGATAAAGGTGGTCATGTGGGGCTCCAGAGGAGGTGTTAACCCATTGTGTGCTGACGTGAGGATGGGCCAGGAAAGGAAAATTACAGTAAGTATTTGATAACAATTTTCCCTTATACTGTATAGTGACCATGTCTACATAAATATATATCCATATAGCATGTGTTTTACCTACATCAGGGGTCTCCAAACTATGGCCCTCCAGTTGTTCAGGAACTAAAATTCCCATCATGCCTAGTCCTGTCTGTGAAGGTCAGAGTTTTATAATGCCTCATGGGACGTGTAGTTCCAAACAGCTGGAGGGCCATAGTTTGGAGATCCCTGACCTAGATGAATACGTACTCATAGTATCTCTACAAGAGTGATACGTTTATCCATATACAATAATTTTATGTGATATTGATCAGTAAGATTATACCCTTACATTGTACTGGTTATCAGAATTCCTGAAAATTATATATACTGTATATATATATATATATATATATATATATATATATATATATATATATATATATATCAGCACCACTATACAAGCAGATACACATTATGAAAATGTAACATATTACTTGGAAGTGGTATTACCTAAATCTACAAAAGGGTAATCAATAGATCTTTCAACCAATGAAAAATAAGTTGCACCTTCTAGGCTAGGCTTATTATAATTTTTGTTGAGCCTCGATGTAGCGGCCTCACCCCATCTCCTTTTGCTAGGGGTATGTCACATGACAGGGTGAGATGCGCTACGGCCCATGTCCTCCCCATGGCTGTGGGTGAGGTGAAGGCCAGTATCAGTATCTTCCTCGGGCCAATGTGCATTAGTCTTAAAACTCAGTCCTGCTATGCTGGAATCTCCCTTGCTCCCATTAACCAGAGTCCATACACCGATCACAGTCCAACTCTTGCTTTTTTGTACGCTCCACAATAAACAATGTCTTAATAGTCAACTGGTTGAAACATTATTATAACTTAATACGATGGGATGAGCAGGCCGAGGCACTATCCTGATTTCAGTCTAAACCCCTGTGCTTTGACCAGGGGTTGTAGCAGCTTTGAATGGCATAGAACATAGAACTTGTGAGTCTCTACCAGCGACTCCATAGAACATAGATGGGAGTACCTTCGCTGCGCTGCGGCCCCTATCAGGGGAAGATGTCCCTCTAAGAGAGTTACCGGAGGCCCATCCGTCACCGGGTTGATGCTGCTCCGGGTCTCCGGACGGGTAACCTCCCCAGCCTCCTCACCTCAGATGCGGGTCCCCTCGCAAGGCGGCACCCTGAGATCACTTCGCCCTTGCGGGACCCAGTCGAAGTTACTGGGCCCCAGGCCTACGATATAGTACCTCACCCCACGCTGAAGGTGCCTGGGATGGACCCCAACTTCATTCCGGTCAGGCCTAGGGCGCCTGGGCCGGAACCTTGAACCGCCCGCACCCAGGCCTAAGGTGCCTGGGTGCGTGAAGAGAACTCCTCCGGGCAGCAACGAACGAACCCGTGGCGAGGGCGTCTCCCCCCTTTTATCTCCCCCCATCAACACCATGGCGGGTTCCCCGCCCCAGCCGTACCATCTCCGGAAAGGGACAAAAAGGGTAGCACTCTGGCAGTGATTCTACCTTGAGCCTGCGGGTACACCGCCACCCACAGGCCAAGGTGAGTAATACACCACTCAATCCTCCACGAATTACCAAAAAAAAGGTCCAGAACCTTTCCTAATTATACACCTGGGTTACACTACCCCCAGGTGTACCCCAACTAAATTTAAAGACCCCGCTACACACTCCCCCCTGTGATTTGACGCTGGTCCCCAGCGTCAGGTGCACACCCATGTCTCCCAAGGAGTGGTGACATGAAGCGAGCCCCAGAGGCTGTCCCTCAAAATTTTGAATAGTGCGTGTGCCAAGACCTGCTCAAGGGGAAAGGGAACTATAAAACGATAAAACTCTTGAAAAAACATCTGTCATGTACACATATACAATCCCTCCCATCACTGTCTAAGAACCACCCCATACTCAGTAGTCTTGACCGCCGAATCTCCTGCAGAAGGGAACAAAAAAAACAGCATCCTAACAATCTGTGTTAACTTGGAATGAATAGGTCTATCAGCCGAGAGACCCATTCGCTCCAATAAGTAAAGTGATGTAAATGCAAAATTTCAAACAGCCGTTGCACAACACTGCCACCTGGTGACAGCGCTGCGGTAATGACACTTGGTGAGATCTTCATTCTTCCTGCTTTCCCTACACTGACTCTACCCCCAAAGTCTCTGCCTTTGGCACATGAAGAAAAGGGAGAAAAGAAAAAAACAACAGCTCCCAAGTCTCCAGTGAGTAAAAGAAAAGCCCAAATCAAAACAAAACTAGGGCACAGTTCTGAGTGTCTTGGAATGTTCCTTCCAGAGAGTTCGATAAGCAAACACATAGGAGTTCTCTTCTCCTAAAAATAGAATCTTGGATCTGGCAAAAACAGGGGCTTTAGGTGCTTGTCAAACACTTCAACTGAATATTCAACATCCTCTCCCTCCTTTCTGCAGATAAGTACTTTATCGGCATGAATGTTGCGCCCCAACTTCCAATCCGCTCTGCAATCTTTGAATTTCTTGGACACAGGCGGCGAACATGACAAGTATCGCCGAGCATGAGGCACTTTGAGCTTCTCCCAGACAAATTAGTCGTACCATCTCTGGCACAAGACCTCAACTTCATAAAGTAAGTCCCGAGGCAAGTAGGGATACTCCCATCCGTACTCACGGGCGACTCTCTGGGAGAAAAGTCGTTGTAATCTGGCTAAAGGAGGCATGACATCCCGCTCACCTTCTCCTGGTTGCACGATGGCTTCCGGGTGCCGAGGTACCTTCACTACCTCGGATGGCTTGGCTTTTGGCGCCCGCAAGGAAGCGCGCTGCATCCCCACTATCAACGCGGGGGATGTTGTGGAATGTGGAAGATTGGTCGGAGGACTAAACTCCCTCCTGAGCTCCGGAGCCTGCGCCCAGGGCGTGCTGTCTCCTTTAGACATAGGGAAATCCTGTGGTTCACGTAGCACGGGTAACGGGCATTTGTCCCAGCCCTTCCGGTGAAACAGTTCATCTATTTCCCCGTCATCCCCACAGTCCGACAGCGATTCCAGGTCGGAGGTGTCATACATCTCGGCGGGAAGGTAGTCTTTAGTAGACGGAGAACTACCCTCCCTTGCGGGCTCCACCTCCAGTGGACCCCCGACACCTCCAACCACCACCACAGTCCCAGCCCCTAGCTCACCTGGACCTTTTTCAGCACTGGGATGTCCAGGACTCTTCCAACCGGATCCATCCAGGTCCGGCAAGCGGCGGGGTGAAGCTCGACCACAACCACAGGAGGCCTGCACCAGGCCTATCTTCCTCTTCGGAGGTGGCAGCAGGGAGTCTGTGGTGACCGAAGCAGCATCCTCTGATTTTTCTCTCTCAGTCTCTGGTTGGGCAGTCCCGTCGCCCCGGTCAGCGCGTACAGGGACCTCCGCAAAGGCCTGGATCTCTCCCTCCGGAGTGGCGGTACCTGTGATGCAATTGAGGCGAAGGGCCCGGGGCCTTACTGTGGATGATTCAACCTCAAACAGAAATTCTTTACACGCTTCACAACGCCCAAATGGCTTTAGTTGGACCACCAGTCCCGAGCATCCGGGACAGATCACACCGAGGGCCTCCATGTCTCTGCATGAGTACAAAGCCAACTGTCCTCGGGGCCTGAGTCTTATCCCCGTGTCTGTAAGGGGAGCAGCAAAAACAGTCATTTTCGTGGGGTATGATACCGGCATCCACGGGGAGCTTGAGGCCATCCCGACCACCTGCTGCTCCATCACACGCTGACCACGCGCCGGAGTCTCCACGTGCATCTCCACATATGGCCAGACTCCTCCCACGACTTGCACATTTTCGCGGGCTTCCCACAGTCCCCGCCCACGAATTGCGCAGTCATGGGGTGCCTCGTGGCGCAGTGCATTAAACACCCCCACATGTAGTTCGTCACACGGCTGGGCTTTTCCCTCTTCCCGCTCTTTCTGCATGGGCCTCTCCCGGTTTTTCAGCGAAACTTCCATGACTTCGAGCACAGGGACGCACTTTGGCCAATCACATGGCCGACCTGCTCGGACCTCCTCCGGGCAGCAAAGTCCAGACACAGCCATTTCAAGTTTCAAAGTCAACACACATTTTATCCCGGACTCACGAGCCCCCACGTGTAGCGGCCTCACCACATCTCCTTTTGCTAGGGGTATGTCACATGACAGGGTGAGATGCGCTACGGCCCATGTCCTCCCCATGGCTGTGGGTGAGGTGAAGGCCAATATCAGTATCTTCCTCGGGCCAATGTGCATTAGTCTTAAAACTCAGTCCTGCTATGCTGGAATCTCCCTTGCTCCCATTAACCAGAGTCTATACACCGATCACAGTCCAACTCTTGCTTTATTGTACGCTCCACAATAAACAATGTCTTAATAGTCAACTGGTTGAAACATTATTCTAACTTGATATGATGGGATGAGCAGGCCGAGGCACTATCCTGATTTCAGTCTAAACCCCTGTGCTTTGACCAGGGGTTGTAGCAGCTTTGAATGGCATAGAACATAGAACTTGTGAGTCTCTACCCAGGGCCAGATTAAGAACATCATGGGCCTGGTGCTGAGGATTTTGGTGGGCCTTTTATAAATAATAAATAAATAAATATGCAAACTATTTTTTGTTATAACAAATTAAATTAAAGAGAGCGAGAGGGAGGATGAGAGAGAGGGAGAGAGAGAGAGGATGAGAGAGAGGATGAGAGAGGAGAGAGGAGTGAGGGGTAAGGGAGGGAGGATGAGAGAGAAAGGGGGGATGAGAGAGAGAGGATGCACATGAGCATGCGTGGGAATGACATCAACGCAGCCCAGCCAAGGCAAGTAACCGAAGGCACAGAACCCAGAAGGGAGACCGGGTGAAATCGGAAGCACCCAGGACCCACCGGATTGATCACAGTGCAGTGATCGGACGGTAGAAACCTGGGAAGTATGTGCAGGTAATGGAGAGGAATGTGGAGGGTCTAGCAGTGGGCACTATGTACAGGAGAGGAGTGTGGAGGGTATGGCAGTGGGCAGCATGCACAGCAGAGGAGTGTGGAGGGTATGACAGAGGGTGGTATGTACCAGAGAGGAGTGTGGAGGGTATGAAAGTGGGCAGTATGTACAGAGGAGGAGTGTGGAGAGTATGACAGTGGGCAGTATGTACAGGAAAGGAATGTGGAGGGTATGATGGGGGTGGTATGTACAGGAGAAGAATGTGGAGCAAAAGATAGTTGGCAGTATGTACAGGAGAGGAGTGTGAAGGGTAAGGTTAGGTTACAGTATGTACAGGAGAGGAGTGTGGAGGGTAAGGTTGGGTTACAGTATGTACAGGAGAGGAGTGTGGATGGTATGATAGTGGGCAGTATGTACAGGAGAGGGGTGTGGAGGGTATAATGGGGGCAGTATGTACAGGAGAGGAGTGTGGAGGGTATGATAGTGGGCAGTATGTACAGGAGAGGAGTGTGGAGGGTATGACAGTCGGCACTATGTACAATAGAGGAGTTTATGAATGTGGGCAGTATGTACAGGAGAGGAGTGTGGAGGGTATGACAGTGAGCAGTATGTACAGGAGAGGAGTGTAGACAGTATGATACTGAGCAGTAGGTACATTAAATGAGTGTGGAGGGTAAGACAGTGAGCAGTATGTACAGGAGAAGAGTGTGGAGGGTATGACAGTGGGCACTATGTATAGGAGAGGAGTGTGGAGGGTATGACGGTGGGCACTATGTATAGGAGAGAAGTGTGGAGAGTACGACAGTGGGCACTATGTACAGGAGAGACGTGTATGAAAACAAGCACAATGTACAGGAGAGGAGTGTGTAGGGTATGACAGTGGGCACTATGTATAGGAGAGAAGTGTGGAGGGTATGACAGTGAGCAGTATGTACAGGAGAGAAGTGTGGAGAGTATGTACAGGTGAGGAAGATGAAGGGAATCTGGGAAGGAAAAATTTAAAGGTTTGTGGAAGGATGTTTAGGGACTGCGTAGTGGTTAAGCGAGCCATACATGGATTGAAATTAAGCAGAGACCAGCCATAGTCGATCTATGTATGGGCTAGCTGTTTTTTCACAAGTCAATCTATTATCTGACTTGAGTACAACCAGCCTGTCAGGTTTTTTCCCAAAACAATCAGTGCTGCCAGCTATAGTTAGCAACACTGATCATTGTATTCACTGGCAGAACACAATAACACTGCAGGAGTGATTTCCCCCATCCACAGGTCAGCAGGTGAGAGGGTGTGTGGCGACAGGCTGGGGAGAGATACTTGTCAGTGGCTGGGTAGGCACTGGCTAGTATCAGAGCCAGATACACACACAGGTTACATACGCCACGATCGTTAGAGCGAGAACAATAATTCTAGCACTAGACCTCCTCTGTAACTCTAAACATGTAACCTGTAAAAAAAATGAAAGCATTGCTTAGTATACAAAAAAAATCGTGCTAACTTTAGTGTTTTTTTTTTTTATGAATGAAACAGTTTCTTTACAAAAAAAAACACGTTTGAAAAATTTCTGCGCAAATACCGTGTAACATAAAAAGTTGCAAAGACCACCATTTTATTCCCTAGGGTGTCTGCTAAAACAATATATATAATATTTGAGGGTTCTGAGTAATAGAAAAAAGTAATAGCAAAAAACAAATGATGATTTTTACAGGTAGGAGAGAAATGTCAGAATTGGCCTAAGTGGCAAGGGGTTAATTACTATAAGACCCCTTTCACACTGAGGGCGTTTTGCAGGTGCTATAGCGTTAAAAATGGCGCCTGCAATCTGCCCTTAAACAGCTGCTCTATTCACTCCAGTGTGAAAGCCCGAGGGCTTTCACACTAGAGCGGTGCGCTGGCAGGGCGTCAGAAAAAGTCCTGCCAGCAACTTCTTTGGAGCGCATTAGGAGCGGTGAAATCAATGGGCAGTACCGCCGGCAATACGCCGCTGTAGCGGCGCATCTCGGGCGGTTTTTACCCTTTCTCGGTTGCTAGCGGGGGTTAAAAGCGCCGAAATGTGCCACAAATCCGATGGTAAAATAACAGCGCTTTACCGCTATTTTACCGCCAACGCTCGGAGCGGCATAGTGTGAAAGCAGTCTTAGTAACATACAAATAATTATGATAAGCACTGTGAGCTCATCCTCTGTGCTGCAGAGTGTGGCCTTTCTGTATATAGCTTCTGACAGGCTGCGCAAGCAGCCCCGTATCTCCGGAACCATAAATGATAGCAGCCCCATATTTTGATCAGTGGTGGGGTGGGTCTTCATCTAAATACCCCCCCAAATATGGGGTCTCTGTGGGCCCTGGTCGCTGAGCTACAATCCTCGAAGTCGATCTTTTTTTTTTGAGATTTTTTTTGAGATTTTTTTTTTTGGGCAAATGGGCCTATCTTGGGGAAGGGGCCTGGAGCTGCAGCTCCAATAGCCCCTATGTTAATCTGGCCCTGTCTCTACCAGCGACTCCATAGAACATAGATGGGAGTACCTTCGCTGCGCTGCGGCCCCTATCAGGGGAAGATGTCCCTCTAAGAGAGTTACCGGAGGCCCATCCGTCACCGGGTTGATGCTGCTCCGGGTCTCCGGACGGGTAACCTCCCCAGCCTCCTCACCTCAGATGCGGGTCCCCTCGCAAGGCGGCACCCTGAGATCACTTCGCCCTTGGGGGACCCAGTCGAAGCTACTGGGCCCCAGGCCTACGATATAGTACCTCACCCCACGCTGAAGGTGCCTGGGATGGACCCCAACTTCATTCCGGCCAGGCCTAGGGCGCCTGGGCCGGAACCTTGAACCGCCCGCACCCAGGCCTAAGGTGCCTGGGTGCGTGAAGAGAACTCCTCCGGGCAGCAACCAACCAACCTCGTGGCGAGGGCATCTCCCCCCTTTTATCTCCCCCCATCAACACCACGGCGGGTTCCCCGCCCCAGCCGTACCATCTCCGGAAAGGGACAAAAAGGGTACACCGCCACCCACAGGCCAAGGTGAGTAATACACCACTCAATTCTCCACGAATTACCAAAAAAAAGGTCCAGAACCTTTCCTAATTATACACCTGGGTCACACTACCCCCAGGTGTACCCCAACTAAATTTAAAGACCCCGCTACATGTTATATAGGATCAGGTTAGATGCTATGTGAGACACTCAATCAAACACACAGATCCACACACTCCATTCATCAACTCATATTTTCACATTCATGAATATTCCTTGACTCCTGATACTTTGAAACTCTGGAGTAACAAGAAGTAAATACTCTTTAAGCAAAAGCCATCTCTGAAGTCACGGCAGCCATTTTAAAAACTCTGGTAACCAGAATTTCAGATCAGAAGCCATTTTTGGAAAGGGTAATTATGTTGTATTGATTTTTACCCTATATTCATTTGTGTTATCCTAAATAATTTTCTTATTGATTATTATATAGTTGAATAATTATTTATCTCAAATCAATAACCGCCTTGTAGATTTTCTCTAAGCTTCAATTTTTTTTATAATTTTTCAAGTTCCCATTCTATTGACACAGCAAACGTCTAATTTTATTTCACGTTATTAATCACTTACTTACCTGCAGTATAGTCTAGCGACACCCCCCTCTTTCTGAGACCGGGCTGCTGGTTTTGTTTTGGGTCATGCAAACTACCTCCAAGGCTTCCGTTGTCAGGGTATAAAAAGTTTCCAGAAAGGCCAATGTCCACACATGTAAAACCCAACAATAAGGCTTTATTTACTTTGCTGAGGGAACTTGAGAGGAAAGTAGGAAACGAGAGAAGAACAAGGGAAGGTTCGGGCACGCAGCACTAAAAACGCAAAACGTCGCCACTCAAGCCTGAGTGGGTATTGCTCACTCGGATAGTCCCTTTCACTGGTCCGAGCAGCCGGGATGATGCACGGATCAATGTTATCTGAAAAAACTTATGGATGCAATCAGGAATCCTCTGCCACAGGATTGTCAAAGTCCCGAACCTCCCAGCCAAGCAATAGAGAGAGAATCTTTAGGCCAGATTGGTGTATTGCAGGGCTTAAAGCAATGGATCCTTCCTTAGGTGAGTTTCCAGGCCTCCTCCTGAGACAGCAGTACCGTCGCCAGTCTCCTCTGGGGCAGATCCTCCCCTGGCCTCCTTTCCTAAGAGCAGCTTCCCGCAGGTGGGTAGCCTGGGATCCCTTCCGAAGGTATAGGCTCCAGCCAGCAGAGCGGGGCCTACCAGGTAGCGATGTAGCCTCGGGCTGAAGGTGCCCGGGGCTAAAACACACACGCACCCCATGCCATGCGGGCCACGAGGTGTGCACACAGGAACAGACCCAATGGGCCTCCAGGAACAAACCAAAATCTATGGCGTCTGCCCCTTATGTACCCTCTCCCAGCATGCACAGCCGGTCAACCATGCCCACTGCATCGTTGCCGAGAAAGGACACCCAATGTGTTGTGATAACCCTGTAGTTCAACCTTGGCCAGTGGTGACAGTGCCACCTACAGGCAAACAGGGAACACTACTGCCAGGCAGTATCACAACTAGAGCAGAAGCAATTTTAGAGCAATCAACCGATCTGAGCCCAACTATGGCTCAGACATACCTCTAAATTTACACATAGCGTCCCAACCATTTGGAAAGGGCGCTACAATAGTAACGGTTGAATTTGTGAAATACAGACTTTCTGTCTAATCGTCATATTTACTTGGTTACTGATTCTACAGGGAAGTTTTATCATTTCTGTGTCATTTTAAAAAGTACAACACTGCCATTAGCATGTGTTTTTAATTAGTTTTCCTAATTTTATGTAGCACAATTGGTATTCCTAATTTTATGTAACATTGGGAGAGATTTACTAAAACTGGAGCACTCAGAATCCGGTGAAAAATTTTCATGGTCGCCAATCAGCTTCTAACCTCAGCTTGTTCAATTAAGCTTTGGCAATTAATCCTGGAAGCTGATCGGTTTCTATGCAGAGTTGCAACAGATTTTGTAGTCTCCAGTTTTAGTAAATAATTTTTTTGTCAATATATATGTAGCGATACCCTCAGCTTAAGAGAGCCGCAAGTTTTGATTTGGGCCCTGAGTGCGGCTTCCCCAACCCCCCGGCTATCTGCTCTCTCACTCTGGCACAGTTAACCCACAGCAATTTCACATAAACAATCACTTATGCTTTAAATGTGGGTGTGTGGATTGATAACTCAGACTCATAGACAATGTTGTAAATAATAACTGACTTTACTGCTAGTGGTAAGATAAAAGGGAATAGCATGCATGTAACATTTGGTTCACAACACATAAGCAGGTCCCTGCAGTTGTAAATCACAATACTGTGTGTGTGTGTACCCGCCTTGGAAAGGGGACGGAACGCCACGTGGGGCAACCGTTACCTAAACACCCTGTGGTGTGATAACTAACTTATAACTATCTAACGGATCAGGCCTGATCCCTAACCATGAAACTCAGTCTTAGAAGAAACACGAATCTTCACCGGCACAGGATCTGTAAAGGTGGTGCACTTGAAGTATTCAAAACCATGTATTTGTAATCCAATAGGGGGGGGGTAATTCTCCCACACCGGAGGTGTTAGGCCTCGGAAGTCTAGTAGGCACAAAGTATAAAAGTAACAGTTTAAAGATGAGCTTTCGCTCGCTCACCACTCCGGAACACTTCCCTCAGTCCGGAACTTCCACCGGCTGTGTCGGTCCTCGTCCACAGCAGCTTCTACGATCGGATCCCCGATCCAGATAACTTTAGAAGAGATGAGTCTGGATGCCACCCAGGCTCGCAAAGGGGGGGTGGAAGGCTCTTTGGTTCGCTCCACAGGCCCCAGGCTTCAGGCCTGGAACAGCACAGATCCGCACAGGTGTATCTCTCTCTGTCGCCCCGTGTCCAAAAGAGAAAGAGCTAGGCCTCGCCCCCTCCTTATATTCCTTCCCCCCGACTCCCCTCTCTCTGGAATTTCCTGTCTCTGATTAAAGGGGAACACCCCGCTACACACTCCCCCCACTAAAACTCTTTGGTCCCCAAAGATAAACATTTTAACAACATTTCTGAACCATTTTAGAGAGTGCGGAGTATGATGTTGGTACAGGGAATTGCCACCAAAACTCAGAGGTGGGATTCCCTGTCCCACAGGTCACACTGGCATGAGTGGCCTGCCTAACTGTGCCAGAGAGTGAGCTGGGGTTGCCCTCCACCAAATGAACAGTGGAAGGATTGGAGCACTCGGTACTTCTTCTAGCGGTGGTAACAGAGTCCTCTGAGCTCTTTCCCAATTGAGGGTAGGTTAACTTCATGGGAGGCCTCACGACTCTGCGAGCTCTCTGCTCCCTTGGGACTTCAGGCTCTGGTGCCACAGGCTCTGTTTCAGGAACACTTTTTGACATCGTCACTGGTTCTGGGGCCTCTGTCTCTTCTTCATCTGAGTACAGGCCCAGAATATCTTCCCAGCATTCAGGCACGCCACTGGATGGAATGAACTCTGTAGCTTCTGGGTTCAGGGTCCCATCCTGCATATCCTCAGTGGGTGGAAGGTCTATGGTGGGATTTTCCGGGGTTGGGGAAGGCCATAGCCACTCCAGTTCTCCTCTCACATCTTCACTTGATTGAGAAGCCTGTCCACCTCTAGATCGAGAGGTCTGAGACCGAGTGTTGGGTCTGGGAGTATCCAAGATGGAAACAGATTCCGGTAGGTTCCTCACTGGAGGTATCCTGACTGCTTCTTTAAGCGGGAGTAAGTGGTTTCTGTGCCAGGTCTTCAAGGGTCCCACTCTCCCCTCTGGCTTTAACTTGTACACCGGTAGTCCAGGGAGTTTCCTACAAATAACGTAAGGCTCAGACCTCCACCTATCAGCAAGTTTGTGCTTCCCTGGGATCCCTAGGTTGCGTAGCAGAACACGGTCTCCAGGCTGCAGGTCTTGCACTCGAACCTTCAAATCATAGTTCCTTTTATTTCGGGCCCCTCTTTGGTCTGAGGCCGCTTGGGCTTGTTCATAGGCCGCTTTCAAATTATACCTAAGTCTGTCTACATATCCTTTGTGGGAGGTAGCAGAGGTATAGTCTAGAGAAATGCCAAAGGCCAGATCCACTGGCAATCTTGCTTCTCTCCCAAACATGAGGCGGTAGGGAGAGTAACCCGTCACATCACTGGTGGTGCAATTGTAGGCATGCACCAAAGTGGATATGTGTTGACTCCAATGCTGCTTCTTCTCTGTCTCCAGAGTCCCAAGCATGTTTAGCAAAGTCCGGTTAAATCTCTCAGGCTGGGCATCTCCTTGTGGATGATAGGGGGTAGTCCTGGTCTTTTCCACTCCCAGGGAGTCCAGTAAGTTCCGGATCAGGCGACTCTCAAAGTCCCTTCCTTGGTCGGAGTGGACTCTCTGTGGCAATCCATAGTGGACGAAGTACTTTTCTACAAGCACCTTAGCTACAGTGGAAGCCTTCTGGTCTCTGGTGGGGAACGCCTGTGCATAACGGGTGAAATGATCGGTTACCACCAGAACATTTCCCAATCCACTCAAATCGGGTTCGAGGCAGAGAAAGTCAATGCATACCAGATCCATTGGGCCTTGACTCTGTAGGTGGCCCATTGGGGCAGCTTGATGGGGTAGAGTCTTCCTCTGGATGCATCGTGCACAGGAGTGGCAATATTCCTCCACTTCAGCCCTCATACAGGGCCAATAGAACCGGCTTCTGACAAGTTGGAAGGTTCTTTCAGCTCCCAGGTGACCATGCTGGTCATGTAAGGCAACCAGCACAGTCTCTCGGTGCTTCTCTGGGAGAAACAACTGCCATTTATCCTCGGAGTCATCAGAGGGGCCCCTTCGGTAGACCACTCCCTGATGGACCTGTAGCTTGTCTAACTCTCTCCTTAGCAGACGAGCCTCCTTGGAGGGGTGATGTCGAAGTTTCTCTGGACTCTCGTTTTCCAATGCTTCAAAGACCAATCTCCCCATGGGGTCTTCCAATTGGTCGCACCTCAGTTCCTTCTTAGACAGCTTCGGTAAGCATTCCTCTTCAAGTTGAGTCACCCTGCAGTAGTGTTTTGGGACTCCCACTGTGGTAACTCCTATCTCCTCGGCTCTGGAGCCCCCTCTGGCTTGAAATTCAGCCCCTTGACAAAGGGCTCGCACTCCGTCCGGCGCTACCTGAGTCCAGTCCTCCCAGTCATCAGCCATGGTATGAGATCTTCGGGACAGGGCATCTGCATCCCTATTTCCAGTCCCTGGTCTGTATTTAAGACTGAAGTTGAACCCAGATAATGCAGCCAGCCACCTGTGTCCTGTGGCATCCAACTTGGCAGTGGTGAATAGGTAAGTCAGAGGGTTGTTATCTGTTTTTACTGTAAACTCTGCCCCATAGAGGTAGTCTCTTAGTTTGTCCACCACTGCCCATTTGAGGGCCAAGAACTCCAACTTATGAGTGGGGTAGTTCTTCTCCGAGGGGGTCAGACTCCGACTCACATAGGCCACTGGTCGCAGTTGCTCTTCATACTCTTGGTAGAGCACTCCACCTAGGCCTTCATGACTAGCATCAACATGTAACTCGTATGGTCTGGTGGGATCAGCATAGGCCAATACTGGGGCTGTGGTGAGGCTCCTCTTCAGGGTTCTGAAGGCCTCTTCACACCTGGGGGTCCACTGATCTTGAACCGACTCCCCGGGTCTTCTGGGTCCCAAGCCATCCTCTTCCCCTTCAGTCTTGAGCAGTTCATTTAGGGGCTTGGCAATACGGGCAAACCCATCCACAAACCTCCTATAGTAGGAGCAGAAGTCCAGGAAAGATCTAAGTTCGGTGACTGTTGTGGGTCTTGGCCAGGAGGTAACTGCCTCCAACTTCTCAGGATCAGTAGCCACCCCCTTTTCAGACACTATGTGTCCCAGGTAGTTCACCGAAGACTGGTAGAACCGACACTTCTCGGGGGAAAGCTTTAGTCCCTCTTCACTAAGCCTTCTCAACACTTTCTCCAATCGGGCCTCATGTTCCTCCAAAGTTCTCCCGAAGACAATGACATCGTCCAGGTACACGAGGACTTCTATGAGGTTCATATCTCCGACAGTCTTCTCCATGAGACGTTGAAAAGTAGCTGGGGCCCCAGATAGGCCCTGAGGCATTCTATTAAACTCAAAGAACCCCACAGGAGTTATGAAAGCGGTCTTTTCTTTATCCTCTGGGTGCATGGGAATTTGATAGTACCCGCTCTTGAGGTCCATCACGCTGAACCACTTAGCTCCAGACAAACTCTGTAAGGCGTCCTCTATCCTTGGCGTGGTGTACTGATCAGGGGTGGTCCTCCTGTTGAGAGTTCTGTAGTCAATGCAGAGCCTCAGCGACCCATTCTTCTTCCTGACCACCACTATTGGAGAGGCATAAGGGCTTCTGGACTCTCGAATCACCCCAGTCTTTTTCAGTTCTGCAAGCTGTTCCCTCAGATCCTCCAGATCTGCCAGCGGAACCCGCCTGACTCTCTCCCTGAACGGTTTGTCTTCTTGCAGGCGGATGCGGTGGGTAGCACTCCTCGCACACCCCACATCGAACTCATTTTTGGAGAAAATCTTCTCCCATCTAGTCAGCTGGGCCTTGGCTCTCTCTTTCCAGGCTCCAGGTAAATTCGGGTTCTCCATGGAAAGTTTTTCCCAAACATCTCCTTCTTCACCCGTCCCCTTTACTTCTGACCAGCTGACTGGGACAGCAGGACTCACCTGTCCCAACAGCATCCGAGCAGGGATCTCTATGGCCCTTTCTGTAGAGTTCCTCACACTCACCGGGACTCTTCCCCTGGCTTTCTTCAGGGCCTTGATTGGAATCACTTCCGGTATCACTTCCAGGCCTGAGTGATCTTCCCTTGGGTCGGATTCCAGCATGACAAAGGGACCAGGCTGCTTCCAGGTGAGCTTCACAGTGGCCCTGAGACAAGCCACCTGTCCGGGCTGCAGCACCACTCCTTCTCTCCCCAGTCTCCACACCTTCCCTATCCCCTCTCCTGGGGTCTTCTGCTCCAACACTAACCGTTGGTAGGCTGTCTTCAGCATGGGATGGATGTTTGGATCCTGATGGCTCCTCATCTTCACCAGGGGGGTCAGAAGTCTTCTCACTAGATCCGTATTGGTGCCTATGATGAGGGACATCTTGCTGGCCCCGGGTGGTCTAGGACACACAACTGCCAGGGTGTCGAACACTTCTGTCTTCCCAGCCACAGAGGGGTCGAATGTCAGCTTTATGGGCAGATAACCATCATAGGGGAACCTCTGCGTTCCCAGGCCCCATATCTCCAGTTCTTCTATCTTCTGTATAGGCAAATGGCTTAAGTGCCTATCGTAGAAGTCTCTGTACAACAAAGTCACTTGAGCTCCAGTGTCCAGGAGGGCCTTCGTATATACTTCTTCCACCTGGATAGATACAGTGGGGGACGGGCCGACCAATTCTTCTGGGTACGGCCGGGTTGAGGTCACTTTCTTCTGAGGACTTGTCTTCATCCAGTTTGTTTTTGACTTTATTCTCTCTTGAGCCCGGTATGCATTGACCTTCCCCACCCTAATGGGAGTACAAACCCGCTGAGGGATGTTATTGTCTCTTGGTTGTAGACATTCCTTCTTGGGAGTGCTAAATTTCTTCTGAGGGGTCTTGTCCCCTCTCTTTTGCTTCCTTCCATTCAGTTTGGAGCTCACTGAAAGAGATGGGCACCCGGTTGACTCCCTCACCGGGGCCCTCTGGAGTTTCCCGCCGGCTGGCGATTATCCATTTTCTTCTTCTTGGGACTGGAACACCTACTGGCAAAGTGACCACTGCCCCCGCAGTTGTAACATAGCATCTCTTCTCGGTCCTGTATGGAAGCTGGTTCTGAGGTATTCGGGAACAACTCCTTTCTTGGACTTGGTTTCTCTGCTCTTCTTTGATCTTTCTCCATCAAAGAGGTCAGCATCTCCAACACTTGGGACATTTGTGATTTCAAAGTGTCGACTTCTGCATCTCTTTCCGGGCTCTTGACTGAACTGACCAACACTGGTACAGGGGTGACACTCACTCTGGCCACCTGCTGATCTCTCTGCAGCGCCTCTTCGTCCCTAATAATTTTTATTAGATCAGAGTAGGTTAGTGACATTCCTCCTCCTGAGGTTTTCAGGTGCAGCCAGACTGGGTCTGAGCGCCGCGCTCCCCTCATGATCTGCTTCATTCGTGCTTCATCTGCATCTTTGGGCAGCATTCCCTTCTTCAGGACGATCTTGCATAACAGCCTGTTCAACCTTCTAACATACTCTGACAGTTTCTCCTCCGGCTGCTGGAAAGTATGTTCAAATTGGTAGACCATCTCTGTCACCTTCTCCAGCTGTCCAAACTCTTCCTGCAGCATGGCCAGACAATCTTGAGCTGTACAGTTTGCATTTCCAAAACGGAAGCTCTTCACCGCTTCTGCCGCGGCACCTTTCAAACTTTCTAAAACTCGTTGTCTTCTCTGTGCTTCAGGCACCTCCCATGCCTCTACTGCTTGTAATGCCTGTTCCCTCCAAGTGTCAAAATCTTCCTCCCCCGCAGGGACGGGGAGCTCCCCCGAGAATGTTTTTAGTCTCCGGTAGCTAGTCTCTACGTGCACTGTGCTTGTCTTCTGACAGTTTGTTAGTAGATCCCCTAACGCCTTTATCAGTTCGGGTGATATGGCCGTGGCAGGTGCAGGCGTCACCGGAGGTGTCGCTCCGTCTTTCCTCTCTGGCGGGGTACGGGCCGCAACTGGCGGTGATCCCGTTGGTGATAGCTCTTTCTTAGTAGCGTACGCCAAACTATAAGATCTGTTATCCGGCATCCGCGCATATTTGCATTTACAAGCCTCTGGCTTCCCATCTGAATATTCCACTAGCGTATACTGGTGTGAGGTGTCTGGGTCTGACTTCATTAACCCTTCCACCGTTTCGGTCGACCATTCCTGACCCGGAATGTTAATGACCACTGACTGGCTTGGATCTGTCTTGGCTACTTCACACCACGTTCTGATGTCTTTCGGGTCCATGCCGGTAAGTCTTGGCGGGCTCTCACCGCTGTCTCAGTAATCCCGGATTTACGAGCCCCCACGTGTAGCGATACCCTCAGCTTAAGAGAGCCGCAAGTTTTGATTTGGGCCCTGAGTGCGGCTTCCCCAACCCCCCGGCTATCTGCTCTCTCACTCTGGCACAGTTAACCCACAGCAATTTCACATAAACAATCACTTATGCTTTAAATGTGGGTGTGTGGATTGATAACTCAGACTCATAGACAATGTTGTAAATAATAACTGACTTTACTGCTAGTGGTAAGATAAAAGGGAATAGCATGCATGTAACATTTGGTTCACAACACATAAGCAGGTCCCTGCAGTTGTAAATCACAATACTGTGTGTGTGTGTACCCGCCTTGGAAAGGGGACGGAACGCCACGTGGGGCAACCGTTACCTAAACACCCTGTGGTGTGATAACTAACTTATAACTATCTAACGGATCAGGCCTGATCCCTAACCATGAAACTCAGTCTTAGAAGAAACACGAATCTTCACCGGCACAGGATCTGTAAAGGTGGTGCACTTGAAGTATTCAAAACCATGTATTTGTAATCCAATAGGGGGGGGGGGTAATTCTCCCACACCGGAGGTGTTAGGCCTCGGAAGTCTAGTAGGCACAAAGTATAAAAGTAACAGTTTAAAGATGAGCTTTCGCTCGCTCACCACTCCGGAACACTTCCCTCAGTCCGAAACTTCCACCGGCTGTGTCGGTCCTCGTCCACAGCAGCTTCTACGATCGGATCCCCGATCCAGATAACTTTAGAAGAGATGAGTCTGGATGCCACCCAGGCTCGCAAAGGGGGGGTGGAAGGCTCTTTGGTTCGCTCCACAGGCCCCAGGCTTCAGGCCTGGAACAGCACAGATCCGCACAGGTGTATCTCTCTCTGTCGCCCCGTGTCCAAAAGAGAAAGAGCTAGGCCTCGCCCCCTCCTTATATTCCTTCCCCCCGACTCCCCTCTCTCTGGAATTTCCTGTCTCTGATTAAAGGGGAACACCCCGCTACATATATATATATATACATATATATATATATATATATATTTTGTATGAATACATGTCTGGTGAATAAATCTCTTATTTTTGGTCTGTGTTAATATTGATTGATCCTGTATCTTAAAAATATTATCGTTTAAAAATTACTCATTCATAAATACCATGCAGAAAAATGATCAGCATAAGCACGACAGTTAGGTGTCCCAGGGGTGTCAGAAAAGCATTTTTGCTTTGGGTCCCCACTGAGTTTCAATGGTACTATTCATGTCACTTATTGCTTTTCTTGCACTCACTCCTTGGGCAGGCCTTATGGTTACTATGGAGACATTTTTATACAGGCCTAAAGGCCTGTCTTATGTTCTGCACTTGGCACTGTTTGTTTTTCACTTTTTATCATGGGCATTCGCACTGCACATGTGGTTTATTCTTTTTCTGCACAAAGACTGATGGTGCAAGTTATTGGGGCCTGTCCTGATGTCAGGAAGAGGATCTGTGGTTTTCGGGTCTTTTTCCTCTCCCCAACAGGGTTGCTCTCTTCTAGGGAGCTCTCACTAAGTATTTGGATGACCTGCTTCAGTAGGTCCCTAAGCAGTGGGATCCACCTGGCTTTGACCTAGATAAGTCATAGGGTGTCTTGCGCCCTTGCCTCTCAGGGGGTTCAGGGATTGAGGTCCTTCCTCTTCAAAAAACGATAGACCATTTATTGTATCCTTCTGCACTTTTTTGTGTGCTGCGATTTCACGGTTCACTTTTTTGCATTGCACCGTGGAGCTCCAAAAAAGAAGATTTAGTGTTGTTATTAGTTTTTGGAGACAGAATACATTCCCAATGTAAAAAGGTGGGTATTGGTGGGTGGGTATGTTGGGGATAATAATAAAACAAATAATTAAAAAATAAAACTGCATTTTTACTTGCACATGATTGAATGATGGAAATCAGCAGAGCTTTACCACATTTGCAGAGCTAAGGCTAAAGGCACAGCCCATTTGCCTTTAGTAAATCCACCCCTTTGACTCTTCCACAAATGATCAAAACAGGCAAATCAACATCACAATCACAGAGCCACAGTGATTATGAATGTGTTGTATTCTGAAAGTGTTAAATTTATTTTCTAAATGTGTCCTGAACTTCTCTCACATAAAGTGCTATCAGAGCTAAACCAGTGACTGGCTGCTATAAAAATAACTGAAAAATAATATCACTCAGTGATCTTTAATTAGGGAGGCCTTCTATAAAGGGACACAGTTGATAGGACAATACAGGCATGTTTAGGGATGATTAAATCTTACATCCAGAGTGTTAGTCAACCCAACACTGGCCACCCAAATCGGAAAGATCAATTTTAGGTGGAGTTAGCACACATATTTCCACTAGCCAAGCATTTTTATATGCCGTATTTGCCGGCGTATAAGGCTACTGGGCGTATAAGACGACCCCCTAATTTTCCAGCTAAAATTTTGGTTTTGGGATATACTCGCATTTATAAGACGACCCCCTTCCGACTAGCCATGCCTCACCTAACCTCACTGTGCTATTACATGCCTCACTGTTTTTTATCAACAAAATCGAAAACATTCGGGAAATAATTCAACAGAAAAAAACAACCAACCCCACTCCGCCAAAGCAAATAAAGGAAATCAATACGAACCGTATACAATTGACTAAATTCTCGTTGGTCCCCATCACCATCGACACCACCAAAAACATAATCAGAAGCCTCAGAGACAAGACTTCTCCAAATGACATAATTTCTACAAAACTCTTGAAAGAATGTAACGAAACAAATCATTCAAAGAAGGTATTGTTCCGAGCTCTCTCAAGCAAGGCATAATCAAACCTCTCCTAAAGAAACCCAACCTCGACCCCAAAGACCCAAACCACCGGAGACCGGTAACAAGCCTCAACACCATCTCGAAGATTATGGAGAAAGCAGTAGTACAACAGCTACAACTCCACTTGGACACTTACAAACTCTTGGATCCACTACAATCAGGCTTCCGTCCTGGCCATGGCACAGAAACAGCACTTCTTAAAATATGGGATGATGCCCTCGAAGCAGCAGATGATGGAGAATTATGCCTTCTGGTGCTGCTGGATCTCAGTGCAGCGTTCGACACAGTAGACCACAAAACTCTACTGATTTGCCTTAAAGAAGTAGCAGGAGTCGCAGACTCAGATCTACCCTGGTTCGCATCCTTCCTAGATAATCGTTCCCAGACAGTAAAACTAGGAGCCTTCACCTCTGAAACTCGCGCAATTTCTTGCGGAGTCCCTCAAGAATCACCTCTGTCGCCCTTGCTCTTTAACATCTACCTCCGCCCACTCCTCAAAATCATCAGCAAACAGGACCTGTGCTACCACTCATACGCTGACGACACCCAACTCTACTTTCGTATCACCGGGAAAAAAGACCAATATCACGGATTGGAAAATTGCCTCACATTGATCGATGATTGGATGACTGAGAGTTCCCTCAAACTCAACGGATCCAAAACAGAACTCCTTCTCCTCCACGCAAACAAAAAGACTAAAACTAAAACTTCTTGGACACTCCCCATCATCCTTGGACAGACCATTACACCAAGCACCAAAGTCAAAAGCCTTGGAGTCATCTTTGACTCAGAGATGTCGATGGATGCACAAATAGGATCAGTAGTCAGCGGATCTCACCATCTCCTCCGCCTGCTGCGTAGACTCATCCCCTTCATCCCGGAAGAAGACAAAGCAGTGGTAGTGGGAACAATTATCAACTCGCGACTCGACTACGCAAATGCCCTCTACCTCGGACTACCCAAATACCAGATTTCGCGCCTACAAGTCGTCCAGAACACGGCTGCCAGGCTGGTAATGGGAAAAAAACCTTGGGAATCCGTCACCCCATCACTGAGGACCCTGCTTTGGCTAACAGTAAAGGATCGGATCACATTCAAGACCCTCTGCCTCACCCACAAGTGCACACAAGGAAACGCTCCTCAATATCTATGCGAGAAGATAAAACACTACACCCCCAATCGCACTCTCCGATCAACAAACCAAAACCTCCTTCACATCCCCAAGCCCCGCTTCAAAACAAAGGGAGAACGAAGATTTGCAGTCCAAGGACCACGGCTATGGAACACTCTACCCATCAACATCCGCATGGAAGTAAATCATCGGTGTAACGGCACCCCAAATACGAAGGGGGTTAACGCCGTTTCCTCTGTCCCCTCTCCTGGACACACATCCACTCGCTACCAATCTTCCACAGCCAAACGTCCCCTTCCCATAGGAATTAATCCTTCTGAAGAACGAGACGCACTCTGTATCTTCCTAGATCGAATGCCTTTATTGAGAAACATTGTAACTTTTATATATATCCAATACTGCATTAGTTTAACATGAACAATGGCCCAGCTCCACCCACACATCACAAGACTCAACACATCATCCTGACGTCTGCTAGGCTTCAAAAGATCCCACACAATAGAATATAACGATCCCCAATACACATCTTATCACAAAGTGTTGGCAGCCAGTCTGTCTGCCCGCTACCATACACACAGGCATGGTGTTAATTATCTCTATTCACACCAGACCTTCCCAAGTCATAATGAACAATAGAATGCAAATCACCTTAATTCCTCCCAGCAATGATTATACAAAGACAAGGGGCTGGGGGTGATGACATTAGCATCTAACAGTATGTGTCCCAACATCATGAAGGCATCACTTTTCAATTACCCTGTTGAGGTCATAATCAAACAGTAAATAGTTCTTTGCAGATATCCTGAGGAATATGGTGGATCAATATTACAGACCCAATCTAGATAAAATGTATGTACAGCATTGAATATGGCTATCATAGACCATATTGGGGTTTTTCAATTCACCCTGTGTCCAAAGTGACCCCCTTGTCACACATCTCCCTTTTCGGCAGGAGACTAACAGAGGAGGCGACCCCAGACGGGTTGACTCCAAAGTTAGTCCATAGGTCCATTCCTCTAATGCCGGTATCCACACAGTACCCCAAATGAATTGCTCCAAACAGAGCACTACTCACCCAGCCAACCTCTGCCTCTCTCAGAGAACATACCCGCCGCTGGGGAGAGGCCTGGACTGGCCCTTCTCCCTGGAGTCCTTTCAGCCACTGGAGAGAAGACAGGGTGACTGGGTTCAATCCGTCATGCTGTTGGGGATCTGGGCCGACTGCCCAACATCCCTGGGGTATACAAGTGGAGACTGAAGTCCCATCCACTTGTGGTAGGTGAAAATCCCCCAGTGCTTGCAAAGCAAGGCTGACATCCTCCTGTCTCAGTGTCACACCATTTTCTGGGGTTGTGTCAGTGAGGACCGAAGTCCCATCCAGTACCACAGGAACTCCCTCTTCTGTTAGTTGAGAGCAGAGGCCCGTGGCACTCTGCTCTGTTGCCAGCTCTTGTGCTGGGTTGTTGTGAGTGGAGACTACAGTCCCATCCACCGATATCCGCTCAAGTTGCAGTTGTGTGCAGATGCCAGTAGCGTTCTGCCCTGCTGCCAGTGATTCAACTGGGGGTAAAAGCTTTACCACCTCAGCTTGTTGCTGGAAAGGGGGGCCAACTGCCCCGGCTCCCTGAAACTCCACAGTTGTTTCCGGTGCTGGGCAGAGGTTGCTAGCACTCTGCCCTGTTGCCAGCACTTCTGCTGGGGACTCCACACCATCTGCTCTGGCTACCTGTTGGGGAGGGAAAATGGCTGCTTCTCCTCCCTGCATCTCTGAAATCCACTGGGAAGGGGGAACCATCACCTTCTCACCTCGGGCCTCCAAAACTGCCACGGGTGTAGAGTAGGGGTCTGCAGTACCCTGTCCTGCTGCCCGTACTTGAGGGGGCGATGCATAATCCATAACATCCTCTGAAAAGCCCATTAAATCCATACCTTCTGTAATCTGTGGCTGGGGGGATGAGCCAACTGCCCTAGCTCCCTGGAACTCCACCTCATCCACTTCGGCTTTAGGGATGGCAATCTGCAGATTTTCCACTGCTGATTCTTCAGCCAGGATTTCATAGTTGTCAACTGGTATTTCCTGATAGTCCCAGGCAAAGGTAGCACCACCCTGCTGCTGAGCAGATTCTAGCAGCTGTCTGTAGGCGATCTCCAGCTCCCATTCCTGAACGGCCAGAAACTCCAAATCTTCCTCTGCCCAGTGCCCTTCCGAGACATTCAGTTTTCGCTCTCTTTCCTCCATTATTTCCTCCAAATGCCACTCCCGATCACTCCCGAAGTCAGGGTCCTCGGACAGCCTCCAATACAACAATCCCAGGCCATTATAGTCAAAGCCTTCCGTGGGGCTGTCATCCGCTGACCACTGGCACTCTTGGGCTACATACCACCGGAGGGCTCTGTAGCTCTCGTCCAACCGCATCTCTGCCCGGATCAGCCTGCTTAACTCAGCTGTCCACTCCTGCTTCGGTTGTTCCCCCAATAACAGCATTCGTACTTCATACTGCGACCAGTACCTTACATGGATGGAGGGGAGAACTTTTCCCTGGTGTTGCTGCTCGAGAGCTAGCGCTTTCTTCCAGAGTTCGCAGCGGATTGAATCAGACCATCCCAGCAGGACCTCCTCTGATACTGGTCCTCTATGCTGTATCTGCATCTCTCGCAACCTCCTTCCGAATTCCTCTTCCATGGCGGCTGGTTCTTTAGGCGTTGTCTCCGATTGCCGTATTTCCGCCATTCTCCGCTCATGTTGCCACTCTAGTTCTCTCTTTTGTCGCTCTAGTTCTTTCTCTTGTTGCTCTCGTTCTCTCTCTTGACGCTCTCGTTCTCTCTTTTGTCGCGCTAGTTCTCTCTCTTGTCGCTCTCGTTCTCTCTCTTGTCGCTCATCCTGCAGCTGGATGCCTTTAATGGCTTCCTGTATGGCGGTCTCTGATGGGTTAGCACCATATAATGCCAACCGCTGTTGAACACGTTGCTGAAACAGGTCTTCAACTGACCGGGGTCCTGCATCACCAACCCTCTTCTGGTCCATCTCGGCTCTCAAGTAGGTCTTTCAGCGTGACTTTCCTGCAGGCTGCATAGCTGGTCATTCACTGTGGTGGTTTGGAGTGTCCCAGGAACTGGAGGAAAAATCCCGCTGCTGCCAACCAATGTAACGGCACCCCAAATACGAAGGGGGTTAACGCTGTTTCCTCCGTCCCCCTCTCCTGGACACACAACCACTCGCTACCAATCTTCCACAGCCAAATGACCCCTTCCCATAGGAATTAATCCTTCTGAAGAACGAGACGCACTCTGTATCTTCCTAGATCGAATGCCTTTATTGAGAAACATTGTAACTTTTATATATATCCAATACTGCATTAGTTTAACATGAACAATGGCCCAGCTCCACCCACACATCACAAGACTCAACACATCATCCTGACGTCTGCTAGGCTTCAAAAGATCCCACACAATAGAATATAACGATCCCCAATACACATCTTATCACAAAGTGTTGGCAGCCAGTCTGTCTGCCCGCTACCATACACACAGGCATGGTGTTAATTATCTCTATTCACACCAGACCTTCCCAAGTCATAATGAACAATAGAATGCAAATCACCTTAATTCCTCCCAGCAATGATTATACAAAGACAAGGGGCTGGGGGTGATGACATTAGCATCTAACAGTATGTGTCCCAACATCATGAAGGCGTCACTTTTCAATTACCCTGTTGAGGTCATAATCAAACAATAAATAGTTCTTTGCAGATATCCTGAGGAATATGGTGGATCAATATTACAGACCCAATCTAGATAAAATTTGTGTACAGCATTGAATATGGCTATCATAGACCATATTGGGGTTTTTCCATTCACCCTGTGTCCAAAGTTACCCCCTTGTCACAATCGGGCCTTCAGGAAAAAACTTAAGACCCACCTCTTCTGATGGATCAGGACGTCACTGGATGCAAAGCGCCTTGAGGCTATTTAGTTTGCATTTGTAGCGCTATACAAGTTATTCACTCACTCACTCACTCACTCACACTGTGCCATTGCATGCCTCGACGATCTCATACCTTATCCCTGACATGTAAAATCTCAGTCAGACCGCGGCCGTCCATTGTTTCAAAAGCCGCGCCTCCTCCTCGTGCTGTTCTGTGATAGGCGGAACACTCAGCTTCCCAGCAGACACTGTATTCAGTGTTCCGCCTATTACAGATGCCCTCTCATCCGAGGCCGAGGACGAGAGGGCATCCGTGATAGGCGGAACACTGAACAGAGGCTCTGCTGGGAAAATTAGTTTTCCGCCTATCACGGAACAGCACGAGGAGGAGGCGCGGCTTTTGAAAAATGGACGGCCGCGGTCTGACTGAGATTCTACATGTCAGGTACCGGCGTATAAGACGACCCCCGACTTTTAAGAAGATTTTTATGGGTTAAAAAGTAGTCTTATACGCTGGAAAATACGGTATACAGTATATACACATCTTTTTGTCATTGTGGGATAGTCAAAGGTATTGTATTATTGTTATAAAGATAAAGACCAGGACAGCAATTGGATGTCACATCAATGCAGCATGTTCACTTCAATGAAATGCTCTGATGAATCCTGCTGTGGTCACAGAAAGCACAGAAAGTGCAAGGTGCCATCAGTCAGCTTCTGCAATTCAAATGGACGCAGATCATGAAAGTGAAGAGAGAGAAAAAAAATATATCAGAGGATCAGAAAATCTGTCCACGCTCTTCCACGAGCCTCTGATGTCGGAAGCCAGCAGGCCGCAGCATCCATGGAAACAAAATGTTCATTATTTTAATGACTTAATCCCTTGTGTAGTACGGATCCAAAATAAATGTACAGCTCAGTTTTTCCCTCCATTAACAGATGATGCTGATAAAAATAGACCTTCTGTGTTTGTTTTGTTTTATTTGCGTGCCATTGGATGAATGATTGGAGTTTGGCGTCTGTGATGTGGCCTGGAAGCTCATGTATGCTGTCTCTCGGGGTCACAGGTGTTTAGGAGTTGTGCAACAAACACACATGTAAGGGTCGGGAGACACAGCATGATGTGCCTATGTACTGGAAACAAAAGGGGGTCAAAATGTCCTGTACACTCAGGAATACAGGAATATATATATACTGTATACAAATACAATATATATATATATATATATATATATATATATATATTGTATGTGTATGTATATGTATATGTATATGTAGCACTTACCCCCATTTAAGGGACCGGTTGGTTTTGTTGGGTCTGCAAACTACCTCTAAGGCTTTCGTTGTCAGGGTATGAAAAGCCTCCAGAAAGGCCAATGTCCACACAAATGTAAAACCCAAACAGTCAGGCTTTGTTTACTTTGCTGAGGAAACTTGAGAGGAAAGTAGGACACGAGAGAAAAGTAACACAGGGGAAGGTTCAGGCACACAGCACTAAAGTCACAATCGTCGCCACTCAAGTGGGTATTGCTCACCCGGATAGTTCCGTTTAGTTGTCCTAGCAGCCAGGATGATGCACGAATCAATATTTCTCTTGAGAACTAGGGATACGATCAGGAATCCTCTGCCACAGGATTATCAAAAGTCCCGAACCTCCCAGCCAAGCAATAGTGAGAGAACCTTTATGCCGGATTGGCGTATTGCAGGGCTTGTAATAATGGATCCCTCCTTAGGTGAGCTCCATGCCTCCTCCCGAGACAGAAGTACCGTCGCTAGTCTCCTCTGGGGCAGATCCTCCCCTAGCCTCCTTTCCCAAAAGTGGGCTTCCCGCAGGTGGGTAGCCTGGGATCCTTCTCAAAGGTGTAGGCCAGCAGAGCTGGGCCTACCAGGTAGCGATGTAACCTCAGGCTGAAGGTGCCCGGGGCCAGAACACACACGCACCCCGTGCCATGCGGGTCACAAGGCGCACAAGATGAACAGGCCAGATGGGCCTCCAGGAACGAACCAAAAATCAATGGCGTCTGCCCCTTATGGACCCTCTCCCAGCGTGCACAGCGGGTAGACCATGTCCACTGCACGGCTGCCGAGAAAGGACACCCAAGGTGTTGTGATACCCCCTGTAGTTCAACCTATGCCGGTGGTGACAGTGCCACCTACAGGCGAACAGGGAACACTACTGCCAGGCAGTATCACACCTGGAGCAGAAGCATATTTAGAACAATCAATTGGTCTGAGCCTGACTACTGGCTCAGACTACCCTTAAATTTACACATAGCGGCCCCAAATATTGGGGGGGGGGGTGCTACACACACCCCCTCCTAGAAAAGACACTGTCCCCAGTGGCTGGGGAAATCAAAATCCTTCAATCCTGAAGGCTGTTGATTTACTTAAAAAAAAAACATTGACGTGGTACCTGAACCAAAATTTTGGGAAGGGAGAAAGAAAAGAAGAGAGAAAGCATACAAAATAACATTACAATCTCCAAGAAAGACATTTCAGTTTCATGTTCAAAAATACACTCCATCCATTACTGACTATCTATCCCACCCCATTGTCCGGTGGTCTTGATAGTAGCTTCTGGTACCTGCAAGAATCACAAACAACATGCATAGAAATAAAGTAAACATCCTAACCACTATTCACATCCTATCCTACAAAGAAGCATTTTCTCTCTCCGAGAGGAAGCAGTTCCCTTCTATAAAAGTTTTTAAATGCTAAGCCTAGCATAAAAGTTTTCTAATTCTAAATGCCATATTAACATTGCAGTGTCTCTATTCCTGCAGACCACTGCCACCTATTGTTGGCAGAGTCTCAACGTCCTTTACTGGTTACACAGGGGTTTGCAACACAAATATACAGAACATCTCACTGTTGACCACAGCGTTTTCTTACCATAACATTCTAACTGACTAACCCAAAGTTCGCTCAGAGGAAAAACTGTTCTTTTCGGAGAGAAAGGAAAAAAAAAACAAAGCCTGCTCTCCGTCTTTTCCTCCTTAGGTGCAGAAATCCTCTTTCAGCAGAGGACAAAGTCACCTTGATCAGAGGTACGGTTCACCCGTGAAGGGATACGAAATATAACAGCACAGTCAAGCTCCTATCTCAGAAGTATCACAGGTAAAAGCTTGGATCAGGAAGGGTAACCGATTTCCACTGCTTGTCCAGAGTTGTTATGAAGTAAGACACATAATCTCTCCCTGGGCAGCAAATTACAACTCGGTCAGCGTGGATGTGCCGGCCAAAGTTCCAGTCCCTGCGGCAACACCTGAACCGATCAATCATGGCAGCTGAGTGATCCAGATTCCTGTACGGCTTGGGTACTTGAAGATAGTCCCAAATGGCTTCCCCGTACCACTGTTCACGGCAGGCCTCAATCTCAAACATTAGTTCCTTGGGTACGTAGGGGAACTCCAAGCCGTACTCACTAGCCACTCCTTTCATAAGGATCCGCTGCAGGCAAGCAAGTTTAGGCAGAGTTGCAGTGGATCCCGTTCCAGGCATCACATAAGAATCCGGGGACCTCCGGACCAAAACCATAACAGGCTCCGGCAAAAGTCTTTCATTTGGCACAGGTGCAGCCTTCTCTGTTAAAGCGGGGATTTCCACCCGGGGTGTGGTATCCCCAGAGCTCATGGGCGATCCCTCTCGAAGGCTGCGGGTTGAGACAAAGTTTTTCCTCCTGTCCCATCCCTTTGTGAGGAATATCTCATCTATCTCCACATCATCCCCAACATCGGATGATGAGTCAATATCCGAAGAATCCACCTCTTCGGCGGGCAGGTAATTCCTTGCATTTACAGTCACTTTTCCCCCAGCCTCCTTACCGTACCCTGACGTGGACTTCTCAGGCCTCTTCCTGCTCTTCAAATCTGGTTCCGGCAGGTGCTGGGGTAGGCTTTGACCGCGGCCGCGGGAGGCCTTGACATATCCCACCTTCCATTTCGCTGGTGGGATATGAACTTCAGTAGTGGCGGAGGCAGCGTCCGCCGCGGTGTCCGCCAATGGCTTTGCAGCGGCAGAGGCATCTTCCCCGGTTACATCCTCGGCAGCCGATGCGATGCGCGTGGGTTCGGCTGTAGGAGCGTAGGCGTCTTCCTCCGAAGTAACGACGCCTGTAACACAATTGACTCGCTAGGCTCGGGGCGATTCGTGGGCTGGTCCACCTCGAACAGGAACTCCCCACAGGACAAACATTGTCCGAACGGGCGCAGCTGCACAGCCAGTCCATCGCATCTAGGACAGAGCATGCCCAGGGCCTCCGCATCTCGACATGTGTATAACGTGAAGTGGCCCTGGGGCTTGATCCGGATCCCCGTATCCGTAAGCGGGGCTGTAAGTGGAGCAATGTCCATGGTAGTAGGCACTGGGAACATCCGGGGGGCTGAGGTCCATGGAAACGCAGACATGTTGCTCCTCTCACTTGATCCAAACTCTCTCTGTTACTTGGCGCCAATGCGCCCACGTGTAACACGCAGGTGGCAGGAACTGCTCCCCTTTTTCTCTTCCTGCACGTAACTTGCAGGCTTTTCTTCCTTTGGATCCACCCACGAACTACGTAGTTAGAAAAAGAACAGATCTGTGCCCCTTAACCCCTTCTTCTCGTTCCAAAAACAACAACAACAAGAAAGTAGCTGCAAATCCCGGACGAGCCCCCACGTGTAGCACTTACCCCCATTTAAGGGACAGGCTGGTTTTGTTGGGTCTGCAAACTACCTCTAAGGCTTCCGTTGTCAGGGTATAGAAAGTCTCCAGAAAGGCCAAACAGTCAGGCTTTATTTACTTTGCTGAGGAAACGTGAGAGGAAAGTAGGATACGAGTGAAAAGTAACACAGGGGAAGGTTCAGGCACACAGCACTAAAGTCACAATTGTTGCCACTCAAGCCTGAGTGGGTATTGCGCAACCGTTTAGTGGTCCTAGCAGCCGGGATGAAGCACAAATCAATATTTCTCTTGAGAACTAGGGATACGATCAGGAATCCTCTGCCACAGGATTATCAAAAGTCCCGATCCTCCCAGCCAAGCAATAGTGAGAGAACCTTTATGCCGGATTGGCGTATTGCAGGGCTTGTAATAATGGATCCCTCCTTAGGTGAGCTCCAGGCCTTCTCCCGAGACAGCAGTACCGTCTCTAGTCTCCTCTGGGGCAGATCCTCCCCTGGCCTCCTTTCCCAAGAGTGGGTTTCCCGCAGGTGGGTAGCCTGGGATCCTTCTCAAAGGTGTAGGCCTCAGCCAGCAGAGCTGGGCCTACCAGGTAGCAATGTAGCCTCAGGCTGAAGGTGCCCGGGGCCAGAACACACACGTACCCCTTGCCATCGATGGGCCTCCAGGAACTAACCAAAAATCAATGGCGTCTGCCCCTTATGTACCCTCTCCCAGCATGCACAGACCACGTCCACTGCACGGCTGCCGAGAAAGGACACCCAAGGTGTTGTGATACCCCTGTAGTTGAACCTATGTATATTGTATATACCTTATACTTGGCATATACAGGTAAATGTGCAGAGAGATTGTGATCAATGATTCTGTTACCTAAACAGTTTATAACATGCACAAAATTAAAGTGGGTATAAAGGCAGGAGGTTTTTTACCTTAATGCATTCTATGCATTAAGGTAAATCAGGTTGCGTGCTCGGATAAGGGTCTGGTATGGATTTTTGGGGGGACTCCACGCCATTTTTTTTTAAATTTGGGGTGGAGTTCCCCTTAAAATCCATGCCAGATCTGAAGGGCCTGGTATGGATATTTGGGGGAACCGCACGCATTTTTTTTTTAAATTTGCGGCGGGGTTCCCCTTAATATCTATACCAGACCTGAAGGGCCTGGTAATTGAATTCTGGGGGACCCCCACGCTTTTTTATTTTATTTTTATCAATGACTTTTCTATGTATTGCCGGGAGCCGACAATTCATTAATAGCCGCGAGTGAGTTTTTAAATGACTTTTTTTCCTTCAGAAATGACATTTTGTGCAGAGACAGTTCTAAGCACGGGAAACATGCGCGACTTTACATGCATATTATACACACCCCCCAGGTACGAAATTTAAAGGAATATTTCACTTTTATTGTTTCACTTTAAGCATTATTAACCACTTCAATACAGGGCTTTTTGTACCTATTCAATACCGGGCCTATTTTGGCACTTCTCTCCTACATGTACAAATCATCATTCTTTTGCTAGAAAATTACTCAGAACCCCCAAACATTATATATGTTTTTTTAGCAGACACCCTAGGGAATAAAATGACGGTCATTGCAACATTTTTTCTTGCACAATATTTGCGCAATAATTTTTCATACGCCTTTTTAAAAAAAAAAAATGGTTTCATGAATTAAAAAATAACAAAACAGTAAAGTTAGCCCAATTTTTTGGGAACATATGAAAGATAATGTTACGCCGAGTAAATAGATACCTAACATGTCACGCTTTAAAATTGCGCACACTCATGGAATGGCGCCAAACTTCGGTACTTAAAAATCTCCATAGGCGACGCTTTAATTTTTTTACAGGCTACCAGGTTAGAATTACAGAGGAGGTCTAGTGCTAGAATTGTTGCACGCGCTCTAACGCACGCGGCAATACCTCACATGCGTGGTTTGAACGGCGTTTACCTATGTGGGCGACTTAAGTGTGCATTCGCTTCTGATCGCGAGCTACCGGGGACAGGGGCGTTTTATTTTTTTTATTTTATTATTTATTTATTTATTTTACTTATTTATTTATTTTTTTACAATGATTTTACTTTTTTTTTTTTTGATCACTTTTATTCCTATTACAAGGAATGTAAACATCCCTTGTAATAGGAATGTGTGTGACAGGTTCTCTTTATTGAGAGATGCGGGTCAATAAGACCCCACATCTCTCCTCCAGGCTGGAAAGCATGAGATCAGTGAAATTTTTTTCACTGATTTCATACTTACAGCCGCAACGGCGGCTTTGTTTACATTTGAGACCCGGGCGTGACGTCATCACATCGCGTCCGGGCCTCCGACAATCATAGAGATGACTGGTGACCATCTGGTCACCAGTCATCTCTATGCTCATCACGTGACTCCACCAACGATGCCGGAAGATTCGCTCCGGGTCCCCGATCGCACGGGGGAGCCCGGAGAAGCACCGGATGGCGGCGGGAGGGGGGGGTGTCCCCTCCTGCCGCCTATAAGAATGATCAAGCGGCGGAACCGCCGCTATGATCATTCTTATGGTGCACAGAATCGCTGGCACTTCAAAAGGATATCTGAATGATGCCTCTAGCTGCAGGCATCATTCAGATATCCCCCTACAAAGCCGAGGACATCATATGACGTCCACCCAGGATGGGAGATCCCATCTGTGGACGTCATTTGTCTATGGCTGGGTAGGGAAGTGGTTAAAATCACTGCTCCCAAAAAAACTGCAGTTTTTAAAACGTTTTTTTGCATTGATACATGTCCCCTGGGGCAGGACCCGGGTCCCCAAACCCTTTTTATGACAATAACTTGCATATAAGCCTTTATAATTAGCACTTTAGATTTCTCCCATAGACTTTTCGAATTTGCCGCGAACACCCCAATTTGTTCGCTGTTCGGCGAACGGGCGAACAGGCAATGTTCGAGTCGAACATGAGTTCGACTCGAACTCGAAGCTCATCCCTAGTGCTTAATACATGTACTTTAAAATAGTCTAAATTACTATCTTATACTTTCTATTTAGTGTTACTGGCCCATCATTAGTTGGAACAATGTTGTTGCACTAGTTAGAGTCCTTGTAGCCAAGCAGATCTCTTGCCCTTCCTCTGGCTGGTTGTATTAATGTGTCTTGGAGAGAGATGTCCCTGCTTTTCATGCGTGATTTGATTATTCCAATCCTTTCAGACATGCCCCGTCTGAATTGTTTACAATGTAAGTTATCCATCTTTTGACTGACAATACCTGCTATGTTAACTGTTTGCACAGTAATAATGAAGTTGTAACAATATTGATGTTTGTTACTTTATACAAATTTTGTATACTCTCTTTGTAGAGATCCTATACCCATCTGAATTTATAACAAAACCTCTGAAGAAGGACTTTCAGTCCGTAACATGTAAGGTGTTATATGCTATATTGACCGCCACTAGTCCACTTTGTACCAGGACAGTGACCATCTCATACAACTGTATCATTTTGGGTATTAGATATTGTTCTTATGTCCAATATATATGTTCTACATGCATATTTTTATCAATGTTTAATAATAATAATAAACTTTTTTACCTTTTATACTTTTGGTTTTGGCCTGTCTATTAAAGACCCTAAGGGGTTACTTTCACCGTGCCGTGGGCACCAGGTGATTTTTTGCTATTTGTTCTATTTGGGTCAGACAGACCAAATCTTGTCCACACCCAGTCCAATCCCTCCCCCATTATTGCTTCTTGACTACCTATTACAGTTTTGAAAGCCCTGGAGCACCCTGACAATGGAAACGCCCACAAAATGACCCCATTTTGGAAAGCACACACCCCAACATATTTTATATGAGGCATTATGAGTCTTTTGAACATGTCAATTTCTCCACACGTTTTTGGAAAATTTGGAAAGAAAATGAAAACACATTTTTTACACATTTTTATGGCACTGATGGGTGCTGATCAGCATCCACTTGTAGGGTGGTACTGATGAGCCCCCACTGATGGGCACTGAAGAACACTAATAGGGCACTGTAGTAGCACTGATGAGCACTAATAGGGCACTGTAGTGGCACTGATGATAACTGTAGTGACACTGATGATCTCTTTAGTGGCACTGATGAGCTCTCACTGATGGCACTGATAAGTACTCACTGATGGCAGTGATGTGCACTATAGGGCACCGATGGCACTGATGAGCACTCACTAATGGGCACTGATGTGCAATGTGGGACACTGGTGAGCACTGTAGTGGCACCTTAGGGCACTGATGAGCACTGTAGTGGCACCATAGGGCACTGATGGGCACTGTAGTGGCAACGTGGGGCACTGATGAGTAGTGTAGTGACACTAGTGGCACTGATGAGCAGTGTAGTGCCATTGATTAGCACTGTAGCGGCACCGTATGGTACTGATGAGCACTGTAGTGGCACAGATGGCACTGTAGGGGCACTGATGAGCACTGATGTGGCACTGATAAGTACTGATGACCCTGTAGGGGCACTGATGGCACTGTAGTGGCACTGATGAACACTATTGGCGCTGTAGAGGCACTCATGTGGCACTGATGAGCACTGTTGGCACTGGTAAGTACTGTTGGCACTGTAGGGGCACTGATGAGCACTGTTGGGGCACTGATGAGTACTGTTGACACTCTATGGGCACTGTTGAACACTGTTGGCACTGTATGGGCACTGATGTGTCACTGTTGGCACTGATGAGCACTGAATGGGCACTGATGAGTGCTGTTATAATTGAGGATCGTGCCAGCTTGCGTTGCTGCCGATACAGCGTGTGAGGAGAGAGAATCCCTGCAGCATTGTGAGCTGAACTGGCCATGACGCCGGTTTGTTGACATGTGATCATTCTGTCATTGGACATAGCGATCACGTGGTAAAGAGTCGCTGTGATTGGTCCTTTACCCTGATCCGTGATTAGCTGGGTCCCGCGGACCCAGCCATCACGGACAATTCCAGATGCGCTCCCCAGGGGGTGCGTGAGATGTGCGAGCATGGGAGGCCATCATGTGAAAAAAAATCTTTCTACAACATTCTTGTAATAGGCAAAATATTCCCAGTTTGAAAATGCAAGCTAAAGGAGGTCAATCTGTTATGCCACGCATGCGCCACAAACATTGCATGCCGCAGCATCAGGATGAGCGGCTTTCCCGGACTTGCTTCCACCACCAACATAACCCAGTGCCCATGGGAGATCATGCTTCAAAACCTTTTGAAATTAGAACAAGGGCCACCTTTCAGTATAAAATATTTATGCAATGGACACACTCAAGGGTGTGTCTATTGCATAAATATTCTATGCTGAAAGGTTCATTAAAAATTAGGGGTCCATGCACACCAGGCGCCTAAAAAAATCCAAGAACTTCTGGGAGAAAAAAATCTGTATTAAAAACGTTTATAATAGCTCATATTGCACATGCGTTTATGCACGTTTATGTTTCTAAGCATTTTTTCCCCAAAACATTCCCCTCTGCTCATTTTTCACTATAATCAATTTACATTTGAAAATGCCAAACATGCCTAAACAGCCTGTTTATGCTTGTCAAACTTTTTTTCTGCCCAAAAGCTCCTCTCAGAAATGTGCTTGTGATGTTTTTTTTCAGCCTGTAAACACCGAAATGTGCATTGACACATAGGCTAACATAGAGTTGTTCTTACAGGCTAAAATGAAATTAAAAAAAACAAAAAAAAACGCCTGTATAAGCAGCATTTTTTATGTCCAGTGTGCATGAGGCCTACAATATTTATGTAATGGACACACTCATTGCATACATTTTCCATGCTGAAAGGTCATTAAAGGAATGAAAGCACAATAATGAACACTGTGGCTTTTCACTGCTATGTTTCCTTTATACTAGAATGTAAAACTAACCAATACAATACTCTGTAGGGGGGCTGAAATTTTTAGTGAATTATAATCAACATTGGTAAATAAATACTATATCTATTTATACAGGTCTTTTCACAGAGCTAAAAAAGAGAAATTTGAGACGGAAAGAACGATTTAATTCAAAGAGAAGTACAGTCCATCCAAAAAACACAGCTGGCATCCTTGGAAGGAACCAGAGTGCCAAAATCGAAGAATTAGAACTTAACGTGGTTCTAAAGTCAGAACAATTTTTATCTTACTGCATTCCCTACATTAAGGTAAAAAACATCCCATTGCTTGTTCTGACTAAAACCCCTCCCTAAACGCTTACCCATAGATCCCAACTGTCCCTGATTTTGAGGGACTGTCCCTGATTTTGAGCAATGTCCCTCTGTCCCGCTCTCCCCCTCATTTGTCTCTCATTTTGGTCTGATATAATATAGTTGTATATAAAATGCACTTTTTATCTTTCAAAAAGTGTATTCCAGTGCTAAGGCTTTTATCCAATTTCTAAATTGCTGCATTTGTAACTTTTAAAAGCCAAAATAAAGAAATAGTAGTGGTAAAAAAAAACCCTTGTGGATTTAATTAACTTTTTTTTGGTTAATTCTCCTTAAAGGGGGTGTGGCAGGGGGTGTGTCTTATGCCTACATATTTGCTAGTATGCGTCCCTCATTCCCATCTCAAAATGTTGGGAGGTATGGCTTACCTGTCTCCTCTCATGATCCAATGCTGTCCCATTTGCAGCAGTGCTGCTCTCTCTTCCTGGTCTCACAGGAGACTCGGAGAACAGCGAGAGCCATTGGCTCCCACTGCTGTCAGTGAAACCCTGTGTAGCGCCTACCCCAATTTTCTGGGAGCCTGATGGTGACTACCAGAGGTAGCGAGGGCTGACATAATTCCTCAGGTTGCAGGTTAATAGGCATGGTGGGTGATGAACAAGAATGAAAGTTGGGCGTTAGTCACTTTTATACTTAAACAAGAGAGAAGTTTATTTCAGGGAAAATGTGGGAGAGAGTAGATAGGACACAGGATACCCTTAGTAACGATCAGCAACAGGTAGATTGGCAGACTCCTTAGACAAAAATAGGTGAGATAAGGTAGATAGCAGTACAGGGAAGAGAGCCTTTAAACTGAACTCTGTAGGATAGGCTGTCTCCTCTAGTAACTGAACTTTACTCACAGTGTCATACACAGATTCCCTTGGATGAGTTCTGTCTTGAAGTCCTCCCAGCCACTTCATAGCCTCCAGCTCATAAAGGGTCACCCCTGGTGCTTCCTTAGAGAACTCCACCCTTCTCAGAATCATTCCCGGATCTTTAGCAGGCTTTTCTCAACAGAAACTTGAACACCCGAATAGGCCTAGCAGCCAGGAGACTACCTGTATAGGCCTCAGGCTTCAGGCCTATCAGCCAGGAGCTGTTCCACACACACATCTTTGAAAGCAGACAGGTTGGGACAAGACACAGGACAGCTTAGGTGGGAGGAGGTCCAGGCACAAACAGCTATGGAGCACGATCTCTGCCACAGACCGCGAGGTTGGTCTATGTCACAGACCAGGTGAATAGAGAACGGGTCACTGCCACTGACCGAGTGAATAGGGCCTTGCCCTATGAAGTCACTGCCACTGACTTGAAGCGAGTAGGGTCACTGCCACTTACCTGGTGAACTTCCTTCTTAAAGTATTGGTTCATGTCAAGGAGAAAACCATCCCTCCGGAGAGTTACCAGAGGCCCTCACCGTCACCACGACTCTGCGCTGGGTCTTCGGAAAGGGTTAACTCCCTGGCCTCCTCATCTCAGATACGGGTCCCCTCACAAGGCGGCACCCTGGGAGCTCTCAATCACTAGCGGACCCCAGTCGAAGGTTGCTGGGCCCCGGGCCTTCAAAATAGTACCTCACCCAAGACTGAAGGTGTCTGAGATGGAACAGGAACCAGGCCTCCGGGCCTAAGGGCACCCGGAGATAACCAACCCACACACCCAGGCCGAAGGTGCCTGGGCGTGGACGAAGACGACATACACCCAGGCCGAAGGTGCCTGGGCGTGGACGAAGACGACGACCCCTATGGAAAATGGCCGCCCCTTTTTATACCCTCTCCCAACAGGCACAGCAGGTTCCCCGCCCCGCCGTACTGCTGCCGAAAGGGGACAATATAGGCGCAACCCTGTATTGCGGTTCAACCCGGACCTAGGGCGACAGCGCCACCTGTAGGTCCCAGGGAACTACACACCAATACCAACTCCCATGGCACACAAATGGTCCAAATAACCCTAACAATAGTGTGTCTGAGCCCAACTACCACTCAGACACTCCCCTAAATTGTATACCCCGCTACATACATCTAACAATTTTACAGTCATATTTTGTGTTCACATCTCAAAGCTTTATCCCAATATAGCAAATACTAAGATTATAAAATATCTTTAATAATTGGGGTATTTTACATCTGTCCTTTATTGAAACAGTAAATACCTCCATAAAGTACAAGCTGAAACCACATAAAACAAACATTTTCCTGGCAAATATGATCAGTTTAAAGAAGAAAAGTAATTTTTCTGGGATTTTACAATTAAGAAACACAGTACTCACGCTCAATTTGCTCCTGTGTTTTTTTTGTCCTGGTGCTCATAAATTTTCGGCTTTGTCTGGAAAACTCTAGACTAGATGATGGTATTTTACAAAGTTGAAATTCAAAACATCTATTCTAACAAAGGCAAATTAAACTCTATTTATTTTCAGCATTAGAAGTGATCCATGCTAAAGGGAAACAATCACAACAAGCAGTTATGGACTGGGTACGGAGAAATAAAGACCTCAGAAACAAAATTCAGGTATAAAAGTCAATAAACACTTTGGGGTTGATTTACTAAAGGCTAATACACTGTGCACTTTGCAAAGTGCAGTTGCACTCTGCAAGAGCAGTTTCTACAGAGCTTAGTAAATGAGCCTCAGTTCTGCTGACTTCCATCATCCAATCATGCAAGCAAAATGCATTTTTAATTTTTTTTCCTTGCATCTGATTGGGTACTTTTTGCAAAGTGATTATTTACCTCATTTACTAAGCAATGGAGCAACTGCACTCGCAGAGTGCACAATCTATTTGCCTATTTGCCTTTAGTAAATCAACCCCTGAGTGATGAAAGGTACCAGAATGCTGCCCTGCCTGTCAGAATGTCCCACATAGTCCTCTAAAGTTGGCCACACACTATGTGATTTTTGGCCAGTTCCTGATGAACCATCCAAAATCCGCTACGTTCGTGGCTTTGTCAGCTCCCTTCCATCTATCGTCCTTCAGTGGAAAAATCAAAGTAGCCGGATGTAAAATTGCAATCATCTGCAGGCACAATTTGGGTAATCTGACAACCACCTGGTGCATATCAGGATATTTGTCCATCTGCACTGTATGAGCGGTATAAGTTGCTCCAACAGCCTCGCCTTGCTCCTCTAGTTTGGCATTTCAGCCACCAACTGTAGCCTGCCTGGACTTCTGATCTTATCAGTGTTATAAATAAATGATCCAGTTTATTGGGGTATAAGAACCATAATATGGGTAAAACACTCAGAATGATGTTGCACTGTCGTTGTTGAGCAGCTGTTGTAGAGTACAGCAGTGATCAAAAATATGCTACATATGTTTAATGATCCTAACTAGGGTTGCCACCTGTACGGGATTCACCCGGACAGTCCGGGTTCTGAATCATCTGCCCGGTTTTCAGACTCTCTGAAACCCGGACAGACCATCAGGCAGGGGGAGCTACATTAGCATATTTGTCACTGTGGAGACAGCAGCAATGTCTCTGCTTCTCCATAAATACAATGTGCTGGGGTAATTGTTAGAATCTAAAGCTCATTCCATCCTGTCTCCCCCCCCCTCCAGGGTCTCTCTTAACAGTGACTAACTCCCCCCCCCCATCACTAGTGCGGTGTGCTTACCCGGGAGGCGGAGCTGAGGAGGAGATCATGTCGGGAGGAGGAGATCATGTCGGCTGGAGCTGTTCACACTACATGCAGGGAAGAGGTGAGCTGAGAGTTTGTCTGACGAGTCTCCTGGGGTGGAAATCTGACAAGAATTGTTTGGCAGGAGTTGCTGTGAAGGGTTAAGGTGACAGGAGGACCGGGAGTGTGTCTGACGATATCTTCCTCCAAGTCTCACACCTCTGTCTTCTATACAAACATCCCCCATCCTCAATCCAGATAATGTGCAGTAATTTATGACCATTCACATCACCTGTACATACAGAGTGCTGGGGGCTGGGAGTTTTCATTGTTGTTCTGTTGTAAATATTAGATAGTGGATGAGTACAATAGCCTTTGTTTTTATATACTGTACATCACTATTTCTCAGCCCCCAACTCTCCCCAGGTGCATCACCCCCCCCCCCCAGACCACTTCATACATCCAGCTGGCATCATCCCCTCCACACTCCTCTCCTATACATACTACCCCCACCATCCTCTCCGCACTCCTCTCCTACACATACTACCCCCACCATCCTCTCCGCACTCCTCTCCTACACATACTACCCCCACCATCCTCTCCGCACTCCTCTCCTACACATACTACCCCCACCATCCTCTCCGCACTCCTCTCCTACACATACTACCCCCACCATCCCCTCCGCACTCCTCTACTACACATACTACCCCCACCATCCTCTCCGCACTCCTCTCCTACACATACTACCCCCACCATCCTCTCCGCACTCCTCTACTACACATACTACCCCCACCATCCCCTCCGCACTCCTCTACTACACATACTACCCCCACCATCCTCTCCGCACTCCTCTCCTACACATACTACCCCCACTATCCTCTCCACACTCCTCTCCTACACATACTACCCCCACCATCCTCTCCGCACTCCTCTCCTACACATACTACCCCCACTATCCTCTCCGCACTACTCTCCTACACATACTACCCCCACCATCCTCTCCTACACATACTACCCCCACCATCCCCTCGCACTCCTCTACTACACATACTACCCCCACCATCCTCTCCTACACATACTACCCCCACCATCCCCTCCGCACTCCTCTACTACACATACTACCCCCACTATCCTCTCCTCACTCCTCTCCTACACATACTACCCCCACCATCCTCTCCTACACATACTACCACCACCATCCTCTCCGCACTCCTCTCCTACACATACTACCCCCACCATCCCCTCCGCACTCCTCTCCTACACATACTACCCCCACCATCCTCTCCGCACTCCTCTCCTACACATACTACCCCCACCATCCTCTCTGCACTACTCTCCTACACATACTACCCCCACCATCCCCTCCGCACTCCTCTCCTACACATACTACCCCCACCATCCCCTCCTCACTCCTCTCCCACACATACTACCCCCACCATCCCCTCCGCACTCCTCTCCTACACATACTACCCCCACCATCCCCTCCTCACTCCTCTCCCACACATACTACCCCCACCATCCCCTCCGCACTCCTCTCCTATACATACTACCCCCATCATCCCCTCCACACTCCTCTCCTATACATACTACCCCCACCATCCCCTCCGCACTCCTCTCCTATACATACTACCCCCACCATCCCCTCAGCACTCCTCTCCTATACATACTACCTCTATCATCCCCTCCGCACTCCTCTCCTATACATACTAACCCCACCATCCCCTCCGCACTTCTCTCCTATACATACTACCTCTATCATCCCCTCTGCACTCCTCTCCTATACATACTACCCCCATCATACCCTCCACACTCCTCTCCTGTACATACCCCCATCATACCCACCACACTCCTTCTGCCACTCTGCATGTCGCAGAGCTTGGTGCCTCTAAGATTTGGCCTGCCACATTAATGTTGGCTCCCATGAGATAGCCATCTTTAAACCTGGGGGACTCATGATTAGGGATGAGCTCAGGCGTGTTCGCATTGAACACGTGCAGAGCCCGCCAAGAAAGTCGGCACCGTTGGAACAGCGCTGCACTTATCACAGGCAGGGAGACATTTCCCGATCTCTGCAGCCGAGCATCGGCACAATGTCTCCCTGCCTGTGATAAGCGCAGCGCGGTTCCGACGGTGCCGACTTCCTTGGCGGGCTCTGCACGTGTTCAATGCGAACACGCCTGAGCTCATACCTACCCATGATCTTCAATTACCCGGAGGCCCCATGAGTTATCAATCCACCCCTGGCCCAGACTGTGGCTACCCAGCACAGTTGCTCACTGCAATTGTAAGCCAAGAGTGTCAACTTTGTTGACTCTGATGTAAAGGGGGACTCTTGTGATTAACTCCATATGATTAGAAATGTTATTTAATCACAAAATATATGTATAGTGTATACTACATAAATACATACAAATTGCCCTGCATTGTACAGAGGTAATGAATTTAATGTACTACTGAAGAAAAAAAAATTGCCGTGCGCTGCTAATGTGTTCTGGTTTGGCTTGAAGAAAAGGTGGCAACCCTAATCCTAACATGCCATCAAGAGAAAATACGTTTGTTTTTAATGACGCATATCCTCATAATACCACCGCTGACATTAGCTGGTTTGTGACATGACACATCGCTTATGTTCACCTCTCTGGGTTCTGACTTCCAGAGTCTAAAACCACTTTTTCTGAGGCTTAGTCCTAAAGACAAACTAAATGTTTTGATTGGGGTGTAATTGATAAAAGCATTGCTTATCATGATCTGGTAGTATAGGGGATAAATAAACTTGTAATAATTAGCACTCACATAAAACAAACAAGAATATTTATTAAAACTGGGGAATCTTAGCACATTTGCACTATCTAGCTATCATGTGAATCTTTGGCAGGTGAAAAGGGAGAATTACAGTCTTTGTAAATGAGGATTTTAGGCTATTACAATTATAAATTAAAGTGGTTGTTAAGCCACTCTAACCTGTATACACCATCAGCACTGTCTCCTATTTTTGTATCCCCCTCTGTGTGTGATTTATAAAAAAAAATGCTGCAAATACCTAATTTCACTGCCGAGATTGAGATCACATGACTGGCCAGCTTTCTCCTTACCTCCTCTGAGAGATGCAGTGGGCGGGGCTGAGATTCCCCTGCTGATGTCAGTCTGGAGTGGAGGAGGAGGGGAGGAGAGAGCTGGCTGGTCACGTGATCGCAATCTCTGCTCCTAAATCAGGTATTTACAGCATTTATATTTATAAATCATTCACAGAGGGAGACACTGCAAAAGGAGGCAGTGCTGTTGGTGTATACAGGTTAGTGTTATGAGAGCAGCAGGAGGGGTGGCTCACACACAGACAGAGAGGGGAGGGGGGAAGAGGATACAGGAGCAGATAGAAGAACAGATAGCAGGCTGCAGATGACAGAGTCACATAAACTGACCACTGGTCTCAGCAGCCATGATACACCGTGATCAGTTTACAGAGGGGTGGGGAGAAACTGTCAGGATCAGCCAGGTTTTTTAGGTGTTACTGGGGGGGCAAATCACACAGGACAAGCACTGTGTCATATAACATGCTTTAAAGGAGGAAGGTCCATTTTTTTTCTTTTGGGGTTAAGAAACGCTTTAAAGTAGTAATTATGCCAAAAACAAATATTTATATTATTGCAGCTCACCAATTAAGGGCTTTTTCACACTGGTGGCCAGGAAGTTGAAGCAGGTAGCAGTTGTCCACTGGATTTTAGCATTACAGCCTGACCGGGTTGTATGCTTGTCACGGCCATGCTTTTTTTCACAGCAAGTTTAACTCAGGCACCATTGAGTTCAGTGGGGGTCACAACTTAACCGCAAGCTTATTTCTTAGCTCACAGCTGTGACATGGTCCTGCTGTTCGGCATGTAGGCAGGTACAGTCTACTTTCTCCACTGCATGTGGCGCTCCTCCGCATGGGGCACTGTTGTTGGAGTGGAAGTCAAGAGGAACAAGAACTCTATGGTTTCCTGGGTTTCTGGGGAACCTATTCTATTGGATGCTGCCACCCCATGTGACTCTAGCAGCCATCTTGGGCCAGGCAGAGCCTATTTAAGGCCCTGGCTTGTGGGTTTGGCGCACATTTTACAAATTAGCAGAATAGGGACAGTATTAGCATTAGGGAAAGGTTTGTGACGAGGAGGGAAGGTGTAGGGCCACAACTATTCTGGGCACCTTCCCAATTGGGCACAAGTCGGCCAGGCTGCCCCTCTCAATAGACACTGTCTGACTTGTTAGTATTTCAATACAAGTTTTGCCTGTCCCTGCCAGGCAATTAAGAAAAAAAGTAAAAAAAAAACAGGCATCAGGAGGTGGCAGTAGCGCCTCCTGAAAGCCTACTAGCTACTACTTGATCACCCTTTTAAAAGCAATCCACCGCGGATCGCTTTTCAGAGAGTGGCAAGCAATACTGAAAAAACCCTTAGGGCCAGTTTACACCACATGCAGTCCATTGTGTTTTCTTTCAGCATCAAAAACGCATGGAAAGTAGGTCATATGGTTTTTGAAGGCATAGTTCACACCAGTGTTTGCAGTTCCAGTGCGTTCCAGTTCCAGAATAAAAAGTAGAACGTGCTGCATTTTTCCTTCTCTGGACTGTACTGGAACGCTGTAAAAAAGCATCACAAATGCATGGAAAGTATGTTATACGGTTTCCAATGGCATTGTTTACATCCGTGATGTCAGTTCTAGGGTGTTCCAGCCCCAGAAAAGAAAAGTAGAACATGCTGCATTTTTCCTGCACTGGTACGCGGTAAAACGCATCAAAAATGTACCGGAATGCACTGGAACGCATCAAAAACACACCTGACCCCAGTACAGTGGGAAAAAAAAAACGGGAAAAAAAGAAAAAAAGCATCTGAAATACATCTGGAAATCACACCAGAATGCATCAAAAATGCGCATGCAGAGATGCAGCCGGAACTAATCTGAAATGCGTTTTTGTGGTGTGAACCAGCCCTTAATGTGCACTTAGTTTACATGTTCTCCCTGTGCCTGCGTTGGTTTCCTCCAGGTACTCCAGTTTCCTCCCACACACCAAAGAGATGCTGGTAGGTTAACTGGATCCTGTCTAAATGGGCCCTAGTATGTGTATGTATGAATGTGAGTTAGGGCCTTTAGATTGTAAGCTCTTTGGGGGCAGGGAGTCATGTGAATGTACAATATATGTGTGTAGCGCCCTTTCCAAAAAGTTGGGACGCTATCTAAAATATAGAGGGATGTCTGAGCCATTAGTTGGGCTCAGACTGTTGAATTATATTGAGATTTGCTTCTGTTCTAGCTGTGGTTCGCCCAATGGTAGTTTCCCTATTTGCCTGAAGGTGGCGTAACCACCTCAAGCACCTGTTGGAACACGGGCAAATCACAGTGCATTGAGTGACCCTTCTCGGCAACTGTTCAGTGGGAGTGGTCGACCCGCTGTGCCTGCTGGGAGGGGATACTTAAGGGGCAGACGCCATTGATTGGGGTTTGTTTTCGCCTCGTGGCCCTCCGGGCGCGAGGTATGTGTGTGTGGTTCTGGTCTCGGGGCCACGTTGGCCCAAGGCTACATCGCTATCTAGTAGGCCCAGCTAGTCTGGCTGGGGCCTACATCAGGAAAGGGGATCCCAAGCTGTCCGTCCAATGGGAGGAAGCTGTCTTAATGAAGGAGACCAGGGGAGGACCTGCCCTGGAGGAGACCGGCAAAGTGCTGACGTCTTGAGCGAGGCCTGGTAACTTTATTTAGGAGGGATCCGCTATATTACAAGCCCTGCAGTTCGTCGGATTGGCTTAAAGGCTCTTTCACTGCACGGCTGGAAGTTTGGGACTTTGTAATCCTGTGGCAGAGGATTCCCGGACTATCCATTTGGTCAACATTCAAAGGTCTGTGGCAGAGACTTTGCTAAACTTCCAAAGGTCTGTGGCAGAGACCAATTTCATCCTGGGCAGTCTGTGGCAGAGACTGCCCTGTTGCTGGTTCGTGTGTCACTCCGGCTGCTAGGCCATTTGAGAGGGAACTATCCGGGTGACCAATACCCACTCTAACATTGAGAGTGGTGAGTGACTTTAAACTGATACCTTTGCATAGTTGTGGCGAGTGCCTGAACCTTCCCCTGCTCTTCTCTACCTTCTACTTTCTCAACGTTTACTGCATAAGAAAATAAAGCCTGACTGTTGAAGGTTTTACACCTGTGTGGACATTGCATTACTACAGATTTTCCTACCCGGACAACAAAGCTGAAGAGGTAACATGCAAAACCCAAAACTAACCAGCAGCTCCTACGGGGGTAGTACTACATGTGTAAAGCACTGGCTAAATTGCGGGCGCTATATAAGTACCTGTAATAAATAAAATAATCAAAATGTGGTGGCTGCATCAGGTCCATCTTTTCGAATGGGCACGCTGGGCAGTTGCCCAGGGGCCCCGACTTTCCTGGGGGCCCACCAGGCTGTCCAGCGACCCCACCAACCAACTTGCCAAGCATCATTTAGCCGCGGCCGCGCTGCCGCGGGCCCGTGGCTGCTTCCCGCACAGGGATGGACATGATGTGTCATGGACAGTGGAGTGGACATGGACATTATGCTCACGGCTCGCTCTGACCTGCACCCGGCCGGCGCCAGCCAATAGAAATCATCGCTGCCACCGTGCCACCCACGACTTCCCTCCCCCTAAGTTTACTATTACAGCACGTCAGCACCGTCCTGGCGGCGTGACGTCACAGCCGGAGCAGCGGCGGGACTCGGGAGGAGATTTTCATGGAGGAGTGAGTGAGAGCTGCCTGCCTGCATCAACCAAGAGGAGCTAGCGCCGCCGAGGAGGAACCAGCAATTTGAACTTGCAGTGTCAGACTGTCAGTGTAGCATCTATCTAAACTTCAACCTCAAGTAAGAAAGCACTATACTAAATTAAGTTGATGCCATATACAGAATGCAGTCTGAAGATTATTAACTGTGATTTTTTTAATATGCAACATGGCAAGGGGAGGAGGGGGGAGGGGCGTAAATGTCCTGCACTGGTCATAGTAACTGATGTATTAATGTCCTGCACTCACTCACTGGTCACGTTCATTGATTAATTATTTTACTGGTCACTGATGAATGATTTTACTGATCACGTTCATTGATGAATTATTTTACTGGTCACGTTCACTGATGAATGATTTTAACAGTCACTGTCAGTGACCAGTAAAATAATTCATTAGTGAATGTGACCAGTAAAGTCATTCATCAATGAACGTGATCGGTAAAATAATTCATCAGTGACCAGTAAAATAATTCATCAATGACCAGTAAAATAATTCATCAGTGACCAGTAAAATAATTCATCAGTGAACATGAGCAAAAATAATTCATCAGTGACCAGTAAAATCATTCATCAGTGACTCACTGGTGAATGATTTTACTGGTCACTGATGAATGATTTTACTGGTCACTAATGAATGATTTTACTGGTCACTTTCACTGATGAATTATTTTACTGGTCACTGATGAATGATTTTACTGGTCACTGATGAATGATTTTACTGGTCACTGATGAATGATTTTACTGGTCACTGATGAATTATTTTACTGGTCACTGATGAATGATTTTACTGGTCACTAACAAATGATTTTACTGGTCACGTTAACTGATTAATTATTTTACTGGTCACTAATGAATGATTTTACTGGTCACTGATGAATGATTTTACTGGTCACTGATGAATGATTTTACTGGTCACTGATAAATTATTTACTGGTCACTGATGAATTATTTTACTGGTCACTAATGAATGATTTTACTGGTCACTAATGAATGATTTTACTGGTCACGTTTACTGATGAATTATTTTACTGGTCACTGATGAATTATTTTCCTGGTCACTAATGAATGATTTTACTGGTCACTAATGAATGATTTTACTGGTCACTAATGAATGATTTTACTGGTCACTAATGAATGATTTTACTGGTCACGTTCACTGATGAATTATTTTACTGGTCACTGATGAAAAAAGAAGGAGCAAAAAAAGAAGCCAGTAAGGCAGCAAAATTGCACCAAGGGGGGAAGGGTGGGACTTTAAATGAAGCCCATGGTAACAAAAGAGAACAGATATGGTGGATATAAAATATTTAATAATACATATTTACATGTTACAATACATGGGTTACATAAACAATACAACAATTGCACACTGGCAGATGCCAGTACCTGACACGGTGATGCCAGGCGGCAACATATCTGTAAACAATGTAAAAAATTGCACACTGGCAGATGCCAGATCCTGACACGGTAATGCCAGGCGGGCATTGATGAATGATTTTTCTGGTCACTAATGAATGATTTTACTGGTCACGTTCACTGATGAATGATTTTACTGGTCACTGATGAATGATTTTACTGGTCACTGATGAATGATTTTACTGGTCATGTTCACTGATGAATGATTTTACTGGTCACTAATGAATGATTTTACTGGTCACTAATGAATGATTTTACTGGTCACGTTCACTGATGTATTAATCTACTGCCACTAATGGTCTTGGTCACTGATGATGAATGAATGTACTGCCACTGCATTTATGGGTGCTGGTAAGGCCGCATTTATGGGTGCTGATATTACTGCAATTATGGGTGCTGATATTACTGCAATTTATGGGTTTTGTTAGCTTTTTTTTTTGTTAAGGTTATCTGAAAGATGGGTTTCAAATGTTTTGACAGGGGCTCAGTTTCAGTGCTTGCCATAGGCGGCATTTTCACTAGATACGCCTCTGTGTCATTGTGAAGAATGGAGCTGATGCTTTCTGTGTAGTTCCGGCTCTTCATAGGCGGAGTGATATCAAATGCACTCCACCTGTGACAGATACAGGAAGCATCGGCTCTGCTCTCTACTGCAGCCGCATGCTTCCTGTCACACTTCTGCGTCTAGGAGGAGCCAGGCAGCAGTACATGTGCCACTCCAGCATTAATACCCACCAGCACCAGCAGCACCAGAGTGTGTACATTTATATATATATATTTAGTTTTTTTTAGTTGTATGATTTAGTGGTGAAAGCTATTAGTGCCCCCTCAAGTTTTGACTGTAATATCTTATGTGTCCCCCTTATATATCAATCTTAGAGTTGCCACTAGTTTGAGGAAGTGCAAAAAGCTGAGGAAAAATAAACTTTATTACGTGTTGGTGAAAATAACCTTCAGAGCAGAAATGAAACTTAATGTTTTGAGTGGAGCACAGAAGAGCAAAAAGGCTGCAGAGAAGAAAGAAAATGTGCAAACTTCCAAATCTAACATCTTGGCCCAATCCAGGTGTAACGTCAGCCAGTAGTTCTGCTCCTCCAGATGTAGCATCCACATCTACATGCACTCCAATTCCAGCAGAAATACCAATGGTATCATTATCTGATCCTGCTGCTGGGGAAAATTCACAAGAGGAAATGCCCACATCTGTATCAGTAAGGGAGTTTGCATCCCAAGACACAGATCCGGGTCTATGGGATATTAGCAATACTAGTACAATGGATTACTGGATTCGTAGTGGGCCGACAGAATGCCAGAATCATGACAGCAACCTTTTAAACTCAGGCAGAGTGTATAAAGGAACTGGAAGAGAAAATACACAGACACAGTATTTGTCAAAGAATGTGTTTAAACGTGAATTGCGGAATGGCGAGTGTGTAAAGCGTGAATGGCTACTCTATTCACCATCCCAAGGTCGTTTGTACTGCTTTGCATGTCGCCTATTTTCCAAGACAGAATCTCCCTTTGCTACATCAGGATTCAATGACTGGAAACACAGCAATGTTATTGGTGAACATGAAAATGGAGAAGAACATCACAAGTGCATGACAGCATATTTGATTCGCCATAAAGAAACTGGAAACGTTGATACACTATTACTTCAACAACTTCGCTCAGAGCAGGAGTATTGGCATAAAGTGTTGACAAGAGTGGTTTCTGTAATTCGCTTTCTTGCCTCCAGAGGTCTGCCATTTCGTGGAGAAAACCAAAAAATTGGGTCTGCTAAAAATGGAAACTATTTAGGTATTCTTGAGCTGTTAAGTGAATTTGACCCTTTTTTGGAAGAACATCTCAAATTGTATGGGAATCCAGGAAAGGGGAATCCATCATATTTATCAGCAAACATTTGTGAGGAATTCATTGACATAATGGGACAACATATTCTTTTTGCTATTCTTGAAGAAATAAAAGAATCAAAATATTATTCAATAAGTGTGGATTCCTCTCCAGACATCTCACACGCGGATCAACTGACATTTACTGTCCGGACCATTCGAGGATGTGAGCCCGTGGAACGTTTTCTTAAGTTCATCCCCATCTTTTCTCATGGAGCAAAGAATCTTGTGGGATTCCTTAATGAGAACAAAATTCCACTATCCAACTGCCGTGGTCAGTCATATGACAATGCCTCAAATACGTCTGGACGCTATACTGGATTGCAAGCACGGATTCTTCAGTTGAATGAGTTCGCCATGTATGTCCCCTGTGCTGGACACAGCCTGAACCTGGTGGGATTAAAAGCAGCAGAGTGTTGTCTACAGACTGTAAAATTCTTTGACTTTGTTCAGCGTCTTTATTCATGTTTCTCTGCATCCACACATCGATAGAATGTTCTTGCATCATCTCTTGGAAAAAACATTGTGGTCAAGCGTCTGTCTGACACAAGATGGTCGGCACATTTTGATGCTGTTCATGCTTTACATGAGGGTTTTGAGAAAATTAAAAATGCACTAGATTCTGTATCAGCTGACACTGAACAGGAAGTAAACACAAGGCGAGAGGCAGAAGGATTGAGTGACAAAATGGAAAACCTGGAAACGATCTTCCTCACAATTCTTTGGAATGACGTTCTTGAAAGAAGTACGAGTACAAGTAAGGTCCTGCAATCAGAGGATGTGAACATTCTTGTTGCCATGAACCTCCTTGAGTCTCTAAAAACGTATCTTCAGGAATCAGGATACTAGAGACAGATTTAGTGCATATGAATTGAAAGCCAGGAGTAGGTGTCCAGATTCAGATTATAAGAAAAAACGGGAAGGAAAGCGAAGTGTACGCCTCACTAGATATGACTGATCAGAAGAAGAGGTACTTCTTAGTACAAGTGAAAAGTTTAAGGTGGAAACATTCCTTCCTGTTCTGGACTCTCTAATTCCTGCACGTGCAGAAGCTTATTCATTGATTGGAAATATGTTTTCATTCTTCTGTGAATTAAAAACAATTAGTTCTGATGAGCTAAAAAAAGGTGTGAATATCTGGCTAATGTTTATCACAAAGATCTTGATTATGGTGACCTACTAAATAAATTTGAGCATCTCAAGCACTACATGAAAAGGTAACCCATATGTGTACTGGCCTAATATACCCGTTTACCAGACCCACCTATTGTACCTCCCGCTAAACCTTCCAGAAATTAGACTGACACCAATAGGTTGGGTAAAACTGGCCGTTGAATGGCCCCTTTTATTAAAGTAAAAATAATTTAACAATATAACCAAAAAACAATGTATAATCTTTTTGGCTGCCGATCCTTGGAGGCACTAACTATAAAATATTTTTAACCTTATATCTGCTTAAACACTACCCTGGTCCCTACCGCATTGCACCGGCTCGGGGACCACCACCTTCAGCAGATATACCATACACTTCCCAGATAATCCACCATAACTGTTATTCAGCGGGGACCCATACCTCAGATGTGTCCCCACCCCTCAAATTCCAGAAGTCTGTTTAACAAAGCCTCCAAAGACCCAACCGCCACCGCGAAAAGTGTGAAGCCTCACAACTTTTCGCCCCGCCAACAACGAAGCGCTCTTTGGATACCCTCCTGCAAGCCCAGGGACCACAAGTCACAGTCAGTGCCCACAGAATTAAGGTGGACCCCGTCACCCCGGAGGTACCGCCAGGTGTCAACTTCCAGCTCCTGATGACGGACTACCAATCCCCTGCTGCGAGCCACGAACTTCCCAACCTCCTTATTGGCCTTAACCCGGGCCCTGTTGAGCTTAGACACCGACCTGGCTTAACGCCAGGTGGTGCGAGCTATCATGTCGGACCACACCAAGACGGTGTGGGGAACTGTAGCCTGCAACCTGAGCACATCGAACTTAACGTCCCGGATGAGGTGTCTGCTGGACCGCACCCCCAGGTCATTGTCGCCAGCATGTAACACCAGCACATCGGGGGGCCTATCCCATCTGGCAGCCCTATTGACTTCCGGGACCACCCTGCACCATAGAAGCCCTGGCAAACCTATCCACCTGACGCTGACCTCAGATCTGGGAAAGCCCAACTGACGGCACTCAGGCCTGACATCTGTCCTCTTAGCCCCCCAGTGTACAAACGAGTGCCCCAAGATCCACACGAGGCAAACACGATCTGAAAGAACTAAAAAAAAATGCGCACACATAACACACCCACACCTCAGTGACACATAACAGCCAGTTCCAGGAAATGTGGAAAGCATACGAACAACACTAAGAAGCCCCACACAGCATGTCCTAAACCAGATGGGGGTGGACATAAAGCTTGAATCTATCCGACTCCCACCTGCCAATGCGCTTGACAACTGCAGCATCCAAACCCCATCGGGCCGCCTCTGTGGCTGCCCTGATCCGGAAAGAATGCAAGGAAAAATTACGATCAGCGATACCCGCCGCCGCGAGGCAGCGCCGCATGACAGATATAAACTGAAGGGTCGACAATGCCGAGCCATCGGCATGTACCAAAAAGGAACCCGCGCTACCAGGGCGGACATTCACGGAAGCACCCACAGCAGCCACGGGGCATATGTCAGAGCCTGGAACCCGTAGCAAATACACCGGCGCCCCCTTACCAGCCTGATCCGTCTTGGACCGCCGGATGAACAACCTGACCATCTCCCCCTCCCAGCGAACATCGGTTGCCGATAATCCCCCATGGGCCGTCCTTGACGGACTAACCAATTCCCCAACTCTGAGGGCTCCGTAAAAAAACAGAGCAAAAGCCGCCTTGAACAGCAAAGCCTCAAAAACGGACGTGCAGACCACGGACGCCTGACAAAACAACATCCGCAAAATCTCAAACATGATAGGTCGGCGGCCGTCCGGCCGCCGGGCCCCCTTTCGATAGCCCCTCAGGGCCTGTTTCACCAAGAAGTCCTTGGTGTAATCCAGCATGCCCCTGAGCTTGAACCAAAAAGCCAAGCTGGACAACTTGCGGCGCATGGCTGAAAGGGACGTCCCCTCTGCAAAACCCAAACATACATAATAAATAACCAGATGGCAAAACTCCCCACTGCCGCCCTCCAAACCTACCCGCTGTGTCAACGCCCCCCACTCCCTCCAAACCTTAGAGTAGAAGGACCATGTCGACTCACTCAAGGAGTTCCGAATCAAACCGGAGGCGATTCCAACGCAACCCGCCACAGATGAGGAGGACAAGGGGTTCCGTGTTGCTCCACGCCCGGCGCCAACTCCCAAAACCTGTCCAACTGAAAACGGGAAAGTGCGCCAGCCACCGTATTCGCCACCCCAGGAATATGCACAGCGTACAGGAAAACATTGTGACGAAGACACGCTAAAACCAGATGCTGCAACAACCGGATAACCGGGGGGAGGACCCCGACAGAGAGTTGAGCACCTGAACCACCCCCAGGTTGTCACAGTGGAGACAAACCTTTTTGTTGCTAAAAGCCGTACCCGAGAGCTCCAAAGTGACCACCTCCGGGAAAAGTTCCAGCAGCGCCAGATTTTTTAGGAAGCCCGCCTCTCTCCACTCAACGGGCTAGCGCTCCACACTCCACTGACCCCCCAAGAACGCGCCGTATCCCGTAGACCCGGCCGCGTCCGTGAAAAGCTCCAGGTCATAGTTGCTGACCGGCCCTTCCATCCAGATGGACCTGCCATTAAAGTTATCCAAGAAAATCCGCCACACCCGCAAATCAGCCCTGTGTTCCTTGTTCAGCCAGATGAAATGCCTGGGAGAAGTGACCCCAGCCGTGGCAGCCGACAGCCGTTGGCAGAAAACTCTGCCCATAGGCATAAAATTGAGCTTGCCCAGCAGGGACTGCAAGTCACGCAACCGTATCTTCGATTTTTTTGCCGCCAAACTAACCTCCTCCTTCAACGCCCTCAACTTATCATCAGGCAGATGACATTCCATTGCTCCCAAATCTATCTCAATCCCTAAAAATTTGATCACCTCCGCGGGGCCTTCCGTCTTGTCAACCACAAGAGGAACACCAAACCGTTCCATGATGTGTTGCACCGTTGCCAACAGCACACCACACAACCTGGATGCTGGGGGGCCAATGCAGAGAAAATCATCGAGGTAATGAATCACTGAGTTGACCCCCGCCACGTCCCGCACCACCCACTCCAAAAAGGAGCTAAATGCTTCAAACAATGAGCACAAAATAGAGCAGCCCATAGGCAAGCATCGATCAACATAAAAAGCCCCCAACCATTTGCAACCCAAAAGGTGGAAACTACGCGGGTGAACTGGTAGTAGGTGAAAAGCCGCCTCTATGTGCATCTTGGCCATAAGGGCCCCCTTTCCGTATCGCCGAACCCAAAACACAGCAGCATCAAAAGAGGTATATGACACTGCACATGCCTCAGGGTTAATGGCATAATTGACTGAGCCGCCTTTCGGAAACGAAAGATGGTGGATAAGCCGAAATTTATTGGGCTCCTTCTTCGGAACGACACCCAACGGCGACACCACCAAATCCTCCAAGGGGGGGGGTACTGAAAAGGGCCGCACATGCAGCCCAGAGACACTTCCTTGGCCAGCTTTTCAGAAACCACGTCGGCGTGCAATAAGGCGGACCGAAAGGTTGTCCACCGCGGGAGGAATATGCGTGAGGGAACAAGGAATCAAAAACCCGTCTGCGAAACCCTCCCGTAACAACCTAGCCGCAGGACGATCCGGATACCTATCTAGAAAGGGGGATATCCTGTCCACCCTCACCAGAGTCCGGCCTTTTTCCCGCAACGAGAGAGGGGGTGAGCCCCCCCACAGTGCGAGCATTCATGTTTGTATCGGCAGCTGGTGCCGAACTTACAAGAACCCTCGTTGAACTGCCAACACTGACCCCGCTTTCTTGTGGCCGATTGTCCAGGGGTGGTAGGACTCCCGGCCCCCCGTTGGAAAAAACTACGTCGACGCACGCGGGGAGGACATAAGCTTCATCCACAAACTGATGTCCTTATGATCCCACCGCAGTGCCGGGCGTATGGCCTTGCGCTGATGAAATTGTTGGTCGTACCGCAGCCATGCCACACCACCATACACTCTCTGGGCCTCGCCAATGGAATCCAGGTAGCAAAACAGCGGGGAACAATTTTCTGGTTGTCTTTCACCAATAACACTCGCCAAAATGGCAAATGCCTGCAACCAGTTACTAAATGTACGGGGAATCAACCAATAGCGACGCTTCTCCTCGTCTTCCTTCTTGGATTCCTCAGGCTTAATTAAATTTCTCGAGAGGGAGCAACGAGAAAATCTCCACATACTCCCCCCGCCAAATCTTCTCCCACACCTCTGTTTTAAGGTAAGCACCCAAAGGCCCCTCGAAGCATACGTAGACCTCGCACTTGGTGGAATCCGCCAGGCGCACCAGGTCCTTTTCAGCCCCTGGCGTGGGAGCGGCACCCGCTCCCTTGTCCGCCACTGCCGGGGCCCCCACTACCGCGGCCCCCGGCACGGCCATCACAGGGGCCGCCACACCGGCCTCTCGCCCCTGACTACCCGACACCCAGGCCGACACCGGCGACGAGTCCGCCGGTGCGCCCGCATCAAACCTTTGTACTAACGACCGCAGCCCGACCAGCAGGTCGCACACAGCCGCAGCATCACCCAAAGGGACCGAAGAAGTGGCCCCCACAGATCCCGCTGCGGGAACCCCAACACCCGTGGCCTGCCCCCCTACTGAAGACACACATGTAGAAGGAAGCATAAAGGAAGAAGGAGATTTAGACATGGACTTACCGGGCCGACCAGGACGAGATCCTGCAGCCACCGATCCAGAATCCATCGTGGCCATCCGCCTCAGAGCGATATCCTCGGTCTCACTGGAAAGTTCACCTTCAGAGCCGGACGATTCCTGGATACCGACGCTAGACTGGGCTGGGGATGCACAGCCCGCCGAAGGCCCCCGGCTGCTCCTCATCTGATCGTCGCCTCCAACCCACAGGACTACTGGACCCGGTCGTGGCGGTGTGGCCCCTCTTCACCCCCCTCACAGCTGTGAGGGGCCTTGTTTCTCACCTCAGGTGCTGCAACCCTTGGACCCGACTGCACCCAGGTGTGCAGGGGTCACCGGCCGTAGTGGGAGACATGCCCGGACCCGCTGTGCGACTCCTCCCCCGCTGAGCCGCCATAACCAGCACAACATGCACCGGAGATGGCGCCGCCTTTCCGCCAGTCTTCCTGCGATCCGAGACCGGGGGTGGGGAAGGACTGTGGCCCCGTCCCACAGGGCTCCGCCTCCGTCGGGGATTCCTCCCGGCTCCCGCTCCCGGCATAGGAGGCCGTGCCGACAGAGCCTGAGGGTCCGCATCCAGGCTCCCAAAGTGACGCTGAGCCCTAGGTGATGTGGAGGGACTGTAGCGCTCCGGCGGCTGAGACCGCCTAGCACGTTGCCCCCAAGAGCAGGCGCTCCCCGTGGCGGCCGCACCTTGGATGGCTGCGATCTGTGCCTGCAGCCACTCCGTCCCCATTGTTTCCGCCATGACCTGGAGCTGCTGAGCCAGGTCCCGGGAGTCCACCATTGAATTTAGAGGAGAGAGCAGGCAGCGCGGTCAGCACATCAATGTTTCTCCTCCTCGTGTGCTGGCCGGAAGCTGCTGCATGCCCTGTGACCCCCCACACTGTCCCAGCCTCCCTGCGCTAGCCGGCCAATCACGCTCCACCTCTCCTTTCCTTCCAGAAAGATTAACCCCCACTAGCCCAGTCTGCCTGGGCACCTTCTCATGCCGCCCTGCGCTTATTGCAGGGTCTGGCTTTTGCTTCGGGCTTCCTTGATTCTTGATCAAAATTGTGAGACTCTCCCTGCATTGTACAAAAAAATTATTTCAGACAACTTGAAATCTGTTTTTCCGAATGTGGAAATTCCACTCAGAGTGTTCATGTGCATGATGGTGACCAACTGTGCAGGAGAGCGTTCGTTCTCAAGATTAAAACTGATAAAAAATGAGCTTCGCAGCACAATGGGGCAGCAGCGTTTGAACTGGCTTTCACTCATGTGCATTGAAAATTACATCCTAAAAAGCATTGACTTCAAGCCAGTTATAAAAGAGTTCTGTACAAAGAAATATCGCAAATTTAATAATTAATTAGTGCTTTTGTACTGTACCGTTTCAATCAGTAATTTCTTGCTTTTCAAGCTCATGTTATATTGTTCTCGTAGTGTTAATGTTTAAACACTGATTTTGTTGGAAGTACCAATAAATATAGCCTTATTGATAATTTGCATTTTTTGCGTGCGTGATTGTGTACAGAGGGCCCCAGTGCACTGTATTGCCCGGGGGCCTGGAATGCTCTTAAGATGGCACTGGGCTGCATTCATTTACTTTATTAGGCTTTTTTTCTTTATTTTCCCCTGGTGATCCTGCCAGTAAGGCATAGTTTACACTTGCAGCTGGAGGGCAGTAAAAATAGGAGGATGAGCCATGATTTTATCGACCCTTCAACTTAACACAGCAGCTGGAGGAGGTTGTGAACATTCCACAGCTGCAGCAAAAATAACACTCCCTGTCGCATCCGGCAGGCAGTACTGCTGCCAAATGCAACGCATTCAAGTGAATACAATGCATGTGGTTGTGACACAGTGGTACACGCTTGCAGGGTTAAAACAGGGGGAGAGGAGGTGACATCAGGGCTGGTGCTACCACTAGGCAAACTAGGCAGCCGCTTAGGGCGCACTGCTGCCTAGGGCACCCGGCCACTGGTGTTCCTATTCTCTTCTCTCTGCAGCACTAAGTCTCAGCATCAGCAGGCGGAGGACTTGTGTCTGTGTCCCGACTCCCAAATGAATGGAAGCAAGCAAGCATTCATCGATGGGCACTGGTAGGCTGCATTGATGGGCATTGGTGAGGCTGCATTTGATGGGCGCTGGTGATGCTTCATTTGATGGGCACTTCATTAAAAAGGTGGGGTATACATGAGCATGGCAAAGGGGGTGGAGTCAGGGGTGGAGCCGGGGGGGGCAAAATTAGTTTTCACCTAGGGTGTCAAAAATCCTTGCACCAGCCCTGGGTGACATATTGCCTCCCAACCACCTGTCAAATCCTCTCTGAAAAGCAAACAATGCAGATCACTTTTCAGAGGGGTGGTAAGGGCTGCAGCAAGTGTAATCAAGCCTTCAAACTCCAAAGACATGCTGGTAGGTTAATTGGATCCTGTCCAAATTGGCCCAGTATATATATATATATATTGTGACAGCAGGAAGGTAAAGTCACCTGGTTGCATCCAGGGGGGTAGATATATTTCGCCCAGATTCAGGCTTTACGCCGACTTATACAACTAGGTGGAGAGTTGTATAAGCCCAGCTAAGGCTAGTGGGCTCATGGATGACTCATACCTCTAGGGAGAGTGTGGGGCGTCGTGCAGACAGGGAGTTGATGAGACCAGCTGAAGCTTGTCAGCTCATTTAGGCCTCTATAAGAACTCCCAGCTTCATTAGCTGTTTGCTCATGCCTGGAACCAGACCTGTGTGGACTGTCTAGGGAGAGTGAACCCCTGTGCGGTGAGACAAAGCCTGTGTGGCTATTTGCTTGGACATTTAAAACCAGGGACTTAGGGACTAGGACAGCACTAGGCTGATCCCAGTTGTTAGTTAGGAAACCTGTATGTTTAGTCAGAGGTCAAGTTGACCAGGATTTATTTTATTTATGTTTCTTTTGCTTTGCTGTGTTTTGTCACTGTAAATAGAAAATAAACCGCACCTTTTTGATTTTGAAAACCACAACCTCCGTTTGCTGGGCCTGTTTTTGTGTGGGGAGCCCATCCCGGGGGTCACACACACCCGCTGCCGAGCTAACCCCCTCACAGTTGGTGGAGACCCAGTGGCAGTTTTTTTAAGCCAGCATGGAGGAGATACTGAAACAGCTGGCTCTAGCAAATGCCAATCAACAGCAGACAAATGCAGGTTTGCAAAGGAGCCTTGCAGCCCAGCAGCAAGCTCACCAACAGAGTCTGGAAGCTCAGCAACAAGCCCAGCAGCAATCTGAGGCCCGCTTCATAGACCTGTTACAGAAGCAAGAGCAGAGACTACAACAAATTGAAGCAGTAATGCAGCAACGTCCGCAGACCAGTGAGGAAAGCCGTCCCACTAATACCGCGTCCTTTGGGGTGAGTCGTTTATTGACAAAAATGACTGGAGAGGATGATCCAGAGGTATTTTTGACCACATTTGAAAGGACCTCTGAAAGAGAAAAGTGGCCTGAGGAGCAGTGGGCTGGACTGGTGGCTCCTCTGTTAACTGGTGAATCGCAGAAAGCTTACTATGACCTAGAGCCTAACCAAGCAAAAGACTATGTGATGCTAAAAGCTGAAATTTTGGCAAGGCTGGGTGTCACCCAGGCTGTCCGGGCTCAGCGTGTGCATAACTGGACTTTCCAGCTTGGAAAACCCCCCAGGTCTCAAATGTATGATCTCATTCACCTGAGCAGAAAGTGGCTACAGCCAGAGACTTTGTCCGCACCAAAGATTGTGGAACGTGTTGTAATGGATCGGTTTTTGAGAGCTCTTCCTACTGCCATCCAAAAGTGGGTAAGCCATGGAGACCCAGAGACGGCCGATGGTCTTGTGGATCGTGTGGAGAAATACTTGGCTACAGAGAACCTGACGGCCTCTTCCAGAGACACTCGGACTTTCCACCCTAAGACCAGACCATCCCCAGGGGCGGATAAGAGGATTCCAAGGGGTGAGGGTGGAGAGAGTGAGAGGGTGGGAGCTCTACCCCAAGTTTGGCGAGAACAGCCTGGGAAATCAGCGGCTCAAGAGGCGGCAAGAAGGATCGTTTGCTACCGCTGCCGGCAAGCGGGACATATTGCAGCCAATTGCCCGGTTGTGGAGGAACCCATGCAGTGTGACTTTCTGACGGGCAGACGTCAGTCGCTGTGTGCGACAGTCGCATGCACTGCCATTCGAGGAACTGAGAAACATTTATGCAAAATGTGTGTTAATGGTAGAAATGTTGTGGTATTGCTGGATTCAGGTAGCCTTGTGACCCTGATAAAGGCTGAATTAGTTAAAACAGAGGTCTCTGGGAATAGCAAGGTAGCTGTTATTTGTGTGCATGGGGACACCCGAGAGTATCCAGTGACTACAGGGTGTTTCGAGACCCCCAAAGGTACCCTCTCTCATCCAGTGGGGTTAGTATCTCAATTACCGCATGATGCCATTGTGGGAAGGGATTTTCCGAAGTTCTGGGAACTGTGGGATGATCCTGAGCCCCCCACTGGTGCCCCTATGTACCAGGAATGTGATAGCCAGAACTCCTCTGAGAGTGGTGAGGACTCTCCAGAATTTCCCTTGTCAGTATTGGCAGGGGAGACTCAAGAAACTGGAGAGGAGCCCACCTCCTCAGACGAAAACCTACCGTCTGTGGAGTTTTCTGATCTGGAGGTTCACAGGGAAAATTTTGCCACAGAACAGTTAAAAGACCCCGCCCTAATAAAGGCACGGGAAAACGTAGTGGAAATAGATGGCGAGTTAGTGAACCCAGATAATACCTGCACTTACCCATACTTCAGCGTAGAGAAGGACCTACTGTATCGGGTGGCAAAAAGGGCAGAAGAAACCGTTGAGCAGCTTGTGGTGCCCAAACCTTACAGGAAGTTGGTGTTGGAGTTGGCCCATGGGCACATTCTTGGAGGTCATCTGGGGACAGAGAAAACCCGAGAGAGGGTATTACAGAGATTCTATTGGCCTGGGGTGATGAAGGACATAGAAAATTATTGTTCCTCCTGCCCTGTGTGTCAGAGGTCGGCCCCGATGCCACATTTCCGTAGCCCGCTGGTCCCTCTACCCATCATTGAGGTCCCGTTTGAGAGAATCGCAATGGATTTGGTAGGTCCTATAATCAAGTCCGCTAGGGGGCACCAGTACATATTGGTTATAATGGACTATGCCACCCGTTATCCAGAAGCGATCCCTCTCAGAAATACCTCGGCCAAAACCATAGCCAAAGAGCTATCTCTTGTTTTTAGCCGGGTGGGTATTTGTAAAGAACTGCTTACGGACCAAGGTACACCCTTTATGTCCCGGGTTATGAAAGAGCTGTGTAAATTGTTCAAAGTGACGCAATTGCGTACATCTGTGTATCACCCCCAAACCGATGGGCTGGTTGAAAGATTCAACAAAACCCTAAAACAAATGTTGAAGAAAGTGGTGGATAGAGATGGAAAGGATTGGGACTGTCTACTTCCTTATTTGATGTTTGCTATTAGGGAGGTGCCCCAATCCTCTACGGGACTCTCCCCCTTTGAGTTACTGTATGGGAGACACCCAAGAGGGCTGTTGGATATTGCCAAGGAAACTTGGGAAAGTGAGAGTTCTCCCCACAGGAGTGTGATTGAGCATGTCGCCCTGATGCAAGACCGAATTGCACAGGTAATGCCCATCGTGAAGGAACATTTGGCCCAAGCGCAGTTAGCACAGCAGAGAGTGTACAACCGTGGAGCCAAGACCCGTACCTTTTCCCCGGGGGATAGGATACTGGTACTTGTCCCTACGGTTGAAAGTAAATTCCTTGCCAAATGGCAAGGCCCCTATGAGATAATGGAAAAAGTGAGCGAAGTGAATTACAAGGTCAGACAACCAGGAAGGCGAAATCTATCACGTTAATCTGTTGAAAGCCTGGAGGGATAGAGAGTCCCTAGTCGCAGACACTTGGTCACCAGCTCAAACTGGTTGCGTGATTCCTGAGGTTGGAATAGCAGCCACCTTGTCACAACCCCAACGACAGGAGGTTAAGGAGTTTGTGCTTCGCAACAAGGAGGTATTCTCTGAGCTGCCGGGACAAACATCTGGGGTAGAGCATGACATCATTACCCCGCCCGGTGAAAGGGTGAAGTTAAAACCCTATCGGATCCCAGAGGCCCGACGGGAGGCAATACGGGAGGAAGTACAGAAAATGCTGAACTTAGGGGTGATAGAGGAGTCCCAAAGTGATTGGTCTAGTCCCATTGTGTTGGTGCCTAAACCGGATGGGAGCTGGCGATTTTGTAACGATTTTCGTCAGTTGAACAAAGTTACAAAATTTGACACCTACCCCATGCCACGTATAGATGAGTTGATCGACCGGCTGGGAACAGCCCGATACATGACGACTCTTGACCTCACAAAAGGGTATTGGCAAATCCCCCTGGCCAAGTCGGCCAAAGAGAAAACCGCATTTGTAACCCCAGACGGGGCGTTCCAATATAAAAGAATGCCGTTCGGGTTACAGAATGCGCCGGCCACATTCCAGCGGAAAATGGACCAGATGCTGAGGCCCCATCGGAAGTATGCTGCGGCTTACCTGGATGACGTAATTGTCCATAGCACAGATTGGGCCTCACATCTGCCAAAAGTGCAAGCAGTCCTGGACTCTGTTCGGGAAGCGGGGTTTACGGCTAACCCCAAGAAGTGTACCATTGGGCAGGAGGAGGCCAAATATCTTGGGTACACCATTGGGAGGGGAGTAATAAAACCCCAACTCAACAAAGTCGAGGCCATCCAGAGTTGGCCACGTCCCAACAGCAAGAAGCAGGTACGAGCCTTTCTGGGAATCGCTGGGTATTATCGGCGATTCATTCCCCTCTTTGCTTCTAAGGCTGTGCCCCTAACCAACCTGACGAAGGGGAAAGGGTCGGTCATGATTAAATGGACCCCCGAGGCTGAGGCAGCATTCCAATTCTTGAAACAAGCCTTATGTAGCCAGCCAGTGTTGTACTCACCCGACTTCTCTAAAGACTTTGTCGTACAAAGTGATGCGTCAGATGTGGGGTTAGGAGCAGTATTGTCCCAGGTCTGGAACAGGGAAGAGCACCCAGTCATTTACCTCAGCAGGAAGTTGAAGTCCCATGAGGTAAATTACGCCACCGTTGAAAAGGAGTGTTTAGCGGTGAAGTGGACTCTAGATTCCCTTCGGTACTACCTGCTAGGTAGGCACTTTGACTTGGTTACGGATCACGCTCCGTTAAAGTGGATGGCTCAAAACAAGGAAACAAATAGAAGAGTGAATAGGTGGTTCCTGGCCCTCCAGGAATTCAACTTCACAGTAAAGCATCGCCCTGGCGTTCAAATGGGGAATGTGGATGCTTTGTCTCGAGTACATGAATGCCTGATTGCTGGTGTTCCAACCCCGAGGTTAAAACAAGAGGGGGGGGTATGTGACAGCAGGAAGGTAAAGTCACCTGGTTGCATCCAGGGGGGTAGATATATTTCGCCCAGATTCAGGCTTTACGCCGACTTATACAACTAGGTGGAGAGTTGTATAAGCCCAGCTAAGGCTAGTGGGCTCATGGATGACTCATACCTCTAGGGAGAGTGTGGGGCGTCGTGCAGACAGGGAGTTGATGAGACCAGCTGAAGCTTGTCAGCTCATTTAGGCCTCTATAAGAACTCCCAGCTTCATTAGCTGTTTGCTCATGCCTGGAACCAGACCTGTGTGGACTGTCTAGGGAGAGTGAACCCCTGTGCGGTGAGACAAAGCCTGTGTGGCTATTTGCTTGGACATTTAAAACCAGGGACTTAGGGACTAGGACAGCACTAGGCTGATCCCAGTTGTTAGTTAGGAAACCTGTATGTTTAGTCAGAGGTCAAGTTGACCAGGATTTATTTTATTTATGTTTCTTTTGCTTTGCTGTGTTTTGTCACTGTAAATAGAAAATAAACCGCACCTTTTTGATTTTGAAAACCACAACCTCCGTTTGCTGGGCCTGTTTTTGTGTGGGGAGCCCATCCCGGGGGTCACACACACCCGCTGCCGAGCTAACCCCCTCACAATATATATATATATATATATATATATATATATATATGTACGAATGTGTGTCCCAAGCGCTTCAAGATCCTGACGACTGAAAAGCACGAATCGTCTCTCACCAAACTTTGTTAACATGAAGATCAGCAAAAGCGTCTCAAAAGGTGGCGCCATTCAAATGTAACTTCCCCTTTATAGTGCCGTAATACGTGTTGTATGCAAGGCAGGCTTGAGAGGAAACACGAAAAATCACGTAGAGAAAAACTGTTTTTTTCCATGACATGAATAACGGTCTTGAGTATGTGGCATTAGTCTGTTATTTTTCAACCTCCTTGAACAGACCAAGATGTCCAGGAAAAGTGTCAGTTAGACAATCGAGACAAACCATTTAACAATAACAGAGGTGCATACAATGATCAGCTTTTATTTAAAACCTTGATCCGAAAATAAATAAAAAAAACACTGCTTAACAGATTTAGGCTAGAATTTGGCTTTATTAGTAAAGTCCATCTAAATCTTCTATTACATCTAACACTACCCTCTCCGCAGATTGATAATGCTGCTGTCCACAGGTGTCTCCATTGCTCCTCCATCCAGAGTGAAGACATCCTAATGCGGCGTACACACGATCGTTTTTCATGCCGTTAAAAATGCAATTTTTTAAAATGGCCATTAAAACCGATCGTGTGTATGCTCCAGAGCATTTTTAACGGCGTGAAAAACGGCCATTAAAAATTTCGAACATGCTCTATTTTTTCACGTTGTTATTCATGTCGTTTTTTTAACGACGTGAAAAACGATAGTGTGTATGCTTTTACGAGGGGCAAAAAAACGTGCATGCTCAGAATCAAGTATGAGACGGGAGCGCTCGTTCTGGTAAAACTAGCGTTCGTAATGGAGATAGCACATTCGTCACGCTGTAACGGACTGAAAAGCACGAGGCTGAAAAGCGCGAATCGCCGCTCAACAAAGTTTACTAACATGAAGGGTGGCACCATTCGAATGGAACTTCCCCTTTATAGTGCCGTCGTACATGTTGTACGTCACTGCGCTTTGCTCGAGCGTTTTTTTTAATGATCGTGTGGATGCAAGACAGGCTTGAGAGGAAACATGAAAAAAACGACGAGAAAAACGTCAGTTAAAAAAATGGCATGAAAAACGATCGTGTGTACGCCGCATAAGAGAGCAAGTGTGTTACCAGCTAGATCACCAGGTAAAAATAAAGGGGGGAAAAAAAGCACAGAAGAGAACTACATTTAAGGATTGGTAAACTAAAATATAATGATGTCCTGCTAGTTGCCTGTGTAAAGGTGTAAATATACAAATCTTTTATTTAGTGGTTCTTGGCTGTGTTTGTTGCAGTGGAGGAGATGCTTTTCTGTAATATCGCCCCTCCCATTCACTTCTTTCCCCATAGACAGCGTATCCCTGGAAACCCGCCTCTCGTTGTTGGATGGCTTGGTGACGGTAGAGTGAGTCCCAGGGGGTCCACACACAGCAGATATCCCCTGAAGACTGACTGTGTATTTGGCAGTCAGAGCTATCCGTCTGCATCTCGCGACGAAGAACAATTTCAAAACCTTTCATCTGGGCATAGAGGAATATCAAAGTGCTATTATTTTATCATGTGTTTTTCAGGATGTCATCAGCCTAAAGAGAAATTCACATTTATACCAACAACAATAAAACACACAAAAACAAAGTCTCAGAACTAGCCCTTTGTATTAGACATAGTGTGTGGATGATGGTGTTTAGAAAATGAGTTATGCTCTGCTATTGATCCAGCATATTTGAACCTGTGATCCACTTTGTGGGTCAATTTCTCTTCTGCTTTCCCTTTGTAGCGACCTCACCTCTCACTCCCTCCTTCTCTGTCAATGTCAATGGCTCTCGTCTAGGGGACCAGGGAGGAGAGTGTGACGCACCACCAGCTCGTACCCTCTTGTGTGTAGAGGTGTGAGCTAAAACCAATTACCTTCGGGCCTGTGCCCCTGTCCAGAGCCAAAACTTCCCTTGAGAATGACCTTTAACTCCCAGAAAGCCAAGTTCCACACCATTGAAAGTCCAACACTTATTTATTCTTGTAGAGCAATAAAAAGTCCTTTGCGAGCAGACTGGTTAGACAACGAACAGACAAGGTGAAGAGGAAGGTCCAGGCACAAACATGAACTTGTTACTCTCCTGTTTCAGTGTGCGCAAACAGGCTTGGCGCACGGTCGCTGCCACCGACCGCGAGGGTGGTCGCTGCCACCGACCGGGTGAATTAGGTTTGAGGTCTCTGCCACCGACCTGGGTTTCAGTTGGGTCACTGCCACCGACCATGAGAACGTGGACTACCTTCTTGAGATGCGGCCCCTGCCAGGGGAGTCATCCATCCGGACGGTCACCAGGGGCCTCCACCGTCACCAGCCAATGCTGCGCTGGATCTCCGAGAAGGTAATTTCTCTGGTCCCCCTAGGACACCCTAGGAATCCTCCATACCACGCGGGACCCAGTCGAAGGTACTGGGCCCCAGGCCTCCAGAGAGTACCTCACCCCAGACCAAAGGTGTCTGGGGTGGAATCGCAGCTCCCTCTCCGAGCCGAGGGCGCCCAGAGACCGCCAGCACTCACACCCAGGCTGAAGGTGCTTGGGCGTGGACCCCGAGCGGAAGATGTCTGCCCCTCTTATCCCCTCTCCCAGCATGCACAGCAGGTTCCCCGCCCCACTGTACCACTGCCGCGAGAGGACAAAAAAAGCACAGACCTCCAATGGTGGTTCAACCCCGGCCTATGGCGACAGCGCCACCTATAGGCCGCAGGGAACTGGACACCATTGATATCCTCCACTGGCATAAACTGGTCCATGAACCCTAACAATTGCTGCATCTTAGCCTGTTATCACTCAGATGCCTCCCCTAAATGTAACCACCCGCTACACATCCCCCCCAGTAATTTGACACTGGGCCCCAGTGTCTGAAACCAATTTATGCCCTCTAAATCAGAGTCCGCATAAATTCGATCCAGAGACAAACCTAATCAAAAGACAAAAAAATGGCAATTTAAAAATTGTTTCGCTTGTGCCTGAACCAAGGGGAAGGGAAAGAAGGGAAGTGAAGGAACAACAAACAAACACACACAGGTGTAAACATTCAAAGGCATAACAGCATATATATTTTTTTATTATTATATTTTCCCCCTTCCACATCACTGACTAAGATCTGCCCCATTCTCAGCAGACTTGAATGACATTCTCCTGCAGAGGGGGAAAAAAAACACATTATCTGACACAGTGTGTAATTTGGAGTGAAAAGGCTCCCCCTAAAGGGAACCCCTCCCTTCCACAAAGTCATGTGTGGTGTATGTGAAAACCTGTTGCGCAACACTCCACCTAGTGGCCATGTCACGATCTGGAACACTTATCTTGATCAGCAATGTCTTCATCTGTGTCTGTGCCCTAACTTAACTAAACCCCAAAGTCCTCATTATTAGGGATGAGCTCGGTGTTCGAGTCGAACATACGTTCGACTCGAACATCGGCTGTTCGATCGTTCGACGAAGATCGAACGATTTGGGCCGTTCGTGCCTAATTCGAGTGACGCGAACGGCCCACAATGCACTACGCCATCGCAGTGTCATCCAGGCGCTGTGATTGGCCAAGCATGCACTGTGACCCCGCATGCTTGGCCAATCACAGCGCCGGCAGCGAGGAGAGCAATGATTGGCCACAGGCAGGATGCCTGTGGCCAATTATTGCTGAGGGTGTTTAGTACACGCCCCACACTATAAAAGGCCGCCAGCACGGCGGCCTAGTGTAGTGTGTTCCGGAGCAGGGAAAGAGAAGCATAGGCAGGGACAGTGACATTTTTTTTTCTTGCTTAACCTGGATTCCTTTAGTTTAGGGAAAGAGAAGGATAGGTAGGGAGAGTGTCAGTGTGTTTTACTGTGCGAATCCTTGTTTCTAGGGACAGGGAAGGACAGTGAGGGAAATTCTCCTTGTGCTATAGTGTGCTAAAGCATTGATCATCAACCATCTTTAAAAAATCATTTTTTCCAGGGACAGAAAACTATAGGTAGGGAGAGTGTCAGTGTGTTTTACTGTGATAATCCTTGTTTCTAGGGACAGGGAAGGACAGTGAGGGAAATTCTCCTTGTGCTATAGTGTGCTAAAGCATTGATCATCAACCATCTTTAAAAAAACATTTTTTCTAGGGACAGAAAACTATAGGTAGGAAGAGTGTCAGTTTCTTTCACTGTGATAATCCTTGTTTCTAGGGACAGGGAAGGACAGTGAGGGAAATTCTCCTTGTGCTATAGTGTGCTAAAGCATTGATCATCAACCGTCTTTAAAAAAACATTTTTTCTAGGGACAGAAAACTATAGGTAGGAAGAGTGTCAGTTTCTTTCACTGTGATAATCCTTGTTTCTAGGGACAGGGAAGGACAGTGAGGGAAATTCTCCTTGTGCTATAGTGTGCTAAAGCATTGATCACCGACCGTCTTTAAAAAAACATTTTTTCTAGGGACAGAAAACTATAGGTAGGAAGAGTGTCAGTTTCTTTCACTGTGATAATCCTTGTTTCTAGGGACAGGGAAGGACAGTGAGGGAAATTCTCCTTGTGCTATAGTGTGCTAAAGCATTGATCATCAACCGTCTTTAAAAAAACATTTTTTCTAGGGACAGAAAACTATAGGTAGGAAGAGTGTCAGTTTCTTTCACTGTGATAATCCTTGTTTCTAGGGACAGGGAAGGACAGTGAGGGAAATTCTCCTTGTGCTATAGTGTGCTAAAGCATTGATCATCAACCGTCTTTAAAAAAACATTTTTTCTAGGGACAGAAAACTATAGGTAGGAAGAGTGTCAGTTTCTTTCACTGTGATAATCCTTGTTTCTAGGGACAGGGAAGGACAGTGAGGGAAATTCTACTTGTGCTATAGTGTGCTAAAGCATTGATCATCAATCAGCTTTAAAAAAACATTTTTTCTAGGGACAGAAAACTATAGGTAGGAAGAGTGTCAGTTTCTTTCACTGTGATAATCCTTGTTTCTAGGGACAGGGAAGGACAGTGAGGGAAATTCTCCTTGTGCTATAGTGTGCTAAAGCATTGATCATCAACCATCTTTAAAAAAACATTTTTTCTAGGGACAGAAAACTATAGGTAGGAAGAGTGTCAGTTTCTTTCACTGTGATGATCCTTGTTTCTAGGGACAGGGAAGGACAGTGAGGGAAATTCTACTTGTGCTATAGTGTGCTAAAGCATTGATCAGCAATCAGCTTTAAAAAAACATTTTTTCTAGGGACAGAAAACTATAGGTAGGAAGAGTGTCAGTTTCTTTCACTGTGATAATCCTTGTTTCTAGGGACAGGGAAGGACAGTGAGGGAAATTCTCCTTGTGCTATAGTGTGCTAAAGCATTGATCATCAACCATCTTTAAAAAAACATTTTTTCTAGGGACAGAAAACTATAGGTAGGAAGAGTGTCAGTTTCTTTCACTGTGATAATCCTTGTTTCTAGGGACAGGGAAGGACAGTGAGGGAAATTCTCCTTGTGCTATAGTGTGCTAAAGCATTGATCATCAATCAGCTTTAAAAAAACATTTTTTCTAGGGACAGAAAACTATAGGTAGGAAGAGTGTCAGTTTCTTTCACTGTGATAATCCTTGTTTCTAGGGACAGGGAAGGACAGTGAGGGAAATTCTCCTTGTGCTATAGTGTGCTAAAGCATTGATCATCAACCATCTTTAAAAAAACATTTTTTCTAGGGACAGAAAACTATAGGTAGGAAGAGTGTCAGTTTCTTTCACTGTGATAATCCTTGTTTCTAGGGACAGGGAAGGACAGTGAGGGAAATTCTACTTGTGCTATAGTGTGCTAAAGCATTGATCATCAATCAGCTTTAAAAAAACATTTTTTCTAGGGACAGAAAACTATAGGTAGGAAGAGTGTCAGTTTCTTTCACTGTGATAATCCTTGTTTCTAGGGACAGGGAAGGACAGTGAGGGAAATTCTCCTTGTGCTATAGTGTGCTAAAGCATTGATCATCAACCGTCTTTAAAAAAACATTTTTTCTAGGGACAGAAAACTATAGGTAGGAAGAGTGTCAGTTTCTTTCACTGTGATAATCCTTGTTTCTAGGGACAGGGAAGGACAGTGAGGGAAATTCTACTTGTGCTATAGTGTGCTAAAGCATTGATCATCAATCAGCTTTAAAAAAACATTTTTTCTAGGGACAGAAAACTATAGGTAGGAAGAGTGTCAGTTTCTTTCACTGTGATAATCCTTGTTTCTAGGGACAGGGAAGGACAGTGAGGGAAATTCTCCTTGTGCTATACTGTGCTAAAGCATTCCTCATCAACCATCTTTGAAATCCTTGTTTTTTGGACAGTCAGGGAAATTGTCGTTGTGCTATTCTGTGCGAAAGCAATCATCCTCAACCATATTTAGAAATCCTTAAGTAAAGGGACAGAGAAGGACACCTGAAGGTAGCCCTTATTGCTTTTTTCCCATCTCCCTGCAGGCCATCTATTAGAATGTCTGGAAGGCAAACAAGGAGAGGCAGACAGTCAGGAGGCAATAAAAGAGGGCAAGCAGGCTCTGTGTCTGGGGGCAACAGTGCTGGTCGTGGACGCGGTGCATTGTCATCAGCACATGGCCATGGGACACGCTTGTCCTTCTTTTCGGCAGCTGGACATGTTGAGCCACATCATGCCGAAGACTTGGTAGAGTGGATGACCAAGCCCTCCTCCTCCTCCTCATCCTCTCTCACCCAGGCTCAGGGTACTGGCAAAGCAGCTGCCAAAGCGTCCTCTTCCCTGGTATCAATGTCAGACTCATCATCAGTCACTCCTTCCCTAGACCCACCATGTCCTCCTCCTGAGGAGTCCCCCGAACTGTTTGAGCACAGTGTTGGGTACATGCTCCAGGAGGATGCCCAGCGTTTCGAAGGGTCTGATGATGAAACCCAGCTACAGGAAGGCAGTAGCGTGAGAGCAGACAGAGGGGATGCTCAAGAAGGACACCAATCTGGCAGTCATGTTCCAGCAGCTGCAGCATACTGCCAGATTGGCTCCAGTGATGAGGAGGGAGGGGATGATGAGGTCACTGACTCCACGTGGGTGCCTAATAGGAGAGAGGAGGAGGAGGAGGATGAGGAGGAGGCACATCTCCAATGAGGCAGGATGCCCTTTGGTGGCCAGCGTAAGGGCAGTACACCGACGGAATCACACTGCAGAGCTCCGCCTGTGCAGGGCGCTGCCTCTGCCCGTCATTCAAAAAGTTCTTTGGTGTGGGCCTTTTTTGAGGCTAGTGCATCAGATCGCACAGCTGCTGTTTACAACATATGTCTCAAGCGTATATCGCGTGGCCAAAACATCAGCCGCTTGGGTACCACATGCCTGACCAGACATATGTTGACCTGCCATGCAGCTCGTTGGCAAGCCTACCTCAAAGACCCACACCAAAGAACAAAGCGGACCTCTCCTTGCACCGCATCAGCTGGGATCTCCAACCCCACTATAACTTCAGTCCTGTCTGAAACATGCACTGAGAGGAATGAAGGTGTAGAATTAGGTGTGTCACAGCCAAGTAGTTGCGGCCACTCTGCTAGTAGTACACCGACGTCCGATTCTAGCAGGCAAATTTCCCTGCCCCAGCTGCTGGACCGTCGAAAGAAGTTCACTCCCAGCCATCCACATGCCCAGCGGTTGAATGCTAGCTTGGCTAAATTGCTAGCGCTTCAACTGCTGCCTTTTCAGTTGGTAGACTCGGCCCCCTTCCGTGAGTTTGTGCAATGTGCGGTTCCTCAGTGGCAGGTTCCCAAACGCCACTTTTTCTCACGGAAGGCTATTCCGGCTCTCTACCGGCATGTGGAAGGCAATGTCTTGGCCTCGCTGGACAGGGCGGTCAGCGGTAAGGTGCATATTACCGCTGACTCATGGTCCAGCAGGCATGGACAGGGACGTTACCTTTCTTTCACGGCCCATTGGGTCACTCTTTTGGCAGCTGGGAAGGATGCAGGACAAGGTGCAGTAGTGTTGGAGGTTGTTCCACCGCCACGCCTCCAAAATGCTACTACTGGTTGTGACACACCTCTCTCCTCCACCCCCTCCTCTTCTTCTTCCTCCATGGCCTCTTCCTGTGGTTTGTCCTCTGAACCAGCGGTGCTCCGTAGCCGTTCAAGGGGCTACGCAAGTACGCAGGCAAAAAGATGCCATGCCGTGCTTGCGCTGGTGTGTTTGGGGGACAGAAGCCACACTGGGGCAGAGGTCCTGTCTGCTCTGCAGGGCCAGGCCGAGAGGTGGTTGACGCCACGCCAGCTTAAGCCAGGAATGGTGGTTTGCGACAATGGCACCAACCTCCTCTCCGCCCTCCGACAGGGACAACTGACCCATGTGCCCTGTGTGGCTCACGTCCTTAACCTGGTGGTGCAGCGGTTCTTGGGCAGGTACCCGGGCTTACAGGATGTCCTGAGGCAGGCCAGGAAAGTCTGTGTGCATTTCCGCAGATCTTATAATGCCAGTGCTCGCCTGGCTGAGCTGCAAAAGGAGTTGAACCTGCCCAAGAACCGCCTTATATGTGACATGCCCACCAGGTGGAACTCAACGTTGGCTATGCTGCAGCGGCTGCACACGCAGCAGAGGGCCATCAATGAGTACCTGTGCGACTACGGCACCAGGACAGGGTCAGGGGAGCTTGTTTTTTTTTCTCCACGCCAGTGGGGCATGATCAGGGATGCATGCACTGTCCTGGCACCATTTGAGGAGGCCACGAGGATGGTGAGCAGTGACAGTGCATGCATCAGTGACACTGTACCTCTTGTCCACCTGTTGGAGCACACGCTGCGTGGAATAATGGACTGGGCACTTGAGGCAGAACAGAGGCAGGAAGAGGAGGACTTCCTTGCCTCTCAAGGCCCCCTTTACCCAGACAGTGTTCCTTCTGTCCCACCCATCGCACAGGAAGATGAGGAGGAGGAGGAGGAGGAGGAGGAGGATTGTGTCAGCATGGAGGTGGAGGCTGGCACTCAGCATCATCAGCAGCAGTCTTTTAGGGATGATTTACAGTCCCAAGAAACCAGTGGACTTGTACGTGGCTGGGAGGAGGTGGCTGCGGATCATGTCATCCTTAGTGACCCAGAGGACTCCGGACCGAATGCCTCAGCAAACCTACGCTGCATGGCCTCCCTGATCCTGCAAAGTCTGCGGAAGGATCCTCGTATTCTTCGGATCAAGGAGAGGGACCATTACCGGCTGGCCACTCTCCTTGATCCACGGTACAAGGGTAAGGTTGCGGACCTTATGTTACCGTCGCAGAGGGAGCAGAGGATGAGACAACTCCGGGAGGCCTTGCAGAAAGGTCTGTGCAACGCGTTCCCAGAGACTGGGAGGTTACAAACTCCTGGTCCTGGACAACGAGTTGCTGAGGCTTCGGCCAGTCAAAGAAGGAGCGGTGGGGAAGGTGGCCGTCTGACCGATGCATTCAGACAATTCTTTAGTCCGCAGCCCCAAAGTATGATCGGTTCCAGCAACCATCGCCAGCGTCTGATAAACATGGTGCAGGAATATCTAGGGGCAAGGTCAGACTTGGACACCTTCCCCACCGAAAATCCTCTGGCTTACTGGGTCTTGAGGATGGATCACTGGCCAGAGCTTGCACAGTATGCAATTGAGCTACTGGCCTGTCCTGCATCCAGCGTTCTTTCGGAACGCACATTCAGTGCTGCTGGAGGATTTGTCACGGATCACAGGGTGCGCCTGTCCACCGACTCGGTTGATCGACTGACTTTCATCAAGATGAACCAGTCTTGGATCACCACCAGCTACCACACACCTGATGCTGATATAACAGACTAATTGATTTTAACATGTCACATCCCTTCAAGACTGATGCTGATGCTGAGTGCCTGTGCTGTTATGTTGACTGGCTATCCTCCTCCTCCGAGTCCTCAATGATACGATTGATGATGATAGCTTGGAAGATCATTTTTGTTTATGGGTGCCGCCACCAGTGGCTAAGGCCCAATTTTTCAGCCCCTGTTTAACAGGGGCGTGTAATTACAATTTTTGAAGCAATACTTTGCAACAGGGCTCATTGCTGTGCTCCAAGTACAGTATCTGTGAGGGGTTGGAGTGTTGTGCCACCAGTGCCTAAGGCCCAATTTTTCAGCCCCTGTTTAACAGGGGCGTGTCATTACAATTTTTGAAGCAATACTTTGCAACAGGGCTCATTGCTGTGCTCCAAGTACAGTATCTGTGAGGGGTTGGAGTGTTGTGCCACCAGTGCCTAAGGCCCAATTTTTCAGCCCCTGTTTAACAGGGGCGTGCCATTACAATTTTTGAAGCAATACTTTGCAACAGGGCTCATTGCTGTGCTCCAAGTACAGTATCTGTGAGGGGTTGTAGTGTTGTGCCACCAGTGCCTAAGGCCCAATTTTTCAGCCCCTGTTCAACAGGGGCATGTAATTACAATTCTTGATCTAATAATTCACAGCAGGGCCCATTGCTGCACCCACCAAGAGTAACTCTGAGGGCTTACAGTGTTGTGGCAACGCCACCACCACCACCACCACGAAAGGCCCAATTTTTCAGCCCCTGTTCAAAAGGGGCATGTAATTACAATTCTTGATCTAATAATTCACAGCAGGGCCCATTCCTGCACCCACCAAGAGTAACTCTGAGGGCTTACAGTGTTGTGGCAACACCACCACCACCACCACCACCACGAAAGGCCCAATTTTTCAGCCCCTGTTCAACAGGGGCATGCAATTACAATTCTTGATCTAATAATTCACAGCAGGGCCCATTGCTGCACCCACCAAGAGTAACTGTCAGGGCTTACAGTGTTGTGGCACCAGCACCACCATCAAAGGCCCAATTTTTACTACCACTGTTCAACAATTATATGTAATTAAAATTCCTGATATAATAGTTGACAGCAGGGCGTTCCAGCACCAACCAAGAGTAACTGTGAGTGCTTACAGTGTTGTGCCAACACCAACAACTAAGGGGCCTATTTCTGCAGAGTATATACGGCAGGTCCCTACATTCAAACATCCAACTTACAAACGACTCCTACTTGCAAACGCAAGAAGACAACAGGAAGTGAGAGGAAATCTACCCCTTGGAAGGAAAATTCTCTCCTGTAAGAATTAATATGGGAGAAAGGTGTCTCCTCTGTACTGATGCTTTATCACCAATCCTTGTTTCAAGAAAAACACCACATTTCAAAAACAGTTGTCATTGGGACGGAAAGTGAGGTGAAATGTTCTGAACAGGGGCACAGACAGCAAAACAAATGTTACAGGGGTGATAACCCTTACCTATGTTTTCCAAAAAGTTTAAAAATAGATTTTTGGGCTGGAGCTACACTTAAACAATGTACCTGTTCAAAATTACAAACAGATTCTACATAAGAACAAACCTACAGTCCCTGTCTTGTATGCACCGCCTGTATACGGCTGTTCAGAGTATATAGGGCCTTTTTTATTTTATGTGCGGGGTTCCCCTTAATATCCATACAAGACCCAAAGGGGCTGGTAATGGGCTGGGGTGGGGGGGGGGGGGTCATGGGGTAGCTATGCCATTTTTCTTAATGATTTTCATCCATATTACCGGGACCAGACATTACATTAAAGCCGCAAGCAGTTTTAAATGGCTTTTTTTTCCTTTAGAAGTGTCATTTTGTGCAGGGACAGTTCTAAACACGGGAAACACGTGGCACTTCACAGGCATACTTTAGACACCCCCCAGGTACGATATTTAAAGGAATATTTGACTTTTTTTTTTTCACTTTATGCATCATTAAAATGACTGCTCCCTAAAAACGACCGTTTTTAAAACTTCTTTTTGCATTGATACATGTCCCCTGGTGCAGAACCCGGGTTCCCAAACCCTTTTTAGGACAATAACATGCATAATAGTCGTTATAATTAGCACTTTAGAATTCGAACGTTCGCATCCATTGTATTTAATAGGGTTCTAATGTTCGTACGAACTTTCGGTCCGTTCGCGGGTTCTGGTGCGAACCGAACCCGGGGGTGTTCGGCTCATCACTACTCATTATCTGTGCGGTGGAGAACAGGGAGAACAAAAAAAAACAACTGCTCCCAATTCTCCCAAGGAGTAGCCACCCCCTGCAAGTCAAAGAGTCCTTGAGATCTGACAAAGGCACTCCGGAGTGTCCAGCAACAACAAAAAAACACAGGAGTCTATTCTCCTATAAGTAAAATCTTGGGTGCGGCAATATCAGGGGTTTCAAGTATCTGTCAAAGGTTTCCATATGGTACTCCACATCATCTCCATCCTTTTGACAAATAATCACCCTGTCAGCATGAATGTGCCGACCCGGCATCCATTCAGCCTTGCAATCTTTAAACCTTTTGGAGGCCACAGGAGAACATGAGAGGTACCTGCGAGCGTGGGGCACCTTGAGATGTGTCCAAATGAAATCATCATACCATCGCTGCCTGTGTGCCTCCACTTCATACAACAACTCTCTTGGTAAGTACGGGTACTCCCACCCGTACTCGCTGGCAACCTTCTGGCAAAACAGTCTCTGCAGTCTGGACAAGGGTGGCATTGTGGCACGGTCTCCCTCACCAGGCATGACAATTGACTCCGGGTGCCATACTGGGCATAGGAACCCGCAGCGACACTCGCTTCGCCCTAGCTTCGGGCACAGGTGACTCCGGGAGCAGAAGGGCAGGCAGGGGACCAGATTCCTCCTCAGGCGCCGGGGCCTCCACCTGGGGTGTGCTATCCCCAGTGGACATGGGTGAGTCCCTTTGCATACGGGACGAGGCCAGGGGCATCTTGTCCCAGCCCTTCCGCTCAAAAAGTTTGTCTACAATGCCATCATCTCCAGCATCGGAGACCGACTCCAGGTTGGAGGTGTCACACTCCTCCGCGGGCAGGTAATTCCTTGTGGACGTGGAATTATCCCCTCCCTCAGGCTCCCGTGGCTGTGGATCCCCGACACCTCTGACAAAACACCAAGTCCCGTTCCCCGGCTTACCTCAGCCTTTACTTTAACTGGGATGTCCGAGGCTTTTCCATCCGCATCCATCCGGGCCGGGTGAGCACAGGGATGTTCCTCCATCACGGCCGCTGGATATGCAGTAGTGTTTGTCTGTCAGCTTACCTTCCTTCCCATGTGTTCATCTTAGAGGCCAGAACCCTTTCACCTGGCTTCCTTTATAATCTCCTCCCAGCCTGACTCCACCCCAGGCCCTATCACAGAACACTATATTAACCTGTGCACTGCAAGCCTGCTTTGCTGATCAACGTGTTTGTTAGGCATTGTGTGTTTGGGTTCCTGCCTGCCGTGTGCTACGTCTGTCTCTCTGTTACGTTATTGGCTTGTCCCCGACTATCCCTGTCTGCTCGTGACCCTTGACCTTCGGCTTGTCTTTCGTTATCCTTGTCTGCTTGTGGCCCTTGACTTTCAGCTTGTTATTCGTTACTCTTATATCTCGTGCTGCTGCTTCCCCTCTTGTCCCCTTATCCTACGGGGCGTGAGCTAGGAGACTCTAGGGGCCGCTACCTGGACCCAGCCTGCAGCATAACATCCTCACCACTAGAGGCTCTGGAGAAGACCTGCTGGGTCTTAGACTCCGCGCCCTGGGGAATCTTGGCTCTAGCTTCCCATAGGATCCCGGTTGTGCTCCTCTGGTCCCGCTTTCCACAACCACCCAGTTTCCTATCCGCAGCAGTCAGCCATAGGGTTCACTACCTTGCGGTGCACTCCTGTCCCCCTACGGTGTGCATCTGTCACCTGGCCACAGGTGACCTGACACCGACCTTCCTCTTTGGCAGTGGGAGTAGGGAAGCTGTGGTGACCGAAGCAGCATCCTCGGATTTTTCATCCTCCAACCTTTTGATCGCGACTTCCCCGGAATTCTCTACAGTGCGTATGGGAATGGCTGTCCAAGCTTTGACTTCTCCTTCACGAGTGGTGGCGCCTGTTAGGCAGTTGAGGTGGAAGGCCCGAGGCCTTTCTATGGATTGCTCCACCTCGAAAATGAACTCTCCGCAGGCCTCGCAGCGCCCGAACGGCTTCAGCTGAACCACCAGTCCCGAACAGCCGGGACAAATCACACCGAGGGCCTTAACGTCCTTGCATACATACAGGGCAGATTGTCCTCGGGGCTTGAGCCTAATTCCCGTATCCGTAACCGAAGCAGCAATTGGGGTCATCCTCGTGGTGGTAGGAACTGGAACCCATGAGGCATTGGTGAACACGCTGACTGCTTGCTGCTCCATCGCGCACTGAATAACTGGCGCCAAGTCCCCATGTGCATCCCCACACATGGCCGGACTCCTCCCCTTTTCCACACCAGTTCGCAGGCTTTCTCCTTGGCACACCCATGAACTGTGCAGGGAGGGTGTGCCTCGTGGCGCGTTGGCCAAAAATGGCCGACCTCCTCGGAACTCCTCTGGGCAGCAAAGTTCAAACTCCTGAAGGCTTCGGCTCCGTTACACGAACACAAATCCCGGACCCAGAGCCCCCACGTGTAGCGACCTCACCTCTCACTCCCTCCTTCTCTGTCAATGTCAATGGCTCTCGTCTAGGGGACCAGGGAGGAGAGTGTGACGCACCACCAGCTCGTATCCTCTAGTGTGTAGAGGTGTGAGCTATAATCAATTACCTTCGGGCCTGTGCCCCTGTCCAAAACCAAAACTTCCCTTGAGAATGACCTTTAACTCCCAGAAAGCCAAGTTCCACACCATTGAAAGTCCAACACTTATTTATTATTTTAGAGCAATAAATAGTCCTTTTAGAGCAGACTTGTTAGACTATGAACAGACAAGGTGAAGAGGAGGGCCCAGGCACAAACATGAACTTGTTACTCTCCTGTTTCAGTGTGCGCAAACAGGCTTGGCACACGGTCGCTGCCACCGACCGTGAGGGTGGTCGCTGCCACCGACCGGGTGAATTGGGCTTGAGGTTTCTGCCACCGACCTGGGTTTCAGTTGGGTCGCTGCCACCGACCATGAGAACTTGGACTACCTTCTTGAGATGCGGCCCCTGTCAGGGGAGTCATCCATCCGGACGGTCACCAGAGGCCTCCACCGTCACCAGCCAATGCTGCGCTGGATCTCCGGGAAGGTCACTTCTCTGGTCCCCCTCGCCCTAGATTCGGGTGTCCAATACAGGAGGACACTCTAGGAATCCTCCATACCACGCGGGACCCAGTCGAAGGTACTGGGCCCCAGGCCTCCAGAGAGTACCTCACCCCAGACCAAAGGTGTCTGGGGTGGAATCGCAGCTCCCTCTCTGGGCCGAGGGCGCCCAGAGACCACCAGCACTCACACCCAGGCTGAAGGTGCCTGGGCGTGGACCCTGAGCGGAAGATGTCTGCCCCTCTTATCCCCTCTCCCAGCATGCACAGCAGGTTCCCCGCCCCGCTGTACCACTGCCGCGAGAGGACAAAAAAAGCACAGACCTCCAATGGTGGTTCAACCCCGGTCTATGGCGACAGCGCCACCTATAGGCCGCAGGGAACTGGACACCATTGATATCCTCCACTGGCATAAACTGGTCAATGAACCCTAACAATTGCTGCATCTGAGCCTGTTATCACTCAGATGCCTCCCCTAAATGTAACCACCCGCTACACCTTCTTATTAAGCTGACCCCCATGAAAACCACTAAAACACAGATGAAAATCATACAGTACATGGGGACTACTTTACCTGTCAAATAATCTGTATTTCATCCAGCCCCTGAGATGTACACAGCCCTATCATACAGCACAGCCAAGTGGATAACACTATTTGCAATTGAGGAATACAGCAGCGTCCTCTCTCAACCCCCAGCCTGCTGATTGGACAGTGAAGGAGCAGCAGGAGACCGATGAGTTCATGCCCCTGCTCATTCTGCTTTTTCCGTCTATCAGTACAGTCCTTGTCATCCCATTTGACTGAAGCTGGCACTGTGCTCTCCTGCTTCCGTTTTCCCTCCCTCTTCCCACTGTGATGCCTGGCACGTGAGCGAAGTGAGATTTTACTGTGTGCGTTCCCCATACAGGGGCGACTATGCTGTGGGTGCTTTTCTTTTCCACCCCTCCTGCCAGGACATGGCATACTGTTAAAGGAGCACTGGACTGATCTGGCTCTGTATCAAATCCCTCACTCACACCTTCAATCACCATTGTATGGCCCCCATGTAAGTCTACATGGGGGCCATACAATGTTTATTATACCCCACTGTCTTATAAGACCCTTTTTATGTTGTTGTTTACTATGTTGAGGGGTAGGGTTAATCCTGGGGGGCTGTAGGAGGTTGTGCAGCAATACCAAATATATCAAGGCAAGGAAACTTTTTATGTTTATTTATTTCTTGAGTTAATAAAAAATTGATTTGTAAAACTGTTCATTCATAGAACACGCCATTAGCTCCTGAAGAAGCGTCCTTTCAATACGCGCAAAATGTCGAGCTGAGCTGTACAAGATACACCACCCTCCATAAATTATACGGTTATATACCTACTAGTAGAAACCGACCTTGGTGTCCTTCTCTCCAGTATATTGTATCTTACCTGGTTTGTAGGTGGTGTGTTATTATTCTTTGTGTTCTTAGGTCTTTCTATGAAGGCCAATGTGTTATATATGTTTTGATTTATCTTGTATGTTCCTCTTTAAATAAATGTATATATTTTTTTTTTGTAATTGTGTTATGCCTATAAAGTCCATCATCTGCCAATTTATTATTTTACAATCTAATTTATCGGGACGTGGCATTGTATACCTTGCTCTTATATCCACATTTCCACTCTGTGATAATATGAATTCTTAATTACATAAGCGGTTAAAAGAATTGAGGCAGAACAGAGAACCAGTCATCACAAGCGGCTCCGGTGGGGGTAAGCGCTACAGAAGCATAACTAAATTGCTGCAAGTGCCTCCCCTAGTCTGATTCCTGCTGCATGGGGGATTGCAAGAGGCTGATACCAAGTCTAATTAGGGTACTTACACTAATTTATTTAAAAAATACATTTCATGATTTATTAATGGAGTACTAAAGTCATGTTCATTATATTAATAAAGACAATTAACCAGCTAAATACCGGACATTTTTACCCCCTTCCTGCCCAGACCATTTTTAAATTTTCAGCGCTGTCACACTGTAATTATTCAGTCATGCAACACAATACCCAAATTAAATTTTTATCATTTGTTTTAGACAGAGCTTACTTTTGGTGGCATTTAATCACCACTGAGGTTTTTATTTTTTGCTATATAAACGATAAATACCAAAATTATTGAAAAAAAAAATAGTTTTTCCTTTTTTTCTTTCTGTTATAGAATCTTGCAAATAAATAATTTTTCTTTATAAATTTAGACAAAATTTATTCTGCTACATTTATGTAGCGACCTCACCCCCCTCACCCCTTCTCATTCTCGGCTTGTCTGTCTCTGTCTAGGGGTGTCAGTACCGGGGGGGAGGGATGAGATACACCACGGCCCATGTCCTCCATAGTGAAGAGGTGAAGGCCAGAAAGATCGGGCTTTGTGTAGGTGTCCCAGAGTCAAATCCTTTCCTCGGATTCACTCCCCTTTGCTCCTAGTAACCAGAGTTCCACACACTGAATAGGTCCAACACAGTTTTATTCTTCTCAGCGAATAAACATAGAGCACAGTCAAGTTGGGACCTTTGCAACAGTTCAGTATTAATGGGAGTAGGTCGAGGCACAATCCTTTAAAGTATCGCTAACCACTGTGGTGTCACCAGTGGCGAATAGTCACTGCCACTGACTATATGAGGTAGAACATGAATTACCTTTGCTAGCACAGCCCCTGTCAGGGGAAGGATATCCGTCCAAGGGAGGCCTCTCTGTCACCAGCAAATGCTGCGCCGGACTCTCCAGAGAAGTTCCGCTCACCAGTCCTCACGAACTCAGACACAGGCACCCAAGGAGTTAGGGCCCCCTCGGATTCCTCCACCCTCGCGGAACTCAGTCGAAGGTACTGAGCCCCAGGCATCCGCCATAGTACCTCACCCCAGGCTAAAGGTGCCTGAGATGGACTCCATCTCTCGCTCCGGCCAGGTCAAGGGCACCTGGGCCCGGAACGCCAGCACTCAAGCTGAAGGTGCCTGGGTGCGGCCGCGTCCTCCGACTCTGAACCCCCAGGTCAGGGCATCCGCCATTTTTATCTCCTCTCCCTTTGCGTCACAGCAGGTTCCCCGCCCCGCTGTACCAGCGCCAGGAAAGGACAAAAAGGCACAGTCTTGGGGTGTGAGTTCCCTAGCAATCAGTGCATCTGGGTTACACTACCACCCAGATGCTTCCCCTAAATTCAAATACCCGCTACATTTATTTGGTAAAAATAACCAAAATTAGTGTATATTATTTAGTGTGTTAGAAAGTTATAGAGTCTACAAACTATGGTATACCTGTATACAGTGGCATAACGTGGGTTGTCAGCACCCGGGGCAAGGCAAGTAATTTGCGCCCCCTAACCTGTGGACTTTGAGCACCTAAGAATGGGGGCCCAGGTACTGCTCTGCTGCTGCTTACTTGCTGTGGCTGTCAAAACCCAAAGGGTTCCTCCACTCACAGCCTGAGCCTCTGGTTGGCTGCCTGCAGCCTTTTAGTTTTGGTTAGATCTGAGATATCTCTTTGACTACAGTAGTCAAAGAGATATCTTCTCATTATCAACCAATAATAAAAGATAGCCAATCAGATGCTCAGGTTGTAAATAACGAGGAGCACTTATATACAGCAGAGTAGGCAGCCCATAATAACCCTGACCTAAGGGTTGTGCATAATATTTAGTGCTAGACATACTACAGGAGACAGTCAGAGGCTGCAGACATATTACAGGAGATTCACAGAAACAAGAAAAACAGTCTCCTGCGCTCAGAAGTTTGGTCTCTTGGTGACACAACCAGAGTGTTCCGTTTAGAAGGAAAATGCCCAGGGGTCTTGCTGCCCTCCTCAGAATATTTTTGGTATTCTTCGGACTGGAAAAAAGGTGAAAAGAGAGGGCGCACCGACCTAGTGCATTACCAAAGGCTGGTTTATTAAAAAAAAAAAGATCATAAATACTCACAAACAAAGGTAAATAAAAGGCACATAACATTCCATCCAGGGATATAGCCTCTTCCTGGAACCGAATGAGCAGATGAGCGAAGAGTCAAGATGATAAATATTTTACAGCTATGGCTAATGCGTTGCGGGAGCGAGCCCCCTTCTTCAGAGCTGATAGTACCTGGACCAGGTACTATCATTCCTTTTGGCTCTGAAGAAGGGGGCTCGCTCCCGCAACGCGTCAGCCATAGCTGTAAAATATTTATCATCTTGACTCTTCGATCATCTGCTCATTCGGTTCCAAGAAGAGGCTATATCCCTGGATGGAATGTTATGTGCCTTTTATTTACCTTTGTTTGTGAGTATTTATGATCTTTTTTTTAAAAAATAAACCAGCCTTTGGTAATGCACTAGGTCGGTGCGCCCTCTCTTTTCACCTATATTACAGGAGATGGTCAGAGACTGCAGACATAGTGCAGGAGATGGTCAGAGACTGCAGACATAGTACAGGAGATGGTGAGATACAGAAGACATGATACAAGAGATGGTCAGAGACTGCAGACATGATACAAGAGATGGTCAGAGACTGCAGAAATGATACAAGAGATGGTCAGAGACAGACATGATACAAGAGATGGTCAGAGACTGCAGACATGATACAAAAGATGGTCAGAGACAGTGTTGCCAACCTACCAGATTGAAATTTACTGTCAGGACACCCCAAATTCTCTGGTACAGCCACGTTTTTACTGGCAGTTTACAGGCTCAGTCCAGCCTCAGCCAGGCAGGGGTCCATCGCACCAGTCTGGTCCAAGTCCGCGCATCGACCGACTCCCACACACGCCAGCGTCTGCTCTGTCCACTCCACCAAGGGGTTCCTCCATCCGCCTGCTCGGATCCTGCCTGACACATCATTGGTTACGCGGCGCGGCGGGTGGGCTGGGCTTAGCAGAGGCAGCAGGAAGACTCGGAGGATTGTATCTTCTCGCTTGTATCTTCTCGCCGAATTCCAGAACTGTGCATGCGCAGTTCTGACACAAGCTGGTCGCCGCAATTTTCACTTGCACTTTTCCCGTGCTATGGGCTTTAACGGGCAGGGGGAAAAGTGCCCTGTCTTTACGGGCTGCCCGTAAATCTACGGGCGGTTGGCAACACTGGTCAGAGACTGCAAACATGATACAGGAGATGGTCAGAGACTGCAGACATGATACAGGAGATGGTCAGAGACTGCAGACATGATACAAGAGATGGGCAGAGACTGCAGACATGATACAGGAGATGGTCAGAGACTGCAGACATGATGCAGGAGATGGTCAGAAACTGCAGACATGATACAGGAGATAGTCAGAGACTGCAGACATAGTACAGGAGATGGTCAGAGACTGCAGACATGATACAGGAGGTGGTCAGAGACTGCAGACATGATACAGGAGATGGTGAGAGGCTGCAGACATGATACAGGAGATGGTGAGAGACTGCAGACATACTACAGGAGACAGTGAAAGACTGCAGACATACTACAGGAGACAGCGAAAGACTGCAGACATACTATAGGCAGGGCTATTTTTCTCAGATAATAGGTGCAGGAACATAACCATGCCACCACCGCCTAACAGTGGGAAAGTCTTAATGGGGCATTGTTAAATACCATTGTATTGTGCAGAGTTCAGGAGTTTGCTACATACAGAATGCAAAGATCAGGAGTGTGCTATATACAAAAATGCAAAGATCAAGATTGTACTACGTATAGAGTGCAGAGTTCAGGAGTGTGCTATGCAGAGAGAGCAGAGTTCAGGAGTGCACTGCATACAGAGTTCAGAATTCATGACTGTGCTACGTACAAATTGCAGGGCTCAGGAAGGCATATCTCACAGGACAGTTTACAACCTCCCTTCTAGTACAGAGCTCTCCTCCACTCCCAAGTCTTCTCTTCACCACCTACATAGTATCAGAGAGAGGGGCTGCTACAGAAAAGCAACTATAACTTACAGTAGGAGTTCAATGTTAAAATGTTAAGTGGAGAGAGGGGGCATTAGTGTAAAGAGAGGGGATAGGGGATGATATTGGTGCTAAGTTATGGGCATTGGTGCTAAATGGGGGGGGGGGGCAATGTGCTAATTTCTAACTTGGGGTAGAGTTGGAACATTGTTGCTAAGTCGGGGGGAGGGGGCATTGGTGCTAAGTGGGGGGAAACATTTGGAATAAGTGGGAGAAGCAGGACATTGGGGATAAGTAGAAGAAAAAGGGGGACACAATATAAAAATGAAACTTTGTCAGAAACGGACAAGCGGAAGGCAGGAGAAAACTCCTATGCATAGAGAAATACAGAAATATAAATATAAAAATATAAACGTGGCTGGTCTAAAGACTATTAATGAGAGTATAGCAAATCTAGGTCAAAAAGAACTGAAAGTCTTCTGCAGTTGTGTTCAAAGTAGGGAGCTACCTATAGCACCTGGTTAGTCAGCCCAGTTGCTGTAAAATGGCTTGTGGGAGTTTGTGAATACCCTGGATACAGACAGGAGCTTGAAAAATAACCTTAGGCAGTGGGTGGAGAGCTAAGAGACCTTACGTGTAGGGAGGGCCATATCGTGTGAAGGCCACACAAGGGATGTGTAATCCACCCACAGCTAAGCTGAGCTAGGAAAATCAAACGGCAGATCCAGGTGCTTAAACATAGGGATAATGTCAGACTTCTCAACTGGCAGTTGAATAAAAACGAAACAAAATAGACTGCACTTCTGTCCAAAAGGAGAGAGAGAGGTTTAGAGTCAAAAAACAAAGACCAGCACATATGACTGAAAGCTACAGACCAGTCGTTAGGTTTCTTCTGGGAGGAGTGGGCCTTGTTGTTTGGAGTACTATCGAGCCTCCCTGACGGCTCTGTTTCATCTTCTTTGCCTGACGTTTCTCAGGAGACATGAAGGGCGAACAAGGGGGGCTTCTTTCCAGGGGGGGGGGGGAGGAATTCTTGGGTACCAATCAGGGAGATCAACCTGGTCCAGTTGGAGGGAGTTGCAAAACTCTGGTAAATCTTCAGGTGAGCGTAAAGAGTGTTAACAGCCATTGTGGGTCACAAGTAGTGCAAATGGGAAGCGCTACGTGTAACGTAGCTCTTTCTCGTGGAGTTTATCCAAGATTTTTCAGAATTATCTGAGATAAATCAGACTTGCTGGTTGGAAGCTAAGCAGTCGGGACCTTGAGTGGAGGGTGTAAACAAGTTTTGCTTTTGACTGCTGGTGATTGCTGACTGTGTTGCATTTTTAGATTCTTTTTGCGGCTTTTCCTTGCAGGTGCTTGAGGTCTATATAACTTTCTGTGAAACAAATTTTGAGCCTGCTCATCTTTGAGCTTGTAACATCATCTTTCACAATATAAAAAAAAAAATTGGGCTAACTTTACTGTTGTCTTATTTTTTAATTAAAAAAAGTGTTTTTTTCCCCAAAAAGTGCACTGGTAAGACCGCTGCGCAAATACGGTGTGACAAAAGGTATTGCAACGACCGCCATTTTATTCTCTAGGGTTTTAAAAAAATATATTTATAATGTTTGGGGGTTCTAAGTAATTTTCTAGCTAAAAAAAAAATGTTTTTAACTTGTAAACACCAAATCTCAGAAAGAGGTTCGGGGCTGAAATGGTAATCATGTGATCCGCTGTGTCCAATCACAGCCGGTCACATGTAAACAAGGAAGTGCTGGTAATCGGCACTCCTAGCCTCACCCTGACAAAGTGTGTGGCGAGGAGAGGGACAGTAAGAGATGTAATCAGGGCACTGATGATCAGTGCCCTGATTACATTAGAGCACCAAAAGTGGCAGCAATCAGTGCCCACAAGTGCCAGCAATCAGTGCCCATTAGAGCCAGCAATCAGTGCCCATTAGTGATGCCAGTCAGTGCTGGCTTTCTGTGCCCATCAGTGCCGCCTATCAGTGCTGCCCATCAATGCCCATCAGTAAAGCACCTCAATGACCATCAGTAAAGCCCATCAGTGCCACCCATCAATGCCCATCAGTGCCCATTATTGCCACCCATCAGTGCCGCCTATCAGTGCCCACCAGTGCCGGCTAGGGATGAGCCGAACACCCCTCGGTTCGGTTCGCACCAGAACCTGCGAACGGACCGAAAGTTTGCGCAAACTTTAGAACCCCATTAAAGTCTATGGGACTCGAACATTCGAAATCAAAAGTGCTAATTACAAAGGCTAATATGCAAGTTATTGTCCTAAAAAGGGTTTGGGGACCCGGGTCCTGCCCCAGGGGACATGTATCAATGCAAAAAAAAGTTTTAAAAACGGTCGTTTTTTCGGGAGCAGTGATTTTAATGATGCTTGAAGTGAAAAAAAAAGTAAAATATTCCTTTAACTACTTCCCACCCGTCCACTGTATATATACGACCGGGTGGGCGCTCACTCCTTCTGAGTGGACGTTCAGGAACGTCCCTCAGAAGGAGGGGGATCGCGCGCGCGCGTTCCCACGCAGCGGCGCGATCCCGATGCACACGTGTCACCCGGACACGGCGCATCTCGATTCGGCAGGAGGGCTCTGTGATTGGCCTTCCTGATCACATGACGGCTGTGTCCAATCACAGCCGTCATGTGATGTAAACAGAGAGCCGGTTGCTAGGCAATCAGCTCTCCTCTCCTCACACAGAAGTCGTCGGTGAGGAGAGGAGAGCGGATCGCTGCAGCTGGCTGGTGATCAGTGAGTATGAGCTGGTTTTTTCAGCTTTTTACTCACTGATCACCAGCCTAGTGACCCCACACAGTGTAAACACAAACATGTCCCCAAAATACATGTCCCCAAAATACATGTCCCCACATAGTAAAAACACCTGTCCCCCACATATGTGACAGTAAAATCATATGTCCCAATAATCATTTGCACACATATGTCTGTGATCACCTGCGCACATCTGTACATGATCATTTGCGTACATATGTCCGTGATCACACGAACCAATTATTATACACTTAACTGATTTTTTTTACCAAAAACATGTAGTAAAATACATTTTGGCTTAAATTTATGACAAAATTCGATTTTATTGGATTTTTTTAAAAATAGAAAGACGAAAATATATATTTTTTCCACATTTCCGCTCTTTTTTCGCGTATATCCCAAAAAATAAAAACGTAGTCGTGAATAAATACCACCAAAAGAAAGCTCTATTTGTGTGAACAAAATGAAAAAAAATTCATTTGGGTACAGTGTAGCATGACCGCGCAATTGTCATTGAAAATGCGAGAGCGCTGAAAGCTGAAAATTGGTCTGGGAAGGAAGGGGGCTAAAGTGCCCAGTATTGATGTGGTTAAATATCGTGCCTGGGGGGTGTCTAGAGTATGCCTGTGAAGTAGCACGTGTTTCCCGTGTTTAGAACTGTCCCTGCACAAAATGACATTTCGAAAGGAAAAAAAAGTAATTTAAAACTGCTTGCGGCTTTAATGTACGGTAATTTCTGGTCCCGGCAATATGGATGAAAATCATTGAGAAAAATGGCATGGGTACCCCATCAACCCCCCCCCCCCCCAGCCCATTACCAGCCCCTTTGGGTCTTGTATGGATATTAAGCGGAACCCCACACCCAAATTAAAAAAAGGAAAGGCGTGGGGCCCCCAGGCCCTATATACTATGAACAGCAGTATACAGGCGGTGCAAACAAGACAGGGACTATAGGTTTGTTGTTAAGTAGAATCTGTTTGTAAATTTGAACTGGTACATTTTTAAAGTGTAGCTGCAGCCAAAAAATCAATTCTATTTTTAAGCTTTTTGGAAAACATAGGGAAGGGTTATCACCCCTGTAACATTTGTTTTGCTGTCTGTGCACCTGTTCAGAACATTTCACCTCACTTTCCGTCCCAATGACAAATGTTTTTTGAAAATTTTGGGTTTTTATTGAAACAAGGATTGGTGATAAAGCATCAGTGGAGAGGAGACACCTTTTTCCCATATTAACTCTTACAGGAGAGAATTTCCCTTCGTAGGGGTAGATTTCCTCTCACTTCCTGTTGTCTCCTTCCGTTTGCAAGTAGGAGTCGTTTGTAAGTTGGATGTTTGAAAGTAGGGGCCTGCCGTATATACTCTGCAGAAATCTGGCCCTTAGGTGTTGGTGTTGCCACAACACTGTAAGCCCTCACAGTTACTCTTGGTGGGCGCTGGAACGCCCTGCTGTGAACTAATATATCAGAAATTGTAATTGCATGCCATTGTTGAACAGTTGTAGGAAAAATTGGGCCTTTGGTGGTGGTGCTGGTGCCACAACACTGTAAGTCCTCACAGTTACTCTTGGTGGGCGCAGGAATGGGCCCAGCTGTGAAATATTAGATCAAGAATTGTAATTACATGCCCCTGTTGAACAGGGGCAGAAAAATTGGGCCTTAGGCACTGGTGCCACAACACTGCAACCCCTCACAGATACTCTAGTTGGAGCGCAGGAATGAGCCCTGCTGCAAAGTATTGCATCAAAAATTGTAATTACACGCCCCTGTTAAACAGGGGCAGAAAAATTGGACCTTAGGCACTGGTGCTGGTGCCACAACACTGCAACCCCTCACAGATATTCTAGTTGGAGCGCAGGAATGAGCCCTGCTGCAAAGTATTGCATCAAAAATTGGAATTACATGCCCCTGTTAAACAGGGGCTGAAAAATTGGGCCTTAGCCACTGGTGGCGGTGCCCAGAACCAAAAATGTTCTTACAAACTATCAGCATGATCATTGAGGAGGAAGAGGATAGTCACTCAGCATAACAGGATAGTCACTCAGCATCAGCATAGGCAGTCTTGAAGGGATCTGACATTCCCAAAAAAAATATTCGGTTACATCAGCATCAGGTGCTTGGTAGCTGGTGGCGATCCAAGACTGATTCATTTTTATGAAGGTCAGTCGATCAACGAGTCGGTGGACAGGCGCACCCTGTGATCAGTTACAAAGCCTCCAGCAGCACTGAATGTGCGTTCCGAAAGAACGCTGGATGCAGGACAGGCCAGTAGCTCAAATGCATACTGTGCAAGCTCTGGCCAGTGATCCATCCTCAAGACCCAGTAACCCAGAGGATTTTCGGTGGGAATGGTGTCCAAGTCTGATCTTGCCCCTAGGTATTCCTGCACCATGTAAACCAGACGCTGGCGATGGTTGCTGGAACCGATCATACCTTGGGGCTGCGGACTAAAAAATTGTCTGAACGCATCGGTCAGACGGCCACTTTCTCCACCGGTCCTTCTTTCACTGACCGAAGCCTCAGCAACACATTGTCCAGGACCAGGAATTTGTAACCTCCCAGTCTCTGGGAACGCGTTGCACAGACCTTTCTGCAAGGCCTCCCGAAGAGGCTTCATCCTCTGCGACGGCAAGATACGGTCGGCAACCTTACCCTTGTAACGTGGATCAAGGAGGGTTGCCAGCCAGTAATGATCCCTCTCCTTGATAGCACGAATACGAGGAACCTTCCGCAGGCATTGCAGGATCAGGGAGGCCATGCAGCGTAGGTTTGCTGAGGCATTTGGTCCAGATTAGGCGGTTCTTGGGCAGGTTAAATTCCTTTTGCAGGTCAGCCAGCCGAGCACTGGCATTATATGACTGCCTGGCAGAAATGCACACAGACTTTCCTGGCCTGCCTCAGGACATCCTGTAAGCCCGGGTACGTGGCCAAGAACAGCTGCACCACCAAGTTAAGGACGTGAGCCAAACAGGGCACATGTGTCAGGTGTCCCTGTCGGAGGGCGGAGAGGAGGTTGGTGCCATTGCCGCAAACCACCATTCCTGGCTTAAGCTGGCGTGGCGTCAACCACCTCTGAGCCTGCCCCTGCAGAGCTGACAGAATCTCTGCCCCAGTGTGGCTCCTGTCCCCCAAGCACACCAGCGCAAGCACCGCATGGCATCTCTTTGCCTGCGTACTTTCATAGCCCCTTGAACGCCTACAGAGCACCACTGGTTCTGAGGACAAAGCACAGGAAGAGGCCATGGAGAAAGAAGAAGAGGAGGGGGTGGAGGAGAGAGGTGTGTCAGAATCACCAGTAGTAGCATTTTGGAGGCGTGGTGGCGGAACAACCTCCAACACTACTGCACCTTGTCCTGCATCCTTCCCAGCTGCCAGCAGAGTCACCCAATGCGCCGTGAAAGATAGGTAACATCCCTGTCCATGCCTGCTGGACCATGAGTCAGCGGTAATATGCACCTTACCGCTGACCGCCCTGTCCAGCGAGGCCAAGACATTGCCTTCCACATGCCGGTAGAGAGCCGGAATCGCCTTCCGTGAGAAAAAGTGGCGTTTGGGAACCTGCCACTGAGAAACCGCACATTCCACAAACTCACGGAAGGGGGCAGAGTCTACCAACTGAAAAGGCAGCAGTTGAAGTGCTAGCAATTTAGCCAAGCTAGCATTCAACCGCTGGGCATGTGGATGGCTGGGAGCGAACTTCTTTTGGTGGTGCAGCAGCTGGGGCAAGGAAATTTGCCTGGTACAATCTGATGTTGGTGTACCGATAGCAGATTGCCCGCAAGTACTTGGCTGTGACACACCTAGTTCTACACCTTCATTCCTCTTAGTGCAGGTTTCAGAGAGGACTGAAGGTATAGTGGGGTTGGAGATCCCAGCTGATGAGGAGCAAGGAGACGTCCGCTTTGTTCTTTAGTGTGGGTCTTTTAGGTGTGCTTTCCAATGAACTGCATGGCAAGTCGACATATGTCTGATCAAGCATGTGGTGCCCAAGCGGGTGATGTTTTGGCCTCGCAAGATATGCCTGAGATATATGTTGCAAATAGCAGCGCTGCGATCTGATGCTCTCGTCTCAAAAAAGGCCCACACCAAAGAACTTTTGGAATAACGCGCAGAGACTGCAGCGGCCTGCACATGCAGAGCTCTGCGGTGTGATGCTGTCGGTGTGCTGCCCTTAAGCTGGCCCCTGGAGGGCATCCTGCCTCGTTGGAGATATGAATCTGAAAAACGGGTGAGTGCGCTAATTATGATACTAAAAGATTAAATATATATAATAATCCAAAATTAATATAAATATAGCAAGTGACACACCAGCTTACCTAGTTGATCTAATAGCCAAATGTCACAACACCAATAGCAGCTTGAAACAATGACGTAGCAAGTACCTGGTAAATTACACTTGGTAATACGTGCTCATTAATGAAAAAAATATAATTGTGAATAATATAGCATAATCACAATACATAAATACATCTGCTAGTATAGTGAGTCCTTGAAACTATAGTGCACTGTAAAAGTCCACTACAATTGCAACGAACATCCGTGAAAATAAAATCCAGTGATAGAAGCTGTAGATGATCCACCTTCACCGACTAATATATGGACACCCCAAAAAAGTGCTCAAAGGATGGCAGCTTACCACAAGTAGTTGAACCTTTTGCTGAAAAAAGTGGTCAAATGCGCTTTATAGCAGATATTGCTTGCTATTGGCAGATGGATGGACAGATTCTGGTACAACCTCTTAGCCCAGGGAAGCTCGGAACAGCATATGCAAATAAGAAGATGTATCCGAAATAGTGTAATTCCGTTTATTAACTAAAAATTTTTACAAATAAAAAGCCAAATGGCTGCTTACTTGGGGAGTGCCCAAGGCCCGGCACTGAGGCTGGATGGCATGGATCAAATTGGGGAGAAGGTCCCGACTCGTGTGCGCTAGCATGCGTTCCGGAACATGAGTCGGGACCTTCTCCCCAATTTGATCCATGCCATCCAGCCTCAGTGCCGGGCCGAAGTAAGCAGCCATTTGGCTTTTTATTTGTAACATTTTTTAGTTATAAAACGGGATTGCACTATTTCTGTAGATCCCTCTCACGGTTCTAGCAGCCGGAGTGAAACACGGAACATTCACTTTAGATTTGTTTCTCCTAGGGACGTGTTAAGAAGATCCTTTGCCTCAGAACCTTTTAGCACTTGTAACTTTAGAGACCTTAAGTGCCAATAGGGCACGTTACAAGGGCATATGGCGGATCACAAAATCCTTCCCTCTGACAGGTAACCAGGCCTCTCCCGAGACGGCGACATCCTTCACCGATCCCCTTAGAAAGGTCCTCCCCTGGTTGCCTCTCCTTCAGAGCGGGTCACCCTCCCATGGGCACCCTGGGATTCCGCTGCTTGGTTGTAGGCCTCAGTTAAAGGTACTGGGCCTACCTGGAACGATGGGGCCTCGGGCTAAAAGTGCCCGGGACCAAGCACATTCAAACGCACCCCTGGCCATTAGGGCCACCGAAGGTGGGGTACGTGCCGAGGACGAAGACCCCATGCCAATGGCGTCTGCCCCTTAAGTACCCTCTCCCAGCATGCACAGCAGGTAGACCACGCCCACTGCACGGCTGCCGAGAGAGGACACCCAATCACTCCGCAATGCCAAGTGTGGTTTGACCCGAGACCTAGGCAACAATGCCACCTACAGGTCAAAGGGGAACTATACACCCAGGCAACACCACAGCAGAGCAGAGTCCAATTTAAGGAATCAAACAGCCTGAGCGAACTATTGCTCAGGCCATCCCCCAAATTTCAGGCATAGCGACCCCAAATATGGGAGGTCTGCTACACATATATTTAATCTTTTAGTATCATAATTAGCGCTTTACAGATTCACATGAAGCAGTGGTTCTCACTGTTTTTTGAGGTGCAGCTTTTATTCACATAATTTTTCGCTAGTAATTTTTGGCGTGAGATACACTTTCTTTTATTACCTCGTTGGAGATGTGCCTCCTTCTCCTCCTCCTCCTCCTTCTCTCTCCTATCAGGCACCCACGTAGAGTCTGTGACCTCATCATCCCCTCCCTCCTCATCACTGTAGCAAACCTGGCAGCATGCTGCAGCTGGGGGAACATGACTGCCAGATTGCTGTCCTTGTTGGGCACCCCCTCTCTCTGGGCTCACGTTACTACCCCCTCTCTCTGCGATCATGTTACTGCCTTCCTCTAGCTGAGTTCCATCATCAGAGCCTTCAAAACGCTGGGCATCCTCCTGGAGCATGTACACAACACTGTGGTCAAACAGTTCGGGGGACTCCTCAGGAGGACATGGTGGGGCTAGGGAAGGAGTGACTGATGCCATTGAGCCGAGGGAAGAGGCCGTGTTGGCAGCTGCTTTGCCAGACAAAGTACCATGAGCCTGGGTAAGAGAGGATGAGGAGGATGAGGACGGCTTGGTCATCCACTCTACCAAGTCTTCAGCATGTTGCGGCTCAACATGGCCAGCTGACGAAAAGAAGGACAAGCGTGTCCCACGGCCACGTGCTGATGAGGATGCACCGTGTCCACGACCAGCACTGTTGCCTGCTTGCCCTCTTTTATTGGCTCGTGACTGTCTGCCTCTCCTTGTTTGCCTTCCAGACATACTAATGGCCTGCTGTGAGATGTAGCTGCACAAAGGTGGGATGTATATATATATATATATATATATATATATATATATACTGCTTATACTGCAGCTAGTAGAATCAACTGCCGGCTGTATGAGAACACCAGCAATTGTCTTCAGTTAGTTTTAGGTGCACACTGTGCAGAGGACACAGTACACTAACTGAATATACTTGCAGCTCCCTGCCTGTGGTATTAGTATGAGAACACCACCAATTGTATTCAGGTACCTTTAGGTGCACGCTGTGCAAAGGACACAGTACACTATGTGAAAATACTTGCAGCTCCCTGCCTGGGGTATTAGTATGAGAACACCACCAATTGTATTCAGGTACTTTTAGGTGCACGCTGTGCAAAGCACACAGTGCACTAAGGCACTAAGTGAAAATAATGCAGCTCCCTTCCTGTGGTATTAGTATGAGAACACCACCAATTGTATTTAGGTACCTTAAGGTGCACCCTGTGCAAAGGACACAGTACACTAAGTGAAAATACTTGCAGCTCCCTGCCTGTGGTATTAGTATGAGAACACCAGCAATTGTATTCAGTTAGCTTTAGGTGCACACTGTGCAAATGACACAGTACACTAAATGAAATTAATGCAGCTCCCTGCCTGTGGTATTAGTATGAGAACACCACCAATTGTATTGAGGTACCTTTAGGTGAACGCTGTGCAAAGGACACAGTACACTAAGTGAAAATACTGCAGCTAGCACAATCACCTGCCTGCCTGTCAGTATAGAGAATAACAGGAACTGATCTAGCTAAACTGAATACAGTGTGTAAATATATATACAACACCTAGGATGCATATATATCCTCTACACACTGTAACTGCAGCTAACTGACTCGCCTGCCTGCTCTATCTAACTCAAATCAAAATACACTGTCTCTCTCTTTGTTTTAACCAACGCGCAACACACTACACAAGGCTGCCACGCCGGCGGCCTTATATAGTGTGGGGCGTGTACTAAACCCCCTAAGAAATAATTGGCCAAAGCCACCCTGGCTTTGGCCAATTATGGCTCTCCGTTTTTTCCGCGCTGTGATTGGCCAAAGCATGCGGGTCATAGTGCATGCTTGGCCAATCATCAGCCAGCAATTCACTGCGATGCCGCAGTGAATTATGGGCCGTGACGCGCCACTCAAATTTGGCACAACCGGCCCATAATGTTCGAAATTCGGCAAACAGCTGAACAGGCGATGTTCGAGTCGAACATGGGTTTGACTCGAACTCGAAGCTCGTCCCTAGTGCCGGCTATCAGTGCCCGCCAGTGCCACCTATCAGTGCTCATCAGTGCCACCTCATCAGTGCCCATAAGTGCCACATCATCAGTGACCATCAGTGCAGCCTATCAGTGCCACCTCATCAGCACCTCCTCAGCACTCATCAGTGAAGAAGAAAAATTACTTATTTACAAAATCTACTGACTGACAGAAAAACTTTTTTTTTTTCAAAATTTTCAGTCTTTTTTTATTTTAGTAAAAAAAAAATCCCAGCAGTGATTAAATACCACCAAAAGAAAGCTCTGTTTGTGTGAAGAAAATAATAAAAAATTTCACATGGTTACAGTGCAGCATGATTACGCAATTGTCATTCAAAGTGAGACAGTGCTGAAAGCTGAAAAATGGCCTGGGCAGGAAGGGGGTGAAAGTGCCCCGTAGGTAAGTGGTTAATAAAAAACCACATAGACGAGTTCTTGCTGGAGAAAAATAGCAACAGACAGCATGGATTAATGAAAGACAGAAGTTGTCAAACAAACCTGATTTATTTTTATGAGGAGGTAAGTAAAACCTTGGACAGAGGGGTAGGTGTGGACTAGGGTTGCCACCTGTCCAGTTTTGACCCGGACAGTATGGGTTTGGACACATGTGCCCGGTTTTCAAGCCGCCTGAAACCCGGGCACATAACCGCAACATCTAGAGCGGCGATTCCTGTGTCCACGTCCACTGCCATTACACCCTCACTGTCACATCAGCCTGTGCGAGATTGGCTGCATGGGTCATGTGACGTCTGTGCAAGTGCCGCGGTCTGTGATTGGGCCAGTGGAGGCTAGCTGGTGACTCTGGAAACATGTGAAGGCGGGGCGGGGGCTGTACTGTGGAACCTCCATGTTGCCGGGGACTCTCTCTGGTTGGCTGCAGGGACAAGGAGGTGGGGTTGAAGGCGGCTTGAAAACCATTCCCTGCTGCTCTGATGGAAAGTTTGCAGAGATCGCGCTGGGATTGGAGCTCAGCTTGCAAGGTAAGTTACCCCCCCCCCTCCCACCATACACTATGCACACAGTTCTGCCACCCCCCTCTCATACACCATCCAATCCATCCATATAGTTCTCCCTCTCCTCATACACCATCCATATACACATTTATCATCCCCCACCATACATATACAGTATACAGCCCCCCCATTTATACAGTCCCCCCCACCATACATATATACAGCCCTCATATATACAGTTCCCCCCATACACATCCATATATACAGTTCTCCCCCCACCATACATATATACAGCCCCCCCATATATACAGTTCCCCCCATACACCATACATATATACAGTTCTCCCCCCCATACATATATACAGTTCTCCCCCCATACACCATACATATATACAGTTCTCCCCCCCATACATATATACAGTTCTCCCCCCATACACCATACATATATACAGTTCTCCCCCCCCCATACATATATACAGGTTCCACCCCATACACCATACATTTATAGGGCCCCCCATAGTCCCCCCCCACCATCCATATATACAGTTCTCCCCCCATACACCATACATATATACAGTTCTCCCCCACCATACATATATACAGTTCTCCCCCCCATACACCATACATATATACAGTTCTCCCCCCCACCATACATATATACAGCCCCCCATATATACAGTTCTCCCCCCCACCATACACATATACAGTCCCCCCCACCATACATATATACAGTTCTCCCCCCCACCATACATATATAGTTCCCCCCCCACCATACATATATACAGTTCTCCCCCCACCATACATATATACAGCCCCCCATATATACAGTTCTCCCCCCCCACCATACATATATACAGCCCCCCATATATACAGTCCCCCCACCATACATATATACAGCCCCCCCCATATATACAGTTCCCCCCATACACCATACATATATACAGTTCCCCCCATACACCATACATATATACAGTTCTCCCCCCCACCATACATATATACCGTTCTCCCCCCCATACATATATACAGGTTCCCCCATACACTATACATATATACAGCTCCCCATAGTCCCCCCCCACCATCCATATATATACAGTTCTCCCCCCATACACCATACATATATACAGTTCTCCCCCCCACCATACATATATACAGTTCTCCCCCCCCACCATACATATATACAGTTATCCCCCCCACCATACATATGTACAGCCCCCCATATATACAGTTCTCCCCCCACCATACATATATACATTTCTCTCCCCCCACCATACATATATACAGTTCTCCCCCCCCCACCATACATATATACAGCCCCCATATATACAGATCCCCCCATCATACATATATACAGTTCTCCCCCCCCCACCATACATATATACAGTTCTCCCCCACCATAGATATATACAGTTCTCCCCCCCACCATACATATATACAGTTCTCCCCCTCCACCATACATATATACAGTTCTCCCCCCCACCATACATATATACAGTTCTCCCCCCACCATACATATATACAGCCCCCCATATATACAGTTCTCCCCCCCCACCATACATATATACAGCCCCCCATATATACAGTTCCCCCCCACCATACATATATACAGTTCTCCCCCCACCATACATATATACAGCCCCCCATATATACAGTTCCCCCCATACACCATACATATATACAGTTCCCCCCATACACCATACATATATACAGTTCTCCCCCCCACCACACATATATACCGTTCTCCCCCCCATACATATATACAGGTTCCCCCATACACCATACATATATACAGCCCCCCATAGTCCCCCCCACCATCCATATATATACAGTTCTCCCCCCATACACCATACATATATACAGTTCTCCCCCCCACCATACATATATACAGTTCCCCCCCACCATACATATATACAGTTATCCCCCCACCATACATATATACAGCCCCCCATATATACAGTTCTCCCCCCCACCATACATATATACATTTCTCTCCCCCCCACCATACATATATACAGTTCTCCCCCCCACCATACATATATACAGCCCCCATATATACAGTCCCCCCCATCATACATATATACAGTTCTCCCCCCACCATACAAATATACAGTTCTCCCCCCCCACCATACATATATACAGTTCTCCCCCCCCACCATACATATATACAGTTCTCCCCCCACCATACATATATACAGCCCCCCATATATACACTTCTCCCCCCACCATACATATATACAGTTCTCCCTCCCCCACCATACATATATAGTTCTCCCCCCCCACCATACATATATACAGTTCTCCCCCCACCATACATATATACAGCCCCCCATATATACAGTTCTCCCCTATACACATCCATATATACAGTTCTCCCCCCCCCCACCCACCATACATATGTATATACAGTTCTCCCCCCCCACCCACCATACATATATACAGTTCTCCCCCCCACCATACATATATACAGCCCCCCATATATACAGTTCTCCCCCCACCATACATATATACAGTTCTCCCCCCCACCATACATATATACAGTTCTCCCCCCCCACCATACACATATACAGCCCCCCATATATACAGTTCTCCCCCCCCACCATACATATATACAGCCCCCCATATATACAGTTCTCCCCCCCCACCATACATATAGACAGTTCTCCCCCCCCACCATCCATATATACAGTTCTCCCCCCCCCACCATACATATATACAGTTCTCCCCCCCACCATACATATATACAGTTCTCCCCCCCCACCATACATATATACAGTTCTCCCCCCCCACCATACATATATACAGCCCCCATATATACAGTTCTCCCCCCCCACATATATACAGTTCTCACTGGGTGACACCGTCCACTGCCCTAATGACACCATCCACTGCTCTACTGGCTGACAATGTCCACTTTTAAGGTAGGCTAGTTTCATATTTTAACTGACATTTCTTTTATTAATTGAATCATATTTTATGGGTACACTAATGCTTTTGTTTTATTTAACCATGCCCCTTTAAGTCCCCTCCCCCCACTGTTAATGCAATTTGGCCACAGCCACTGTTCATTGTAGCACACCTCATTACTACTCTCTTTGGGTAACCCAAAAGGTGTCCCAGGTATTTTACAATCCTATAGCATGTAGTACCAAAAAATTGCTGTGCGCCGCAAAAATGTTCGGGTTTGGCTTGAAGAAAAGGTGGCAACCTTAGTGTGGACGTGGTATACTTGAATTTTGCAAAAGCGTTTGACACAGTTCCCCCCATATGGATAATGTGTAAGGTAAATTCTACAGGCTTGGAAAGATCGATTTGTAAATAGATAGAAAACTGGCTAAAAAAACGAATTCAGAGAGTAGTGGTTAATGATTCTTACTCTGAATGGTCCAAGGTTATCAGTGGTGTACCCCAAGGTTCAGTGTTGAGACCCTTACTTTTTAATACCTTTATAAATGATATAGGGTCTGGGATTAAAAGTAACATTTCTGTCTTTGCAGATGACACCAAGCTATGCAGTGGAATAACGTCCTTACAGGATGTCTCCAATTTACAAGCTTACCTCAATGCAATGTCCAACTAAGTGGCAAATGAGGTTTAATGTTGATAAATGTAAAGTTATGCACTTGGGGGCTAAGAATATGAATGCATCATACATACTAGGGGGAGTACAACTGGGGGAATCCATAGTGGAGAAGGATCTGGGGGTTTTGGGATATCATAAGCTCAATAATGGCATGCAATGCCAAGCTGCGGTTTCCAAAGCAAGCAAAGTCCTTTCTTGTATTAGGAGAGGTATAGAGTCCAGAGAGCGAGATGTCATTTTGCCCCTGTTCAAATCATTAATAAGACCTCATTTGGAACATGCAGTTCAGTTTTGGGCACCAGTTCTCAAAAAGGATATCAGGGAACTGAAGAACATGCAGAGAAGAACAACCAAACTGATAAGAGGCATGGAGGAGCTCAGCAATGAGGAAAGATTAGAGGAACTGAATTCATTCTTTCTTGAGAAGAGGAGATTAAGGAGGAGATGCACAAATACAAAAGTGGTCCAATATAGTGAAATTGGTGTTGAGTTATTCAAGGGTGCACTCTTTACATCTAGAGGAAAAAAAAAATCTCCAAATACGGAAAGGTTTCTTCACAATAAGAGCTGTGAAAATGTGGAATAGACTCCCTCCAGAGGTGGTTCTGTCCAGCTCAGTAGATTTCTTTAAAAAAAAGGCCGTATTTGTTTCCTAAATGTACATAATATAACAGGTTACTGACATTTATAGGTAAAGTTGATCCGGGGAATATCCGATTGCCTCTCAGGGGATCAGGAAGGAATTTGTTCCTCAGCTGTAACAAATGGAGCATGCTTTGCTGGGGTTTTTCGCCTTCCTCTGGGTCAATGGTGGGTGAAGGATTGTATATATGGGATTGTATTATTATTTTTTGGTTGAACTGGATGGACTTGTCTCTTTTTTCAACCTGACTATGTAATGTAGCGGTCTTCCCCCACCTTCTCCCCTCTCTTTATGGCTGGTTGACTCGTCTAGGGGTATCTGGGAGAAGGGGAAAGATGTACACCACCAGCTCGGCTCTCTGATGTAGTATGCAGAGATATGAGCTAACCGTTTACCTTCGGGTCTGCATTTTAGGCCGGAGCCTCAGCTTCTCCTGTGGAGGATGATTGTCACTGTCACAGACAGGGACACTTAGCTTTCAGTAACACAAGTTCCACACCAATAAAAGTCCAACACTGTTTTATTTGCTTTGATCAATGGGTAGGCTGGTTGAACTTTAAAAGAACAGACTGGGTGTAGGAAGGAGTAGCTCCAGGCACAACACAATGAATAAAGTCTCTCCTGTTCCGTTTAGTGCAAACAGGCTTGGCGCACAGTCGTTGCCACCGACTGTGAATTTGGTCCCTGCCACTGACCTGGGTGAACGTTGAGGCCTCTGCCACAGGCCTTGGATGAGGCCTGCCACTGACCTGATGAAGATGGGTCTCTGCCACAGACCATGAGAACATGAAATACCTCCTTTAGAACAAACGACCCCTGTCAGAGGAAGACATCCATCCGGACGGTCACCAGAGGCCTCCACCGTCACCAGCCAATGCTGCGCTGGATCTTCAGGGAAGTCACCTCTCCGGTCCCTTATGCCCTGGATTCAGGCACCCAATACCGGGGGCACCTTAGGAATGCTTCACCCTTGCGGGACCCAGTCGAAAGTACTGGGCCCCAGGCCTCCTTGTAAAGTACCTCACCCCAGGCTGAAGGTGCCTGGGATGGAACTCGAGCAGTGATTTTAATAATGCTTGAAGTGAAACAATAAAAGTGAAATATTCCTTTAAATTTCGTACATGGGGGTGTGTATAATATGCATGTAAAGTGGCGCTTTTTTCCCGTGCTTAGAACTGTCCCTGCACAAAATGTCATTTCTGAAGGAAAAAAAGTCATTTAAAACTCACTCGCGGCTATTTTTTTTTAAATTTGGGGTGGAGTTCCCCTTAAAATCCATGCCAGATCTGAAGGGCCTGGTAATTGAATTTGGAGGGACCCCCACGCTTTTTTTTAAATTTTTTTTTATCAATGACTTTTCTATGTATTGCCGGGAGCCGACAATTCATTAATAGCCGCGAGTGAGTTTTAAATGACTTTTTTTTCCTTCAAAAATGACATTTTGTGCAGGGACAGTTCTAAGCACGGGAAACATGCGCGACTTTACATGCATATTATACACACCCCCCAGGTACGAAATTTAAAGGAATATTTCACTTTTATTTTTTCATTTTAGGCATTATTAAAATCACTGCTCCCGTAAAAACGTCAATTTTTAAAACTTTTTTTTGCATTGATACATGTCCCCTGGGGCAGGACCTGGGTCCCCAAACACTTTTTAGGACAATAACTTGCATATAAGCCTTTATAATTAGCACTTTAGATTTCGAACGTTCGAGTCCATTGTATGTAATAGGGTTCTAAAGTTCACGCGAACATTCTGTCTGTTCGCAGGTTCTGGTGCGAACCGAACAGGGGGGTGTTCGGCTCATCCCTGCCCATGAACTTGGGCCTGAGTGTATCATTTGGCTTCTTCACACAAAACTTGCTCACTGTGGTGCAAAACTTTGTTATTTCCTTCCAAAGTCTGCCAAAGAGACACCAGAATTCATCCCAAAAATCTCTAATCTTCTTCCAAGTGCTCTATAATGTGGCCTCAGCATACAGACTGGCTCCCCAAACCGTTGTTTACGAAATAAAGAAAGCTTGCTGGGAAAATCAATTCAAATGTCTTTTTGTTTTATTTGTTTGCTTTGCTGCAGCAGGTTCTATGCACGGTACAGACTTATGCCGCGTACACACGATCTGATGAAAAAAGACAGATGGACTTTTTTCATCGGACAAACCGATCGCGTGTGGGCCCCATCGATCTTTTTTCCATCGGTATAAAAAAATAGAACATGTTTTAAATTATACCGATGGAAAAAAAAAACGATAGCAAATTCACGCATTCTCAGAATCAAGTCAACGCATGCTCAGAAGCATTGAACTTCATTTTTCTCGGCTCTTTGGAGTGTTTTACGTCACGGCGTTTGGGGCAGTCGGATTTTTGACTGATGGTGTGTAGGCAAGACTGATGGAAGTCAGCTTCATCGGATTTCCGATGGAAAAATAAATCGGATTTTATTCCATCGGAAATCTGATCGTGTGTACAGGGCATAAGGGGACCCACCAGGCACTATATTTGAAGGAATTTTTCATTTTTAATGTTTCACTTTTATCATTAAAATCACTGCACCTTTAAAAACGATCTTTAGACCTGGGCCCCTAAAGGGCTCTTTCACACGGAGGTCCGTTCAGGTCCGCCTGTCAGTTTTTTAGGCGGACCTGAAACGGATCCTCCATGTACCCCTATGGAAGCACGGATGTCAGCGGAGACATGTCCGCTGACATCCGCTCCGCTCCGCCAAAGTGTGACGGAGGAAAACCCTATTTTTCCTTCCGTCGGCGGAGCGGATCGGATGACAACGGACTCTACGGTCCATCGTCATCCGATTCCCCATAGGGGAGAGCGGCGCTCTGACAGGGCGGTCCCTGCACAGTGTGCGGGGACCGCCCAGTCATCCGTCGGCTCAGCGGGGATCAACGGAGCGATCCCCGCTGAGCAAGCGGAGCTTCACGGGGCGGATCTTCACGGATCCGCCCCGTGTGAAAGGGGCCATACCCTTTTTTTGGCCTTCAAAATGGGCACGTTTGGATTTTCAAGTTTGGGTCCTATAGACTTTAATAGGGTATGTGATTCGAGTCAGAACTTTTGCGATGTTCTAGAGTTCTGGCGCAAACTGAATTGGGGGTGTTCGGTGTTCGGCCCAACTCTACCTACCAGTTGTCAGCTAGTATAGGAGAATGCTAAAGGGATGCTATACATGCTTTTTTCAATATACTGTAACTCCATATGCAGACAGCCCTGTCCCTACATATGACTTCATTCAAAAGTTTTGTGACCATCCTTATGCTATGCAAACATACAGCAAAGTAGGTCTGGAGGATCACAAGAGGATCTCAAATGCTTTAACCGCTTAAGGACCGCCACCTGTACATATACGTCGGTAGAGCGGCACGGACAGGCATAACCACGTACCTGTACGTCCACTTTAAGATGCCGCCGTGTGGTCACGCGCGTGCCGCCGGTGGCGCGCTCGCGACCCTGCCGCCTTGTCCGTGAGCCCGACCGTGGGTCCTGCGGACTCGATCGCCACAGGGACACCTGCAATCGTCTCACGGAGAGATACAGCAGGGAGATGCTTATGTAAACAAGCATCTCCCCGCTCTGCCTAGTGGCAATGACACTGATCTCCTCTCCGTGTAGTCGGAGCGGAGATCAATGTCATGTCACACACAGCCCATCCCCCCTACAGTTAGAAACACTCATCAGGGCACACTTAACCCCTACAGCGCCACCCACTAGTTAACCCCATTCACTGCCAGTGTCATTTTCACAGTAATCAGTGCATTTTTATAGCATTGATCGCTGTAAAAATGACAATGGTCCCAAAAATGTGTCAAAAGTGTCCGTGGTGTCCACCATAATGTCGCAGTCATGATAAAAATTGCTGATCGCCGCCATAACTAGTAAAAAATAATTATTAATAAAAATGCCATAAAACAGTCCCCTATTTTGTAGAAGCTATAACTTTTGCGCAAACCAATCAATAAACGGTTATTGCGATTTTTTTTACCAAAAATATGTAGAAGAATACGTATTGGCCTAAACTGTAGAAAAAAAAAATATATATATTTTTTGGGGATATTTATTATAGCAAAAAGTAAAAAATATTGAATTTGTTTTCAAAATTTTCGCACTATTTTTGTTTATAGCGCAAAAAATAAAAACCGCAGAGGTGATCAAATACCCCCAAAAGAAAGCTCATGTGGGAAAAAAAGGACACAAATTTTGTTTGGGTACAACATTGCATGACCGCGCAATTACCAGTTAAAGCGACGCAGTGCGAAATGGTAAAAAGACCTCTGGTCCTTAGGCTGACAAATGGTCTGGGCTAAAGTGGTTAAATTGTATTTCAGCTTTGTATTTGGCACCTTGATTTGGGTGGTCTATAGTTATGAAACGCCAGCTTAATACATAGTCTAATTCCTAGTAAATTTTGTGCAGTAATTATTAATATATATACTGCACAACTCATACATACTCCATAAACAGTCAGGTCCATAAATATTGGGACATCGACACAATTCTAATCTTTTTGGCTCTATACACCACCACAATGTATTTGAAATGAAACTAACAAGATGTACTTTAACTGCAGACTTTCCGCTTTAATTTGAGGGTATTTACATCCAAATCAGGTGAACGGTGTAGGAATTACAACAGTTTGTATATGTGCCTCCCACTTTTTAAGGGACCAAAAATAATGGGACAGATTAACAATCATCAATAAAACTTTCACTTTTTAATACTTGGTTGCAAATCCTTTGAAGTCAATTACAGCCTAAAGTCTGGAATGCATAGACATCACCAGACGCTGGGTTTCATCCCTGGTGATGCTCTGCCAGGCCTCTACTGCAACTCTCTTCGGTTCCTGCTTGTTCTTGGGGCATTTTCCCTTCAGTTTTGTCTTCAGCAAGTGAAATGCATGCTCAATCGGATTCAGGTCAGGTGATTGACTTGGCCATTGCATAACATTCCACTTCTTTCCCTTAAACTCTTTGGTTGTGTAGCGCCCACCCCATTTAGGGGTGCTATATACCCAAATTTAGGGGCTGGTCTGAGATAGTAGTTGGGCTCAAACCGTTCTCAATTTATAGGTTGTGCTACTTTATTTCTCCAGGTGGTATACTGGTGTGTAGTTCCCTGTGGCCTGTAGGTGGCACTGCCATAACGGGTCAGGGTTGAACCATCAGTACTAGTGCTGTGCCTTGGGGTGTCCTCTCTCGGCAGAGGTACAGTGGGCGTGGTCGGCCTGCTGTGCATGCTGGGAGGGGATACATAAGGGGCAGACACCGCCTGGGAGGGGTCTTCGGAGGAGGAGAAGAGTCAGAGTCCAAGTGCGTGGCGCACGGCCCTCCAGGCCATGGGGCCACGTGTGCATCAGTCCCAGGCACCTTTAGTCCTGGGGCTGCATCTTCAACACTGGGCCCAACACCTTTAGCTGGAGCCCACTTCTGGAAAGAGGAATCCCAGGGTTTCCCTCGTGAGGGAGCCCGCTTCTAAGAAGAGGAGGCCGGGGGAGGACCTTTCTGACGGACCGGTGAGAGTTCACAGTGAAGGAAGGGGCCCGGAACTTTCTGGAGGGATTTACCTATCCACCAAGGGCCTAGTAATGTGCTGCTGCTGGCACCTGTCCTTATATTGCTAAGCTGAGAAGTTCGGGGTCTGATAGATTCTGTAGCAGAGAGTCTCCCGATCGTATCTAGGAAAAGAACCTGATTAAACGTGCCGAGCATCACTTTGGCTGCTAGGATCCACTTTACAGGAGACTATCCGGGTGAGCTAAACCTACTCTGGGATAGAGTAGCGATTGTAAAATCTACTTGCGCCTGGACTAACCTCCCAAAACCTTGCTGTCCTGTCTCTCATCCACCCTTTCCTATCTGCTGAACATTGAGAAAATAAACTCAACGTTGGAGTTTAGAGTGGTGTGGACATTGGAATCACTTGGGGGAAAACAGAGACTTGTCCCTATATCCTAGGAGATGAGAACCAGCTGACGGAGGAACCTAGCTGTGGGACCCAAATACATAACATCGCTCAACCTCCTCAACCAGGAGGGTATGGGCATATAGTACGGTGTGCCTTTTTCCTGCAAGTGAACCAAAGGTAGGGAAAAGGGTCCGTGTGCTACAGTTGCTTTTGCAGTATGCTTCGGGTCATTGTCCATCTGCACTGTGAAGCACCGTCCAATGAGTTCTGAAGCATTTGGCTGAATATGAGCAGATAATATTGCCCGAAACACTTCAGAATTCATCCTGCTGCTTTTGTCAGCAGTCACATCATCAATAAATACAAGAGAACCAGTTCCATTGGCAGCCATACATGCCCACGCCATGACACTACCACCACCATGCTTCACTGATGAGGTGGTATGCTTTGGATCATGAGCAGTTCCTTTCCTTCTCCATACTCTTCTCTTCCCATCACTCTGGTACAAGTTGATCTTGGTCTCATCTGTCTATAGGATGTTGTTCCAGAACTGTGAAGGCTTTTTTAGATGTTGTTTGGCAAACTCTAATCTGGCCTTCCTGTTTTTGAGGCTCACCAATGGTTTAAATCTTGTGGTGAATCTCTGTATTCACTCTGGTGAAGTCTTCTCTTGATTGTTGACTTTGACACACATACACCTACCTCCTGGAGAGTGTTCTTGATCTGGCCAACTGTTGTGAAGGGTGTTTTCTTCACCAGGGAAAGAATTCTTCGGTCATCCACCACAGTTGTTTTCCGTGGTCTTCCGGGTCTTTTGGTGTTGCTGAGCTCATCGGTGTGTTCTTTCTTTTTAAGGATGTTCCAAACAGTTGATTTGGCCACACCTAATGTTTTTGCTATCTCTCTGATGGGTTTGTTTTGTTTTTTCAGCCTAATGAAGGCTTGCTTCACTGATAGTGACAGCTCTTTGGATCTCATATTGAGAGTTGACAGCAACAGATTCCAAATGTAAATAGCACACTTGAAATGAACACTGGACCTTTTATCTGCTCCTTATAAATGGGATAATGAGGGAATAACACACACCTGGCCATGGAACAGCTGAGTAGCCAATTGTCCCATTACCTCTGGTCCCTTAAAAAGTGGGAGGCACATATACAAACTGTTGTAATTCCTACACCGTTCACCTGATTTGGATGTAAATACCCTCAAATTAAAGCTGAAAGTCTGCAGTTAAAGCACATCTTGTTCGTTTTATTTCAAATCCATTGTGGTGGTGTATAGAGCCAAAAAGATTAGAATTGTGTTGATGTCCCAATATTTATGGACCTGACTGTATACTCCATATTCATACTCTTGGACCTTTCTGCTGCCTCCTCCTCAACAAACTCTACTCCTTTGGCCTCCGTGATTCTGCTCTTTCATGGTTCTCCTCCTACCTATCTCAGCACACTTTCAGTGTTACATACAACACTATCTCTTTCGCTCCTTTTCCTCTTTCTGTTGGGGTACCCCAAGGCTCTGTCCTTGGGCCCCTCCAATTCTCTCTCTCTATATACCTCTTCCCTAGGCCAGTTGATAACCTACCATAGCTTCCAATACCACCTCTATGCTGACGACATCCAGATCTATCTCTCCACTCCTCAACTTACCCCCTCAATCTCCTCACGCATCACACTTACTGAGTGACGTATCAGTATGGATGTCACACCACTTCCTCAAACTCAATCTTTCTAAAACTGAGCTTGTAATATGTCCTCCTTCCCGATCCCCTCCCCATGACTTTACCATTAAGATCAACGGCACAACCATTGGTCCCTCCATACATGCCAGGGTGCTGGTTGTAATCCTAGGCCCACATCCAATCACTGGCTACATCTTGCTGCCTTAACCTCCGCAACATTTCCAGAATCCGCCCCTTCCTGACTAATGACACCACAAAGCAACTTATTCACTCCTTTTTTTTCGCCTCAACTGCTGCAACTCTTTCCTCACTGGCCTAACTTAACACAGGTTGCCCCCCCCCCCTTCAGTCTATCATGAATGTTGCTGCTATACTACCCTACTAACTGATCCGTGGCTGCTACCCCCTCTGCCAATCCCTTCTCTGGCTTCCCCTACCCCACCATATAAAATTAAAAATACTTACCACTACATCACCAACCTCATTTGCAGATATCACCCAAATCGTCCTCTCAAGACCTCCTGCTCTCTAGCTCCCTTGTTACCTCCTCCCATGCTCACCTCCAGGACTTCTTCAGAGCCTCTCCTATCCTCTGTAACTCCCTGCCCCAGTATGTCCGGTCAGCCCCTATCCTTTCCGCTTTTAGGCGATACCTAAAAACTCACTTATTCAGGGAAGCCTATCCCACCTAAGAACTGTACCCGAGCCACCTCCATCAGATCATCCCCCGCAGCTATTACCTTTTGTTTCACCTCCCCCTCCCTTTAGATTGTAAGCTCCATGAGCAGGACCCTCCCGTCCCTCCTGCATTGAACTGTATTGTAATTGTACTGTCCCCCCTCTACATTGTAAAGCGCTACGATAACTGTTGGCTCTATATAAATCCTGTATAATAATAATAATACTTCCTGTGAACTGCTAAAGTTTTGCAGAATGTAGTTAATACAAAGCTTGTCAAACATTGTAACAAACCAGCCATTTGATAAAAGCACTGTGCAAGGGACCCCGACTGGCTTACAGCACCTAACTGCCCACTGTTCATCTAAGGGTGCATAAGGTAAGGTAATGTAAATATACAGTAAATGTCAGAGCTTCATAATAGCAGTATCTATCTGTGGTAGTGATCCCTTGTAGAATGCCAACTCAGGGTTCCCAGGGTGCAGAGTCTAAGCCCCAGCCTACTGCCTCACCAGGGCCCCTGATGATAAGAATGGACTTGCAGCAAGCTGGAACCAGGTTGTGGCCCCCAGGTAATGGTATGCCCAGCTGATGCTACAGAGACCACACGTGTATGCAGAGTACAGATGACAAGAGACAGAAGAGGACCAGGGAAATTAACTGAGGTCAGGGTGGGCTGCAGGCAAGAAAAAACGGTAGACAAAGCCAGAGTCGGTACACGGGAAGTCAGACACAGAATACAAATGTTAGACATTTCTGTATTTAGCCCTACAGAACAGACAGACAGTGAGCAGTCCACATGGGCTTTGCTGCATAACTGCAAACATGAACTTTTATGATTACAGAGAAAAGACAATAGAGTTTGCAACAGAGCAGCTAGAAACTTGTAAACACTGCCATCTACTGGGTGATGTAGTTGTTGCACAAAATACTAATGAACATTGTATTCCAACAACAAGTAATGCAAGGCAAACCCGGAGCTTATAGACACTGTAAGGTTGCTCAGGTAACGCGGGCTGCACTGAGCATGTCTTATATAGTGAAGCAAATTGGGAAGTGGGCCAGGAAGTGATAGAAGGGAAAGGAATATTAACTCACAGTATAGCAGGTGACACCCTTATGTGAACTAGGGTTGCCACCTGTCCGGATTTACCCGGATAGTCCAGGTTTTGAATCGTGTGTCCGGGTTTCCGTTCACCTGAACCCAGGACACATTATTCAGACAGGAATGTGGCTCGGGAACAGGGCTTGACAGGAGGGTGAGGGGACACTATGTGCGCCACATTACTATTCTCTTTAGAGTGCCCAAAGGTGTCCGAGAAGTGTTACAATCCTATAGTGCAGTGATGGCGAACGTCGGCACCCCAGATGTTTTGGAACTACATTTCCCATGATGCTCAACTACACTGCATTGTAGGTGAACATCATGGGAAATGTAGTTTCAAAACATCTGGGGTGCCAAGGTTCACCATCACTGCTATAGTGTATGCTAAAACAAAAAAAATGTACTGTGCGCCGCTTAAGTGTTCGGGTTTGGCTTGAAGAAAAAGTGGCAACCCTAAGGTGAACACCAAAGCCAAACAGCACATTTGAATAGAATCACAGGTCTAGCAGAACCACTTCTGCAAAGAGGTAAGAATTTCACAGGAAAGAAACTGCAGGCTAAACCGTGACAGTATCCTGAAAAATGTTTGTGACTGTAATTTTTATTTTTTTTTACTTCAGCTTTGAAACTTCTTAAGACAGAAGGTATGTGCGTGGTATCATTTCTATCACAAATTCAAAACCTCATTTAATGATAGTGTAATGAGTCATGCAAATCTTTCTTTTATGTCCCTGAAGACAACCATGTAGCTATCTAGGATTACAGGTTTAGTAGAGAGCTTTTGGGTTCCCCTCTCACGTGACATGTCTGCTTATACCTAGTCTTTGTCCCCCTAGGCAACGCATATGAAATAGCTATATAGAGTTTGGAATAAATGGCTTTATAATCTTAGTCTATCTGCTATAAACCAGCCATTCTGGATACACAGTTAGTTTCAGGGTCATAAAGAAATAATTTTCATGTATACTAATGTAGCGCCCCTTTACTTTTTGGGGGTGTTATGCGCCTAAATTTAGGGGTTGGTCTGAGCTGGTAGCCAGGCTCGGACCGCTTTGATTGCTAGGTATTTGCTTCTGCCTATGTGATGCTGCCTGGTGTACGGTTCCCTGTGGCCTGTAGGTGGCGCTGTCATATCAGGTCAGGGTTGAGCCATGGGTGTCCTCTCTGGGCAGCGGTGCAGTGAGCATAGTTGGCCTGCTGTGCATGCCGGGAGAGGGTACATAAGGGGTAGACGCCATCTTTGGGGGTGTGGTTGAGTGGAGGAGCCGGAGGGGTGTGCCCCTCGGGGGTTGCGATGACTGGCCGAGAAGTCACGGGCACCTTTGGCCCGAGGCTGCAACGTTCCAGGTAGGCCCAGTACCTTTTACTGGGTCTAAAATTCGCCCATTGGAGTCCCAGGGTGCCCGGGTGAGGGTACCCGCTCTGACCCAGAGGAAGCCAGGGGAGGATCGGTCCCATTGAGGAGATGAGTGATGGAAGATCGCTGTCTCGGGAGAGGCCTGGTGACCTGTCAGAGGGAAGGATTCTTTATTCCGGAAAGCTAACCTGTACAGTGCCCATTGGCATTGTCCTGTTCGTAAAATTCTACAGAGGTTAGAGGATCTCTTGAACCCGTCTCTGGAGGGGATAGGGTGACAGAACTGTTCGAGCTCCACACTGCTAGGACTGTGAGAGAGGACTATCCGGGTGAGCTAAACCCACTCGGGATCGAGTGACGACGAAGTTACTAGTTGTGCCTGGATCTAATCCCTCACACTTATTCTTTCTTTCATCCATCTGTCTCTGTCTACTACGCAGCATATAGAAAATAAACTCTCTGTTGGAGTTAAAGTGTTTCTGGACATTGGCTTCTTTGGGGGGAGAAATAGAGACTTGTCCCCCATACGCTGGGGATGAGAACCAGTGGAGGAAGGTAACTCGCTGCAGGACCCAAAATTTGTGAACACCGCTTAACCTCTTCAAACAGGAGGGTACGGGTATATAGCACGGTGTGCCTTGACTTGCAATTGAGCCAGGTAGGAAAAAGTTCCGTGTGCTACACTAAAATCCTATCCTATCCTAAAATGAGGACTACACCTCTTATTTTTTAGATTGTGATGGAATTAAGACGTGAAGATACCTTCCGTTTTAGGCTGACATCACACTTTTGTGTGCATTTAATCCCAGCTCTACCCAGTTGCTCTTGACCAGGGTAGATAAGATGTCCACACCTTCCTATCACTGCCACCATTGTCATACTCCAACCCTAAACCCCACTTAACCTTACCTATATGAGACCACACTTGAATTGGAGTATGACTGGCCATAGCAGCCTTTTTATTCACAAATATTAAATATATATATATAACATTTTAACCATAACAAAATCCTCAAATATCAGTTGCTCCCCCCGGTGGTCTTTGACGGCACTTCCCAACATAACTCTGTTCCGCTTCTTCACTGTGGGCTTTTTTCCATACTAGGCCTCCGGTCGTGTCACACCAGCTCGGAGACAACCCATTACCCGCAGTACCTCCATTACCATCTTCCAGCTAACCCGTGTTAACTGAATACACCAGGGAGCCCATACCACCGATGAGTCCTCCACACTTCCATCTCATAGGTTAGTTGCCACCATCAAAGACCACCACCGCCAGTTCTCCGCTGCCATGACATGTCCTGCTGCACCACACCTGAAATAAATAAAAATTACCACTGAAAAAAACAGGGAGGGCGGGTGGGAAACTGCTCCTGCTAAAGGATCCCCTGCAGTATTGCCTGGGTCACCCCCTACCCCTTAAATAAACTAAACCCCTCCTATCCCTATCTTTTCCTCCAATCCACTACTCCCCCCTCTGGACTATTTTCTTTTAACCCCTTGCTGTTGACCTTATAACTCCTGTCATACCGGCCCTCTGCTAGATCCTTTTCAATCCCCTCGCTCCAGGCCTCTCTTTAAATCCAGAGTTCTGAAATATTCATTAGATTTATTTATACTTTTATTCTGTGCTCCTGCCTTGCATTGTGCATTTCTTATCGACAAACATGCTCAGCATTAACCCTTACCAGCTTAAAACAAAAAACAAAAAAAAAGTCACTTGCTGAAATCTTGGGGCCCAGTTTATGAATATTTCATATCCTCTGGCACTGTCAGTGGCGAGGGAGGTGCCAATCATGTAATTGGAACTGGGTGTAATGGTAGAGGTGTAATTATTGTAGGATTAGTGTGTTTGTGCGGCATTGTAATTACTTGTAGGAGGAGGTGACTCAGGTGCTTGTTAGAGATAGTAGGTGAAGAGATAATAAATACATCTACCACTGGAACGTGTCATTACACAAACTGCGTGTATGCGATAGAACATACAAACTTAAAAAGGAAGGGAAAAAACAATCATATATTTCTCTGAAGGTTTCCATTTATCTAGGTCATGGTATAGCTAGTGTTATATAAATAGGTAATCACTAGGGATGAGCTTCGAGTTCGAGTCAAACTCATGTTCGACTCGAACATTGCCTGTTCGCCCGTTCGCTGAACAGCGAACAATTTGGGGTGTTCGCGGCAACTTTGAAAAGCCGCGGAACACCCTGTAAAAGTCTATGGGAAAAATCTAAAGTGCTAATTTTAAAGGCTTATATGCAAGTTATTGTCATAAAAAGTGTTTGGGGACCCGGGTCCTGCCCCAGGGGACATGTATCAATGCACAAAAAAGTTTTTAAAAACTGCAGTTTTTTCGGGATTAGTGATTTTAATAATGCTTAAAGTGAAACAATAAAAGTGAAATATTCCTTTAAATTTCGTACCTAGGGAGTGTGTATAGTATGCCTGTAAAGTAGCGCTTGTTTTCCGTGCTTAGAACTGTGCCTGCACAAAGTGTCATTTCTGAAGGAAAAAAAATCATTTAAAAGCACTCGATAATGAATTGTCGGCTCCCGGCAATACAGAGAAAAGTCATTGATAAAAAAAAAAAAAAATGCGTGGGGGTCCCCCCAAATTCATTTACCAGGCCCTTCAGGTCTGGTATGGATATTAAGGGGAACCCTGCGTCAAATAAAAAAAATGACGTGGGGTTCCCCCCAAATATCTATACCAGACCCTTCAGTTCTGGTATGGATTTTAAGGGAAACTCCAGGCCAAATTAAAAAAAAAAATCGCATGGAGTTCCCCCAAAAATCCATACCAGACCCTTCAGTTCTGGTATGGATTTTAAGGGAAACTCCAGGCCAAATTTAAAAAAAAAATGACATGGAGTTCCCCCCAAAAATCCATACCAGACCCTTTATCCGAGCACTCAACCTGGCAGGCCACAGGAAAAGAGGGGGGACGAGAGAGCGCCCCCCCTCCTGAACCGTATCAGGCCACATGCCCTCAACATGGGGAGGATGCTTTGGGGGTCTGTGACCCCTCAAAGCACCATGTCCCCATGTTGATGGGGACAAGGGCCTCATCCCCACAACCCTTGCCCAGTGGTTGTGGGGGTCTGCGGGCGGGGGGCTTATCGGAATCTGGAAGACCCCTTTAACAAACGGGCTTCCCCAGTGACGTGCGGGTGACCCCGCCACCTCTGATATAATGCAGGTTTCCGTTGCATCAGAGGGGGGCGGGGTCACCCACGCGTCACTGGGGAAGCCCGGGTTTCCCCTTGCGTCAGAGGGGGATGGGGTCACGTGACGGGTGGCCCCGCCCTCAGAACACAAGAGCTGTCACTGGCTGAAGCCGCATCATTCCCGGGGTGTCTCCGGTGGAGACAGAATGCACTGCGCTTGACATCTCATCGCTGGAGCCTGGACCTGGATGGAGAGGAGATCATCCACCGCTGGACCCCAGAGAGGAGAGCATCCATCGCATTATACCGAGAGTGGATTACCACCGCTGGAATCTTTTTTTTAATTTTTTTTATTTTTAATAAAGGACTTTTCCCAACGGTGTCTGTGTGTTTTTTTTTATTTTTTTACACTTTCTTTGTGAAATGGTAGGGGTACAATGTACCCCTTACCAATTCACATAGGGGGGAGCGGGACCTGGGGGTCCCCTTTGTTAAAGGGGTCTTCCAGATTCCAATAAGCCCCCCATCCGCAGACCCCCACAACCACAGGGCAAGGGTTGTGGGGATGAGTCCCTTGTCCCCATCAACATGGAGACATGGTGCTTTGAGGGGTCACAGACCCCCAAAGCATCCTCCCCATGTTGAGGGCATGTGGCCTGGTACGGTTCAGGAGAGGGGGACGCTCTCTCGTCCCCCCCTCTTCTCCTGCGGCCTGCCAGGTTGCGTGCTCGGATAAAGGGTCTGGTATGTATATTTGGGGGGGAACCCCACGTCATTTTTTTTTTAAATTTGACGCAGGGTTCCCCTTAATATCCATACCAGACCTGAAGGGCCTGGTAATTGAATTTGAGGGGATCCCCACGCATTTTTGAAAAAATTTTTTATCAATGACTTTTCTCTGTATTGCCGGGAGCCGACAATTCATTATAGCTGCGAGTGCTTTTAAATTACTTTTTTTCCTTCAGAAATTACACTTTGTGCAGGGACAGTTCTAAGCACGGGAAACAAGCGCTACTTTACAGGCATACTATACACACTCCCTAGGTACGAAATTTAAAGGAATATTTCACTTTTATTGTTCCACTTTAAGCATTATTAAAATCACTGCTCCCGAAAAAACAGCAGTTTTTAAAACTTTTTTTTGCATTGATACATGTCCCCTGGGGCAGGACCAGGGTCCCCAAACATTTTTTATGACAATAACTTGCATATAAGCCTTTAAAATTAGCACTTTCGATTTTTCATGTTCGAGTCCCATAGACTTTAAAGGTGTTCGGATGTTCGAACAAATTTATTGCATGTTCACAAGTTCTGGTGCGAACCGAACTGGGGGGTGTTCGGCTCATCCCTAGTAATCACATTCAACTGGATTTCTTCTGAAAATGTCTTCAGCATTACAGAATACTGTAAGATCAGCTGTATGTGACTTACTACTCCATATACAGTATGTAAAAGTAACTATATCATGATATGGAAAAATGAGAACCCTCACAGATATACTGGCAATCATTTTGGGGTGTATATCCTGAAACTAGTGAAAGCAAGCAGCTGAAAGGATAAGTCCAGCCTGAGCTCGTTTCGCTGGGCTTCTCCTATGGGTCACAGGAGTGCAATTCCTTTTGCACTACTGTGACCCGTGTAGCAGGTACTCCAAATTTAGGGGGTCTTTATGTCCAAATTTAGGGGGATGACCCGAGCACTAGTATGGCTCGGGCCTTCTAATTGTGCTGGACTCTGCTTTGTTGCTGTGTGCCTATGTAGAGTTCCCTGTGGCCTGCAGGTGGCACTGCCATGTTGGGTCAGGGTTGAACCATAGGTTGCATTGGCGCGATTTGGTGTCCTCTCTCAGCTACCATGCAGTGGGCTGGTTCTGCCTGCTATGCATGCCGGGAGAGGATATAGAAGAGGCAGACACCATTTATTCAGGAAGAGACCCGGGGACAAGTACCCGGAGGAGTGTGCCCCCTAAGGAGGGGGGCGCGTACACCGACTGAAGAGTCTCAGGCACCTTCGGCCCGAGACCGCAACGTTCCGGGTAGGCCCAGTACCTTCAACTGGGTCTACAGGCAGAACTTTGGAGTCCTAGGATGCCCGGGTGAGGGTATCCGCTCTGACCAAGAGGAAGCCAGGGGAAGATCGGTCCCATAACAGGAGATGAGTGATTGCTGTCTCGGGAAAGGCCTGGTGACCTGTCGGAGGGAAGGATCCTATGCTCCGCAGAACTAACCTGGCGGAGTGCTGCTGCTCTTCGAGGACATACTGAACTTGTCCTTGGAGGATTTTAAATTGCTTGTTCGAGCTCCACATCGGCTGCTAGGGCCATTGAGGGACTATCCGGGTGAGCTGTACCCACTCGGGACCGAGTGGTGATAAATCTGGGAGTTCTGTGAATGAATCTGCTTTGGTTCAACTATTATCTCTCTCATCTACTCTCTCTTACCTATCAAGCAAAGATTCAAAATAAACTCAACGTTGGAGTTTAAGTGGTTTGGACATTGACTTTATTAAAGAGGGGAAAGTACAGACTTGTCTCTACATTCTGGAGACGGGAACCAGTGGAAGGAGATAACTCGCTGCGGGGTCTGAAGTCCGCTCTCTGCTGACGTCACTGGAATCAGTCCAGGCACCACGTCATCACGACAATAAGGTCTAGATCCACCAGGTGCCTGGACTGATGCCTGTCTCAGCCTCTCAGTGAGCTGCTGAGAGCCTGAGACGGCCGCTCCCTGCCCCTCCATAGCTCAGCGCTCCAGTGAGTGTGGAGGAGCAGAAAGGAGAGCTGCTGATTGACAGTCAGCAGCTCTCCTCTCGGGAATCTGTGAGAACCGAACCATCAGCAATGTTCGATGGCTCAGTCCTCAGTGTAGAGGAGCAGGGGGGGGGGGGAGTATAAAAGAGAAAAACAAAAAAAAACCTTGTGTAGATTGGGGAATCTGTTTATTTTTTGGGGATTAGCCCGCTGGATGATCGAAAAAAAAAAATTCATGTATGGCCAGCCTAACATTACTGTGTATTAGGATTAGACAGCTATTCTGACAAGGAAAGCAGATCAATTTGTGTTCCTGTCTGAAAAAGCTTTATGGTTTAAAAAAAAAGCATGAAGAAGGATGGAACTAACTATATAGAGCATTTGTTAGCTACACAGTGAGGTAGGGACAAAATTATTAAAAGCAAACAAATCAACAATGCATGTGTAACATGATACTCCCCGTTGCAATCAATGATTTTAAATTTTAAAACAATTAAAAATCAAGTCCAAACATTATGTGAAGATTATATTCCAGGAAAACCTCAAAGAGAAGAAAGGGGAGAACAACAGAATGCAAGCATTGACATACTATAAACCTTGAAAGTCACTACTGGTGTCTGTAAGAAGACAGTTTGTGAGTAGGGATGAGCTTCGTGTTCGAGTCGAACATACGTTCGACTCGAACATTGGCTGTTCGATCGTTCGACGAAGATCGAACGATTTGGGCCGTTCGCGCCAAATTCGAGTGACGCGAACGGCCCACAATGCACTACGCCATCGCAGTGTCATCCAGGCGCTGTGATTGGCCAAGCATGCACTGTGACCCCGCATGCTTGGCCAATCACAGCGCCGGCAGCGAGGAGAGCAATGATTGGCCACAGGCAGGATGCCTGTGGCCAATTATTGCTGAGGGTGTTTAGTACACGCCCCACACTATAAAAGGCCGCCAGCACGGCGGCCTAGTGTAGTGTGTTCCGGAGCAGGGATAGAGTAGCATAGGCAGGGACAGTGACTGTTATTTCTTTCTTGCTTAACCTGGATTCCTTTAGTTTAGGGAAAGAGAAGGATAGGTAGGGAGAGTGTCAGTGTGTTTTGTGCTTCTGCTATAGTGTGCTTAAAAAAAACATTTATTCTAGGGACAGAAAACTCTAGGTAGGGACAGTGTCAGTTTCTTTCACTCTGCAAGTCCTTGTTTCCAGGGACCTGTAAGGACAGTGAGTTAATTGTCCTTGTGCTATATTGTGCTTAAAAAAAACATTTATTCTAGGGACAGAAAACTCTAGGTAGGGACAGTGTCAGTTTCTTTCACTCTGCAAGTCCTTGTTTCCAGGGACCTGTAAGGACAGTGAGTTAATTTTCCTTGTGCTATATTGTGATTAAAAAAAACATTTTTTCTAGGGACAGAAAACTGTAGGTAGGGAGAGTGTTTTTTTTTCTTTCACTCTGCAAGTCCTTGTTTCCAGGGACCTGTAAGGACAGTGAGTTAATTTTCCTTGTGCTATATTGTGATTAAAAAAAACATTTTTTCTAGGGACAGAAAACTGTAGGTAGGGAGAGTGTTTTTTTTCTTTCACTCTGCAAGTCCTTGTTTCCAGGGACCTGTAAGGACAGTGAGTTAATTGTCCTTGTGCTATATTGTGCTTAAAAAAAACATTTATTCTAGGGACAGAAAACTCTAGGTAGGGACAGTGTCAGTTTCTTTCACTCTGCAAGTCCTTGTTTCCAGGGACCTGTAAGGACAGTGAGTTAATTTTCCTTGTGCTATATTGTGATTAAAAAAAACATTTATTCTAGGGACAGAAAACTCTAGGTAGGGACAGTGTCAGTTTCTTTCACTCTGCAAGTCCTTGTTTCCAGGGACCTGTAAGGACAGTGAGTTAATTTTCCTTGTGCTATATTGTGATTAAAAAAAACATTTATTCTAGGGACAGAAAACTCTAGGTAGGGACAGTGTCAGTTTCTTTCACTCTGCAAGTCCTTGTTTCCAGGGACCTGTAAGGACAGTGAGTTAATTTTCCTTGTGCTATATTGTGATTAAAAAAAACATTTATTCTAGGGACAGAAAACTCTAGGTAGGGACAGTGTCAGTTTCTTTCACTCTGCAAGTCCTTGTTTCCAGGGACCTGTAAGGACAGTGAGTTAATTTTCCTTGTGCTATATTGTGATTAAAAAAAACATTTATTCTAGGGACAGAAAACTCTAGGTAGGGACAGTGTCAGTTTCTTTCACTCTGCAAGTCCTTGTTTCCAGGGACCTGTAAGGACAGTGAGTTAATTTTCCTTGTGCTATATTGTGATTAAAAAAAACATTTTTTCTAGGGACAGAAAACTGTAGGTAGGGAGAGTGTTTTTTCTCTTTCACTCTGCAAGTCCTTGTTTCCAGGGACCTGTAAGGACAGTGAGTTAATTTTCCTTGTGCTATATTGTGATTAAAAAAAACATTTTTTCTAGGGACAGAAAACTGTAGGTAGGGAGAGTGTTTTTTTTCTTTCACTCTGCAAGTCCTTGTTTCCAGGGACCTGTAAGGACAGTGAGTTAATTGTCCTTGTGCTATATTGTGCTTAAAAAAAACATTTATTCTAGGGACAGAAAACTCTAGGTAGGGACAGTGTCAGTTTCTTTCACTCTGCAAGTCCTTGTTTCCAGGGACCTGTAAGGACAGTGAGTTAATTTTCCTTGTGCTATATTGTGATTAAAAAAAACATTTATTCTAGGGACAGAAAACTCTAGGTAGGGACAGTGTCAGTTTCTTTCACTCTGCAAGTCCTTGTTTCCAGGGACCTGTAAGGACAGTGAGTTAATTTTCCTTGTGCTATATTGTGATTAAAAAAAACATTTTTTCTAGGGACAGAAAACTGTAGGTAGGGAGAGTGTTTTTTTTTCTTTCACTCTGCAAGTCCTTGTTTCCAGGGACCTGTAAGGACAGTGAGTTAATTTTCCTTGTGCTATATTGTGATTAAAAAAAACATTTTTTCTAGGGACAGAAAACTGTAGGTAGGGAGAGTGTTTTTTTTCTTTCACTCTGCAAGTCCTTGTTTCCAGGGACCTGTAAGGACAGTGAGTTAATTGTCCTTGTGCTATATTGTGCTTAAAAAAAACATTTATTCTAGGGACAGAAAACTCTAGGTAGGGACAGTGTCAGTTTCTTTCACTCTGCAAGTCCTTGTTTCCAGGGACCTGTAAGGACAGTGAGTTAATTTTCCTTGTGCTATATTGTGATTAAAAAAAACATTTATTCTAGGGACAGAAAACTCTAGGTAGGGACAGTGTCAGTTTCTTTCACTCTGCAAGTCCTTGTTTCCAGGGACCTGTAAGGACAGTGAGTTAATTTTCCTTGTGCTATATTGTGATTAAAAAAAACATTTATTCTAGGGACAGAAAACTCTAGGTAGGGACAGTGTCAGTTTCTTTCACTCTGCAAGTCCTTGTTTCCAGGGACCTGTAAGGACAGTGAGTTAATTTTCCTTGTGCTATATTGTGATTAAAAAAAACATTTATTCTAGGGACAGAAAACTCTAGGTAGGGACAGTGTCAGTTTCTTTCACTCTGCAAGTCCTTGTTTCCAGGGACCTGTAAGGACAGTGAGTTAATTTTCCTTGTGCTATATTGTGATTAAAAAAAACATTTTTTCTAGGGACAGAAAACTGTAGGTAGGGAGAGTGTTTTTTTTCTTTCACTCTGCAAGTCCTTGTTTCCAGGGACCTGTAAGGACAGTGAGTTAATTTTCCTTGTGCTATATTGTGATTAAAAAAAACATTTTTTCTAGGGACAGAAAACTGTAGGTAGGGAGAGTGTTTTTTTTCTTTCACTCTGCAAGTCCTTGTTTCCAGGGACCTGTAAGGACAGTGAGTTAATTGTCCTTGTGCTATATTGTGCTTAAAAAAAACATTTATTCTAGGGACAGAAAACTCTAGGTAGGGACAGTGTCAGTTTCTTTCACTCTGCAAGTCCTTGTTTCCAGGGACCTGTAAGGACAGTGAGTTAATTTTCCTTGTGCTATATTGTGATTAAAAAAAACATTTATTCTAGGGACAGAAAACTCTAGGTAGGGACAGTGTCAGTTTCTTTCACTCTGCAAGTCCTTGTTTCCAGGGACCTGTAAGGACAGTGAGTTAATTTTCCTTGTGCTATATTGTGATTAAAAAAAACATTTATTCTAGGGACAGAAAACTCTAGGTAGGGACAGTGTCAGTTTCTTTCACTCTGCAAGTCCTTGTTTCCAGGGACCTGTAAGGACAGTGAGTTAATTTTCCTTGTGCTATATTGTGATTAAAAAAAACATTTATTCTAGGGACAGAAAACTCTAGGTAGGGACAGTGTCAGTTTCTTTCACTCTGCAAGTCCTTGTTTCCAGGGACCTGTAAGGACAGTGAGTTAATTTTCCTTGTGCTATATTGTGATTAAAAAAAACATTTTTTCTAGGGACAGAAAACTGTAGGTAGGGAGAGTGTTTTTTTTCTTTCACTCTGCAAGTCCTTGTTTCCAGGGACCTGTAAGGACAGTGAGTTAATTTTCCTTGTGCTATATTGTGATTAAAAAAAACATTTTTTCTAGGGACAGAAAACTGTAGGTAGGGAGAGTGTTTTTTTTCTTTCACTCTGCAAGTCCTTGTTTCCAGGGACCTGTAAGGACAGTGAGTTAATTGTCCTTGTGCTATATTGTGCTTAAAAAAAACATTTATTCTAGGGACAGAAAACTCTAGGTAGGGACAGTGTCAGTTTCTTTCACTCTGCAAGTCCTTGTTTCCAGGGACCTGTAAGGACAGTGAGTTAATTTTCCTTGTGCTATATTGTGATTAAAAAAAACATTTATTCTAGGGACAGAAAACTCTAGGTAGGGACAGTGTCAGTTTCTTTCACTCTGCAAGTCCTTGTTTCCAGGGACCTGTAAGGACAGTGAGTTAATTTTCCTTGTGCTATATTGTGATTAAAAAAAACATTTATTCTAGGGACAGAAAACTCTAGGTAGGGACAGTGTCAGTTTCTTTCACTCTGCAAGTCCTTGTTTCCAGGGACCTGTAAGGACAGTGAGTTAATTTTCCTTGTGCTATATTGTGATTAAAAAAAAACATTTATTCTAGGGACAGAAAACTCTAGGTAGGGACAGTGTCAGTTTCTTTCACTCTGCAAGTCCTTGTTTCCAGGGACCTGTAAGGACAGTGAGTTAATTTTCCTTGTGCTATATTGTGATTAAAAAAAACATTTATTCTAGGGACAGAAAACTCTAGGTAGGGACAGTGTCAGTTTCTTTCACTCTGCAAGTCCTTGTTTCCAGGGACCTGTAAGGACAGTGAGTTAATTTTCCTTGTGCTATATTGTGATTAAAAAAAACATTTTTTCTAGGGACAGAAAACTGTAGGTAGGGAGAGTGTTTTTTTTCTTTCACTCTGCAAGTCCTTGTTTCCAGGGACCTGTAAGGACAGTGAGTTAATTTTCCTTGTGCTATATTGTGATTAAAAAAAACATTTTTTCTAGGGACAGAAAACTGTAGGTAGGGAGAGTGTTTTTTTTCTTTCACTCTGCAAGTCCTTGTTTCCAGGGACCTGTAAGGACAGTGAGTTAATTGTCCTTGTGCTATATTGTGCTTAAAAAAAACATTTATTCTAGGGACAGAAAACTCTAGGTAGGGACAGTGTCAGTTTCTTTCACTCTGCAAGTCCTTGTTTCCAGGGACCTGTAAGGACAGTGAGTTAATTTTCCTTGTGCTATATTGTGATTAAAAAAAACATTTATTCTAGGGACAGAAAACTCTAGGTAGGGACAGTGTCAGTTTCTTTCACTCTGCAAGTCCTTGTTTCCAGGGACCTGTAAGGACAGTGAGTTAATTTTCCTTGTGCTATATTGTGATTAAAAAAAACATTTTTTCTAGGGACAGAAAACTGTAGGTAGGGAGAGTGTTTTTTTTTCTTTCACTCTGCAAGTCCTTGTTTCCAGGGACCTGTAAGGACAGTGAGTTAATTTTCCTTGTGCTATATTGTGATTAAAAAAAACATTTTTTCTAGGGACAGAAAACTGTAGGTAGGGAGAGTGTTTTTTTTCTTTCACTCTGCAAGTCCTTGTTTCCAGGGACCTGTAAGGACAGTGAGTTAATTGTCCTTGTGCTATATTGTGCTTAAAAAAAACATTTATTCTAGGGACAGAAAACTCTAGGTAGGGACAGTGTCAGTTTCTTTCACTCTGCAAGTCCTTGTTTCCAGGGACCTGTAAGGACAGTGAGTTAATTTTCCTTGTGCTATATTGTGATTAAAAAAAACATTTATTCTAGGGACAGAAAACTCTAGGTAGGGACAGTGTCAGTTTCTTTCACTCTGCAAGTCCTTGTTTCCAGGGACCTGTAAGGACAGTGAGTTAATTTTCCTTGTGCTATATTGTGATTAAAAAAAACATTTATTCTAGGGACAGAAAACTCTAGGTAGGGACAGTGTCAGTTTCTTTCACTCTGCAAGTCCTTGTTTCCAGGGACCTGTAAGGACAGTGAGTTAATTTTCCTTGTGCTATATTGTGATTAAAAAAAACATTTATTCTAGGGACAGAAAACTCTAGGTAGGGACAGTGTCAGTTTCTTTCACTCTGCAAGTCCTTGTTTCCAGGGACCTGTAAGGACAGTGAGTTAATTTTCCTTGTGCTATATTGTGATTAAAAAAAACATTTTTTCTAGGGACAGAAAACTGTAGGTAGGGAGAGTGTTTTTTTTCTTTCACTCTGCAAGTCCTTGTTTCCAGGGACCTGTAAGGACAGTGAGTTAATTTTCCTTGTGCTATATTGTGATTAAAAAAAACATTTTTTCTAGGGACAGAAAACTGTAGGTAGGGAGAGTGTTTTTTTTCTTTCACTCTGCAAGTCCTTGTTTCCAGGGACCTGTAAGGACAGTGAGTTAATTGTCCTTGTGCTATATTGTGCTTAAAAAAAACATTTATTCTAGGGACAGAAAACTCTAGGTAGGGACAGTGTCAGTTTCTTTCACTCTGCAAGTCCTTGTTTCCAGGGACCTGTAAGGACAGTGAGTTAATTTTCCTTGTGCTATATTGTGATTAAAAAAAACATTTATTCTAGGGACAGAAAACTCTAGGTAGGGACAGTGTCAGTTTCTTTCACTCTGCAAGTCCTTGTTTCCAGGGACCTGTAAGGACAGTGAGTTAATTTTCCTTGTGCTATATTGTGATTAAAAAAAACATTTATTCTAGGGACAGAAAACTCTAGGTAGGGACAGTGTCAGTTTCTTTCACTCTGCAAGTCCTTGTTTCCAGGGACCTGTAAGGACAGTGAGTTAATTTTCCTTGTGCTATATTGTGATTAAAAAAAACATTTTTTCTAGGGACAGAAAACTGTAGGTAGGGAGAGTGTTTTTTTTCTTTCACTCTGCAAGTCCTTGTTTCCAGGGACCTGTAAGGACAGTGAGTTAATTTTCCTTGTGCTATATTGTGATTAAAAAAAACATTTTTTCTAGGGACAGAAAACTGTAGGTAGGGAGAGTGTTTTTTTTCTTTCACTCTGCAAGTCCTTGTTTCCAGGGACCTGTAAGGACAGTGAGTTAATTGTCCTTGTGCTATATTGTGCTTAAAAAAAACATTTATTCTAGGGACAGAAAACTCTAGGTAGGGACAGTGTCAGTTTCTTTCACTCTGCAAGTCCTTGTTTCCAGGGACCTGTAAGGACAGTGAGTTAATTTTCCTTGTGCTATATTGTGATTAAAAAAAACATTTATTCTAGGGACAGAAAACTCTAGGTAGGGACAGTGTCAGTTTCTTTCACTCTGCAAGTCCTTGTTTCCAGGGACCTGTAAGGACAGTGAGTTAATTTTCCTTGTGCTATATTGTGATTAAAAAAAACATTTATTCTAGGGACAGAAAACTCTAGGTAGGGACAGTGTCAGTTTCTTTCACTCTGCAAGTCCTTGTTTCCAGGGACCTGTAAGGACAGTGAGTTAATTTTCCTTGTGCTATATTGTGATTAAAAAAAACATTTATTCTAGGGACAGAAAACTCTAGGTAGGGACAGTGTCAGTTTCTTTCACTCTGCAAGTCCTTGTTTCCAGGGACCTGTAAGGACAGTGAGTTAATTTTCCTTGTGCTATATTGTGATTAAAAAAAACATTTTTTCTAGGGACAGAAAACTGTAGGTAGGGAGAGTGTTTTTTTTCTTTCACTCTGCAAGTCCTTGTTTCCAGGGACCTGTAAGGACAGTGAGTTAATTGTCCTTGTGCTATATTGTGATTAAAAAAAACATTTATTCTAGGGACAGAAAACTCTAGGTAGGGACAGTGTCAGTTTCTTTCACTCTGCAAGTCCTTGTTTCCAGGGACCTGTAAGGACAGTGAGTTAATTTTCCTTGTGCTATATTGTGATTAAAAAAAACATTTTTTCTAGGGACAGAAAACTGTAGGTAGGGAGAGTGTTTTTTTTCTTTCACTCTGCAAGTCCTTGTTTCCAGGGACCTGTAAGGACAGTGAGTTAATTTTCCTTGTGCTATATTGTGATTAAAAAAAACATTTTTTCTAGGGACAGAAAACTGTAGGTAGGGAGAGTGTTTTTTTTCTTTCACTCTGCAAGTCCTTGTTTCCAGGGACCTGTAAGGACAGTGAGTTAATTGTCCTTGTGCTATATTGTGCTTAAAAAAAACATTTTTTCTAGGGACAGAAAACTGTAGGTAGGGAGAGTGTTTTTTTTCTTTCACTCTGCAAGTCCTTGTTTCCAGGGACCTGTAAGGACAGTGAGTTAATTGTCCTTGTGCTATATTGTGCTTAAAAAAAACATTTATTCTAGGGACAGAAAACTCTAGGTAGGGACAGTGTCAGTTTCTTTCACTCTGCAAGTCCTTGTTTCCAGGGACCTGTAAGGACAGTGAGTTAATTTTCCTTGTGCTATATTGTGCTTAAAAAAAACATTTATTCTAGGGACAGAAAACTCTAGGTAGGGACAGTGTCAGTTTCTTTCACTCTGCAAGTCCTTGTTTCCAGGGACCTGGAGAGACATTGAGTGAATTGTCCTTGTGCTATATTGTGATTAAAAAAAACATTTATTCTAGGGACAGAAAACTCTAGGTAGGGACAGTGTCAGTTTCTTTCACTGTGAAAGTCCTTGTTTCAAGGGACAGAGAAGGACACCTGAAGGTAGCCCTTATTGCTTTTTTCCCATCTCCCTGCAGGCCATCTATTAGAATGTCTGGAAGGCAAACAAGGAGAGGCAGACAGTCAGGAGGCAATAAAAGAGGGCAAGCAGGCTCTGTGTCTGGGGGCAACAGTGCTGGTCGTGGACGCGGTGCATTGTCATCAGCACATGGCCATGGGACACGCTTGTCCTTCTTTTCGGCAGCTGGACATGTTGAGCCACATCATGCCGAAGACTTGGTAGAGTGGATGACCAAGCCCTCCTCCTCCTCCTCATCCTCTCTCACCCAGGCTCAGGGTACTGGAAAAGCAGCTGCCAAAGCGTCGTCTTCCCTGGTATCAATGTCAGACAAATCATCAGTCACTCCTTCCCTAGACCCACCATGTCCTCCTCCTGAGGAGTCCCCCGAACTGTTTCAGCACAGTGTTGGGTACATGCTCCAGGAGGATGCCCAGCGTTTCGAAGGGTCTGATGATGAAACCCAGCTAGAGGAAGGCAGTAGCGTGAGAGCAGACAGAGGGGATGCTCAAGAAGGACACCAATCTGGCAGTCATGTTCCAGCAGCTGCAGCATACTGCCAGATTGGCTCCAGTGATGAGGAGGGAGGGGATGATGAGGTCAATGACTCCACGTGGGTGCCTAATAGGAGAGAGGAGGAGGAGGAGGATGAGGAGGAGGCACATCTCCAACGAGGCAGGATGCCCTTTGGTGGTCAGCGTAAGGGCAGTACACCGACGGAATCACACCGCAGAGCTCCGCCTGTGCAGGGCGCTGCCTCTGCCCGTCATTCAAAAAGTTCTTTGGTGTGGGCCTTTTTTGAGGCTAGTGCATCAGATCGCACAGCTGCTGTTTGCAACATATGTCTCAAGCGTATATCGCGTGGCCAAAACATCAGCCGCTTGGGTACCACATGCCTGACCAGACATATGTTGACCTGCCATGCAGCTCGTTGGCAAGCCTACCTCAAAGACCCACACCAAAGAACAAAGCGGACCTCTCCTTGCACCGCATCAGCTGGGATCTCCAACCCCACTATAACTTCAGTCCTCTCTGAAACATGCACTGAGAGGAATGAAGGTGTAGAATTAGGTGTGTCACAGCCAAGTACTTGCGCCCACTCTGCTAGCAGTACACCGACGTCCGATTCTAGCAGGCAAATTTCCCTGCCCCAGCTGCTGGACCGTCGAAAGAAGTTCACTCCCAGCCATCCACATGCCCAGCGGTTGAATGCTAGCTTGGCTAAATTGCTAGCGCTTCAACTGCTGCCTTTTCAGTTGGTAGACTCGGCCCCCTTCCGTGAGTTTGTGCAATGTGCGGTTCCTCAGTGGCAGGTTCCCAAACGCCACTTTTTCTCACGGAAGGCTATTCCGGCTCTCTACCGGCATGTGGAAGGCAATGTCTTGGCCTCGCTGGACAGGGCGGTCAGCGGTAAGGTGCATATTACCGCTGACTCATGGTCCAGCAGGCATGGACAGGGACGTTACCTTTCTTTCACGGCCCATTGGGTCACTCTTTTGGCAGCTGGGAAGGATTCAGGACAAGGTGCAGTAGTGTTGGAGGTTGTCCCACCGCCACACCTCCAAAATGCTACTACTGGTTGTGACACACCTCTCTCCTCCACCCCCTCCTCTTCTTCTTCCTCCATGGCCTCTTCCTGTGGTTTGTCCTATGAACCAGCGGTGCTCCGTAGCCGTTCACGGGGCTACGCAAGTACGCAGGCAAAAAGATGCCATGCCGTGCTTGCGCTGGTGTGTTTGGGGGACAGAAGCCACACTGGGGCAGAGGTCCTGTCTGCTCTGCAGGGCCAGGCCGAGAGGTGGTTGACGCCACGCCAGCTTAAGCCAGGAATGGTGGTTTGCGACAATGGCACCAACCTCCTCTCCGCCCTCCGACAGGGACAACTGACCCATGTGCCCTGTGTGGCTCACGTCCTTAACCTGGTGGTGCAGCGCTTCTTGGGCAGGTACCCGGGCTTACAGGATGTCCTGAGGCAGGCCAGGAAAGTCTGTGTGCATTTCCGCAGATCTTATAATGCCAGTGCTCGCCTGGCTGAGCTGCAAAAGGAGTTGAACCTGCCCAAGAACCGCCTTATATGTGACATGCCCACCAGGTGGAACTCAACGTTGGCCATGCTGCAGCGGCTGCACACGCAGCAGAGGGCCATCAATGAGTACCTGTGCGACTACGGCACCAGGACAGGGTCAGGGGAGCTTGGTTTTTTTTCTCCACGCCAGTGGGGCATGATCAGGGATGCATGCACTGTCCTGGCACCATTTGAGGAGGCCACGAGGATGGTGAGCAGTGACAGTGCATGCATCAGTGACACTGTACCTCTTGTCCACCTGTTGGAGCACACGCTGCGTGGAATAATGGACAGGGCACTTGAGGCAGAACAGAGGCAGGAAGAGGAGGACTTCCTTGCCTCTCAAGGCCCCCTTTACCCAGACAGTGTTCCTTCTGTCCCACCCATCGCACAGGAAGAGGAGGAGGAGGAGGAGGAGGAGGAGGAGGATTGTGTCAGCATGGAGGTGGAGGCTGGCACTCAGCATCATCAGCAGCAGTCTTTTAGGGATGATTTACAGTCCCAAGAAACCAGTGGACTTGTACGTGGCTGGGAGGAGGTGGCTGCGGATCATGTCGTCCTTAGTGACCCAGAGGACTCCGGAGCGAATGCCTCAGCAAACCTACGCTGCATGGCCTCCCTGATCCTGCAAAGTCTGCGGAAGGATCCTCGTATTCTTCGGATCAAGGAGAGGGACCATTACTGGCTGGCCACTCTCCTTGATCCACGGTACAAGGGTAAGGTTGCGGACCTTATGTTACCGTCGCAGAGGGAGCAGAGGATGAGACAACTCCGGGAGGCCTTGCAGAAAGGTCTGTGCAACGCGTTCCCAGAGACTGGGAGGTTGCAAACTCCTGGTCCTGGACAACGAGTTGCTGAGGCTTCGGCCAGTCAAAGAAGGAGCGGTGGGGAAGGTGGCCGTCTGACCGATGCGTTCAGACAATTCTTTAGTCCGCAGCCCCAAAGTATGATCGGTTCCAGCAACCATCGCCAGCGTCTGATAAACATGGTGCAGGAATATCTAGGGGCAAGGTCAGACTTGGACACCTTCCCCACCGAAAATCCTCTGGCTTACTGGGTCTTGAGGATGGATCACTGGCCAGAGCTTGCACAGTATGCAATTGAGCTACTGGCCTGTCCTGCATCCAGCGTTCTTTCGGAACGCACATTCAGTGCTGCTGGAGGATTTGTCACGGATCACAGGGTGCGCCTGTCCACCGACTCGGTTGATCGACTGACTTTCATCAAGATGAACCAGTCTTGGATCACCACCAGCTACCACACACCTGATGCTGATATAACAGACTAATTGATTTTAAAATGTCACATCCCTTCAAGACTGATGCTGATGCTGAGTGCCTGTGCTGTTATGTTGACTGGCTATCCTCCTCCTCCGAGTCCTCAATGATACGATTGATGATGATAGCTTGGAAGATCATTTTTGTTTATGGGTGCCGCCACCAGTGCCTAACGCCCAATTTTTCAGCCCCTGTTTAACAGGGGCGTGTAATTACAATTTTTGAAGCAATACTTTGCAACAGGGCTCATTGCTGTGCTCCAAGTACAGTATCTGTGAGGAGTTGCAGTGTTGTGCCACCAGTGCCTAAGGCCCAATTTTTCAGCCCCTGTTTAACAGGGGCGTGTCATTACAATTTTTGAAGCAATACTTTGCAACAGGGCTCATTGCTGTGCTCCAAGTACAGTATCTGTGAAGGGTTGCAGTGTTGTGCCACCAGTGCCTAAGGCCCAATTTTTCAGCCCCTGTTCAACAGGGGCATGTAATTACAATTCTTGATCTAATAATTCACAGCAGGGCCCATTGCTGCACCCACCAAGAGTAACTGTCAGGGCTTACAGTGTTGTGGCACCAGCACCACCATCAAAGGCCCAATTTTTACTACCACTGTTCAACAATTATATGTAATTAAAATTCCTGATATAATAGTTGACAGCAGGGCGTTCCAGCACCAACCAAGAGTAACTGTGAGTGCTTACAGTGTTGTGCCAACACCAACAACTAAGGGGCCTATTTCTGCAGAGTATATACGGCAGGTCCCTACTTTCAAACATCCAACTTACAAACGACTCCTACTTGCAAACGCAAGAAGACAACAGGAAGTGAGAGGAAATCTACCACTAGGAAGGAAAATTCTCTCCTGTAAGAATAAATATGGGAGAAAGGTGTCTCCTCTGTACTGATGCTTTATCAGCAATCCTTGTTTCAAGAAAAACACCACATTTCAAAAACAGTTGTCATTAGGACGGAAAGTGAGGTGAAATGTTCTGAACAGGGGCACAGACAGCAAAACAAATGTTACAGGGGTGATAACCCTTACCTATGTTTTCCAAAAAGTTTAAAAATAGATTTTTGGTCTGGAGCTACACTTCAACAATGTACCTGTTCAAAATTACAAACAGATTCTACATAAGAACAAACCTACAGTCCCTGTCTTGTATGCACCGCCTGTATACGGCTGTTCAGAGTATATAGGGCCTTTTTTATTTTATGTGCGGGGTTCCCCTTAATATCCATACAAGACCCAAAGGGGCTGGTAATGGGCTGGGGTAGGGGGGGGGGGTCATGGGGTAGCTATGCCATTTTTCTTAAAGATTTTCATCCATATTACCGGGACCAGACATTACATTAAAGCCGCAAGCAGTTTTAAATGGCTTTTTTTTCCTTTAGAAGTGTCATTTTGTGCAGGGACAGTTCTAAACACGGGAAACACGTGGCACTTCACAGGCATACTTTAGACACCCCCCAGGTACGATATTTAAAGGAATATTTGACTTTTTTTTTTTCACTTTATGCATCATTAAAATGACTGCTCCCGGAAAACGACCGTTTTTAAAACTTATTTTTGCATTGATACATGTCCCCTGGTGCAGAACCCGGGTTCCCAAACCCTTTTTAGGACAATAACATGCATAATAGTTGTTATAATTAGCACTTTAGAATTCGAACGTTCGCATCCATTGTATTTAATAGGGTTCTAATGTTCGTTCGAACTTTCGGTCCGTTCGCGGGTTCTGGTGCGAACCGAACCCGGGGGTGTTCGGCTCATCACTATTTGTGAGTATATCTTCAGGGGAAGGCAGCAACATGCACCAGTCATTTTACTTCACTTTGAATCAAGTTCTTAAGAGGGTTAGGCAGCAACATGCACCGCTCCTTCTTATTATTGGCTTAGAAGCTGAATCCAGTTTTCAATCCATGTACTCACCCTATGGTCCATGCCAACGGACCTTACTTTGTACAGTAAACGTTTATGGGGAACTGTGTCAAATGCTTTTGCAAAGTCCAGATACACCACAACTATGGGCCTTCCTTTATCTAGATGGCAGCTCACCTCCTCATAGAAGGCTATTATTAGATTGGTTTGACTTGGAAAAGCGTTCAAAATGTAAATAACTCAGCCTTGTGCTTGACCCCACAGAGGTGTTGAGTGTAATGGTATTAGCTCTGATTTCCTTATCAGACTCTGGATTATTAAGTTCGAATGTAGAATCAGTGTGAATTGTGATGGGGTTCATCAAGCAAAAAGTCAGTTGGGGATGACCATAAAATGTCCAGAAATGCAGTGGCTGACTGCACGGGTGTCATGATCAGCTGGGTTGGGGGTCCTTAGACATATTGATCAGGTTTGAAGTACCGTCTGATTCATTATATTTTGTTACTGACATACAACTGTTTTGTTTGGTTGTGTATGTATACTAGGGTGACCAGACATCCCCGGTTTCTGGGGACAGTCCCCCGATTGAGGACACTGTCTCCGGACCAAGTCTGTCCCCAGTTTTGTCCCCAGACTGGATTTGAACAGGGGCTGGGGCAATTTCAAAGACCGTGCAGAAAATCTGAATTACACCCCCCCGCTCCGCCGCTCTTACTAGCTTAGGGGGGTATATTTTTTTCCATTATCTGTGCCCCTTTCTGATGATCATGTGCTGGTCGGAGTGGAGGGAATATTTCCTCAGTTTCGGGTGCATGCCCATTCAGCTCTGCTCGCATGTTCTTCTCTGCCTTGGCTCAAGTCCCGGCCAGCCTCCTACCTGCTTATCTCCTTGCCTTTCCTGGCGGAGTGGTCTTCCTCCACTCCCCACCCAGGGGCCCGGAGAGTATTGCCGCGTACACACGATCGGAAATTCCGACAAGAAAACCGTGGATTTTTTTCAGACGGAATGTTGGGTCAAACTTGTGTTGCATACACACGATCACAGAAAATTCCGACCGTCAAGAACACAGTGACGTAAAAAACGTACGACGAGCCGAGAAAAATGAAGTTCAATAGGCAGTGCGGCTCTTCTGCTTGATTCAGAGCATGCATGGATGTTTGTGCATCGGAGCTTTTCTTGTCGGAAAAATTGAGAACTAGCTCTCAAATTTTTGTTGTCGGAAATTCCGACAGAAAAAGTCAAATGCAGCATACACACGGTCGGAATTTCCGACCAAAAGCTCACATCCAACTTTTCTTGTCGGAACTTCTGATCGTGTCTACGTGGCATAAGACTTGACAGGCTGTGAGGCGGGCGGCGACGGCCAGAGAGTCGCTGATTGCTGCCATTACTAGTAAAAAAAAAAAATGTCCCCAGATTTCATTTGAAAAATCTGGTCACCTTGATGAATACCAAAACTATCTTGCTGTCTGTGTAAAACTGAAAAGATTCTATTTTAAAATCTATTTCATGTTTTATAAGCTCAGCAATTTAAATGACTAAAATGCCTGCACAAAGTTCAAGCCTTGGACTGGAATGTGCTGGTTTTGTAGTCAGCTTGGCCTAACCAAGGACAAAACCCACATTTTGTCTTTTGGATCTATAACTTTAGGGCAGGCTACAGCAGCTACAGTATTGTTTCAATGGAAGCTTCAGAGAAAATATGTATTTCTCTTCTGGTGGCATTTGTTAGGGATGTATAAATGTAAGAGCTCAGTATTTGAAGTTATTCTAGCTAGTGCTTTCAGCGACTCTTTCCACGATTCCTTTTTTGTTGTTTCTCCCTCGGTAATGAGATGTCTCAATATGTGTGTAGCGACACAACCCCCTTTTCCTGCCTTTGGATCCTGAGCAAAAAAAAAGGGCCCACCGTGCTACATGCCCCGTACCCTCCTGTAGAAAGAGGTTGAGCGGTGTAATGTACCTGGGTCTCTGTGATCAGGTTCCCTCAGAGAAATGGCTCCCGTCTTCACTGTAACAAAGACAAGTCTCTATTCCCCAATAACTTCAAAGTCCACACTGATTGCAACTCCAACTTATGCCGCGTACACACGACCGTTTTTCATGACGAGAAAAATGCCATTTTTTAATTTGGTCATTAAAAACGATCGTGTGTGGGCTCCAGAGCATTTTTCACAACGTGAAAAATGGCCATTAAAAATTTGGAACATGCTCTAATTTTTCTCGTTGTTTTTCACGTCGTCGTTTTTCTCATCATGAAAAACGGCCGTGTGTAGGCTTTAATGGCGTGAAATCAGAAGCAAGTGATGAGACGGGAGCGCTCGTTCTGGTAAAACTAGCGTTCGTAATGGAGATAGCACATTCGTCATGCTGTAACGGACTGAAGAGCACGAAGCTGAAAAGCGCGAATCGTCTCTCACCAAACTTTACTAACACAAGGATCAGCAAAAGCAGCCCAAAGGGTGGCGCCATCCGAATGGAACTTCCCCTTTATAGTGCCGTCATACATTTCGTACATCACCGCGCTTTGCTCTAGCATTTTTTTTCATGATCGTGTGTAGTCAAGGCAGGCTTGAGAAGAATCACGTTGAGAAAAACGTTGTTTTTTTCAATGACATTAAAAACGGTCGTGTGTACGCGGCATCAGAGTTCATTTCTTCTGTTATGCACAATAACTGGACAGGAGAAGGTTGGAAGAAGAGCAAGACAGCAAAAGGTGTGGGAATAGGTCCAGGCACAAACTACTTCTTATTCACTACCCATATCTTTAGGTAGACTCAGCTCATCCGGATAGTCTCCCCACGAAACGGGCCCTAGCAGCCGGAATGATGCTCGAACTAGATACACTTGGGTCTCTGCCACAGACCTGGTGAACTTGGTTGCAACGTTAAGCCTCTTTCAGGGAGATGACATCCCTCCAGAGAGTTATCGGGCCCCTTTCTTCACTGTGAGTTCCTCACCAGTCCCTCGGAACGGTCCTCCCCCGGCCTCCTCATCTAAGATACGGGTCTCCTCGCAAGGCAACACCCTGGGATTCCTCAATCCTCTGTGGGCCTCAGCCAAAGGTGCTGAGCCCAAGGCCTCCAGTTGCAGCCCCAGGGCTAAAGGTGCCTGGGACTGATCTGCCAGTGTACCGAACCAGGAACTCCACCCCAGAGCTAAAGGTGCCTGGGGTGGCCACAAACAGAACCACACGCTCCCGGGGTCGGACCCCCGAGAACTCACCCCCGACAGCCAGGGTCTGCCCCTTTTATATCCCCTCCCGGGATGCACAGCGGGCAAACACACCCACCATACCACCACTGACAAGGGACATCCAAGGCACTGCACTGTACCAGCGGTTCACCCCTGGCCTCCGATGGCAGCGCCAACCAACAGGCCACGGGGAACTACACACCAGTATCCCGCCTGCAGCTAAAATTGGGTTTGCTGAACCCTATCAAATAATGTGTTTGAGCACAACTACCACTCAAACATCCCCCTAAATTTCAATGCCCCGCTACATGTGTTTTCAGAAGTAAGCTGTCTTAGACGTATCTTACCCTGACTGGCAAATGGTGCTATGAAATCTATGGGATTGTAGATGCTGTTCACAGCAGACAAAACTCCTAGCTTGAAGGGCTTTTTACAAGTTGGTATTTGAAATGTGAACATCTCTTGGTTGACATGCCAAGGCAATCCGATGTTGTGTAGGGGAAAATCTATTCCTAGCCCGAATCCCTTTACACTAACAGCATGGTCATCAGAGGGAAAGGCTTTCCTTACCTTGTCACTGTTAAGAGACAATTTTGTGAACCTGAGGTTGCAAGTGGCAAGCATATCCTAAGTTCTCCTGAGAGAATCAATCAATTCTTCTGTAGGAAGAGACTTCAGCTCATCTACAAAGAAATTATTTTCCACAAATTCACATTTATCAAATCTGAATTATTTTTCACCTTCTTGAGCTATTATTCTCAGTAGGAGAAGACTTTTTACCGAAGACATGTACGTATTGTGACAGCAGGCAAGTAAATTCACCAGGTTGCATCCAGGATGGAAGGTATATATGTCCTAGATTCAGGCTTTATGCCGATTTATACCACTAGGGGGAGTGCTGGGAGTCTTGCAGGGGAAGAGTTAATGAGCCCAGCTGAAGTAAGTGGGCTCATTGGGGCCTCTACAAGAACTCCCAGCATGCTAAGGGAGATGCTCCAACCTGGAACCAGATCTGTGTGGATAGTCTGGGGAGTGTGATCTCTGTGCGGTGAGCCAAAGCCTGTGTGGTTATTGCTAAGAACTTCTAAAAGCAGGGAGCTAGGGACTGAGACAGCACAAGGCTGTACCCAGTTGTTAGTTAGGGACACCAACGTGTGTAGTGAGCGGTCAAGTTGACCAGGATTTCTTTTCCTGTTTCTTTTGTTTTTGCTGTATTTTTTTGTCTGTATATAGTTCAAATAAAACCACACCCTTTTGTTTTCTCCTACCACTGTCTGCTGTGCCTGTTTTTGTGTGGTGAACGCATCCAGGGGGTCACACACACCCGCTGCTGAGGTAACCCCCTCACAGTTGGTGGAGAACCAGTGGCAGTTTTTTTTTAAAAGGCCAGCATGGAGGAGATATTGAAACAGCTGGCTCTAGCAAATGCCAATCAGCAGCAGACAAATGCAGGTTTGCAAAAGAGCCTTGCAGCTCATCAACAGAGCCTTGCAGCCCAGCAGCAGACAAATGCAACTTTGCAACAGAGCCTCGCAGCCCAGCAGCAAGCTCATCAACAGAGTCTGGCAGCCCAGCAGCAAGCTCATCAACAGAGTCTGGAAGCTCAGCAACAGGCCCAGCAGCAATCTGAGGCCCGCTTCATAGACCTGTTACAGAAGCAAGAACAGAGACTACAACAACAAATGGAAACGTTAATGCAGCAACATCCGCAGACCAGTGAGGCAAGTCGTTCCACTAATACCGCGTCCTTTGGGGTGGGTCGTTAATTGACAAAAATGACTGGAGAGGATGATCCAGAGGTGTTTTTGACCACATTTGAAAGGACTGCTGAAAGAGAAAAGTGGCCTAAGGAGCAGTGGGCTGGACTGGTGGCTCCTCTGTTAACTGGTGAATCGCAGAAAGCTTCCTATGACCTAGAGCCTGACCAAGCAAAAGACTATGTGATGCTAAAAACTGAAATATTGGCACGGCTGGGTGTCACCCTGGCTGTCCGGGCTCAGCGTGTGCATAACTGGACTTTCCGGCTTGGAAAACCCCCCAGGTCTCAAATGTATGATCTCATTCACCTAAACAGGAAGTGGCTACAGCCAGAGATGTTGTCCGCACCAAAGATTGTGGAACGTGTTGTGATGGATCGTTTCTTGAGAGCTCTTCCTACTGCCATCCAAAAATGGGTAAGCCCTGGAGACCCAGAAACGGCTGATAATCGTGTGGATCGTGTAGAGAAGTACTTGGCTACAGAGAACCTGACTGCCTCTTCCAGAGACTCACAGACTTCCCACCCTAAGACCAGACCATCCCCAGTGGCGGGTAAGATGATTCCAAGGGGTGAGGTTGAAGAGAGTGAGAGGGTGGGAGTTCTACCTAAGGTCTGGCGAGAACATCCTGGGAAGTCAGGGGCTCAAGAGGCAGCAAAAAGGATTGTTTGCTACCGCTGCCGACAAGAGGGACATATTGCAGCAAATTGCCCGGTTGTGGATGAACCCATGCAAAGTGACTTTCTAAGGGACAGACGTCAGTCACTGTTTGCGACAGTCGCATGCACTGCCATTCGGGGAACTGAGAAACATTTATGCAAAATGAGTATTAATGGTAGAAATGTTGTTGTGTTGCTGGATTCAGGTAGCCTGGTGACACTGATAAAGGCTGAATTAGTTACTACAGAGGTCTCTGGGAATAACAAGGTAGCTGTTATTTGTGTGCATGGGGACACCTGAGAATATCCGGTGACTACAGTGTGTTTTGAGACCCCCAAAGGCACCCTCTCTCATCAGGTGGGGTTAGTGTCTCACTTGCCTCATGATGCCATTGTGGGAAGGGATTTTCCAAAGTTCTGGGAACTATGGGATTATCCTGAGCCCCCCACTGGTGCCCCTTTATACCAGGAATGTGATAGCCAGAATTCCTCTGAGAGTGGTGAGGACTCTCCAGAATTCCCCTTGTCGGTATTGGCCGGGGAGACTCGAGAAACTGGGGAGGAGCCAACATCCTCAGACGAAAACATGCCGTTTGTGGAGTTTTCTGATCTCGAGGTTTAAAAGGAAAATTTTGCCACAGAACAGTTAAAAGACCCCACCCTAATAAAGGCACGGGAAAACGTAGTGGAAATAGATGGTGAGTTAGTGAACCCAGATGAGACCTACACTTACCCATACTTCATCGTGGAAAAGGACCTACTGTATCGGGTGGCTAAAAGGGCAGAAGAAACCATTGGGCAGCTTGTGGTGCCTAAACCTTACAGGAAGTTGGTGTTAGATTTTGGAGGTCATCTGGGGACAGAGAAAACCCGAGAGAGAGTATTGCAGAGATTCTATTGGCCTGGGGTCATGAAGGAAAACAGAAAATTATTGTTCCTCCTGCCCTGTGTGTCAGAGGTCGGCACCGATGCCACACTTCCGTAACCCGCTGGTACCTCTTCCCATCATTGAGGTTCCCTTTGAGAGGATCGCAATGGATTTGGTAGGTCCGATAATGAAGTCCGTTAGGGGGCATCAGTACATTTTGGTTATATTGGACTATTCCACCCGTTATCCGGAAGCGATTCCTCTCCGAAATACCTCGGCCAAAACCATAGCCAAAGAGCTATCTCTTGTTTTTAGCCGTGTGGGTATTTGTAAGGAACTGCTTACGGACCAAAGTATACCCTTTATGTCCCGGGTTATGAAAGAGCTGTGCAAGTTGTTCAAAGTGACACAATTGCGTACATCTGTGTATCACCCCCAAACAGATGGGTTGGTTGAAAGATTCAACAAAACTCTAAAACAAATGTTAAAGAAGGTGGTGGATAAAGATGGAGAGGATTGGGACTGTCTAATTCCCTATTTAATGTTTGCCATTAGGGAGGTACCCCAATCCTCTACGGGTTTCTCACCCTTTGAGTTACTCTATGGGAGACACCCAAGAGGGCTGTTGGATATCGCCAAGGAAACTTGGGAAAGTGAGAGTTCTCCCCACAGGAGAGTGATTGAGCATGTCGCCCTGATGCAAGATAGAATTGCACGGGTAATGCCAATCGTAAAGGAACATTTGGCCCAAGCGCAGTTGGCACAGCAGAGAGTGTACAACCGTGGGGCCAAGACCCGTACCTTTTCCCCGGGGGATAAGGTATTGGTACTTGTCCCTACGGTTGAAAGCAAATTCCTTTCTAAATGGCAAGGCCCTTACGAGATAATGTAAAAAGTGAGTGAAGTGAACTACAAGGTCAGACAACCAGGAAGGCAAAAGCCTGAACAGATCTATCACATTAATCTGTTGAAAGCCTGGAGGGATAGGGAATCCCTAGTCGCAGAAACGTTGTCACCTGCTCAGTCTGATTGCGTGATTCCTGAGGTGGGAATAGCAGTCACCTTGTCAAACCCCCAACAACAAGAGGTTAAGGAGTTTGTGCTTCGCAACAAGGAGGTTTTCTCTGAGCTGCCGGGACAAACGTCTGGGGTAGAGCATGATATTATTACCCTGCCCGGTGAAAGGGTGAAGCTAAAACCCTATCGGATCCCGGAGGCCCGACGGGAGGCAATACGTGAGGAAGTACAGAAAATGCTTAAGTTAGGGGTGATAGAGGAATCCCAAAGTGATTGGTCGAGTCCCATAGTGTTAGTGCCTAAACCGGATAGGAGCTGGCGATTTTGTAACGATTTCCGACAACTGAACAAAGTTACAAAATTTGACACCTACCCCATGCCACGTATAGATGAGTTGGTCGACCGGTTGGGAACAGCCCGATGCATGACAACTCTTGATCTCACCAAAGGGTATTGGCAAATTCCCCTGGCCAAGTCGGCCAAGGAGAAAACCGCATTTGTAACCCCAGATGGGGCGTTCCAATATAAAAGAATGCTGTTTGGTTTACAGAATGCGCCGGCAACATTCCAGCGGAAAATGGACCAGATACTGAGGCCCCATCAGAAGTATGCTGCGGCTTACCTAGATGATGTAATTATCTATAGCACAGATTGGGCCTCACATCTGCCAAAAGTGCAAGCAGTCCTGGACTCTATCCGGGAAGCTGGGTTTACGGCCAACCCCAAGAAGTGTACCATTGGACAGGAGGAGGCCAAATATCTTGGGTACACCATTGGGAGAGGAGTAATAAAACCCCAAGTCAATAAAGTCGAGGCCATACAGAATTGGCCACGTCCCAACAGCAAGAAGCAGGTACGAGCCTTTCTGGGAATCGCTGGTTATTATCGGCGATTCGTTCCCCACTTTGCCTCTCAGGCTGTGCCCCTAACCAACCTGACAAAAGGGAAAGAGTCTGTCATGGTTAAATGGAGCCCAGTGGCTGAGGCAGCATTCCAATTCTTAAAAAAAGCCTTATGTAGCCAGCCAGTGTTGTACTCACCAGACTTCTCTAGGGACTTTGTCGTACAAAGTGATGCATCAGACGTTGGGTTAGGAGCAGTATTGTCCCAGGTCTGGAACGGGGAAGAGCACCCAGTCATTTATCTCAGCAGGAAATTGAAGTCCCATGAGGTAAATTACGCCACGATTGAGAAGGAGTGTTTAGCGGTGAAGTGGGCTCTAGATTCCCTTCGGTACTATTTGCTAGGGAGGCACTTAGACCTAATTACTGATCACGCTCCTTTAAAGTGGATGGCTCAAAACAAAGAGACAAATAGGAGAGTAAATAGGTGGTTCCTGGCCCTACAAGAATTCAACTTAACGGTAAAGCATCGCCCTGGCTTTCAAATGAGGAATGTGGATGCTTTGTCTCGAGTAGATGCATGCCTGATTGCTTGTGTTCCAACCCCAAGGTTAAAACAGGAGGGGGGGGTATGTGACAGAATGCAGGTAAAATCACCAGGTTGCATCCAGGATGGAAGGTATATATGTCCTAGATTCAGGCTTTATGCCGATTTATACCACTAGGGGGAGTGCTGGGAGTCTTGCAGGGGAAGAGGTAATGAGCCCAGCTGAAGTAAGTGGGCTCATTGGGGCCTCTACAAGAACTCCCAGCATGCTAAGGGAGATGCTCCAACCTGAAACCAGATCTGTGTGGATAGTCTGGGGAGTGTGATCTCTGTGCGGTGAGCCAAAGCCTGTGTGGTTTTTGCTAAGAACTTCTAAAAGCAGGGAGCTAGGGACTGGGACAGCACAAGGCTGTACCCAGTTGTTAGTTAGGTACACCAACGTGTGTAGTGAGCGGTCAAGTTGACCAGGATTTCTTTTCCTGTTTTTTTTTGTTTTTGCTGTATTTTTTTGTCTGTATATAGTTCAAATAAAACCACACCCTTTTGTTTTCTCCTACCACTGTCTGCTGTGCCTGTTTTTGTGTGGTGAACCCATCCAGGGGGTCACACACACCCGCTGCTGAGTTAACCCCCTCACAGTATGTAAGGGGTGACGTCACTTCCAGGATGCTGGCGGAGGAGGCGATACGCAATCGGAGCATGCATGCTTCTAAATCAGGCCATGCTGGGGGCCATCTATGATGTTGTACATTCAGTGGGTACGGAAAGTATTCAGACCCCCTTAAATTTTCCACTCTTTGTTATATTGCAGCCATTTGCTAAAATCATTTAAGTTAATTTTTTCCTCATTAATGTACACACAAGCACTCCATATTGACAGAAAAACACAGATTTGTTGACATTTTTGCAGATTTATTAAAAAAGAAAAACTGAAATATCACATGGTCCTAAGTATTCAGACCCTTTGCTGTGACACTCATATATTTAACTCAGGTGCTGTCCATTTCTTCTGATCATCCTTGAGATGGTTCTACACCTTCATTTGAGTCCAGCTGTGTTTGATTATACTGATTGGACTTGATGAGGAAAGCCACACACCTATCTATATAAGACCTTACAGCTCACAGTGCATGTCAGAGCAAATGAGAATCATGAGGTCAAAGGAACTGCCTGAAGAGCTCAGAGACAGAATTGTGGCAAGGAACAGATCTGGCCAAGGTTACAAAAAAATTCTGCTGCACTTAAGGTTCCTAAGAGCACAGTGGCCTCCATAATCCTTAAATGGAAGGCGTTTGGGACGACCAGAACCCTTCCAAGAGCTGGCCGTCCGGCCAAACTGAGCTATCGGGGGAGAAGAGCCTTGGTGAGAGAGGTAAAGAAGAACCCAAAGATCACTGTGGCTGAACTCCAGAGATGCAGTTGGGAGAAAGTTGTAGAAAGTCAACCATCACTGCAGCCCTCCACCAGTCGGGGCTTTATGGCAGAGTGGCCCGACGGAAGCCTCTCCTCAGTGCAATACACATGAAAGCCCACATGGAGTTTGCTAAGAAACACCTGAAGGACTCCAAGATGGTGAGAAATAAGATTCTCTGGTCTGATGAGACCAAGATAGAACTTTTTGGCCTTAATTCTAAGTGGTATGTGTGGAGAAAACCAGGCACTGCTCATCACCTGTCCAATACAGTCCCAACAGTGAAGCATGGTGGTGGCAGCATCATGCTGAGGGGGTGTTCTTCAGCTGCAGGGACAGGACGACTGGTTGCAATCGAGGGAAAGATGAATGCGGCCAAGTATAGGGATATCCTGGACGAAAACCTTCTCCAGAGTGCTCAGGACCTCGGACTGGGCCGAAGGTTTACCTTCCAACAAGACAATGACCCTAAGCACACAGCTAAAATAACGAAGGAGTGGCTTCACAACAACTCCGTGACTGTTCTTGAATGGCCCAGCCAGAGCCCTGACTTAAACCCAATTAAGCATCTCTGGAGAGAACTAAAAACGGCTGTCCACCAACGTTTACCATCCAACCTGACAGAACTGGAGAGGATCTGCAAGGAGGAATGGCAGAGGATCCCCAAATCCAGGTTTGAAAAACTTGTTGCATCTTTCCCAAAAAGACACATGGCTGTATTAGATCAAAAGGGTGCTTCTACTAAATACTGAGCAAAGGGTCTGAATACTTAGGACCATGTTATATTTCAGTTTTTCTTTTTTAATAAATCTGCAAAAATGTCAACAATTCTGTGTTTTTCTGTCAATATGGGGTGCTGTGTGTACATTAATGAGGAAAAAAATGAACTTAAATGATTTTAGTAAATGGCTGCAATATAACAAAGAGTGAAAAATTTATGGGGGTCTGAATACTTTCTGTACCCACTGTATATGCTGGAGCACAGATTTTCCAGCCCTATTGTTCGCAGAGTACCTTCTAGTATTGGAACCGGCTGCTCCTAAGTGTTGACATCCTTTTTTGGATCCAGAGACTTTCTTATAGACTTTTCCATAAGTTCTTCATATATGCTTTCATCAACCTATTATATGTATGTAAGGACAGCCCAGTTGACCTGTGGGATTCTCCCCTTTGTGCGCCAAATATCCATCCCTGTACTTTCAGTTGGTAGTCTATGATTTTGTTGCTGACACACATGCCATTGGTATATGTGGAATAACACCCCAAAACACATTCTGCTACTTCTCCTGAGTATGGGGAAAGCCTATGACCGTGGGCTGAATGAAAAAAAGAACAGATTCCTTGAGTCGCCAAAATTTAACAAAGGTCTCCTGGGGACCTGGTGACTCCTCTTTGCTCATTGTACACATCAAGGAAAATAGCCACCGTAATTGTGTCTAGTCAATCTGATCCAGTGGCAGGGCTGCACAAAGAGGGAAGAAATAGGAGACAGGAGTACAAGGAGCAAAGATGATAACGTAATTTTTTTTAACTTATAACATGCATGGGCTAAATATACCTATAAACAGACACAATATACTAAAAGAGATCAAACGATATGCTGCAGAGGTAGTCTTCTTATAGGAGACACATATCTCTCATTAAACAAATCAAAAATTAAATTCAAAAGATTTCCCAAAATGGTTTTATGGAGACTACAACAAAATGGGAAAAGGGAGTAGCCATCGGGCTCGGCAGAAGAGTGAGGTTTTGCCTGGAGGAAAGGATGGTAGACCCTGAAGGTCGCCATCTTTTCCTGAGGGGAAGACTTTGCGACACGGATTGTACATTGGCGAATATCTATTGCCCTAACAAAAATCCAATAAAATACTTAAAAGTAGTTACGGAGAAATTAATGGAGTTTAAGAAGGAAGGAGTGATTATGGCGGGAGATTTTAACTTCTTTATGGAACCTAAGATAAATAGCACGTCCTGGATACAGGGGACTGGAAATGTACAATTAAAGATGATAAAAAAGAAGCTAGATCAGAATCAAATGATAGATGTATGGAGAGTACAACATTCTAAAATACGAGATTATACATTCCACTGCCCTGTGCACGTGATGTACTCAAGAATCGATTATTTGATGATTGAACATAGGTTATGAGAGTCAGTGATTAGTACAAATATTGAAGTAACAACTTCATCAGACCACGCCCCAATGACTATGAAAATGAAGATATCCGGTGTCCAAAATAGGTCAAATATATGGAGATTAAACAAATAACTAGTCCAGGATAAGGAATTTGAGGACAGGATAAAAAAGAATTAAAGCAATACTTTAGAATAAAGGATACCAGAGAAGTATCAGAAGCCACGCTGTGGAAGACCCATAAGAGGCATTCTGATAGAGATGAGAGTAGAAAGAAAAGGAAAGAACTAGAAAAATTGAAATATTAACAAATACATTTTACAAACTAAAACAGCAGCATAAGAAAGAAGGAGAAATGGAAGTATACTATGCTGTGGTTCTAAAAAGGGATGAATTAAAAGAACTAGTGGAACAGGAAACACAAAAGATTTTTCATAGAATTAAGGAGAGGTATCAATAGGGGAACAAGACAGAAAAGTATTTAGCTAAAATATTAAAAAAGAAAAAAACAGCAAACAAACTATATAAAGAAAATACAAAATGGCACTGGGGAAATGGTTCATACAACAACAGAAATAGCAGGAGTATTTCAGAAATACTACAGAGAATTGTACTCAGTAGGGATGAGCTTCGAGTTCGAGTCGAACTCATGTTCGACTCGAACATTGCCTGTTCGCCCGTTCGCCGAACAGCGAACAAATTGGGGTGTTCGCGGCAAATTCGAAAAATCTATGGGAGAAATCTAAAGTGCTAATTATAAAGGCTTATATGCAAGTTATTGTCCTAAAAAGTGTTTGGGGACCTGGGTCCTGCCCCAGGGGACATGTATCAATGCAAAAATAAGTTTTAAAAACGGCCGTTTTTTCGGGAGCAGTGATTTTAATAATGCTTAAAATGAAAAAATAAAAGTGAAATATTCCTTTAAATTTCGTACCTGAGGGGTGTATATGATATGCATGTGAAGTGTCGCATGTTTCCCGTGCTTAGAACTGTCCCTGCAAAAAATGTCATTTTTGAAAGAAAAAAATGCATTTAAAACTGACTCGCGGCTATTAATGAATTGTCGGCTCCCGGCAATACATACAACAGTCATTGATAAAAAAAAAAAAAAAAGCGTGGGAGTTCCCCAGAATTCAATTACCAGGCCCTTCAGGTCTGGAATGGATATTAAGGGGAACCCCGCTGCAAATTAAAAAATAAATTGACGTGGGGTTCCCCCAAATATCCATTCCAGGCCCTTCAGATCTGGCATGGATTTTAAGGGGAACTCCACCCCAAATTTTAAAAAAAATGGCGTGGAGTCCCCCTAAAAATCCATACCAGACCTCTTATCCGAGCACGCAACCTGGCCCCCCTCCCTCCTGAACCGTACCAGGCCACATGCCCTCAACATGGGGAGGATGTCCCCATGTTGATGGGGACAAGGGCCTCATCCCCACAACCCTTGCCCGGTGGTTGTGGGGGTCTGCGGGCGGGGGGCTTATCGGAATCTGGAAGACCCCTTTAACAAAGGGGACCCCAGATCCCGGCCCCCCCCTATGTGAATTGGTAAGGGGTACATTGTACCCCTACCATTTCACGAAGAAAGCGTAAAAAAATGTTTAAAAAAAACACAGAAACACCTTGAAAAAGTCCTTTATTTAAAAAAAAAACATTCCAGCGGTGAAATCCAGTGTCCCGCGGCGATCCCGATGTCCAGCGCTGTCCTTCATTGGTTGTGCCTGAGCAGACCTGATGGGGAACTCCCTCTCAGTATTTTAAATGTATAGACCCGACCCTTCTGAAGTTCCCCATCAGGTCCGCTCAGCGGACCAGATGCGGAACATGAGAAGGGGCGGGTCTATACATGTATTACACAGTGAGAGAAGTTCCCCATCAGGTCCGCCCCCTCGGTATGTCGGACCTGCCTACGTCATTGGCTTGAGCAGGGAACTTCCTTCACTATGTAAATTTAAATTACACAGTGAAGGAAGTTCCCCGCTCAAGCCAATGACGTAGGCGGGTCCGACATACCGAGGGGGCGGACCTGATGGGGAACTGCTCTCACTTTGGTAATACATGTATAGACCCGCCCCTTCTCATGTTCCGCATCTGGTCCGCTGAGCGGACCTGATGGGGAACTTCAGAAGGGGCGGGTCTATACATTTAAAATACTGAGAGGGAGTTCCCCATCAGGTCCGCTCAGGCACAACCAATGAAGGACAGCGCTGGACATCGGGATCGCCGCGGGACACTGGATTTCACCGCTGGAATGTTTTTTTTTTTTTAAATAAAGGACTTTTTCAAGGTGTTTGTGTGTTTTTTTAAAACATTTTTTTACGCTTTCTTCGTGAAATGGTAGGGGTACAATGTACCCCTTACCAATTCACATAGGGGGGGGCGGGATCTGGGGGTCCCCTTTGTTAAAGGGGTCTTCCAGATTCCGATAAGCTCCCCGCCCGCAGACCCCCACAACCACCGGGCATGGGTTGTGGGGATGAGGCCCTTGTCCCCATCAACATGGGGACATCCTCCCCATGTTGAGGGCATGTGGCTTGGTACGGTTCAGGAGGGAGGGGGGGCCGCTCTCTCGTCCCCCCCTTTTCCCCTGCGGCCGGCCAGGTTGCGTGCTCGGATAAGGGGTCTGGTATGGATTTTTAGGGGGACTCAACGCCATTTTTTTTTTAAATTTGGGGTGGAGTTCCCCTTAAAATCCATGCCAGATCTGAAGGGCCTGGAATGGATATTTGGGGGAACCCCACGTCAATTTTTTTTTTAATTTGCGGTTCCCCTTAATATCCATTCCAGACCTGAAGGGCCTGGTAATTGAATTCTGGGGAACCCCCACGCTTTTTTTTTATTTTTTATCAATGACTTTTGTATGTATTGCCGGGAGCCGACAATTCATTAATAGCCGCAAGTGAGTTTTAAATGCATTTTTTTCTTTCAAAAATGACATTTTTTGCAGGGACAGTTCTAAGCACGGGAAACATGCGCCACTTCACATGCATATCATACACACCCCCCAGGTACGAAATTTAAAGGAATATTTCACTTTTATTTTTTCATTTTAAGCATTATTAAAATCACTGCTCCCGAAAAAACGGCCGTTTTTAAAACTTCTTTTTGCATTGATACATGTCCCCTGGGGCAGGACCCCGGTCCCCAAACACTTTTTAGGACAATAACTTGCATATTAGCCTTTATAATTAACACTTTAGATTTCGAACGTTCGAGTCCATTGTATTTAATAGGGTTCTAAAGTTTACACAAACATTTTGTCTGTTCGCAGGTTCTGGTGCGAACCGAACAGGGGGGTGTTCGGCTCATCCCTGGTACTCAGTAAAACAAAAGGGAAAACAGGACTCTGAAACGGAGAGGATAGAAAAAAAAAGATTTTTTTAAAGGAAGCTAGATTAAATAAAATCTCAGAAGAACCCATAACAGAAGAAGAGATCAGTAGAGCCCTAAAAAATACAGCATCCTGGAAAAGCCCAGGCCCAGATGGGCTCCTGTTATACTATTATAAAAAGTTTAAGGAAATCTGAATCCCCAAACTATGCTCCTACATGAATGGAATAGGAACAAGTTTGGAGATGAGAAGGGAAGCATTAATGAACCGTTGTGTCTTGGTGAATGGAAGACAGGATGAATACTTTCCATTTGTCCTTCCACTTCACTGCGAATAGTTATTCATTCTGCAAGCAGGCAGTCTCCCCCTTTCTGGGTGGGGTGTTAACAAGCCGTTGGGAGAAGCCTCAGCGATTAGATTGCATGGTGCCACAGCAGCCAATTTCATTAATGAACAATTGTCTAAAAAGTGGCACGCTTGTATGAAAGTTGCAAACGTACAAATGGTACCCCTTTAGGAACAAGGGTGACACCAAGTCCCATACTATCTTGCCATTGCTCCCCATGTATTCTGGGCATCCGGGGGGGGGGGTTCTCCACTTCACTGTCTTTTCCCTCATAAAATCTAAAACAATATGTATAGCGTGTGGCCTTTTCACAGAGTTTATACAGTTTGACCCCAAATCTGGCACGGTTGCTGGGGAGATATTGATTAATTGCAAGCCTGACAGTAAAATGTGCTAGGTTCTCATCTATGCAAATGTTTTGTTGGGGCTTATATACATCTTCAAAGTTTGGTAAAGGAGATTTATGAGGGGCTGAATTTTGTGAAGCAGGTCATGGTCAGGGTCACCCCGAAGACGACAGAGGGTATTGTCATTGAAATGCATAAAACGCATCATTATCTCATAACATTTTCTGGCCATTGCAGCAGAGAACGCAGGCATATGATAAATTGGGTCTGTGGACCAATATCACTGCAATTCATTCATTTTGTAATGCCCATGTTAAGGGTTAGGCCTAAAAAAATTTTTTTTTTCGAAAACTGAATTTGGGTTGGGTTGCATTGAAATTACTTTGGTCCACGATCAGATTATAGAGGTCTTCATTGAAAAAACAGTTGTGGCAAGATAGCTGTAACTTATGGTCTCAGCAGAATTGTCGGACAGTGACTCAATCCAAATGTTGTCTTGAAGTTTGTAGAAAACTTTAATCGAAAACTTGTGCAAATCCTGACAGATGAACATCAGGTCAAACAATTGTAGTGTGTTTAAATCTGAATAAAGCCTAATGGCATTTTGGTCTCTCTATAGCAGTGTTTCTCAGCCAGGGTTCCACGAGAGGTCCCCAGGGGTTCCTGCATGATCCGTCCTCCATCACAAGCAAATGAATGGCAGATCACATCTCCAAACATCTGACAGGCTGCAGAAAAAAACTGACATCACTGTCCTGCGCAGGTTACGAGCATCCCCCCCCCATCCATCCCAGGAGCCTCTGTGTGGGGGATGGGAGAGGAGGGAGGGATGAAAATCTGCGCACGAGATACCATTGCGATCCAGCAGCTTCCCACAGCTACTCTGCATGAGGTTCACGGTAAACACCTACAGATGCCAGCATTTTACCCTTCAGTTTCCCCCTTACACCTTATCCTACACCTTAAAATTAACCCTTAAAATCTAGCCTATTATATCACTGCATTATGATGGTAGCACTTGTTTGCTAATGTTTATTTAAAGGTACTAGGAGAGAAAGTTAACTGAAATACAATATTTACAGATGACAAGTTGGCGAGCAAAAATTTTCCAAATGGACACCTATTTCAGTGACAACAAGGAGAGGATTTTGCCTCACACTGGAGAGGTTTTGTCTCACTTCCTGTTGTGTCTGCATGACAGAAAAAAAAAAAAATCTCTCTAATTGGATACAGAGAGCACCAAAGGAAAAAAAAAAAAACCTGAAAGCAGTTTTAACTATTCCATACACTATACAAAAGAAAAAAAATCTGACTTTAGATATACTTTATCTATAATTTCGATTCCAAAATAGAACTGAACATTTACTGAGTGTTGTTTCAGTGGTTTATGACCTTGGGAAGAATTTGTGTATCAGAGACTGTCAACAAAAACCTAACATTGCATTTTCCCCTATAGTGGATAGTTCTTGTCAGAGCCAGGAATTGTGCTGCTTTCTGAATTGGCATCCTCCTCAGACACAGTGGGTTGAGATCAGTAATAGACTTTCTTAAACATGGTTCATCAATTTTCTTAACTGTCCAAGGTCTGAGATTTATACTCACCTAAAAGCGCATTGTCTAATTAGCCAATTGATTAATAGGTCAGTGTTTCATTTTACTCGCCTTGTCGGATATTAGCGACTTAAAATAAATCCACCACTAAAGCAGCCTGCTTGGTTCTGTATAATTAACTAACAGGTATCTCATTAGCTTTGACTTTTCTGAGTATCACCTTAGGAGTCACCTCAGGATGATATAGGGAGGCTGGTTGATCTCTCAATGAGTTTAGCAGAAACCTCTGGCTATGGTTGCTGGTGATCAGTCCTTGAAAAGTGATAAGTCAGGGGTGTCCAACCTGCGGCTCAAGATGGCTATGAATGCAGCCCCACACAAAATCGTAAACTTAATTAAAACATTTTTTTTTTTTTTTTTTCAGGGGAATTTTTTGGTAAAAATGCATTTAAATTTAGCGAACACATGTGGCTGAAGGAAATTTTGACTGTGTCTCTTTACTGGACTTTTATAAGTTTTATTTTCTCAAAGAAAAATCTCCCATTCTTTAAAATCACGTCCTATTGATGTCATCAGCTTACGGCAGCACCAATATTTTGTGAGAAAATTATTTCAAAGATTAAGCACAAGAAGGACAAAATTAAAACCAAAATATCTAATGAGTACCTTGAGAATTCATTGAGAAACTACATCTATCAAACCACATATTGATGCATTCGTTTATCAAAAACCGTGTCAAATATCGCACTCATTTTATGTTGCCTTCTATTACTTGAATTGAATAGGCTTTCACAGCTGGTTCTAAAGCCCCATACACACGGTCGGACTTTTGGCCAACAAACTTCATTTTGAGCAAGTTGGACCAACAATCCGACCGTGTGTACGCTCCATCGGACAAACTTTTTTTTTTTTTTGTGTTTTCATCGGACAAAAGTTGGGTTTGCAAACAGACAAACTTTTGCCCAACAAAAGTCCGATGGAGCAAAGTCCTACCGTGTGTACAGAAAACCATAGGACTTTTGTCCGATGGACAAAACACCTAATGTTAATATCAACCAACAATAGCAGAAGTTGACCAAAGGGTGGCGGTAAAGAGCAGAAAAGAGCAGAAAAAACACGTGATGTTGCAAAAAGTTTTGGGAAAGTTTGCAGAAAAGTCAGAGCGTGTGTATGCTATGGGTGTGCCCGGCCAACTCCGTTTGGACAAAAATCCAGGGAAAAGTCAGATGGAAGTCCGACCGTGTGTACGGGGCTTTGCAGACCAGGGAGATTGCCAGGGATGCCACATTCTATAAAGAAAGCTTGCTGTAATTTGACTTCAAGCTCTGTCATGTGCACTTCTGGGAAAGGCATTGAACCAGTAATGCCTTGTATACACGATCGGAATTTTCGTCGGGATAAACTCTGACGGATTTTTCCAACGGAATTCCGTTCAAGCTGTCTTGCATACACACTGTCACACCAAATTCCATCCGTCAAGAATGCTGTGACGTACAACACTACGACGAGTCGAGAAAAATGAAGTTCAATGCTTCCGAGCATGCGTCGACTTGATTCTGAGCATGCATGGTTCGGAGTTCCATACAGACTATCGGAATTTTTTTCGTCTGAGAAAAATAGAACATGTTCTCTTTCTAAATTTCGACGGTAAAAAGCCCGATGGGGCACACACACGGTCAGAATATCTGATGAAAAAATCCCGTCTGACTTTTTCCATCGGAAATTTTGATCGTGTGTACAAGGCATTACTGGAACTCTGTGATGTATTAAGGCAGAATGGGGCCCCAGGCAGTGTAGCCACTGTAAGCGTGCATTGTATGCATTGGCTGTACTGGCATAGCCTGTCCCATTAGATACCAACTGCCCACAAGTGTATTCTTCCTTGTAAAGAGAGAGGCAGGTGCACAGCTTTGACCAAAGATACTATCCCCTGAATTACCGTAGAAGGCTAAAGGTAGCTGGGAACTCCTAGGTATCCCAAATAGGTTGTTGGATGTGTGGATGATCTGGATCTGCTGGCACTAGAAGGCCACTGTTAAGAGAAGAGGTATTTACATTTTGGGTAAGTTAAGAAGATCACAGCTGCTTCTTAATTGAACAAAAAAGTTATTTTAAAGTGGAACTCCGCTCTCTCAATTAACATTAACTATTTGTAATCCTAGCATTAGTAAATAGTTATATGGTTTTAACCTTATTTTCTACATTTCTTCTGTTGCTTCCTGGTTTCTGCCCTAAGAAACTTCCATCTGGAGGAGGGGGGAAGGGGCTTTATAAGCTAAGTACACCCTCCTGTCTGCATGCCTGAGATAAGGGCAGGTGGATACATGGAAGCAATTGCTAAATTAATGGTCTGTTTTTCAAAGTGATTTCTTAACAAAATAAAGCATGGAGACATGGATGGATGGATGAGTTTGATGTGAATAGTTTGTTGTGCTCAGATACACATTTAGCTTGGATTTAAAGCCTTACTCTTGCAATTTGGATACAATCTAGAAGAGTTAAAAATTCTGTTAGATTTTTATGTTTGACAGTGATTCTTACAGACATGTAGAAGAAGACAGGACTTTCGTTTTATCAGTAAAGTCTGTTTCTTGGAGTACAGTATGGGAAACAGGCTCTTTCATCATCTTAACTGGATTATATGTATCTACCTTCAATTGATTAGACACTGGAAAAAACAAAAGGTTGCAGCGACATCCACCGTATATAACCCTTCCTACTCCCAGATAGCCTCAATTAGACCAACACTAATAAGTTCTACCCAAAACAAAATAGAAAGTTTTGGTTAAAGTTGGGATTAAAGTACACATTAAACAGATTGTCAAGCAATTATGTGGACTTGTGAAAATTTGTAGTTTTTTTTTTTTTCATGCTTTTACTGGACAGCAAGACAGGGGTCCCAAATATCACTAGTCCATCTGTTTCTAAAATGTCTATGTTAAGCGGTTAATCATGGTTTTATAAAGAAACCAGGGGTCCCATTTGACATCAACAATTTTCTTTGTATTGTTAAGTGTTTTTGGAATATATTTCCCATAATTTTAATCTCTTCTACCCTTGTTACTATTTGAGGGAGGAGAACTACTGTAGTTTTCCAATGGAGGGCTATTGCACAGTGTGTTCCAACACAGATAGTATGAATCAAAAGTGTTATAGGAGGAGATATATTGGGGATAGTTTGAAATAGTAGACAGTTGTAGCGAGTTGTAGGTGATAGTCCTTCATATTCCCAAACAACAATGTGCAAAAATGTACCAGAATGGAGGCATCCTCTATAGCAGCAAGGAGAAACCTCCAGGTATATGATGTTTAAATGAGAGGGTGTGTAATTCCATCTGGTAAACAGTTTTATTGCAGTTTCTTTTATTGTTAACAATTTCGTACATTTGCACAAATTAATCCACATAGAATTCTACTCCTGAGTGGAAAACTGTGAACCTAATTCGGATTTCCATTTAGTCATATAAGGTAGTTTATCTGTGAGTGCAGGTGTGTTGAGGTCATTATATATTGTTGAAATAAGACCCTTTCCCCTAGGGTTTTAATACATTTGTGCTCATATATAGTTAGCGGGGGGCTTAAAGGTTTGGGGTAGTGGGTGTTATAAAAAGCTTGTATTTATGAGTAGTTCTGTTGTTCTTAGATAGGAGCTGCTTTCATTTCCTGAAATTAATGTATTTATTTATTTTTTAATGAATAAGCTTTTAATACTTCGTTGTAAATTTATTTTTTTCACCAGGGATAGTATTAGGTGCTGTGGTACATTATAATGCATGACACTATATGCATCATTATAGGGGCAATGCACACTCACAGGTGAGGTTTACTCTAAAGTACTGCTAATTATTCAGTGTATGTTATATATGTGTCACCATGTTCTTGTTAAATGCAATTTTTGCAGCTATGAGTATTTTTTCTGCAGGAGTAATTAGCAGTTGAACACAGCAGTTTAACTAAAGCAGGATAACGAAAGCAGCAAGAAAAGATCACAAAGAACTCTGGTTCACTCTGGATTGACCACAAACAACCACTTTGGAAGGCATCCTGCAAGTCTGAATCCTATCCCCACTTCCCTTTAATATGTCCCCTCTACTCTGCCTTCTCATACTAGTGTCCTCTGCTTTCAAATTCTCACTTCCTTTCACCTTTTCTCCACCCCAAAACTTGTACATACCGTATCATCATCACTTCTATCCTCTCCCTACTACTGCTCTCATCACTTCCTGCTAATACTTAACCTACCTGCTGACCCACACACAAAGACAGGGAAGCATGTGCACTCATCTCCCACTCCCATCTTACTTATCTCACCCTCCTTCTTTTGCTAACCTTTGGGGATATCTCCCCTAATCCCGGTCCTCCAGTATCTCACCCCCACACCCGGCACCCTCCCTCCTCCAGCATCAGTCGCAATTTTCTCAATCTTATCTCGATCCTCCTGCTCCCAAAAACCACCCTTTTCATGTGCCCTCTGGAATGCCCGCTCTGTCTGCAATAAGCTCACTTCTGTCCACAACCTTTTTTGTCTCCCACTCCCTTAACTTTCTTGCATTTACAGAAGAATGGAAAGGAGGTGGAGTTGGTTTGCTTCTATCCCCACTGAGCACCTTGCAAGTCCTGTCTACCCCTCCTTCTCTATCCTTCTCTTCTTTTTAGACACATTGTATTTGTCTGTTTTCTTCCATTTCTCTAAGGATTGCAGTGATCTATCGGCCTCCTGGACCAGTGTCACGCTTCCTTGATGACTTCTCTGCCTGGCTACCCTACTTTTTCTCATCTGCAATACCCACTATTATCCTTGGTGATTTCAACATCCCCGCCAATGTTAGCAGCCCAGCTGCATCCCAACTTTTCAACTTAACCTCATCTTTTGGCCTTACACAATGGACACAGTCCCCCACTCACTTTGATGATAATACCCTCTACCTTGTTTTCTCCCATCTTTGCACCCCCTACAACCTCACCAACACCCCTTTCCTCTCTCTGACCACAACCTCATTACTTTCACAATGTGCTTGTCTCCTGTCCCACCAAGCAGAAAACAATTACCCGCAGAAACCTTTGCCACTTTATTCCTTCTCTTTTCTACTCTGCAACTGACCACCTCCATGACAAAATCTCACCCCTGTCTTGCCCAGACCTGGCCACCTCTATCTACAACAGTTCACTTTCATCCTCACTGGACTCTCTTGCGCCTCTCACCACACAAAATGTCAGGCCCCGACTATTACAACCTTGGCAGACCGACAACACCAGAAATCTTAAGAGACATAGCCGAGCACTGGAGCGAGTGTGGCGAAAAACCAAGTCCCAGCATTCATTCACCCAATATAAATCTGCCTTCTTAACCACTTCCCTACCCAGCCATAGTCAAATGACGTCCACAGATGGGATCTCCCATCCTGGGTGGACGTCATATGACGTCCTGGCTTTGTAGGGGGATATCTGAATGATGCCTGCAGCTAGAGGCATCATTCAGATATCCTTTTAAAGTGCCGGCGATTCTGTACACCATAAGAACGATCATAGCGGCGGTTCCGCCGCTTGATCGTTCTTATAGGCAGCGGGAGGGGACATCTCCCCCTCCTGCCGCCATCCGGTGCTTCTCCGGACTCTCCCGTGCGATCGGGGTCCCGGAGCGAATCTTCCGGCGCCGTTGGTGGGTCACGTGACGAGCATAGAGATGACTGGTGACCAGATGGTCACCAGTCATCTCTATGATCGTCGGAGGCCCGGGCGCGATGTGATGACGTCACGCCCGGGTCCTCAAATGTAAACAAAGCCGCCATTGCGGCTGTAAGTATGAGATCAGTGAAAAAAATTTCACTGATCTCATGCTTTCCAGCCTGGAGGAGAGATGTGGGGTCTTATTGACCCCGCATCTCTCAATAAAGAGGACCTGTCACACACATTCCTATTACAAGGGATGTTTACATTGCTGTGCTCCAAGTACAGTATCTGTAAGGGGTTGCAGTGTTGGGGCACCAGTGGCTAAGGCCCAATTTTTCAGCCCCTGTTCTACAGGGGCATGTAATTACAATTATTGATCTAATAATTCACAGCAGGGCCCATTCCTGCGCCCACCAAAAGTAACTGTGAGGGCTTAGTGTTGTGGCAACACCACCACCACCACCAAAGGCCCAATTTTTCAGCCCCTGTTCAACAGGGGTATGCAATTACAATTCTTGATCTAATAATTCACAGCAGGGCCCATTCATGCGCCCACCAAGAGTAACTGTGAGGGATTACAGTGTTGTGGCACCAGCACCACCACCAAAGGCCCAATTTTTCCTACCACTGTTCAACAATGGCATGTAAATACAATTCCTGATATAATAGTTCACAGCAGGGCGTTCCAGCACCCACCAAGAGTAACTGTGAGGGCTCAAAGTGTTGTGGCAACACCAACATGTAAGGGGAATATTTCAGCAGAGTATATACGGCAGGCCCCTACTTTCAAACATCCAACTTACAAACGACTCCTACTTGCAAACGGAAGGAGACAACAGGAAGTGAGAGGAAATCTACCTCTAGGAAGGGAAATTCTCTCCTGTAAGAGTTAATATTGGAAAAAGGTGTCTCCTCTCTACTGATGCTTTATCACCAATCCTTGTTTCAATAAAAACCCCACTTTTCAAAAACAGTTGTCATTGGGACGGAAAGTGAGGTGAAATGTTCTGAACAGGGGCACAGACAGCAAAACAAATGTTACAGGGGTGATTACCCTTCCCTATGTTTTCCAAAAAGCTTAAAAATATATTTTTTGGCTGGAGCTACACCTAAACAATGTACCTGTTCAAAATTAAAAAACAGATTCTACTTAAGAACAAACCTACAGTCCCTTGTCTTGTTTGCACCGCCTGTATACTGCTGTTCAGAGTATATAGGGCCTTTTTTTATTTTATGTGCGGGGTTCCCCTTAATATCCATACAAGACCCAAAGGGGCTGGTAATGGGCTGGGGTGGGGGGGGTGGTGATGGGGTAGCTATGCCATTTTTCTCAAAGATTTTCATCCATATTACCGGGACCAGACATTACATTAAAGCCGCAAGCAGTTTTAAATGGCTTTTTTTCCTTTAGAAATGTCATTTTGTGCAGGGACAGTTCTAAACACGGGAAACACATGCCACTTCACAGGCATACTTTAGACACCCCCCAGGTACGATATTTAAAGGAATATTTGACTTTTTTTTTCACTTTATGCATCATTAAAATGACTGCTCCCGAAAAACGGCAGTTTTTAAAACTTCGTTTTGCATTGATACATGTTCCCTGGGGCAGAACCCGGGTTCCCAAACACTTTTTAGGACAATAACATGCATATTAGTCGTTATAATTAGCACTTTAGACAGGGCCGGCCCTATGATGGGACCGGGTGGTACCATGGTACCAGGCGGCACTGTTAGGGGGGCGGCAAACTGACGCCCGCCAGCCAGCCCGCTCCGCTGCCTGTGAGGAGCCCGGCGCCGCTGAGGACACTCACAGGCGGGGGGGGCAGTCAGCGAGTGAGCAGGCATGGGCAGGCGCCGCTCCCTGTGAGGAGCCCGGTGTACCGGCGCCGCTGCCTGTGAGGACACTCACAGGCGGGGGGAGGGGGCAGTCAGCGAGTGAGCACTGCAGGCACCACTCCCTGTGAGGAGCCCGGTGTACCGGCGCCGCTGCCTGTGAGGACACTCACAGGCGGGGGGAGGGGGCAGTCAGCGAGTGAGCACTGCAGGCACCGCTCCCTGTGAGGAGCCCGGTGTACCGGCACCGCTGCCTGTGAGGACACTCACAGGCGGGGGGAGGGGGCAGTCAGCGAGTGAGCACTGCAGGCACCGCTCCCTGTGAGGAGCCCGGCGCCGCTGCTGTTGGTGACAGGGGTGGGCAGAGCACGCGCAGCATGGGGGGGTTGGGTTGGGAGCAGTCAGCGAGTGAGCGGGCAGCGGAGCAGAGAGATGATGTCATCTCTCCCCGCCGCCCTGCATCACCACAGTTTCACCCTCACTGTGCAGCCATGGGCAGCAGAGAGATTATATCATCTCTCTGCTGCCTGCCTTCACTATGGGACACAGCAAGTGACAACCCGCAACGTGTGACAGGTGATGTCGTGACAATCCGCAACGTGTGGCAAGTGACAATACGCAACGTGTGGCAGGTGACGCTTGGCAAGTGACAATCCGCAACGTGTGGCACGGGACTATCCGCAACGTGTGGCAAGTGACAATACGCAACGTGTGGCAGGTGACGCTTGGCAAGTGACAATCCGCAACGTGTGGCACGGGACTATCCGCAACGTGTGGCAGGTGACGCCGTGGCAAGTGACAATCCGCAACGTGTGGCAGGTGACGTTGTGGCAAGTGACAATCTGCAACGTGTGGCAGGTGACGTTGTGGCAAGTGACAATGCGCAACGTGTGACAGGTGACGTCTTGACAATCCGCAACATGTGGCAAGTGACAATATGCAAGGTGTGGCAGGTGACGCTTGGCAAGTGACAATCCGCAACATGTGGCACGGGACTATCCGCAATGTGTGGCAGGTGACGTTGTGGCAAGTGACAATATGCAACGTGTGGCAGGTGACGCCGTGGCAAGTGACAATCCGCAATGTGTAGCACGGGACTATCCGCAATGTGTGGCAGGTGACGTTGTGGCAAGTGACAATCCGCAACGTGTGGCAGGTGACGTTGTGGCAAGTGACAATGCGCAACGTGTGGCAGGTGATGTTGTGGCATGTGACGTGGCAAGAGACAACCCGCAACGTGTGGCAGATGACAATCCGCAACGTGTGGCAGGTGACGTGGCAAGTGACAATCCGCAACGTGTGGCAAGTGGCAACCCGCAACGTGTGGCAGGTGACATAAGTGACCATGCCAACATGTGGCAGCCGACAATCCGCAACGTGTGGCAGGTGACAACCCGCATCTGGTGGTGGAGTCCGAAGCAAAACTGTAAGTACAAACACACATCACAAGTTGTATGAGACATGAGAGCCTCTGAGAGGGACTTGCCTTGCCCAGCCCTGATTAACCACTTAAGGACCGGAAAGATTTGCCCACTTAAAGCGGTTGTATGGCTTTGTTTTTTTTTTTTTTTAAATAACAAACATGTTATACTTACCTCCACTGTGCAGTGCGTTTGGAAAAGAGTGGCCCCGATTCTCTGGTCCCTCGGCGGCTGTCTTGGCTCCTCCTTGCATCAGCTAACCCCCTTCTGGGAAGCACTCTCCCAAGGGGGTTAGCTTGCGGGCGCGCTCCCTGTTATACGCGCTGCGTCCATAGACACAACGTGTATGACTCGTTCCCGCCCCCCAGGGCCCGGGTCATTGGATGTGATTGACAGCAGCGCGAGCCAATGGCTGCACTGCTATCAATCTAGCCAATTAACGGCCAGACTCCGTGGAGAAGAGGACGCCGGGGGACGCGCACAGCAAGTGAACGGGCTCAGGTAAGTAAAACAGGGGGGCTGGGGGGCAGTCATTGCCAGGTGTTTTTTCACCTTAATGCATAGGATGCATTAAGGTGAAAAATCACGAACCTTTACAAACCCTTTAATAACCAGGCCATTTTGTGCGATACGGCACTGTGTCGCTTTAACTGACAATTGCGCGGTAATGCGACACTGTACCCAAATAAAATTGGCGTCCTTATTTTTCCCACAAATAGAGCTTTCTTTTGGTGATATTTGATCACCTCTGCGGTTTATATTTATTGCACTATAAACAACAAACGAGCAACAATTAAAAAAAACAAACAAACAATATTTTTTACTTTTTGCTATAATAAATATCCAAAAAATGTATAAAAAAATAATTTCTTCATCAGTTTAGGCCAATATGTATTCTTCTACATATTTTTGGTACCAAAAAAAACACAATTAGCGTACATTGATTAGTTTGAGCAAAAGACATTGCGGCCGCCCGCCATGCACAGGTCCCTTTATACTCCTATATACATGTATAGAGCCCTGACAGGTCCTTTTATACACCTATATGCACATATAGAGCCATGACAGGTCCTCTTTATACTCCTTTATACATGTATAGAGCCATGACAGGTCCTCTTTATACATGTATAGAGCCACGACAGGTCCTCTTTATTATCCTTTATACATGTATAGAGCCATGACAGGTCCTCTTTATACATGTATAGAGCCACGACAGGTCCTCTTTATTATCCTTTATACATGTATAGAGCCATGACAGGTCCTCTTTATACATGTATAGAGCCACGACAGGTCCTCTTTTTACTCCTATACATGTATAGAGCCATGACGGGTTCCCTTTAGTTATCATGATCTAAAATAATGAATGTGGGGGCCTTTTGGTGGGCGTGATTTTTTTTTTTTTGGGGGGGGGGGCAGCATTTCATTCTTGGTCCCAGGCAGCACAATGTCTTGGGCCGGCCCTGACTTTAGATTTCGAGCGTTCGCGTCCATTGTATTTAATAGGGTTCTAACGTTCGTGCAAACTTTCGGTCCGTTCGAAGGTTCTGGTGCGAACCGAACAGCTTAAAAATATATTTTTTGGCTGATCCCTAGTGAGGATGGACTGGGCTGCAACTGGATAAAGGTCGTGGCCCCCAGAGTCCCCAGCTCACGCTCACAGTAGGCTATAGAGGATAGAGGGGAAGCAGCAGCTCAGGATACAAGAGATAGTGAGGGGATAAGCCAAACGTCGGAGCGACTAGAAGACAAGGATAAACAACGGACAAGCCAAAGGTCAAGGTCACAAGCAGACAGGGATAGTCGAGAACAAGCCAAGATCGGTAAAACACAGACAGACGTAGCACACGGCAAGCAGGAACCCAAACACACAATAGCTTAACAAACAACGTTGATCAGCATGGCTGGCTTGCAGTGCACAGGTTAATATAGTGTTCCCTGATAGGGCCTGGGGTGGAGCCATGCTTGGAGGAGAGGTTATTTAAGCAGCCAGGTGAGAGTGGCTGGCCTCTAAGGTGAACACATGGAGAAGGGGTAAGCTGAGAGACAAACATTACTGCATAACCATGACAGTACCCGATGTCTGCCCGGATGTGCCCACTGTCTGCTTTGATGTGTCTGATGACCAGCCTGAAGAACCCTCTTCCATTGTGCTACTCTATGCCATAGACTATGGACAATTAAGACTTGTTGGAGCATCCGGAGGCCGCTCCTTTTTGGGGGGTACTGTCAGGAAAGGGTTCACCCGTTGGTGGCGCTGTTGGTCCTGTGGATCACGGTACCAGTGTCCACCAGCAGGTGTCTTTTTGCAGCCAGGATCTGTGATAAAGGATCTCACCTGCTGGTGGCACTGTCTGATCCATGGGCTGCAGTACCGGTGTCCACCAGCGGGTGTATTCCGGCAGTGTGGGGCAGGCAGCACCTCTTGCGCTCAGGTGTTACCTGAGGACAATTATCACAGTCTTATAAATACCCGGCAAACCCTCACATGCTTGCCTTGGTATCTCTCTTCCTGACCTTGAGCCTGCAATCCTGACCCTGAGCCTGCATCTGACCCGACCCGACCTGATCCGATCTGATCCCTATCTCGAGCCCATCCTGGACCTGTCCCTCCTGTTACCTGTTTACCTTGGATCCCTGCCCTGTAGCCTGTCCATCCATCCTCTCCCTGTCCTGTTGTTTCCCCGTCCTTACCCATCTGCTGATATCTCCTTGTGTATGACCTCGGCCTGGCTTTGTTTACGATTCCGGTATCTCCCCTTTATTTGTATACACTATTTGTTGTTGGTTGTGCACTGGTTGTTTTCACTTGTTTATCACCTTTTAAATAAATATCTTTTTCTTCCACTTACATGCGTTTTTGGTCTCCTCTGTACAGTCACACTGTCTGGTCTACCTATTCCCTGATACCTGCCTTACCACTTGTCCCCTGGATCCTGTTCTCTCACATCTACTAAAGTCGCCCTTTTCTTCTATCTTATGCTCCCTCACTCACATATTTAATCTCTCCCTCTCTACTGGCACCTTCCCTTCCCCTCTAAAACATCCCCATACCTAAAAAGCCCTCATTGGATCCCACCAGTCTGAACAACTTAAGACCCATCTCCTTGCTCCCGTTTGTGTCAAAACTTTTAGAACATTTAGTCTACAACCGTCTGAGCTCCTACCTTACTGACAACAACCTTCTTGACCCCTTACAGTCTGGCTTCCACTTGCTACACTACACTGAAACTGCCCTACTAAAACTCACTAATGACCTACTAACTGCAAAAAACAATGGCCACTACTCCATACTCATACTACTTAAACTCTCTGAAACCTTTGGACCTCGAATGCTGGGTGTGAAAAGAATGGAAAGGATGTCAGCTGGCTCCACACTCAATAACATACATGGAAAGGGGTGCTACGTAAACTGAGCTTCTAATATTCTGCTGCCCTGCAAATCAGAATTAAATTCTAGCCATACATTTGGTATTTTTGGAAATGTTTTCTCTTATTTAAACTACAACAATCTACCACTGCTATTAAATGATTTCCTGATCTGGAAGGACCACGCAGTCCATATTTGCTTTGGAATTTATTGCCATTACAATGGCTTTGAGTTGTTTCCACCACACCAAGGATTGTTTGGACACCTGATAGCTGTGGTTGAAAGCTGTTTAACCCCTTCCCGACTAGCAGACACAGTTATACTGCAGCAGGTTGGCTCCCATGCACGAGCTGTCGTAGCTGTACATCGGCTCTCTAAGATGACCGCCGGGCACCCGAAATTGCTTGTGACAGAGAAAAAAATGGGATCTGTGTGTGTAAGGGGAGAGGAGACAGATCGTGTGCTCCTACTAAGTCGGAACACTGATGGGTCTCCTCCCCTAGTCAGTCCCACCCCCCCACAGTTAGAACACACCTAGGGAACACATTTAACCCCTTGATCACCCTCTAGTGTTAACCCCTTCCCTGCCAATGACATTTATACAGTAATCAGTGGCTATTTTTAGCTCTGATTGCTGTATAAATGTCAATGGTCCCAAAAAAGTGTCAAAAGTGTCCAATCTGTCCGCCGCAATATCACAGTCACAATGAAAATCACAGATCACTGCCATTACTAGTAAAAAATAATAATAATAAAAATGCCATAAATCTATCCCCTATTTTGTAGACGCTATAACTTTTGCGCAAACCAATCAATATACACTTATTGCGATTTTTTTACTAAAAATATGTAGAAGAATATATATCGGCCTAAACTGATAAAGAATTTTTTATTTTTTTTATTTTGGGATATTTATTATAGCAAAAAGTACAAAATATTGTGTTTTTTTCAAAATAGTCGCTCTTTTTTTGTTTATAGCGCAAAAAAAAACAAAAACGCAGGAGTGATCAAATACCACCAAAAAAAAAGTTCTATTTGTAGGGAAAAAATGACGTCAATTTTGTTTGGGTACAACGTCGCACGACCACACAATTGTAAGTTAAAGCGACGCAGTGCAGTATCGCACAAAATGGCCTGGTCAGGAAGGGGGTAAATTCTTCTGGGGCTGCAGTGGTTAATCTGGTTCACAGGTTAGAAATTGTTTCACATGCAGGTTAGAAATCGTTTGAGTTCGGGGGCGTGGCCAAGACCGGCATGTGAGAAGACGTGTGTCTCACAGCTCCTCCACAGCACAGTCTATCGATCCTCTCCCAGCAGCGATCCGACGGCTCCAAACGGCTATCCCACTGGCTACCAACCCGCTCACCCTCCCGGTCCAACCGCCGGCTCTCTGCACACGCGGAATGGCTAAGAAAAAAGATGATTTCCCGGGGCCCGAAATCAAAGATGGCGCCGCCGCGGCCCAAACTCAGTGCACACCGCGCGGCGTGGAGAAATCCAAGGAGGGGACTAGCAAGAAGGCATTGAAGGCTCAGGGTAAGGACTACCCGAGGGACATGAAGTACTACACCCAAAAGCTGGGGGGTCCCCAAGATCAGACCGAGGGGGGACCGCAGAGCACCCCCACACGGTAGCACAGGCCTCACAGGAGCAGCCTGCTGGAAGGGAAGGAGAGCCGTGGAGGTCAGGCTAGTACAGTGGAGCAGTCTGTCCCCCTGCACACAGACACAGAGACAGAGGACACTGGGCAACTGACCCTGGCTGAGATACTCAGGGCAGTGCATGTCTGCACTGCCTCAGTGAGAGAGGATGTATCCCTGCTGAGACAGGATTTACAAAAGATCCGTGAACGCACGACAGCGGTGGAAAGCCGGATGAGTGAGATTGAAGATAAGCTTCCGTCAGTTGCTCGGGAGGCCCATGTTGCACATCAGCTAGCCAGAGACGTTAATAATAGAGCTGATGATATGGAAAACCGTTTAAGGAGGACCAACGTACGCATAGTGGGGCTCCCTGAGAAAACTGAGGGCCGGGACCCTACCACCTTTGTTGAAGGGTGGCTGATGGAAGTTTTCGGGAAGGAAGCTTTTTCCGCATTCTTTACAGTAGAGAGAGCTCACCGCACACCAGGCCGCCCACCTCAGCCCGGAGCCCCCCCTAGGCCCATCCTTGCTCGTCTCCTGCATTATAGGGACAGAGAGGCGGTGCTGCAACATGCCAGGGAGAAAGCCAATGTCCAGGTGAATGGAGTCCGGGTGTCCTACCCGGACTTCTCTGCGGGGGTGCAGCGACGCCGGGCCAAGTTCTCTGATGTTAAGAGGCGCCTATGTGCAATACAACTACCCTACGCCATGTTGTACCCCGCTAAACTGAGAGTTACCGCCAATCGGCAAACCCATTTTTTTGAATCAGCACAAGATGCTGCACTATGGTTGGATTGTAATGAACAGGCCCTGCGGCACAGTGACAGAGAGGAGGAGGGTGATTAATTTAATGGCAGCTGATACAAGACGCTGCGCTGTATTTCTATTGCACCGCCTGCACGTTCTTTTATGGGAAGCTCACTGTGTTCATTTTTTACCCCCCTTCTTTATTTTGTTCTGCTGGGAGACGATATTTTTGTATGTAAACCTTGAGCTATCTTGTAAAGTTGCAAGAAAAATGTGATTTCTCTACGCAAGCCGTAGAACAAAAGTGCCTTATTGGTTTCTGCTCCTTGTTGGAGTTATGGGGTCTGCTCTGTTGTTATTTTAAGACCAGTGTGCTGTTTTTTGTTTCCAGGTTACATACAAGGGATCGTCATGTTGACGGTCTGGTTCTTTGTTTTTTGGCATGTACCGAGAACTATGGCTACTTACTGCTACATTCTGGAACTGTAATTCTGCAATCCTGAACTTTACCGGAATTTCTGCTGTCTGCCTTGGACTTACACCCCTTGAGAGGGGTCTGCCCTTGCTACTATTATGTCTTGTGCACTTCTGCGGAGGGAGACGCTTGAGTCTGCCTACCTGCAGTCCCCCAGATTTCTTACACTCCTTTTTAGACACTGTGATGGTGTCCCACCCCCCATTAAGAATATGCTTGCTCTGCCCCAATGGCTGAATTACCGATTGTTTCTTGTAACGTGAGGGGCTTAGGCTCCCCACTTAAGCACATGATGGTATCCTCCTGTCTAAAGAAATATCACCCTATGATTCTATGTATGCAAGAAACGCATCTAACCACTGAAACACAATGCTGTCTTAAATATACATGGGTGGGTAAAGCCTATCATTCCACACACACCTCGTACTCTAGGGGTGTGAGTGTTATGATACATTTCCAGGAAATTGATGTATGTATTGATGCTGAGGGTCGGTTTATATATTTACATTGTCGGGTGGGTAAGGTGTACTGTATATTGGCTTGTGTGTATATACCCCCGACGTTTACGGTGGCGGTGCTCCGGCGACTGCTGACCTATTTGGAGGGCCGGCCGGATCTCCCGCTACTGATCGTGGGTGACTTTAATTGCTGGTTGAGTCCCTCTATGGACAGACACCCCAGCACTGGTGTCTCTGCCACATCGAGGGAGTCTCCATTGCTGAGACTGCTCAATGAGGTGGGTTGGGTTGATATATGGAGGTACAGGCATCCTTTGGATAAACAGTTCTCCTGCTTCTCCAAAACTCATGGGACGCTGTCCAGAATTGACCTAGCTGTTGGTAACCCTGCCATGCTCCCACCTGTCTCTGGCGTGATGTATAAGCCCCGTAGTGTGTCGGATCACTCACATCTAGTGATCACTTTGATTATCTCCCCACCTTCCACCCTTCCGTGGAAATTTAATGCCTTTTGGCTCAAACTATTTTTGACTCACGAGGAGGTGGAGCGGAGCATGGGGGACTTTCTTGATGGCAAGGACTTTGCTGACTTTCCGGTGTCACAGTGGGAAGCCTTTAAAGCATATCTGAGGGGGTTGCTTATCTCCAAAATTAATAAGATAAAAAAGAACTCCTCTGGGCTCAGAGAGGACCTTGAAAAACAGGTAACGCCCCTAGAGGAGACATTTGTTCAAACCTCCACGGATTCTGCCAGGGAGGCATGGCAGTCGGCTCAATCAGCTTATGAGCGGCTGTTGTCCTCCACGGCAGAAAAAAAAACAGTTTTTCTCTAAGTTGGCTGTGACAGGGGTCACTTTGGGCACAGGGTGAGCAAGAAAATAATGGACATTAAGAATATATCTTGGACTACCTAAAATGGAACTGTAATATTAATCCACCATATTCCCCAGGATATCTGTAAATAACTAGTTACTGTTTGTTGATCCTGAACTTAACAAGTTAATTGAGAGATGCTGATGTGCCACCTGCCTCTTGTGATGTAAATGAACCTAGGATGGCTTCTGAGGATCTTTCATTGTGATAATTAACTCTGTACTTGTGTGTATTGTAAAATAGCAGACAGACAGTCTGGGGAAAATAAAGGTTATGCATAGTCATTTAAGATAAAAAGGGATTAGCTAATGACCTCACCTGCTGTCTGCTAAGAGATGTTAGATGTGTATTAGGAGCTCGTTATGTAACCATTGTGTGATGTTGTGGGTGGAGTTGTCCATTTGGACTACAGTATTCGTTTAGTGTATATAAAGAGCCTGCTCTCATTAAAGATGGTCAGACCAGCTGGAAACTTCATACAGAGCGTTTGTCTCGTACTTCTGGAAGAATTATTCCTATGGGAAGCGGTCGGCTGACTGTGGAGTGTCGGTAGTGGATGTGTGTTCAGGAGAGGGAATATCTTAAACGGCATTAACCCCTTTCATACTTGGGGTGCCGTTACATTGGTTGGCAGCGGTGGGATTTTCTCTCCAGTTACTGGGAAACTCCAAACCACCACAGTGAATGACCAGCTATGCAGCCTGCAGGAAAGCCACGCTGAAAGACTTACTTAAGAGCCGTGGAGGGACCGGTGGGACAAAGAACAAGGCCACCCTGATCAGTGAGCTAGCCGAGTCGGATCAGAGGGACGGTGATGCAGGACCCCGGTCAGTTGAAGACTTGTTTCAGCAACGAGTTCGACAGCGGTTGGCATTATATGGTGCTAACCCATCAGAGACCGCCATACAGAATGCCATTAGAGACATCCAGCTGCAGGATGAGCGACAAGAGAGAGAACTAGAGCGGCAACATGAGCGGAGAATGGCGGAAATACGGCAATCGGAGACAACACCTAAAGATGCAGCACCTTTCCGTAAGTTGCCCTTTCGGGCGTTCAAACTATTTAAGGAAGGAGAGGAGGAAATTGAAGCGTTCCTGCAGGACTTTGAGAGACTATACCAGATACATGAAGTACGGCCCCAAGATTGGGTCGCCTTACTGGCGAGTAATTTAACTGGCAGAGCGGCGGATGCGTATCGGATCCTGGAGGATGAGGACGCTAAAGACTATGACCGGGTAAAAGAAGCTCTGCTAGCCCGATTTGCCATTACACCCGAAGCCAGCCGGATTAAGTTTCGAGAATCCTGGAAACAAACCAACATAACATACGTGGAGAGGGCACATCGTCTGCAGCGAAACCTTAAGGGCTGGTTCCAGGGAAGCCACGCTCATACCATAGAGGACATCACCCAGCTAGTACTCTTAGAACAGTTCTTTAACCACACCCCTCCGGTATTACGGGATTGGGTGCGAGATAAGCGACCACGGACTGTACAGCAAGCGGCTACTTTGGCCGATGAATATCTGGACTCTCGAAGGTCAGGCGAAAGCGAGCGCTATCCACTATCTCGGCCAGGTTTACCAGCCTCTAACCCAACTTCAGCACCACCTCCAGCGGCCACTTATTCTCAGCAGCCCAGGTTCAACTCCCAGGACTACTCACAACCCATCAGGTGTTTTTGGTGTAAACAGCTAGGGCACAAAAAGCCAGACTGTCCGTTGAATCCAGCCAGGCAGTCCCAGTCATGGAGACAGCCAGCAAGGGGGAGCCCCCGCACATCCATGCTTGCGGCCCACTCCGTTGAGGAGGAAGAACATTGGGGCGTCCTGCACGAGGCTGATCCAATACAAGCAACTAACCGGGACAACCGGCAGCAACACAGGCAGACTGTCTGGGTCAATGGAAAGGTAGCCAATGGCCTACGTGATACTGGCACCACCATGACCCTACTACAGAAGAACCTCATCCCAGAGAGCCAACATACCGGAGACACGGTAGTCGTAAGAGTAGCGGGAGGTACCATCTTCCGGCTACCTGTTGCCCGTGTTCACCTGTATTGGGGGGTTGGTTCGGGACACGTGAATGTGGGGGTGATGAAGGATTTGCCAGCGGATGTACTACTGGGGAATGATTTGGCCCCCCTCATTTCTGCTTACGCCCCGATGGGCCCCGATGAAGTCAACCCAGTGACTACCCGTGCCCAGACACGTGCTCCTGGAACCGGCCCGCTTGCTGCTGAGACTCAGATGCTTCCATGTTTGGACTGGGGGCTGTGCTGAGCCAAGTTGGGGAGGATGGAGGAGAACACCCTGTCGCATACCCGAGCAGAAAGCTATTACCCCGGGAAGTGAGCTATGCGGCAGTGGAGAAGGAGTGTTTGGCCCTGGTCTGGGCCCTTAAAAAGTTGAACCCTTACTTGTACGGACAATAATTTTCACTAGTCACCGACCACAACCCTTTGGTCTGGCTTAACCGGGTCTCAGGAGACAATGGCAGGTTGCTGCCGTGGAGCTTAGCCCTGCAACCTTACAACTTCACCATCAGCTACCGACCCAGTAAGCAAAATGGCAATGCTTATGGGTTGTCCCGGCAAACAGACGTCATCCCGGCCTCCTAGTGCAATGCTGATGGGTTGTCCAGGCATAAGAGGAATGGAACTATGGACTAACTTCGGAGTCAACCCGTCTGGGCTCTCCTCCTGTGTTAGTCTCCTGCCGAAAGGGGAGATGTGTGACAGGGGGCACTTTGGGCACAGGGTGAGCAAGAAAATAATGGACATTAAGAATATATCTTGGACTACCTAAAATGGGTCTGTAATATTAATCCACCATATTCCCCAGGATATCTGTAAATAACTAGTTACTGTTTGTTGATCCTGAACTCAACAAGTTAATTGAGAGATGCTGATGTGCCACCTGCCTGTTGTGCTGTAAATGAACCTAGGATGGCTTCTGAGGATCTTTCATTGTGATAATTAACTCTGTACTTGTGTGTATTGCAAAATAGCAGACAGACAGTCTGGGGAACATAAAGGTTATGCATAGTCATTTAAGATGAAAAGGGATTAACTAATGACCTCACCTGCTGTCTGCTAAGAGATGTTAGATGTGTATTAGGAGCTCGTTATGTAACCATTGTGTGATGTTGTGGGTGGAGTTGTCCATTTGGACTACAGTATTCGTTTAGTGTATATAAAGAGCCTGCTCTCATTAAAGATGGTCAGACCAGCTGGAAACTTCATACAGAGCGTTTGTCTCGTACTTCTGGAAGAATTATTCCTATGGGAAGCGGTCGGCTGACTGTGGAGTGTCGGTAGTGGATGTGTGTTCAGGAGAGGGAATATCTTAAACGGCGTTAACCCCTTTCATACTTGGGGTGCCGTTACATTGGCTTTCTTTGAGGAGGGAGAGAGCACAGGGCGCCTGTTGGCTAGGATAGCTAACTCTCAACAATGTGCCCCCACTATTGGGGCTATCAAAACGCCAGAGGGTAAGATAGTGAACTCCCCTGACCTAATCTTGGCAGAACTGGCCAGATTTTATGAGACCCTCTATCTCCCGACGGAACAATTCACCCAGCAGGAACTTCGGACCTTCTTACAGGGCATTGACTTCCCACAACTCACGACTGACCAGAGGAGGGCCTTGGATGCCCCCTTTACCTTGGAGGAGCTGCAGACGGCGTTAGCTGCATTCCCCAACTGTAAGGCCCCAGGGGCGGATGGACTACCTGTGGAGGTGTACAGGCAATATGCAGGTATCCTTCTGCCAAAACTATTGACAGTGTTTAACGTGGCCAAGGAACAACAGGTTCTGCCCTCTTCCATGACCACGGCTAATATTGTTCTAATATTGAAACCCGGAAAAGGCCCTATAGACCCAGGCTCCTACAGACCAATATCTCTGTTACAGAGCGACATTAAGCTACTGGCCAAAATGCTGGCGATTAGGCTGAATAGTGCCATTACTAGCATTATTCACCCTGATCAAGCTGGCTTCATGCCTAACAAATTGACGGCTGTCAATTTACGGAGGCTATATCTCAACATGCAATACTCGGCGGATAATATAGGGCAGAGGGCCTTGCTCTCATTGGACGCTCTGAAGGCCTTTGATAGCGTTGAGTGGGAGTATTTGTGGGAAATTCTTAGGCGATTCGGCTTCGGGGACACGAGTATATTTCCTGGGTTCGTCTGCTATTCCATAGTCCGAGGGCGGCCATTAGATCTTCTGGGGCTATGTCACACACTTTCACCTTGGGGAGAGGGACGCGACAGGGGTGCCCCTTATCACCCCTGCTTTTTGCGTTGGCCATAGAACCGATTAAGGTAAGAGCCAGCCCGGAGATTGTGGGATTTAAGTACAGGGACAAGCAGGAGAAAATAATGCTTTACGCTGATGACACTATGGTGTTGCTTGGGGACGTAGAGGGCTCCCTTACAGAAGCTATGGCCACCATAGGGGAATTTGGTAGATTTTCTGGGCTCCGGATAAACTGGACTAAATCCTCTCTGATGCTTATTGACGAGGGGGGGACTCCCCCAACCTCTTCTACGGTGCCCCTGACTGTCTCATTCAAATACTTGGGTATCCAGGTGACGTCCAAGATCTGTGACTATGGTAGATTGAATGTGTCCCCGCTGCTACAAAAATTTTGAGACCGGATTAAGACGTGGAATTCACCTGCCTGTCTGTAGCGGGTAGGGTGAATCTGATCAAAATGATTCTCATGCCCCAATTGCTATATGTGCTCCATAATGCTCCAACGGTAGTGACCTTAAAGGTATTTAGAATTGTCAATTCCCTGTTACGTACACTTATATGGAAGAACCGCACACCCAGAATTAAACTTGAACACCTCCAACGCCCGAAGGATGAGGGGGGACTTGCCCTCCCTAATCCTTGGTTGTACTACATTGCTGCGCAATTGCAGCAATTGATAGGTACAATACCCACAAATGTAGACAGAGAGGGAGAGGGAGGGTGGCTCCTCCCAACTAGTGATGTTACACACTGTACAGAAAGCTTCGATACCGACGGCCCTGGAGTCGCTGGCGTTTGGGAAACCGAATAAACAATACCCGACCTATAACCTTATCCAAAAAATCTGGAACAAAACTAGGTATTTACAGGGAGTGGTAGGGTACACGGACTATAGCCCTATATGGTCAAATGATTCATACCCTGAATTGGCTAAACTGCAGCATGGTGCACTTTGGAGGAGATATGGGGTGATATACCTTAGTCAGATTTTTTGCAATGGGAAATTGCACTAATTTGAAGCACTACAGGGTCTTTTTGGTGTGCTGCATGCTATGAGGTTTTACTATATGCAATTACACCATGCTATAACTGCCCAGGCCAAATCCTCGGATTGGATCCCTTCCCCAACCCCATTGTTTAACCTGATTGCTAGAGCGGATAATACTAAGGGGTTTATATCGCAATGTTATAATATGCTATTGCAAAATTTTCTGACTAAACACCCTTTGCAAATGCTGGCCAAATGGGAGGGGGAGGTGGGACCGAATGATGGAAATCAGTGGGAGGAAGCCCTACAGGCGGTACCCACTTGCTCCTTGAATGTATCCCATAGAGTGTCGCAACTGTACTTATTGCTGAGAGTGTACTATACCCTCCACAGGTTGTTTGCTATGGGCTTACGGCCCACTCCATTATGCACCAGGTGCAAGAGGGACCATGGAGACTTGATCCACTTACTGTGGAGAGGCCCAAAACTTCACCCATACTGGAAGTAGGTGGTGGACACTATAGACAGGGTATTCCGGGTCTCGCTGCCTACAGACCCAAAACACTGCCTACTCCATATACTGGAGGAGCTGGAATGGGAGGAATGTACTAGGGTGGCTGTTATTAGATCTCTGTTTATGGCACGCAAGCTTGTAATGACCCATTGGATATCGGAAGACCCCCCCACTCTTAAGGAATGGATTGCTGTAATGGGTGATATGATGAACGTGTGCTCTTTCAGAACGCTACCATGTTCAGACTACATTCGGTGTGATAAAAGCCTTAGGGAAACTTAGAGCAAGATAGCAGTAAGCCAAGTCGGAGCTGTTGGGGCTTATGGTTCCGTTGATTTAAGCCGGGTAATTCATATAGGATAAAGGCCGTGGCTAGGTTATAGCCAATCGTGAGTTTCTCTCTTGCGTCCGGTAAGGAGCCATCAATACCAGGGTGCTATTCACGATTTCTCTTTTCTATTCACGGTGGTGGTGTTTCCACTGTCCTATAATATCCAAACGATATTATCTTATATTGTTTTCCCTTTTGTGTTATTGAGCCATCAAGAGGTCTTGAATCACTAGAGGAGCGTCCCTGCCAATTCCTGGATTCCCCTTCTACTTAAAGGCCGCGGCTGGGTCATAGCCGACTGCGTTCATTTGGCTGTTATCTGGTAAGCAGGCACTTTTTATGGTGTTGGTGTCTGGCAGGATGTGCTAGGATACAGGACTGTTGGACCAAATACAGCATATTGTCCTTTTCTCTGGTTCCTTTTTCTGGAGGATACATGATTGGACATTTATATTATTTATTCAGATAATTTAAATTAATTTTTCTTGGCGCAGTTTTTTCTCTTACCATCCATGGACTGACACGGTGTCTCTTTACACTTTACACGTGGGTTATGTCCCTGCTTGCAGGAGAAGACCTAGGCAGAATGTGAAATGTTATACATACATTCTAAAAGCCAGAGCTGAACAGCCCCACCCAGGGGGCGGTCCCTCCGGACATAACCCTCCCACAACAGTCAGCAGACTTCAGTTTTTTTCTGCCTAGCAGAAGGAGAAGACGTGGCTCTCTCAGGAGCCAGTCTCCTGACCTATTTTTATTCCTTTTCTGGAATTCTTTTTTATTTTATTTTTGAGAATTTTCTATCAACTGTCGGCTGGGCAACAGGTTGGGTACAAGATATCCTCGTAGTCTTCCCTGTCCGACCATCGAGCGTGCTGATCCTCGCCTTGTGTGCGTGAGACTCAGTTCACGACAGGCCCCATGACTCCAGGGGTGGCCGGGTTTGCTTTTATGCTCCCACGGTCCTCTCAAGACTGAACAGTTCCTGACTGACTGTATCTTTCGCGGTGGACCGGGCCGACAGCTACTCAGTACTGCACTGTGATAGTCCTGTCAGAAAAACACCAGTGGGTCCCTCAGGGGACGGGTAAGTAGTCTCTCCTGCCTGCAGGTGAGTACAAAAGGCTGTGTGTTTCTCTGTGGGGGATTTTCCCTGTCTCCCCCTGTATTTCATTGTCACTCTCTGTCACCATTGCTGGCGCTGTGCTGTGTGGGGTGCCTGGGGGTCACACTGTTATTGGAGGGGCTAATGCTGGTCTGCAGATATGCTTGGGGCCTTTTTTGTGTATTTTGGGGCCTGAGTGCCGAGTGGCGCTGTGTGTGTGCTGTTTTTTTCACTTTTGCTGAGTCATGGTGGCCATCTTGCCGCGGATCGCCTCAGTGAAGTGCGGCGGCCATTTTCTTGTAGCCCGCGCGCTCTTCAGCACTAGTTTTGGCCTCTAGCGCTGCTGTAACAGCGCGAATCTCCTCACAATCTCCTCACAGCTCACCAGCGCTGACACAGCGCGGTACAGACAGCGGAACTGAGCGGTCCCTGGTCTGGTTTGGTGAGTCCCCTGGGCGCCCCCTCCTCAGTCAGCACAGCCTGTGGGTGGACTTTTTATCTGAGGAGTCTCAGAGGGGGGCAATATGGAGTCTCTGTCACCAGCTTCCCCTAAATGTCAGTGGACAACAGGCAGTGCTTCAGCACCTGCGGTCCCTAGGGACCAGTTGTGGGCAGTCCTGGAATCATTTCTGACCAGGATGGGAGCTGTGTGCAAGCGCAAGGGAGCAAAAAAGCGCCCTCTCCCCACTTTAATTCATGAGGGCAGTGCGCTGATTCAGATATGGGCCTAGCCACTACCGCTCAGGACCCTAGTTCTGAATGTATTGGATGGTTTTGAACAGGACATTCCTTATGAGGAAAACTCCAGTTCTGAGTCAGTAAACGACAGGGCACTTGTTAGTGTACTCATGACTGCGGTGAGGGACACTCTCAAGCTAAAATGCTGCGGATGCAGAACCTCAGGCGGATACAGTCTCATTTGGTTCTTTTAAGGCCAGGCCTTCTAAAGAGGTTTTTCCATATGTACTTTCTTTGACCAGCTCATTGATAAGGTCTGGGAAAAGCCGCAGAAGAATTTTTTTTATGGTCCCGCGGCGTTTGTCTATCAGATACCCCTTGAAGATGCCCTACTTAAAAAGTGGGCTTCTCCCCCAGAGTCGCCTGGTTGAACAAGGCCATCACTCTCCCGATGGAGGGGACTCCTGCATTTGAGGACCCCACTGACAGGAGGTCAGAAGTGGTGAGCAGAGCCATGTTTGCCTTGTTGGGATCCGCCCTACGGCCTGTGGTAGCGGCGACCCTTGTGTCTTAAACACTTACAGGTTGGGCAAAATTGTTGCACCTAGCTGTACAGGAGCATAATCTTCCTCCAGACACAGTTGCTTTGGCCCACCAACTGGTTCAGGGCCTGGTTTATGTGTGCGACTCCACGTTGGACGCGGCCCCTTTAATATCCAGGGCCTCTGTCTCGGCGGTGGTATTGCGTCGTCTTATCTGGTTGAAGTGCTGGTCTGCTGACCTAGCCTTAGGAAGCTCCTGACGGATCTACCATTTAAAGGTGGTAGACCTTTCGGTGTTGCTCTGGATGACATCATCATGGATGTCATGGGAGGTAAAAGCACTCTTCTTCCTTAGACTAGCAAGGGTGAGGAGGCCCGCCGCAAACAGGGGCCTTCCTTTCCAGCAAAACGGGCTTTTTTCGTCAGTCAGTCCACGGTTAGGCCCTCTCAGACTGACGGCAGTGCGGCTGGTGGGCACAAGTGCCCCTGGGTGCGTAAGCCGAACAAGCGGCTCCCAAGCCCGCCTCCGCGTGAAGTCTTGCCTCCGCCCGACTCTGGGGTGGGGGGACGACTTCGCAGGTCACGAATCGGTGGTCCTCCCGAATCTCCGACTGGTGGGTGTGCGAGGTGGTCACCTCAGGATACAGGATAGTATTCTGATCCTGGCCCCCAGACAGATTCTTTCCCTCAAATCTTCCTCTCCTTCCTACCTGTCGGGCAGCCCTCTTGGGGGCTGTACAGGATTTGATCAGGTCCGGAGTGATTGTGCCAGTTCCGTCACAGGAGAGTTTTCAGGGATTCTACTTGAATCTGTTTGTCATCCCAAAAATAGGACGTGGTTCGACCTATCCTGGACCTCAAGGCCCTGAATGCCTTCGAGAAGGTGCAGAAATTCCGCATGGAATCCATTCGCACGGTGATCGCTACACTCCACCAAAGGGATTTTCTTCTGGCGTCCTTGGACTTCAAGGACGCCTACTTGCATGTTCCGATCTGCGCAAGTCACCAGAAGTTTCTGCGCTTTGCGTTCAGCGAAGTCCACTATCGATTGTGGCTCTTCCTTTCGGCCTAGCCTCGGCACCAAGGGTGTTCACCAAGGTGCTTGCTCCGGTTCTAGCCTTCTGTTACAGCGAGGTATTGCTGTCGTGGGCTATCTGGACGATCTTCTGCTAAGAGCAGAAAGTGGATCAGACTTAGAGGAAAGGTGACTATCGTCAATTAGACCCTCAGGGACTCGGGTGGTTCCTGAACATTCAGGAGTCAGTCCTGGTCCCGACTCAGTGTCTGGAGTATCTAGTTCTGATTCTGGACTCCTTGGAGGCAAAGGTATCCTACCTCTGGAGAAGTTGCTGACACTTCAGTCTGCGGTGCGGGTGCTGACATCCCAAAAATGGTTGTCAATCCGTTTTTTGCATGAGAGTCCCGAGACTCGTGGTGGTCTCCTTCGCAGCCGTTCCGTATGCCCAATCACACACCAGGGCATTGCAGAAGGAGATCTTGTCCACCTGGGACAAATCCCCGTTGTCCTTGGATCTTCAGATCCAGGTGATTCACCTGGTCAGGGCGCCCCTGACATGGTGGTTGAGATCCTCGGCTCTTCGGTCCGGAAAGTCGTTCCCCTCCCATCCAATGGACGGTACTCACGACGGACACCAGCCTGACGGGCTGGGGTGGAGTCCTGTCGGCTCAGGCCTTGGACTCCGGACGAGCCCATTTACCAATCACTGTTCTGGAAATACGGGCCATCGGACTGTGTCTCTCCTCAGGTCGGAGAGAGTACGGGGTCGCTCCATCAGGAGCCAGTCAGACACCGCCACGGCGGAGGCGTATGTAAACCATCAAGGGGGAACTCAGAGCTCAGCTGCGGCTTCCGAGGTAGTCCGTATCCTGAAGTGGGCCGGAAGAAACGTGCCGGCTCTGTAGGCCATTTTACATTCTGGGCATAGACAATGGGCAGGCGGGCTATCTGAGTCGCCAATCGCCAGACACCGGACCAAGAAGAGTGGTCCTTGCATATTTCAACTCCTTTACCGACGGTGGGGCACGCCGGATGTGGACCTGATGGCCTCTCGACTCAATCGCAAGGGTCGAGGTTGTGGCCAGATCCAGGGATCCTTGGGCGATGCTCGAATGCGTTGGTGGCCCCATAGGGTCCTTATCGCCTGATATAAACTCCGGCGATCCTAATTGTTCCGGATTGGCCTCAGCATCACTGGTACGCTGATCTGGCACGTCTCGTCGCGGACGTTCCCAGGTGGTTGCTGATGAGGGTGGACCTTCAGTCTCAAGGTCCTATGTTTCATCCGGCTTACAGTCTCTGGCTTTAAGGGCAGGGCTGTTAAAAGCCAGGTGTTAAGGGACCGAGGTCTCTCGGACTCGGTCATTTTGACCATGTTAAGGACACGGAAGTCTTCCTCCAGGCACATCTATCACCGTGCCTGAAAAGCTTATATCGCCATGTGCGAAGCGCTGGACTGGCGTCCTCGGACGTATTCCGTCCCCAGAATCCTGCGTCCTCTGCAGTGTGGAGTGACCCAAAAGCTTGCTTTGAGTACCATAAAGGATCAGATTTCGGCCTTGGCCGTCTTCTTTCAGCGACCTCTAGCGGGTCATTTTTCTTGGTTAGCACCTTGTGTTGGGGGTTCGCCATGTGCTCCCTCCTGTCAAGCCTCCTCTCCCACCGTGGGATCTGAATTTGGTGCTCTCGGTCCTCCAGGAACCTCCTTTTGGGAATATCCGGGATATTCCCCTCTTGTCTTGTCTCAGAAGGTGGCCTTTTTAGTGGCAATCACTTCTGTTTGACGAGTGTCTGAGTTGGCGGCTTTGTCCTGAAAGTCGCCATATTTGGTCATCCATAAGGATAAGGCGGTGTTGTATCCGCGACCTTCCTTTTTTGCCAAAGGTGGTGTCGACCTTTCACCTACATGAGGACATTGCCCTCCCGTCCTTGTGTCCTCACCCATCGCATCCCAGAGAGTTTGCGCTGCACATATTGGAGGTGGTATGAGCCTTACGGGTGTACCTGTCTGCTACTGCTTCTATTCGGAAGTCCGACTCACTGTTTGTGACTGTCTCTGGTCCATAACAGGGCCAAGCGGTTTCGTCTGCCATCATTTTAGGGGAATCAGACAAACCGTCATTCAAGCCTATGCTCTCAAAGGGCGGGCACCTCCCTTTCCGGTTACGGCGCATTCCACCAGGGCAATTGGTGCTTCCTGGGTTTCCCGACATCAAGCGTCGGTTGCACAAGTGTGCAAGGCGGCGACCTGGTCGTCTGTTCATGCCTTTTAAGTTTTTTATAAGGTTAATGTGGCTGCATCTTCGGATGCTTCCTTCGGCCGCAGGGTGCTGCAGGCCGCTGTTTAAAGTTGCGACTCCTCCGTTGAGGAGATCTGCTTTCTTGGAGTGAAATTTTTGGTTTTTCCATTTATACTGCTCCCATCCCTCTTGTCACTGCTTTGGGACATCCCACGTGTAAAGTGTAAAGAGACACCGTGTCAGTCCATGGATGGTAAGAGAAAATAGGATTTTTTGTACTCACCGTAAAATCCTTTTCTCTGACATCCATGGACTGACACGGCACCCACCCTTCCTTTTAAGTTTGTACTGCTTTGTTACGAACTGAAGTCTGCTGACTGTAGCGGGAGGGTTATGTCCGGAGGGACCGCCCCCTGGGTGGGGCTGTTCAACTCTGGCTTTTAGAATGTATGTATAACATTTCACATTCTGCCTAGGTCTTCTCCTGCAAGCAGGGACATAACCCACGTGTAAAGTGTAAAGAGACACCGTGTCAGTCCATGGATGTCAGAGAAAAGGATTTTACGGTGAGTACAAAAAATCCTATTTTTCCCCTTATTATTCGATTTATGTTTATCACATTATTGCTGCTGCCTATTATTGTTTATTAGTCCTAGCGCAGTTTTTTTTCCTTAAATGGGTGATATGCTACGGAAGGAAAAAATAATATACCAGCATAGAGGTAGCACGAAGAAATTTAAGAAGTTATGGGGACCGTGGCTGGATGTACCAGGCCTGGCCCCGGTGGACCTGGTCATGGGAAGATTGCTGGGCATGGGTACCTGACAGGGTTTATTCTAGATGGCCGGGCCTTCTTCGAAGGTACTGGCTGCTCAACGCGGCTCTGGGAGGGAGCCATGCTCAAATGGACAAGAATTGTATAGGATAAGCATGTAGACTATGCAGACATGTGATTTATATTGCCTGTAATGTACCGGATTGTTTATGTAGCCTTGATGTATGTCTTTTCTATGCTATTTAATAAACTTTTTTCTGGATTTAAAAAAAAAGAAATAGTTTGAGTTCAGCTGAACTTGCACTATTTCAAACCGGCAATGCAGTCTGACTTCAGGGGGGATTTGACAGACATCTGTGTGGGTTTATGCACAGATGTCTATTCAAATCGCCCCCGAAGTCACCAAAAGTAGTACAGGAACTACTTTTGGGAATCCGTGCGGTGCTGCACTGATTCTGACTATGCCATTGGTGGCAATAGCCGCCGATTTGGCATGCAAGTTGACATCTCATATCGCATGCCAAATCGGCCCAATGTAAATGGGGGCTAAAAGCTTACTAAATTGCAACAGTATTGTAAGGTGTATCACCACATTGGTATTTTTATAGGAATGAATAATGCTTTTAACATTGCTGTCTTACAAAATAGGCTTTTGAAGTAGCAGGCTAGATTTATGTCTAAATATTTAAACTGACATTCCTATTCTCTGGAAATAAAGCTCTCCTGGGAACACCAAACTGCATTCTAGGTTATCATAAATGTAACAAGAACTTAAAAGTGCACATAGTACAAACATGAACATTTTGTGAATAAACATACTCCAAGGAGGCCACCTGATGAGTGGATCTAATGTTCACTGTGGCATTTGTTTTGTACACCAGACTGCCCTGCCAGATAAAATTCCCTGGGGCTGCTGATATCATAAGCGACCCTAATATGAGTCTGTGAAAATGCAGCCAGTGTGTTCCATAGTTCCACCCCGGCTCACATTCTAATAATAGCAATAATAATAGTTATGGTGTGTGGGGAACTATTTATCTCTAAGAAGGTTTTAGCCACCTTTGTGCCTGCAAGAGAAACAGAGGCCTGTCTATGAAAGCACTTTGTTTCTCCAAATTTCGACCAAAAAAAGACCTACTTGTTGCTATATAATGTAATGAAGCAATGGCTCCACTGTCATGCAAATATTACACATCTGATGGGTTTTAAAATGATATTAAAAGTCGTTGTATTTTTTTTTTTTAATAGCAAACATGTCATATGTGCCTGCCCTGTGCAATTGTTTTGCCCAGAGCAGCCCTGATCCTATTCTTTTTGCTCCTGGCTACTCCCCCTTGACCAGTGCCCCCAATAGCAAGCCGTTTGCTATGGGGCATTGGTGCATGCTAGCTCCCAAGACCTGCTTGGTGCATGGCTCAGCCCCGTCCCCCACTCTCCCCTCATTGGCTCACTGGCTGTGATTGACAGCAGTGGGAGCCAATGGCTCCCACTGCTGTATTTCAGCAAATGAGGAGAGAGAGGCCCAGGACAGCTGAGACTCTCGTGCAACTTTCTGGATCAAGGTGAGTATTAGGGGGGCTGTGGGGGGGAGTAGCACACAGTTTTTTTTTACCTTCATGCATATAATGTATGAAGGTAAAATACCTTCAGCCTTTACAAACACTAACTTTTTAAACCTCCAGTGCAGGAACATCTGCAAGAGATAATAACAGTAAGTGTGACCTGTTTTTATAAAAGTCTGTTGGTAAGCTTTATGTTGCCCAAAGTTCTCCCTAATGTTGTGAACCTGTCATCCATAATAAAAGTTAAAAGCAAAAGCCTTGCCTAAGGGCAGGCAGCATAGTTTGTCAATTATTGTGTCTGATTGCCAGAAAAAGCCTTCTCTGTGTACCCCTTTGATCCTGGTTTCATTCGTTTACCAAGAGTTTGACACCCCTGACATCGGCACTAAGCCACTATCCTATCCCAAAAAAGGGATATTTCTGGCAACAAAAGATTGCAGAGGTAGATGAGGAGCACTGCTCTTGAATATAAATGTCCTGGAAACTACAGCCAGTTTGAGAACAATGGCCACTTTGTTGGAATATCACATAAAACATATCCAACACCTTTCACCAGGGCTTTGTAAAGCTCGGTATACACTAGTAGAATTTCGAACTAAAATTCTCACGAAAATTCTGAGGAAGTACAAGAGTAGTTCAAGATTCATTTGATTTTGGAATGAATGGACTTTATCAAATGAAAACCACATACTGTAGCAATTCACACATTCCACTGCGGTCATCAACAAAGGTCGATTTGACCCCATTAATGATTACAAAAAAATTTTTTTTTTTTACAGCAATCTTACAATGAAAAACGTTGAACAAAATTCTGCCAGTGTATACTCAGCTTTAGTCTTACATCTGTTGGTCATGGGGACTGCAGTCTGTGTCCTAATATATCAGTGTTCTAGAGTGACTGTTGAGCTTGAAATGGAAAACTTTTTGGGGACCAAATCCCACAACTCATTAGCTATGTATTAGATCATACACTAATAAAAAATCATTGTTCTCCAACTGGCTGGAGTTTCAAAGACTTTCTATTTATGCACAACCCTGCTGAACTTCTTCCACAATCTGCACTTGAAGGGACTCGCTCCACAAAGATCCTCCACAAGTCAAGCTGCCATAGACCTACCGACCACCACCAATTCTACCACTACATGTACATTACAAAATGTCAGTACAACAGAGGCACTCTCACTGTGGGGTGATAGGTTGGTTGGGATTAGCTCCAAATCTCTTAGTAGGAAAGTAAAAACAGTTTAAAAGAAGTTCACAAAGAACGTTTTTCTGGCTTACTTAGGTAATCTTTTTTGCTTTTAGGCAGGACTTTTAATTTTAAAAGTTTAGCGCAGCTGAAAGGTTCACTTTAAGGATCTGTCATTCTAGAGGTTAGAGGCAAAGACTTAAAAAGTCCAACCCGTTATATACAGAGCTTCCCCAATACACGAACCTGAGCAAACTTCAAAAGGCTGCTTTCACAGCACGATGCTGTCAAAGGAGAGAGATGAAAGACCTGTTTATGCTGTTGAATTTGTAATTTTAATAAACAGAGATGGTGGGGAATTTCCTATAATTAATGAAGCTTTCTCAGAGAAAAGCTCTTTGAAGACAAACATCGTTCCTCGACAGCGGTACTGAACCAGAGATGACCCTTTGGGCTTTGATACTCGGGGGCTCTCCAGCGGGAGAGGAAAAAGGCAAAAATATTTTAACTTTGCTCTTGTTTGAAGTGTTTCAACAAAAAAAATTTAAAAGATGAATTCTTCTAAGCAGGGTTTTTTTTCTCAGAGAATAGGTGCAGGAACTCGACCACACCCCTCACTTTCCTCCAGACAAGGGGATGGGATAGCACACTGCAGAAAATGGTAGGTATGGCCAAACAGCACTGATGCCGCGTACACACGGTCGGAATTTCCGAAAGAAAAAGTCAGATGGGAGCTTTTTGTCCGATATTCCGACTATGTGTATGCCCCATCTGACTTTTTCTGTCGGAATTTCCGACGGACTTAGATAGAGAGCAGGTTCTCTATTTTTCCGTCGGAAATTCCGACGGAGGTTTGCCCGATGGAGAGTCCGGCCATGTGTACTCGGCATAAGAGTGGGAGAGCCTTAAAGGGGCATTAAATACCAGGAGTGTGTTGCACAGAGTGCAGAGTTCAGGAGTGCGCTACATACAGTCTGCAGGGTTTTGTAGTGTGCAGAGTTCAGGAGTGTGTTATGTACAAACTGCAGTGTTCAGAAGTGTGCTACATACAGAATGCAGGGTTCAGGAGTGCGCAGCATACATAGTGCAGGATTCAGGAGTGCACTGTGTACAGAGTGCAGGGTTAAGGTGCGTGCTATATACAGAAGGCAGAGTTCAGGACAGCATATCTCACTGGCCATTTTAAACAAAAAATTACCCTCCATTTCTCCCCAAATCGCCCCCCATGCCAATACAGAGTTCTACTCCCACCTCCAAATCCCCATCCTGGACAGGATTGACATCCCCCATCTAGAACAAGCCCCCCAGCCCTCATCCCAGTAAAAATCCTCTTCCCCTGCCAGCACCCCTCCCTTCCCTAATCCCCCTAGCTGTACAAATGCCACCATAAATCCTTTTATTTCTCCTCCCCCTCAGATCACCCCTCCCAACACAGACCTCAAATTCAGTGCGCTTCATGCACGGCAAGAGATGCTCTTCCTCCCAGGTTCCCCCATTTGATCTGTCATCAGACACATAAGAGCCAAGGAGGAGCCTGGAGGAAGTTTCCCCGGCTCTGTAGTCTGACAGGCGGCAGCCGACGGGGAGAGATGCTACCGGTCCTGGCAATCACAGTGGGGCAATGCCTGGCACTAGCGATGCCATTGGCACCCCCCCTGTACATTACACCGGATGCACCTGTGGAGGGCTCAGTACAGCCACCACTGAACCCTCCACAGGTGCAGCTGCCCAAAGAGGTGTGCTGTAACTTCTAAATACAGAAGCTTCTGCAGCTTCTGTGTTTAGAAGTGACAGTAGTGAGAAACCAAAAAATAGGGGTGCCAAGCTTGTAGCATCATACTCAAAAAGACTTGAGACTGTAATTGGTGCCAAAGGTGCTTCAACAAAGTATTGAGCAAATGCTGTGAATACTTTTGTACATGTGATTTATTTAAATTTTTTAAAATTTGCAACAATTTCAAACAAATGTCTTTCACGTTGTCATTATGGGGTATTGTTTGTAGAATTTTGAGGAAAATAATGAATTTAATAAATTTTGGAATAAGGCTGTAACACAAAATGTGGAAAAATTAAAGCACTGTGAATACATTCCGTATGCACTGTATTAATACCCTTACCTTATTCCTAACCCCTAATCTGAATCTGTTCTCTTATCTCAAAACACAGTACTCAAACTAATCCCCTAAACCTCATCATAACCCCCAAACCTGACACTCAATCTAACCTAAAACACGCAATCTGAATTTCTTACCCTAAATGAACACTTTGCCACGCCGCACAGGGACGGTGCCGCATAGTGCCCTCCCAGCACAGAGACCGGGGTCTCACCAAGAGCCTTGGGCCCTGTACTAGTGATCGGGACCCGGAACTTCAGATTTCGGGTCACCTGATCTCTGTGGTAGCCTCTGATTGGCTACCACAGTGATCAGTCACTGTGAATCCCACCCCTATGTTTCTCTCTCTGTGAATGGAGAGGAAAAATAAAATGTATATTTCTCTTTCCTTGCAGATTGAGAAAAAAAAAAGTGGATGTAAAAAATAAAAATAAAATAAAAAATATCTAGATCAAGGTTTGATATAGGTCAGTGCTAGCTTTATTGTTTGCACTAACCCTGCCACTGTAAGGGTCAAAGGGTCAAAGGTCAATGTCAGGGTCAGTATATTTTGGGCAGGATTTTTATAATTTTTTTCAAATTAGCATCAGTGTCAGTTAGTGTCAGTGTGATTTAGGAAGGACAAAAAAAAAAAGGAAAATGCACACTATTGCTTCTGGGCTGTACTACAAGTACAAACAACAAATAACATACACATATGTGGTATCACTGTGATCCTCAGGAGCAGGAAAATTAATTTTGGGTTGTTCTTTGGTGGTAAGTTATAGTGGTAACAAGAAATATATAGCTGAAATTAAAAAAACATTTTTTACAATTTTGGGCAAAGTTTTCTTACATAATAAAAAAAAATAAGGAGATATCCATAACCATTTACTACCAAATGAAAGCACAATTTGTCCTGAAAAAAACAAGGTATAATCCACCTGGATGCACCCACCCCCTCTGCTAGAACACTCCGGCCAGCACTCTAAGCCATTGGTTGAGATTACTGATCTGGAGCTGTCTTCTGTCGGCCCAGCTGCAGTACATATGTGCCGAATGTCGCCCAGTTTCTATTTAACTGGCCAATGCCACCCAATATTCGGCCCGTGTGTATTGGCCAGCCTTTTTCAACCAGGGTGCCTTGGCAAAATACCCTAAAATTTCCCCAAAATTGTATACAAGCCAGTGGGTGGATGAAACCTGCCTTTTATTTACACAAAGCCACAGGTATTTATTATGCACCATTACAACCTTCTAGTTGCCAACCTCCTAATGACCAATGACATCATCAGTTGATAAGGAGGATGTCAGTTGTCTGCACATCATCATTGTTTGACCCTCACTTCCTCTCTCCATCAGCTTTATGTTCTCATTAGCTAAGTGATGGAGAAAACCTGAGGGAGAAGAGAATCATTGGCATACTAGTCAGTGTCAGTTTGCAAAAATGTATTTGCTTTGGAAGAATAAATCACATTTTACCACTTAAGGACTGAGCCTCTTTCTGAGATTTGGTGTTTACAAGTTAAAAAAGTTTTTTTTTTTGCTAGGAAATTACTTAGAACCCCCAAACATTATATATATATTTTTTCTAACAAACTAGAGAATAAAATGGTGGTTGTTGCAATACTTTTTGTCACACCATATTTGTGCAGCAGTCTTAACATTGGGTGTCCTAGATGTATTGATGTTGCTGCATTATGTATAACTATCAGAATACTGTCGTTTTTACATTTTAGAATGGGTTGCCTCATGACTGTCTATAATTTTAAAGGCTGCCTTGAGATTGTCCATAATTTTAAACGGTGCCTTGACTGAAAAAAGGTTGAGAACACTGTACTAAGCTCTATTCCCTAAACCTTATCCTAAATCCACACCTAACACTCAGATTATTTGTCTAACCCTAAACTCTAGTAAAGAGGAAAACTTAAGGAAATGCGCCCTTTAAAATGTGTACAAATTACTTAGCTGCCAACTCTCCCTATGGACAAGACAACATTTTTAAAATCTCACTCTGCACTGTTTTTAATAGATATGCCCCTGATTTTTAGAACTGTGCCGACGTGCCATATAATCATTTATACTATTTGGAGGAATGTAATTTGTCTGGGACATTCAAGCAAACACTGATGCCCCGTACACACGACCGGGTTTTCAGACGGGAAAACTGCCAGGAGAGCTTTTGGCCGTGTGTATGCTCCCTCGCAGTTTTTCCGCCAAACCCACCGGCAAAAAAAAAAGAGAACCAGCTCTCTTTTTTCCCATCGGGATTCCCGACTGACTTTTTCCCGTTGGAAATCCCGAGCGCGTGTACGGGGCATGAGGAAGCATCAACATTAAAAATGCAGAAAGAAAATATATACTACAATTCAACAAACCTGAAAATGTGATCTATTCTTTACCTTGGTCCTCCAAGGTATTATTAAGTATGGTGCTTCACGGCTTAGCAACAAGGTAGCACTGTAAATAATTTTAAAGTCTTGGTCTCCACACAATGAGCCCTCCCAGAATGAGAAATGGCTTCTGGGTAAATCCTATATTCTGCCCAACATGTTTCTAAGTTAATGGTCCTTTAACTGGATCTATAAAGACCATTGCTAAATCAAGATACCAGTCCATGCACAATACCATTTCAATCTACTGAGCCTCATTTCCATGTGCCTGGTGTGTCCAGTCAGCATGTGAAGCTACAACCACTGGTAGAACCAATGCCTGATTTTTTTTTTTGGGTTTTCACATGCTCAAGAGCATTCCCAGCAATGTCCTAATGGGACATGATAGGCCAAAACAAATATTTAGTTGACCTTTAAAAATGTATTTTAGCTCAACAACCACTGGGTCATGCTCTTTCCCTTTCCTTGACTGGGTCACACATGGAGCTGCTAACATAGAACCTCTGAAATCTATAGTATTATTCTTCATAATCAGAATAATCTGACTCGATTTTACTGTCTGTGCTCGTCTGCAGTTTTGTCTTTCTTCATGTTCCCTGTGGCTTTCCGAGCAAACTGGAGCTTGTCAGCTCTAATTTTATCAAAGGAGCTCGGAGATCCCAATGAGTAGTTCACACGCTTTGCTATGCGCATTTCTAGATAGATACGTCTATCTAAAAGAATCCACAATTTCTTTGAAATGAACAGTGCTCCATTTATGACAGGTTAAAGTAACATATGTGGCCCTTTAACTCTTCCCCTTGTTATTGGAAGTGCCAAGCAGCCCATATGCTGCACCCAAAGTTCTCTCTCTGAAGTTTCCAGGCTATTTTAATCATTCGGCACAACGAAACAACTTCTGACGGCCTTGATGCGAGGGATCAAAGATGGGACGGATAGCCTTTACTTAATAAGAAATACACTACAATTGAGAATAAAAAAAGTAGCTGCGAGATTTGGTGCAGGATCTGCAACACTTTGCAGCCACTTGCTAATGCTGGAAATGTAAAGCGAAAATCATAATGGCTGTAATTGTCCAAACCATATCATAACCACAATTATCTATTTTCATGTATGATACAACACTGACATATTATGTAGTGCTTGCAGAGGACAAACAGGCTGACAGGCAGAAATAATTTTGCATTAGTCCTTATCCCTTACAATTCCGTGTTCGTGGTGATGACAGTTTGGTGAGGTACCATTAACTTGCCAGTGCACTTTTGAAGCATCTAGGGAAAATTTGCAAAACCACAGGGAGGACACACAAACTTCCAGCAGACAGTGTTTTTTTTAGGATGATATCCAAGATTCACAGCTGCAAGGCAAGGGTGCAAACCACCTAGCCACCATGCTGTACAATAGTATGATGACTCTATCCTGTCTAGTACATAGTCTAGAGACCCAGAGGCGTCACTAGGGTTGGTGTCACCTGGTGCAGTAAAACATGGCGTCACCCATGTTTTACCGCACTGCCACCGCTTTCTCCCCCCCCCAGCCTGCCACAGTGCTCTGTCCTGCCACTGTGGGGTGGCAGCAGGACAGAGCAGTAGACACTTGGCATGCTAGCACATCAGGCTCTCTCCTGTCTAGCCTGCCACAGTGCACTTGATGGTGTCACCCAAGGCTCAACCATGCCCCCCAACAGGGGGATAGCACACCGCATGGAGGGGTAGTTGTGGCTAAATTGCACTACCAATGCAAGGACCTTACAAAGGCATTGTTAAATACCATGAGCGTATTATGCCCAGGGTTCAGAAGTACACTACATACAGAGTGCAGCGTTCAGGAATGTGTTACAAACAGGTCGCAGAACTCAGGAATGTGCTACATACAGAGTGCAGGAGTTTGCTATGTACAAGGTGCAAGGCTCAGAAGTTTGCCATGTACAGGGTGCAAGGCTCAGAGGTTTGCTATGTACAGGGTACAAGGCTCAGAAGTTCTCAATGCACAGGATACAAGGATCGCTATGTACAAGGTGCAAGACTCAAGAATTCTTTATGTACAGGATGCAAGGCTCAAGAGTTCTCTATGTACAGGGTGCAAGGCTCAAGAGTTCTCTATGTACAGGTTGCAAGGCTCAGAAGTTCGCTATGTACAGGGTGCAAAGATCGCCATGTACAGGGTCCCAGGCTCAAGAGTTCTCTATGTACAGGGTGAAAGGCTCAAGAGTTCTCTATGTACAGGGTGCAAGGCTCTAGAGTTCTCTATGTACAGGGTGCAAGGCTCAGAAGTTTGCTATGTACAGGGTGGAAGGCTCAGAAATTCCAAGTGTACAGGGTGCAAGCTCAGAAGTTCTCTATGTACGGGGTTCTCTATGTACTATGTACTCTATGTACTATGTATGTACTATGTACGGAGATCCGCGGATTGGAAGTGCTGCCAGCAGCACTTCCAATCCGCGGATCTCCGTACCCGGATGTTTCCAGTTCCAATTGATTTGTGGCATTATACCATACAAGCCCTTCCCTTCCATTAAAGCCTGCATTGATATATATACCAGGCTAACCTACAAATATTCCTGGTCAGGGATGAGCCGAACACCCCCCTGTTCGGTTCGCACCAGAACCTGCGAACAGACAAAATGTTCGTGTAAACTTTAGAACCCTATTAAATACAATGGACTCGAACGTTCGAAATCTAAAGTGTTAATTATAAAGGCTAATATGCAAGTTATTGTCCTAAAAAGTGTTTGGGGACCTGGGTCCTGCCCCAGGGGACATGTATCAATGCAAAAAGAAGTTTTAAAAACGGCCGTTTTTTCGGGAGCAGTGATTTTAATAATGCTTAAAATGAAAAAATAAAACACTTTTTAGGACAATAACTTGCATATAAGCCTTTATAATTAGCACTTTAGATTTCTCCCATAGATTTTTCGAATTTGCCGCGAACACCCCAATTTATTCGCTGTTCGGCGAACGGGCGAACAGGCAATGTTCGAGTCGAACATGAGTTCGACTCGAACTCGAAGCTCATCCCTATTCCTGGTATATTTCAGCCATTCTATACGGATAGAGATATTTGGCTATATTACTGCCGTTATCTATACCATTTTTGGTCATCCGATAGTGACAGAATCCTATTATTGGAACACTAGACCATGTTCTATTTGGAAGCTACAGCCACGTACTACAAACCATCTTTGAATAAATTTCTAAGCACGCCATGCATTTGGACACGAGAGTTTACTAGCTCCTGAAGAAGCGGTCTTTGCGAAACATGTCAAGCTAAACAATCCTTTTACTACTCAATACGGTCATACACGTCCTCTGTGAGGTGTGTTGACATTTTCTGACCTTTATTGGAAAATCTTGTTGCCACTGTAGTCACACTGCAGTTTTTTAGCTTATTTGATTATTTTCTTTTTAAACTATGTATTAAGTTGTTAATAAAAAATATTTTCCACTTTCATATAATTGGTGCCTACAAAGTCCATTCTTTTCACCTCCAACGTTTGATCCTTCCTTATGTACAGGGTGCAAGGATCACCTTGTACAGGGTGCAAGGATCGCTTTGTACAGGGTGAAAAGTTAAGTACTGCATGCTTCACAGGCCAGAAGAGAGGACAGAGGGGCTGCTGGAAAATAGCAAGTACAACTTACAGAGGGTGAGCAGTCTGCACATGTGGGCTTTAAAGGGAGCTGACATTGGGATAGAAGAGATGCCGCCGGGATGGTAGAGCTACCGCTGAGATTGTAGGGCTGTCGTGCTGGGCAGGAAGGACTGTGCACACCGATGGGAGAGGGGCACTGTCACCTGTACACACAGAAGCTTGGTGCATCTTGGAGGAGGTTATTGATATTTGGTGGAACCTTCTGGAAGCATTCTTGCTTTCCAGTCTCTGCCTGGGCAGAACATGTAAGTTGTTGTTACACGTCTTCAGGGCCTGCAGCCTGGGGAGGACACGTGCTTAGAGAAGAAACTAGGCCAGAGTTTAGTGGCCAATAAAATTACCCTATATTGTCATCTAGTGTGCCTGTGTGCCCAGGAGTATCACTAGGGAGGATTTTTGTCTGCCAGGGGGTGTTTTGAAAAGCAAGGCAAATGCTTGAACACTGTAGGATGTCTGGTGGCTCGTCCAGTTGCAAGGTCTGCCACTTTCCTGTATTGGCTGTAAGTAGGACTTTATTTGGTGTCTGTATACGGTTCTTTTGGGTGTCTTGTACCCTAACCCTCACTGTCTGGTGTTTATCAGTCTGAATAAATTCTACTGGCTGACCAGCAACCATCTACAAGTCAACAATCCTACTCTGAGGTGAAATGTCAATCCACATGATTTCTTGTAGTAAATTTCTACTTAGGACAAGCCAGGGGCAAAAATATGTGACAAATGGTTAAAAAAGAAGTACAAGGTAAGTACTGGTAATAAGAAAAGGCATTTCAAAAGGGTCATTAATTGGGTCCTGTTTGACTAGAAAGAAGGCTGCAGATATGAGTTTTAAAGGCTCTAACAAACCTTTTATAGTTCCTTGTTTATTTCTGGATGTTGGGTGCCTGGTGACTCACCAGATTCAGTACCTGTGGATAAGTTGCCTCTGGCATTGCTGTTCTCTGTCTAGTTCAAAACCGCACTGCACAGTTCCTGTGAACTGAGCTCTCTGGATGGAAACATGAGGTGACGTCTCTTCACTGGCTGCAGGCGATACAAAAATATTCATCAAGTAATTGTTCAGGATTACACAATGTCTACAACAAATGTAATATGTTTCCTGCTTCAAGTTATTTTATCGCATTATGATGAAACCATTGTACACTTCTTTACTGGAATCAAAATAAAAAAATTTGACAAACATGAGGGATATGACGCAGTAGCATGAGCTCAGTAGTGAGACCTGCATGTGGTGGATGCACAAATTGTGGAGCGGCCTATACAAGAATACATGCATCTTGTGTGTTCTATTAGAGCTTTAGGTTTACTTTATCACCTTTGCTGTATATAATCACCAAATTCCCATTTGTTTTTTGGAAACAAATCCCCCATCTGACTGCCCCTTTGTGAGGTTTAGTATACTCATCTTTATGAATAAATGCATTATGTAATTGTACATTATGTATTGTAGACTTTTCAACTTTTCAATGTTTGTAGTGCTAACTATCAGGTGCTGGTATACAAACATATAACTGTTCCATAACCTTAATTCATTAGCAAAACTGTAAAGCTTAGCCTTGACCATAAAACCTAACTTGGCCTAGCAATTAACCCCTCCCCAAACCTTAACCTAACCTTATAATGAACATTTGAGTAGCTTTGAAAGTTTGCATGAATGAATTGTCAAATGTGGCAGAAGTCCTTGGCTCCAGACCAGTGTCCCTGCCTAGGCTGAGATAATGTAATCACTTTGCTGTAGGCAAGGGGTAGCATTTGTTCAATGGCATCTTCCTTCAGTGATCGGATGAAAACATTGCCACACTGTAGCTAGTCACAAATTCACAGGTCAAATTTGACCTGTCCTTGACCTGTTTAAAGTCCTCAGCCCTTCTGACACACCCAGCTGAATGTTCAAACCCACAATATTGCAAATAGAACTCTAATTGTATTGTAAGCAGTAAAGTTAAAGTGGTTGTAAACCCTCACATATACCAGTGAAGTGAACAGTCTAAGATGATACACAAAATCTCCCTACATAAGTTTTACATGTATATCGGCTGTCTTCAGCTTTATATACTGTTTAGAAAGTTCAGATTGTGTTAGGAGATTTTGTCTTCCTGTTCAACACTGCAGTGAAGTCTGGGCATACAGCCAAGACAGCTAATTGGAGGAAAGGCACACACTCCCTCTCCTCATAGGTAGAGACTTTCAGCTCCGTTCTTTGAAAAGTTCAGCACTCTATTTATAGTGTCATGGATATGCAGTAATGTTTGTCTGTCAGCTTATCTTCCTCTCTATGTGTTCACCTTAGAGGCCAGACACTCTCACCTGGCGGTTTAAAAAATCTCTCCTCCTAGCATGGCCCCACCCCAGGCCCTATAAGAGAACTCTATATTAACCTGTGCACTGCAAGTCTGCCTTGCTGATCAACGTTGTTTGTTAAGCATTGTGTGTTTGGGTTCCTGCTTGCTGTGTGCTACGTCTGTCTCTGTGTTACCGATCTTGGCTTGTTCTCGACTATCCCTGTCTGCTTGTGACCTTGACCTTTGGCTTGTCCTTTGTTTATCCTTGTCTGCTTGTTGCCCTGACCTTGGCTTGTCCCCTCACTATCTCTTGTATCCTGAGCTGCTGCTTCCCCTCTATCCTCTAAACCCTATGGAGCGTGAGCTAGGGGACTCTGGGGGCCGCAACGTGGATCCAGTTGCAGCTCAGTCAATCCTCACCACTAGAGGCTCTGGTGAACACCTGCTGGATCTTAGACTCCGCGCTCTGGGGAATCTTGGGCTCTAGCTCCCTGTGGGATCCCTGTTTGTGCTCCAGTGGACCTGCCTTCCTTAACCACCCAGTGTTCTATCCGCAGCAGTCAGCCATAGGGTTCACTACCGTAGCGGTGCACTCCTGACCCCAACGGTGTGCATCTGTCACCTGGCTTCAGGTGACCTGACATATAGATCTATCCTCCCCAACAAAAAACTCAGGCTGCTTTTATATTATGTGACAGAGAACTTGTCAGAAGTTATCAGGCTGATAACAGAAGAATGGAGCAGGAGACAGCTACAGGACAGTGCTTTGAAGATAGATAATAAAACACTGCATATATATGTGCCCAGCTCAAATTTTATGAATCGGCTTTACATCCACTTTAACAAAATAAAGAAAAACATGTTAGGGGTGGCAATAAGCCTTAAAGTGGATGTAAACCCACTTTCATGATTTCTAAATTACTTCCATAGTGCTGATCTATAAGGATATACATGCCTCCTGCATGTATCCTTACTTGTCAAATATCTCCCCTTTACCTGTTTGGATCCTTGCAATACCCTGGATTCTGTGGACAGGTCTGTTGTCCAGGGCTGGGTGGGTGGAGTCATGATGTCAGTAGACTCCTTACCCACCTCTACACTCCCCTTGGCCAGGCATCAATATTTCTTACACTGAACGTCTGCTGGTCTCGTGGATTATGCCCCATGATCACTAACATCCAGTCAAAACTCAGGAAAGTCACCACATGACTTCAGCATGCCCAATCATGCTGAGGTGTGGAGCAGCCAATCCTGGGAGAGCTGGAGAACAAAGGAGGGGGGATGTGAAGTACACAGAATGCCTATCTCACACTGGTGCATGAGATAAGAAAATCACCTGTCACTCACAGCAAGGGGGAAGAAAAAGCACCTATTTCTTGGTGTGTCTGTTTTTATCTTACTGAAGAAAGATAAGAGGATTGCACAGAGCTGGATTAACTCTTAGTGGCAAGACTGGGCATAGATGAAATGACATCCTCTGCTGTAAAAGATATGAGTCTTAATTAAAAAAATAAAAAGTGGGTTTACATCCACTTTAATTGAAGTATTCAAATTAGTGGACACAGACAGTCAGTTCAGTGTGAGATAAACCTGCTATCTAGATCAGTGTAAACTAAGACAATTCCACCTATACTGCAGCTATGATCAGAGAGGTAAGGAAGTAACAACTGTAAGGTAAGTAATCTGTCAAAGTGCACTACTTGTGACTGTGACAAGCCTAGAACGGTCTGGTTAATTCAGCAACAGCTTAATTGGAAAAGCTACTATAATTCAATAAGCGAGGATCAAGGCAATCAGGCCTGTTGCAAAGAAGGTCTTTAAGAGTTTCTACTGCTGTCTTTCGTTGGGGGTCCTTTAATTAAAGTTGGTGCACTTTATTTTTGTCTCAAACTGATTTTGAATAATGAGAATACAGAGGTAGCTCTGGAGTAGTCTTACTTCTAGATAAGGATGAGTATTGCTCAACAGGGATAGTTCAGCGTAGTGACAGGTTTGAGCAAGCATGAATGAGAGTTTAGCGGTGCTGGAGCAGCCTAAGGTGTAGCAACACTAAGGCTGGGTTAACACTGTAGCAAACACAGACATCACATGTGATTCACACCTGCACTGCGGTGCCAATCACTTGCGATGTCTGTGAAATGCGAGTTCAGCCATACAGTTGTGCAGCTAAACTCACAGTGGATTCACACAAAAAAGGTGCAGGGACTTTTTTTTCCCCACACTCAAATCGTATCGCATGAGTGTTCTCACCCATGCAATCCGATTCCTGTCCAAATCCACAGTTCGTGCTGTGATCTGTGAACAAATCTGGGGGTGTCATTAACATTGTATTGACACCCGCAGCAGTTCACAGAAGGCAGTGTTAACTGCCTGCGGGAGAGACGCGATGCGGGAACCGGCGCTGAATTCATGCTGTTTCCCGCATCGCTACAGTGTGAACCCAGGCTAAATGTAATTCTCATCCTACCTTCAGTATAACAGTTCTACAACCAGAAAAACGTGTGGGCCCAGAGCCCTCTCACTACCCCAGGATACAGCTGACGAGTTGCAGGAGCTGAAAGTGGCACTCGGAACTGAACTGCAGTGGCCTTTTGAATGCAGGTCTCACTGAGTCTGTGTTCAGCTGCAGAGGTCTTCTATCTCTCTCAGCCCTGTGCCTCAAACTTTTCCAGGGAAAGTGAGAAATGGTCCACCACCCCACCTCTGCGGTCTCTTTTACCACTTGGGACCTGTGGTTCCTATTCCTTGCACTGTACTGCTCGCCCTGCCTTTTTAAAATGACATCTCCCAGTGTGGAAAGCAACCGCTCCGCCTGCCTCAGAAGTGAATAGGTCAGGAGGCGCTTCCAGCCAGGAGTGGGTAGAAGAGTGAGAAGGGGGAGAAAAGAGTCTCCGCACACACATGCAGCCCCATTATTTCACTGTCCATGCAGCAGTGATGGGGGACCCAGGACCATAGCCTTTGACACCAGACTACAGAAATATTGCCCAAAGTTCTTTTAAACTAATTTTTATTTAGCTACCCCCAAAAGTACAAGATCATGTTGTGCTGATACTGGCAAGTTGCAAAAATGGTTTACAACCTCTATATCAAAAACAATCAATAACAAGATTTTGACATTTAAATCAACTGCTTTGATGTAGTCAGTATTAACAGAGCCATCTAAAGCTGGCCATAGATGGGTAGAATTTCAAACAAAAATTATTTGAAGAAGAAACTTGCAAGAAAGTTTGTTTGTTTTTCTAATTATTAGTGGGTCAAATCAATGTTTTTTTTCAGCTGCAGTGAAAAAATTTTAATGAGCAGGATGGGAATTTTTTCTTGAATGAATGAATTTCTAACAGTGTACAGTACAGTAAAACCTTGGATTGTGAACATAATTGGTTCCAAAAACATGCTTGTAATCCAAAGCACTTGTATATCAAAGCAAATTTTCCCATAAGAAATAATGGAAACTCAAATGATTCGTTCCACAAACATTTATTCATAAGTCCTTCAGTTTATAGTCCATATAAAAAGATTATAGCAATGTGATAGGTTATGTAACCATAAAATGTCCATCCACAAATGGAAGCCTCCACTAGGGGATTAGAAGCAAAATCCAGCAGGAGCTACAGAGTATAAAAGAGAAGAGAGGTGCCTCTAAGTGTAGCAATATGTTGCTTAATATTGTACCTTCATTAAATGTAACCATATTGCTACACTTAAGCCTCGTACACACGGTCGGACTTCCATCTGACTTTTCCGTGGTTTTTTGTCCGAACGGAGTTGGTTGGGAACACCCATAGCATACACACGCTCAGACTTTTCTGCAAACTTTCTTAAAACATCTTACAACATCGCATGTTTTTTCTGCTCTTTTCTGCTCTTTACTGCCACCCTTTGGTCAACTTCTGCTATTGTTGGTTGATTTTAACATTAGTTGTTTTGTCCATCGGACTAAAGTCCGATGGTTATCTGTACACACGGTCGGACTTTGCTCCATCGGACTTTTGTTTGGCAAAAGTTTGTCCGTTTGCAGACCCAACTTTTGTCCGATGAAATCCAAAACCAAATGAAAAAAGTTTGTCTGATGGAGCGTACACACGGTCGGATTGTTGGTCCAACTTGCTTAAAACAAAGTTTGTGGGCAAAAGTCCGACCGTGTGTACGGGGCTTTAGAGTCGCCTCTCTTCTCTTTTATACTCAGTTGTGACATGACGCTACTTGTATATCAAGGCATCGCTTGTATATCAAGTCAAAGTTTATTAAAAAATTTAGCTTGTCTTGCAAAATGCTCTCAAACCAAGTTCTTGTTTGGTAAAGTCCATTCATTCCAACATCAAGCGTTAAAGGCAAACAAAAACTTTCAAATGGCAAACAAATGTTCTAAGAAGTTTCATACGAATTTAAGACGTTTCCTTTGAAATTCTATCCATCTATGGCCAGCTTAAAGTGGTTGTAAACCCTTACATATACCCAGTGCAGTGACTGGCCTCAGGTGATACACAGAAGAAACAAATCCTCCTACATAGGTTTTACCTGTTTATCTGTGGTCTTCTCTTTTCTACATCCGTTCAAAGTGCTGAATTTTAAAGTCAAACAGAATTTTTTCATCGGATATTCCGACCATGTGTGTGTGTGTCCCATCTGACTTTTTCCGATGAAAAAAAATCGGAAATTCCGTTCAACTGTATGGAACTCCGACAGAGAAAAAAAACACGCATGCTCAGAATCAAGTCGACGCATGCTCGGAAGCATTGAACTTAATTTTTCTCAGCTCGTCGTAGTGTTGTACGTCACCACGTTCTTGACGGTCCGAATTTGGTGTGACAGTGTGTATGCAAGACAGCTTGAACGGAATTCCGTCGGAAAAATCCGTCTGAGTTTATCCCGACCGAAAATCTGATCGTGTGTACAAGGCATTAGAGTTCAGAAAACAAGGGGGCAGAGAGCTGAAGATACACTCTGCAGAGCTCAGTGAGCAGAGTTTTGAGAGCTGATTGGAGGAAGAGACAAACTCACCTCCACACAGCACACAGGAGCAGAGCTGAGGCTGTCAATCTGCTGGAGATCCCTCCCCTGTCACAATTTTTCTCTTGGTGTCAGGAAAACTTGTCTGAAGTGATTCATTCTGATAGCAGAGGAACGAAGCAGCAGACATAAATGACACTGAGCGCTCTTAATTGAGGCAAGTACACACTATAGAGGGATATGCTGTGTTAATTTTTTTTGTCTGAGGTTTACAACCACTTTAAGCCCCCATAGTTCCCAGTTCCATAGAGCAGACAAGCTGTTTAACATACGTAATTATTTGTTTAACTGCGCACACATTTTATCACAAGCACCCTTTTATTATGTATTCTCTCACACAGCTTCCTGAAGTCCCAAACCCCCCTAATTAATAACCAGTTCATGAACACTGGGTACAATATCAGCATCTGGAACAGTCTACGATAAGGGTGAAGTGCAGTTTACCTCAATGAATGTGTTTAAAAGACTGTGCTGTATGAGGAATGACACATGAAAGATGTATAGCCTGCAGCTAGAAACACAAGTGCACAAACAAGCAGTCGGGACAGACTGAAATCAAATGAGAGAGGGAGACCTCACAATCTGAGCTGACCACCATAATATTGGAATTATTGCATTTTCAACCCTTCAAGTGGCATCAGGGAACTGCAGACAGGGACCTATTTGTCAAACTGAAAGGCGACTAATGTCACCTAGATAATTTGAGCGGTTTATGAGCTCTATGCACACATTGATGACGGGCACGCGTTGCTTGCCCTCCACTGCTGTTAAATTAATATTCTTGCCCCCCAGCAATGGAGCCATCTATATGCAGAGATATCTTGAGGCATTTAGCTGCACTCGTAAAGTATCTTTAAATAGATCCACCAGGCAGAGTGGTAATACTACCTTTCAACAGCTAAAGGTGGCTAAATATTTGATGGTGATGCTTCTGATTAAACGTGTGCACAGTATCATGCTGCAGTTAAACAAGAATAATCAAAACACGTATTCAAAGTAATTATATCCAGGTACAAGAAGTCACATAAGAATGTTATAGCATGTTAACCAACAATGAATGCCACTGTTCTTTGCCTCAACCTTATTAAGAAGCTCAGCCCCTCTGACACACCAGGTTGAGTGTACAAACATAAAATATCACAGGAATTAATGAAAAGTAATACTTAGTATCCAGTAGGGATGAGCCCGATGTTCGAGTCGAACGTAAGTTCGAGTCGAACATCGGGAGTTCGCCTGTTCGCCGAACAGCGAACATTATGCGGTGTTCGCATCAAATTCGAAATCCGCGCAACACCGTTTAAAAGTCTATGGGAGATTAACATGAAAAATCGAAAGTGCTAATTTTAAAGGCTTATATGCACGGTATTGTCATAAAAAGTGTTTGGGGACCCGGGTCCTGCCCCAGGGGACATGTATCAATGCAAAAAAAGTTTTAAAAACACCCGTTTTTTCGGGAGCAGTGATTTTAATAATGCTTAAAGTAAAACAATAAAAATTAAATATTCCTTTAAATATCGTGCCTGGGGGTGTCTATAGTATGCCTGTAAAGTGGCGCATTTTTCCCGTGTTTAGAACAGTCCCGCAACAAAGTTACATTTCTAAACGGAAAAAAAGTAATTTAAAACTGATCGCGGCTATAATGAATTGTCGGGTCTCGGCAATACAGATAAAACTGAAAAAATGGCATGGGTCCCCCCCCTCAGTCCATTACCTGGCCCTTTGGGTCTGGTATAAATATTAAGGGGAACCCTGCACCAGTATTTTAAAAAAAATGGCGTAAGAGTCCCCCCCAAAATCCATACCAGACCCTTATCCTTGCACACAACCTGGCAGGCCGCAGGAAAAGAGGGGGGGACGAGAGAGCACCCCCCTCCTGAACTGTACCAGGCCACATGCCCTCAACATGGGGGGATGGGTGCTTTGGGCTGTAATGAATTGTCGGGTCCCAGCAATACAGATAAAACTCATTGAAAAAAACGTCATGGGTCCCCACCCCAAAAAAAAGCCGCAACATCACCACCGCTGACTGACGCTTCTCTCGCTTTGACAGCTGTTATATAGCTGAGGGTGGGGCCACCCGGGGATGTAAACGGGTGACCCCGCCCCCTCTGATGCCACGGGGAAACCTTTAGGCATCAAAGGGGGGCGGCAAACCCCCGTGGTCTCAGAGGGGGCGGGTTCACTTGTTTACGTCACTGGGTGGCCCCATCCTCAGCTATATAACAGTTGTCAAAGCAAGAGAAGCGTCAGTCGGTGGGAGCCTCCCATAGAGATGGAGATGTTGTGGCTTTTTTGAATGGACATCGCTGGAAATTGTTATTTATTAATTTTTTTAATAAAAGGACTTGTCCGGAAGTGTCTCCTGTCTTTTTTACTATTTTTGACACTTTTTTGTGAAATGGTAGGGGTACAATGTACCCGTTACCAATTCACATGGGGGTCCCCTTGTTAAAGGGGACTGGCTTTCAGATTCTGATAAGCCCCCTGCCCGCAGACCCCCACAACCCCCGGGAAAGGGTTGTGGGGATGAGGCCCTTGTCCCATCAACATGGGGGCAAGGTGCTTTGGGGTGGGTTGGCACAGAGCCCCCCTGTCCCAAAGCACCCATTCCCCCATGTTGACAGCATGTGGCCTGGTACAGTTCAGGAGGGGCGCTCTCTTGTCCCCCCTCTTTTCCTGCGGCCTGCCAGGTTGCGTGCTGGGATAAGGGTCTGGTATGGATTTTCGGGGAGACCCCTACGCCTTTTTTTTTAATTTTGGCGCAGGGTTCCCCTTAAAATCCATACCAGACCTGAAGGGTCTGGTATGAATTTTAGGGGGACCCCACACAATTTTTTTTTCATTTTGGTTCGGGGTTCCCCTTAATATTCATACCAGACCCAAAGAGCCAGGTAATGGACTGGGGGGGGAACCCATGCCTTGTTTTCAATGAGTTTTATCTGTATTGCCGAGACCCGACAAGTCATTGCAGCCGCGATCAGTTTTAAATTACTTTTTTCCTTTAGAAATGTAATTTTGCTGCAGGACTGTTCTAAACACAGGAAAAATGCGCCACTTTACAGGCATACTATAGACACCCCCCAGGCACGAAATTAAAGGAATATTTCATTTTTATTGTTTCACTTTAAGCATTATTAAAATCACTGCTCCCGAAAAAAATAGGATTTTTATAACAGCTTACCTGTAAAATCCTTTTCTTGGAGTACATCACGGGACACAGAGCGACATAGTCATTACTAATGGGTTATATAGATACCGTCAGGTGCTGGCACTGGCAACTTCCAAAACCGGAAGTACCCTCCCCTATATAAGCCCCTCCCATCCGGGAGCACCTCAGTTTTGTAGCAAAGCAATAAGTGTCCCCAAAGAGGGGCGGGAGCTCTGTGTCCCGTGATGTACTCCAAGAAAAGGATTTTACAGGTAAGCTGTTATAAAAATCCTATTTTCTTTCTCGTACATCACGGGACACAGAGCGACATAGTCATTACTAATAGGATGTCCTAAAGCAATGCCAAATGAGGGGGGGATACACCATATATAAGCTGAGCGCTATCAGACATGAGGATCTTTTGTGGCCTGCAACACACTGCGCCCAAAGGCGACATCCTCCTGACTTCTAACGTCCACCTGGTAGAACCTAGTAAACGTGTGAACTGAAGACCATGTTGTGGCCTTACAGATTTGAGCCAGGGAGGCCTGGTGATGCACTGCCCATAAAGTTCCAACTGCTCTCGTGGAGTGCGCTCTAACTTTGAACGGAGGCGGTCTCCTTCTCAAGCCATAGGCTTGTATTATGACCTGTCGAATCCACCTGGCTAAAGTAGATTTTGACGCTGCCTGACCCTTTCTGGGGCCTTCCGGCAGAATAAACAAAGTATCCGTTCTGCGAATCTGAGCAGTGGCTTTTAGATAAGCTTTAACTGCTCTTACTACATCCAAAGAATGCAATAACTTTTCCTCTACCGAAGTAGGTTTGGGGAAAAAAGAAGGAAGAACCACATCTTGGTTCAAATGAAACCTCGATACCACCTTAGGAAGAAAGGCTGGCTGAGGACGTAATACTACTCTGTCCTTATGGATAACCAGATATGGCTCTTTACAGGACATAGCTGCTAATTCCGACACTCTTTTAGCCGAACAAATGGCTACTAGAAAAATCAATTTCCTGGTGAGAAGCACCAAGGAAATATGCTGTAATGGTTCAAATGGTTGTTTCTGTAAAACCGACAGAACCAAGTTTAGATCCCATGGACATATGGGAATATTAACCGGAGGACTAATACGCATCACTCCTTGTATAAAGGCTTTGACTAGTGAATGCGAAGCCAAGGGCCTTTGAAAAAATATTGACAAGGCCGAAATCTGACCCTTGATAGTACTCAAGGCAAGCTTCCTATCTACAGCCCATTGTAGGAAGTCCAGAATCCTACCTATTACGTATTTACGTGGATGCCATTTCTTGGCCTCACACCAGGCGATGTACGCCTTCCAGATTCTATAGTAGATCTGCCTGGATACCGGCTTCCTGGCATTGATCATGGTAGATACCACAGCATTAGAGAGCCCTCTCTTTTTTAGAATGTGGGCTTCAATAGCCAGGCCGTCAAACCTAGGGCTGGTAAGGAAGGGTGGTATATCGGTCCTTGCGAAAGCAGGTCCGGACGATGTGGGAGGGTCCAAGGACTCCCCACAGACATTTTTACAATCTCCGCGTACCATGCTCTTCGGGGCCACGCTGGAGCCACCAGAATCACTGGTTTCTTTTCTACCCTGATTCTGCGGAGTAATCGAGGTAACAATTGTGGCGGTGGGAATGCATATATCAGCTTGAACTGATCCCAAGGGAACACTAGGGCATCCGAGCCGCAAGCTAGGGGATCCCTTGTCCAAGAGACAAACCTGTCCACTTTTGTGTTGAATCTGGATGCTAGCAGATCTACATCCGGTGTTCCCTACCGCTGACATATTGTCCGGAAAACCTCGGGATGAAGGGACCATTCCCCTGGGCATAATTGTTGGCGACTTAGAAAGTCCGCCTTCCAATTCTCCACTCCTGGAATGAATACCGCAGATATGGCTGGGACATATCTTTCTGCCCATCTCAGGATGTAATTTACTTCCCTTTGGGCTGCACGACTCCTGGTGCCCCCCTGACGATTGATATATGCCACTGCTGTGGCATTGTCTGATTGAATTCTGACAGGGGACCCTTGGAGTTTGGATGTCCATGCTACTAGGGCATACCGGGCTGCTCGTATCTCTAAGAGATTGATGGGCAGGGCCTTTTCCGCATCCGACCATCTGCCCTGGAGAGACCATTGCTCCAGTACTGCTCCCCAGCCTATAAGGCTGGCATCTGTAGTGACCACCTTCCAGGAAATCGGACTGAAGGATTTCCCTCTTTCCAGATTCTGGGGAACCAACCACCAGCGGAGGCTCTTGCGAACGGAAGGGGACAAGGACATTGGTAAGTCCAGAGCCTGAACTTTTTTGTTCCAGGCTGACAGTATGGCCCTTTGCAACTTCCTTGAATGGAATTGACCGTAGGGTACTGCTTCGAATGATGCCACCATTTTTCCCAGCAGCCTCATGCACAGGCGTATGGATGGCTGTCTTTTTGAACCCACTAAGTGGATCAAATCTCTCAAAGACGACCCCTTTTCTTGAGGCAAGAAAATTTTTCTCTGGTCTGAATCCAGCCTTAGCCCCAAGTATTCCAGACTTTTGAATGGTTTTAGGGCTGACTTGTCTCGGTTGATAATCCAACCGTGATATTCCAGATACTTGATTGTCTCGTGAACAACCACTTCTAGTTTTTCCACTGAGTGGTCTATCAGCAACAAGTCGTCTAGATATGCCATTATCGTTACACCTCGTGTTCTTAGATTGGCCAATAATGGGGCCAGAATTTTTGTGAACACTCTTGGTGCTGTGGCCAGACCGAAGGGTAAGGCTCTGAACTGAAAATGGCGCCCTTCTACCGCAAAGCGTAGAAATTTTTGGTGGGCTGGAAAGATGGGAATGTGCAAATAAGCATCTTTGATGTCGATCGAGGCTAACCATTCCTCCCCTTGTAGGGCAGTGGCTACCGATCGGATTGACTCCATCCGGAAAGTCCTTATTTGTAGGAATTTGTTTAGCCCTTTTAGATTTAATATGGGCCTCACGTCCCCGTTTGGCTTCGGGACTGTAAAGAGGTTTGAGTAAAACCCGAACCCCCATTCTTCCAGGGGAACCTCTATAATTACTGCTTGGAGCAATAATTGTTCTAGTGCCAACAGGAGGGATCCTCTCTTCTGGGGATCCCTTGGCACGTTTGACCTTATAAAGCGGGAAGGAGGGGAGTTTTTTAACTCCAATTTGTATCCCAGATTTACTGCGGAGAGCACCCATCTGTCTCGGATCGTGTCCCGCCAGGTCTCTGTGAACAACTGAAGTCTTCCCCCCACCCGATTGGGTGGGGGCAACCCTTCATGCATTTGACTTTGGGGGAGGTTTTGTACCTCTCCTGCTCCAGGGCTTCTTGTTACCCTGCAATTGTCCCTGATTTTTACCTCCGGGATGTGACCGAGGAGGCCGTCGGAACTGTTTCACAGCCGATGTCCTAGGGACTGGAGAAGCAGGCCTCTTAAAAGAGGGACCTCTAACTCTATTTTTAACCGGCAAAAGTGTACTTTTACCGCTGGAAATTCTCTGGATATATTTGTCCAGGTCTTCCCCGAATAAGCGTTCACCATGAAATGGGAAGCTGACCAGCAATTTTTTACAGGGAGCTTCAGCAGACCAGTTTTTGAGCCATAGAAGCCTGCGCATATGTACTACAGACAGCGTAAGGCGGGAGGCCTGATGGATTGAATCCTTTATAGCGTCCACCGCAAAGCATAAGGCTCTAGGTAGATCAGCTAGGGCAAGAGCCTGCTGATCTGGCAAGTCCCTTAAGACCTGTTTCAACTGATCCTTCACTGCTTGGCAGACCCCAATAGCTGCCACTGCTGGTTGTGTCACCAATCCTGCTGTAGAAAAAGCAGATTTTAATAAGGACTCCAATTTTTTATCTATTGGGTCCTTGAACATTTGGACATTATCCACCGGACATGTCAGTGATTTATTCACACAAGAGATGGCTGCGTCTACTGTAGGGACCCTCCATTTTCTGATGAACTTATCCTCCATGGGATAGACCACCGGAAATCTCTTGGGGGGAGTAAATATTTTGTCAGGATGCTCCCAATCCTGGTAAATGAGCCCTTCCAGTAAAGGATGGATCGGAAAGGAACAAACAGTCTGGGGAGCTTTTCGCGACCCCAACGAGGAGACAGAAGTGGATGATGGCTCCGCAAGTGGCATTTTAAATGCTGATCGGACCATATTAGTCAGGGACTGAACCCATAACCTTTCAGCATGTGATGCTGAGAACGGCTCTTCCACTGTTGATTCCTCTACAACCGAATCGACCTCATCCTGATCCCCTTCAGGTAGGTCGATCCCTGTATGGGACTGTTGCTCTGTTAACAGGCACTCTGAGGGAGGAGACGGAGATCGGGCGCTTTTCTCCTGTGACAGGGAAGCCGCGATCAATGCTGACAATCTCTCTTCCAGCCCTCCCAGAGCTGAGGAAAAAACCTCCTCTGTTACATACACAGGAGCAGGTGAACTGAGGACAGCCACAGTACCAGGTACTCCTGAGGGTGCTCTACGGTCACTAACCTCTGATTCTTCAGGGGAGACTGGTGCAGCCAAAGCATGCCCAAGATCCTCAGAGCCCGATGGAGACCCCCTATTCCTCCTGGAATTTCTAGTCCCGGAGTTTTTAGACGGCATATTCCTAAGCCACAAAGCTGAGGTATTCCAGCCGAAATACACCAGTTACTGACAATAGTCTAGCATAAATGCTGCTATAAGAAACAGTTGGTGTCTACTAATGTGCCTTTCTAGGGGATGCCTGTATCAACCGCTTGCTGTATGCCTTCTTTAAATGTTGCCAGCTCTGTCTCTGTACTTCATAGCCAGCTCACCACACAAAATTGTGGTTTTTAACATGCTGGGACGCCCGCACATGCGCAGAAGTGCTGCGGCGCGCACAGAGCGTCATCCCCCAGGCTCCGCCCCCTTTCCCGGCTCACCTCTATATATAGAGGCGCGTGCACGCGCACGCGCGCGGCCACGTGCGCCTTCGGCGCTAATTTCGAAAATGGAAACCAGGGACAAGAGCCAGGGCCCCTTTGCCGCAGGCCGGGGGATGGACGAGCATTGCAACATGGCAGAGGAAGCAGTTTCCCATAAGAGAACTCACCATCTGCCTGGACTCGCTCTGATGAGAAGAAACTAGTCCACATGACAAGAAACGTTCCACAGCGGCCTCTAGTGGACAAACACAGGTACCGCAGTCTAATATATTAAATATATATATATATAAAAAAAAATATTTTTTTTTTTTTCTTGACCACCATTAAAAATTATTACATTTTTTTAGTAGTTACAGGCATGCACAGAATTTTGCGGGAATACCATTAGGTAACAGACAGAAAGACAAATTAGGCTTGGGGGTCCCCCAATAGAACCAAGTTCCTGGGGGCCCCCACTTACCTGTTCCCCGCCGCAGGACTTTGTTTGGTCCACAAAAGCCCAAACTTCACCTATCACGGCAGGCATTGTAATCAAACCTTCAGGGACCGGGTTCCCAAGGATTCCACTCCCCTGGACCTGTATAGCACCCTGCACAGAAAACATCTTGGTCGTGGGTATGACCAGAGCTCTGGATCCCAGGGTCCAGCTCTCCTAAGAGAAGCATTACAGGCAAAACCTTGCTCTTCTCTGCAAGGCCCGGGTACCGACCGTTTAGCTATGAAGCTTTTTTGGTCGGATCCGGAATAGCTTACTGAGGCCCAAAAGAACCTGTACGCAAGCTCAGTGAAAAACACATGTTTCTTCTTGGCCAACACCTTAGACACTGGCAAAAAACTGAGGTGCTCCCGGATGGGAGGGGCTTATATAGGGGAGGGTACTTCCGGTTTTGGAAGTTGCCAGTGCCAGCACCTGACGGTATCTATATAACCCATTAGTAATGACTATGTCGCTCTGTGTCCCGTGATGTACGAGAAAGAAATTGCGTTTTTAAAACTTTTTTTTGCATTAATACATGTCCCCTGGGGCAGGACCCGGGTCCCCAAACACTGTTTATGACAATACCATTCATATAAGTGTAGCGGGTGTTTGAATTTATGTGAGGACTCTGGTGGTGTGGGGTTCCTTGGGGCCTACAGGTGGAGTTGTTGCCTTGGGCCGGAGCTGAACTCGCACCGCAAACTGTGCCTTTTTGTCCTCCCCTGGAGCTGGTACAGCGGGGCGGGGAACCCGCTGTGACGCAAAGGGAGAGGTCATAAAAGGGGCGGACGCCCTGATTTTGGGGAGAGAGTCGGAGGACGCGGCTTCAGCTTGGGTGCTGGCGTTCCGGTGTTTCAGGCCTAGGCGCCCTTGGCCTAGCTGGAGCAGGGATGGAGTCCATCTCAGGCACCTTTAGCCTGGGGTGAGGTACTATGGCGGATTCCTGGGGCTCAGTACCTTCGACTGAGTTCTGCGAGGGTGGAGGAATCCGAGGGGCCCTAACTCCTTGGGTGCCCGTGTCTGAGTTCATGAGGACTGGTGCGCAGTAACTTCTCTGAAGAGCCCGGCGCAGCATCGCTGGTGACGGAGAGGCCTCCACTTCTCCCTTGGACGGATTTCTTCCCCTGACAGGGGCAAAGCGAGCGAAGGTAATTCACGTTCTATATTACCTAGTCAGTGGCAGTGACTATTCACTAGGGATGAGCTTCGTGTTCGAGTCGAACATACGTTCGACTCGAACATCGGCTGTTCGATCGTTCGACGAAGATCGAACGATTTGGGCCGTTCGCGCCAAATTCGAGTGACGCGAACGGCCCACAATGCACTACGCCATCGCAGTGTCATCCAGGCGCTGTGATTGGCCAAGCATGCACTGTGACCCCGCATGCTTGGCCAATCACAGCGCCGGCAGCGAGGAGAGCAATGATTGGCCACAGGCAGGATGCCTGTGGCCAATTATTGCTGAGGGTGTTTAGTACACGCCCCACACTATAAAAGGCCGCCAGCACGGCGGCCTAGTGTAGTGTGTTCCGGAGCAGGGATAGAGCAGCATAGGCAGGGACAGTGACTTTTATTTCTTTCTTGCTTAACCTGGATTCCTTTAGTTTAGGGAAAGAGAAGGATAGGTAGGGAGAGTGTCAGTGTGTTTTGTGCTTGTGCTATAGTGTGCTTAAAAAAAACATTTTTTCTAGGGACAGAAAACTGTAGGTAGGGAGAGTGTCAGTTTCTTTCACTGTGCAAGTCCTTGTTTCTAGGGACCTGGAAGGACAGTGAGTGAATTCTCCTTGTGCTATATTGTGCTTAAAAAAAACATTTTTTCTAGGGACAGAAAACTGTAGGTAGGGAGAGTGTCAGTTTCTTTCACTGTGCATGTCCTTGTTTCCAGGGACCTGGAAGGACAGTGAGTGAATTCTCCTTGTGCTATATTGTGCTTAAAAAAAACATTTTTTCTAGGGACAGAAAACTGTAGGTAGGGAGAGTGTCAGTTTCTTTCACTGTGCAAGTCCTTGTTTCTAGGGACCTGGAAGGACAGTGAGTGAATTCTCCTTGTGCTATATTGTGCTTAAAAAAAACATTTTTTCTAGGGACAGAAAACTGTAGGTAGGGAGAGTGTCAGTTTCTTTCACTGTGCAAGTCCTTGTTTCCAGGGACCTGGAAGGACAGTGAGTGAATTCTCCTTGTGCTATATTGTGCTTAAAAAAAACATTTTTTCTAGGGACAGAAAACTGTAGGTAGGGAGAGTGTCAGTTTATTTCACTGTGCAAGTCCTTGTTTCTAGGGACCTGGAAGGACAGTGAGTGAATTCTCCTTGTGCTATATTGTGCTTAAAAAAAACATTTTTTCTAGGGACAGAAAACTGTAGGTAGGGAGAGTGTCAGTTTCTTTCACTGTGCAAGTCCTTGTTTCTAGGGACCTGGAAGGACAGTGAGTGAATTCTCCTTGTGCTATATTGTGCTTAAAAAAAACATTTTTTCTAGGGACAGAAAACTGTAGGTAGGGAGAGTGTCAGTTTCTTTCACTGTGCAAGTCCTTGTTTCCAGGGACCTGGAAGGACAGTGAGTGAATTCTCCTTGTGCTATATTGTGCTTAAAAAAAACATTTTTTCTAGGGACAGAAAACTGTAGGTAGGGAGAGTGTCAGTTTCTTTCACTGTGCAAGTCCTTGTTTCCAGGGACCTGGAAGGACAGTGAGAGAATGCTCCTTGTGCTATAGTGTGCTTAAAAAAAACATTTTTTTCTAGGGACAGAAAACTCTAGGTAGGGAGAGTGTCAGTTTCTTTCACTGTGCAAGTCCTTGTTTCCAGGGACCTGGAAGGACAGTGAGTGAATTCTCCTTGTGCTATAGTGTGCTTAAAAAAAACATTTTTTCTAGGGACAGAAAACTGTAGGTAGGGAGAGTGTCAGTTTCTTTCACTGTGCAAGTCCTTGTTTCCAGGGTCCTGGAAGGACAGTGAGTGAATTCTCCTTGTGCTATATTGTGCTTAAAAAAAACATTTTTTCTAGGGACAGAAAACTGTAGGTAGGGAGAGTGTCAGTTTCTTTCACTGTGCAAGTCCTTGTTTCTAGGGACTGGGAAGGACAGTGAGTGAATTCTCCTTGTGCTATAGTGTGCTTAAAAAAAACATTTTTTCTAGGGACAGAAAACTCTAGGTAGGGAGAGTGTCAGTTTCTTTCACTGTGCAAGTCCTTGTTTCTAGGGACTGGGAAGGACAGTGAGTGAATTCTCCTTGTGCTATAGTGTGCTTAAAAAAAACATTTTTTCTAGGGACAGAAAACTGTAGGTAGGGAGAGTGTCAGTTTCTTTCACTGTGCAAGTCCTTGTTTCTAGGGACCTGGAAGGACAGTGAGTGAATTCTCCTTGTGCTATATTGTGCTTAAAAAAAACATTTTTTCTAGGGACAGAAAACTGTAGGTAGGGAGAGTGTCAGTTTCTTTCACTGTGCAAGTCCTTGTTTCTAGGGACCTGGAAGGACAGTGAGTGAATTCTCCTTGTGCTATATTGTGCTTAAAAAAAACATTTTTTCTAGGGACAGAAAACTGTAGGTAGGGAGAGTGTCAGTTTCTTTCACTGTGCAAGTCCTTGTTTCCAGGGACCTGGAAGGACAGTGAGTGAATTCTCCTTGTGCTATATTGTGCTTAAAAAAAACATTTTTTCTAGGGACAGAAAACTGTAGGTAGGGAGAGTGTCAGTTTCTTTCACTGTGCAAGTCCTTGTTTCTAGGGACCTGGAAGGACAGTGAGTGAATTCTCCTTGTGCTATATTGTGCTTAAAAAAAACATTTTTTCTAGGGACAGAAAACTGTAGGTAGGGAGAGTGTCAGTTTCTTTCACTGTGCAAGTCCTTGTTTCTAGGGACCTGGAAGGACAGTGAGTGAATTCTCCTTGTGCTATATTGTGCTTAAAAAAAACATTTTTTCTAGGGACAGAAAACTGTAGGTAGGGAGAGTGTCAGTTTCTTTCACTGTGCAAGTCCTTGTTTCTAGGGACCTGGAAGGACAGTGAGTGAATTCTCCTTGTGCTATATTGTGCTTAAAAAAAACTTTTTTTCTAGGGACAGAAAACTGTAGGTAGGGAGAGTGTCAGTTTCTTTCACTGTGCAAGTCCTTGTTTCTAGGGACCTGGAAGGACAGTGAGTGAATTCTCCTTGTGCTATATTGTGCTTAAAAAAAACATTTTTTCTAGGGACAGAAAACTGTAGGTAGGGAGAGTGTCAGTTTCTTTCACTGTGCAAGTCCTTGTTTCAAGGGACAGAGAAGGACACCTGAAGGTAGCCCTTATTGCTTTTTTCCCATCTCCCTGCAGGCCATCTATTAGAATGTCTGGAAGGCAAACAAGGAGAGGCAGACAGTCAGGAGGCAATAAAAGAGGGCAAGCAGGCTCTGTGTCTGGGGGCAACAGTGCTGGTCGTGGACGCGGTGCATTGTCATCAGCACATGGCCATGGGACACGCTTGTCCTTCTTTTCCGCAGCTGGACATGTTGAGCCACATCATGCCGAAGACTTGGTAGAGTGGATGACCAAGCCCTCCTCCTCCTCCTCATCCTCTCTCACCCAGGCTCAGGGTACTGGCAAAGCAGCTGCCAAAGCGTCCTCTTCCCTGGTATCAATGTCAGACTCATCATCAGTCACTCCTTCCCTAGACCCACCATGTCCTCCTCCTGAGGAGTCCCCCGAACTGTTTGAGCACAGTGTTGGGTACATGCTCCAGGAGGATGCCCAGCGTTTCGAAGGGTCTGATGATGAAACCCAGCTACAGGAAGGCAGTAGGGTGAGAGCAGACAGAGGGGATGCTCAAGAAGGACACCAATCTGGCAGTCATGTTCCAGCAGCTGCAGCATACTGCCAGATTGGCTCCAGTGATGAGGAGGGAGGGGATGATGAGGTCACTGACTCCACGTGGGTGCCTAATAGGAGAGAGGAGGAGGAGGATGAGGAGGAGGCACATCTCCAACGAGACAGGATGCCCTTTGGTGGCCAGCGTAAGGGCAGTACACCGACGGAATCACACCGCAGAGCTCCGCCTGTGCAGGGCGCTGCCTCTGCCCGTCATTCAAAAAGTTCCTTGGTGTGGGCCTTTTTTGAGGCTAGTGCATCAGATCGCACAGCTGCTGTTTGCAACATATGTCTCAAGCGTATATCGCGTGGCCAAAACATCAGCCGCTTGGGTACCACATGCCTGACCAGACATATGTTGACCTGCCATGCAGCTCGTTGGCAAGCCTACCTCAAAGACCCACACCAAAGAACAAAGCTGACCTCTCCTTGCACCGCATCAGCTGGGATCTCCAACCCCACTATAACTTCAGTCCTCTCTGAAACATGCACTGAGAGGAATGAAGGTGTAGAATTAGGTGTGTCACAGCCAAGTACTTGCGGCCACTCTGCTAGCAGTACACCGATGTCCGATTCTAGCAGGCAAATTTCCCTGCCCCAGCTGCTGGACCGTCGAAAGAAGTTCACTCCCAGCCATCCACATGCCCAGCGGTTGAATGCTAGCTTGGCTAAATTGCTAGCGCTTCAACTGCTGCCTTTTCAGTTGGTAGACTCGGCCCCCTTCCGTGAGTTTGTGCAATGTGCGGTTCCTCAGTGGCAGGTTCCCAAACGCCACTTTTTCTCACGGAAGGCTATTCCGGCTCTCTACCGGCATGTGGAAGGCAATGTCTTGGCCTCGCTGGACAGGGCGGTCAGCGGTAAGGTGCATATTACCGCTGACTCATGGTCCAGCAGGCATGGACAGGGACGTTACCTTTCTTTCACGGCCCATTGGGTCACTCTTTTGGCAGCTGGGAAGGATGCAGGACAAGGTGCAGTAGTGTTGGAGGTTGTCCCACCGCCACGCCTCCAAAATGCTACTACTGGTTGTGACACACCTCTCTCCTCCACCCCCTCCTATTCTTCTTCCTCCATGGCCTCTTCCTGTGGTTTGTCCTATGAACCAGCGGTGCTCCGTAGCCGTTCACGGGGCTACGCAAGTACGCAGGCAAAAAGATGCCATGCCGTGCTTGCGCTGGTGTGTTTGGGGGACAGAAGCCACACTGGGGCAGAGGTCCTGTCTGCTCTGCAGGGCCAGGCCGAGAGGTGGTTGACGCCACGCCAGCTTAAGCCAGGAATGGTGGTTTGCGACAATGGCACCAACCTCCTCTCCGCCCTCCGACAGGGACAACTGACCCATGTGCCCTGTGTGGCTCACGTCCTTAACCTGGTGGTGCAGCGGTTCTTGGGCAGGTACCCGGGCTTACAGGATGTCCTGAGGCAGGCCAGGAAAGTCTGTGTGCATTTCCGCAGATCTTATAATGCCAGTGCTCGCCTGGCTGAGCTGCAAAAGGAGTTGAACCTGCCCAAGAACCGCCTTATATGTGACATGCCCACCAGGTGGAACTCAACGTTGGCCATGCTGCAGCGGCTGCACACGCAGCAGAGGGCCATCAATGAGTACCTGTGCGACTACGGCACCAGGACAGGGTCAGGGGAGCTTGGTTTTTTTTCTCCACGCCAGTGGGGCATGATCAGGGATGCATGCACTGTCCTGGCACCATTTGAGGAGGCCACGAGGATGGTGAGCAGTGACAGTGCATGCATCAGTGACACTGTACCTCTTGTCCACCTGTTGGAGCACACGCTGCGTGGAATAATGGACAGGGCACTTGAGGCAGAACAGAGGCAGGAAGAGGAGGACTTCCTTGCCTCTCAAGGCCCCCTTTACCCAGACAGTGTTCCTTCTGTCCCACCCATCGCACAGGAAGAGGAAGAGGAGGAGGAGGAGGAGGAGGATTGTGTCAGCATGGAGGTGGAGGCTGGCACTCAGCATCATCAGCAGCAGTCTTTTAGGGATGATTTACAGTCCCAAGAAACCAGTGGACTTGTACGTGGCTGGGAGGAGGTGACTGCGGATCATGTCGTCCTTAGTGACCCAGAGGACTCCGGAGCGAATGCCTCAGCAAACCTACGCTGCATGGCCTCCCTGATCCTGCAAAGTCTGCGGAAGGATCCTCGTATTCTTCGGATCAAGGAGAGGGACCATTACTGGCTGGCCACTCTCCTTGATCCACGGTACAAGGGTAAGGTTGCGGACCTTATGTTACCGTCGCAGAGGGAGCAGAGGATGAGACAACTCCGGGAGGCCTTGCAGAAAGGTCTGTGCAACGCGTTCCCAGAGACTGGGAGGTTACAAACTCCTGGTCCAGGACAACGAGTTGCTGAGGCTTCGGCCAGTCAAAGAAGGAGCGGTGGGGAAGGTGGCCGTCTGACCGATGCGTTCAGATAATTCTTTAGTCCGCAGCCCCAAAGTATGATTGGTTCCAGCAGCCATCGCCAGCGTCTGATAAACATGGTGCAGGAATATCTAGGGGCAAGGTCAGACTTGGACACCTTCCCCACCGAAAATCCTCTGGCTTACTGGGTCTTGAGGATGGATCACTGGCCAGAGCTTGCACAGTATGCAATTGAGCTACTGGCCTGTCCTGCATCCAGCGTTCTTTCGGAACGCACATTCAGTGCTGCTGGAGGATTTGTCACGGATCACAGGGTGCGCCTGTCCACCGACTCGGTTGATCGACTGACTTTCATCAAGATGAACCAGTCTTGGATCACCACCAGCTACCACACACCTGATGCTGATATAACAGACTAATTGATTTTAACATGTCACGTCCCTTCAAGACTGATGCTGATGCTGAGTGCCTGTGCTGTTATGTTGACTGGCTATCCTCCTCCTCCGAGTCCTCAATGATACGATTGATGATGATAGCTTGGAAGATCATTTTTGTTTATGGGTGCCGCCACCAGTGGCTAAGGCCCAATTTTTCAGCCCCTGTTTTACAGGGGCGTGTACTTACAATTTTTTTAGCAATAATTTGCCATAGGGCTCATTGCTGTGCTCCAAGTACAGTATCTGTGAGGGGTTGTAGTGTTGTGCCACCAGTGCCTAAGGCCCAATTTTTCAGCCCCTGTTTAACAGGGGCGTGTCATTACAATTTTTGAAGCAATACTTTGCAACAGGGCTCATTGCTGTGCTCCAAGTACAGTATCTGTGAGGGGTTGTAGTGTTGTGCCACCAGTGCCTAAGGCCCAATTTTTCAGCCCCTGTTCAACAGGGGCATGCAATTACAATTCTTGATGTAATAATTCACAGCAGGGCCCATTCCTGCACCCACCAAGAGTAAGTCTGAGGGCTTACAGTGTTGTGGCAACGCCACCACCACCACCACCACGAAAGGCCCAATTTTTCAGCCACTGTTCAAAAGGGGCATGTAATTACAATTCTTGATCTAATAATTCACAGCAGGGCCCATTCCTGCACCCACCAAGAGTAACTCTGAGGGCTTACAGTGTTGTGGCAACACCACCACCACCACCACCACCACGAAAAGCCCAATTTTTCAGCCCCTGTTCAACAGGGGCATGCAATTACAATTCTTGATCTAATAATTCACAGCAGGGCCCATTGCTGCACCCACCAAGAGTAACTGTCAGGGCTTACAGTGTTGTGGCACCAGCACCACCATCAAAGCCCCAATTTTTACTACCACTGTTCAACAATTATATGTAATTAAAATTCCTGATATAATAGTTGACAGCAGGGCGTTCCAGCACCAACCAAGAGTAACTGTGAGTGCTTACAGTGTTGTGCCAACACCAACAACTAAGGGGCCGATTTCTGCAGAGTATATACGGCAGGTCCCTACTTTCAAACATCCAACTTACAAACGACTCCTACTTGCAAACGAAAGAAGACAACAGGAAGTGAGAGGAAATCTACCCCTAGGAAGGAAAATTCTCTCCTGTAAGAATAAATATGGGAGAAAGGTGTCTCCTCTGTACTGATGCTTTATCAGCAATCCTTGTTTCAAGAAAAACACCACATTTCAAAAACAGTTGTCATTGGGACGGAAAGTGAGGTGAAATGTTCTGAACAGGGGCACAGACAGCAAAACAAATGTTACAGGGGTGATAACCCTTACCTATGTTTCCCAAAAAGTTTAAAAATAGATTTTTGGGCTGGAGCTACAGTTCAACAATGTACCTGTTCAAAATTACAAACACATTCTACATAAGAACAAACCTACAGTCCCTGTTTTGTATGCACCGCCTGTATACGACTATTCAGAGTATATAGGGCCTTTTTTATTTTATGTGCGGGGTTCCCCTTAATATCCATACAAGACCCAAAGGGGCTGGTAATGGGCTGGGGTAGGGGGGGGGGGGGGGGTCATGGGGTAGCTATGCCATTTTTCTTAAAGATTTTCATCCATATTACCGGGACCAGACATTACATTAAAGCCGCAAGAAGTTTTAAATGGCTTTTTTTTCCTTTAGAAGTGTCATTTTGTGCAGGGACAGTTCTAAACACGGGAAACACGTGGCACTTCACAGGCATACTTTAGACACCCCCCAGGTACGATATTTAAAGGAATATTTGACTTTTTTTTCACTTTATGCATCATTAAAATGACTGCTCCCGAAAAACAACCGTTTTTAAAACTTCTTTTTGCATTGATACATGTCCCCTGGTGCAGAACCCGGGTTCCCAAACCCTTTTTAGGACAATAACATGCATAATAGTTGTTATAATTAGCACTTTAGAATTCGAACGTTCGCATCCATTGTATTTAATAGGGTTCTAATGTTCGTACGAACTTTCGGTCCGTTCGCGGGTTCTGGTGCGAACCGAACCCGGGGGTGTTCGGCTCATCACTACTATTCACCACTGGTGACAGCACAGTGGGCAGCAGCAAGAAGGGAAAGGATTGTGCCTCGATCTGTCCCCATTTTCCAAAGGAGAAAGGCCTCGTACACACGGCCGAGATTCTCGTTGAAAAAAACATGTCGTTTTTTTCGACGAGATTCTTGGACAAGAAACTTGTCCCGGCCGAGTGTACACACGCTCGTTTCAAAGAACCCGCGGTTCTTTGAAAGGAGTGTACGCGGTGACGTCATCGACTACGTTGAGCATGCGCTCGTCACATTCGATGCCGTCGCCGCCATCTTGGTATACCCTACGTATGCCTAGGAAGCTACCGCGCATGCGTCGAATTCATTTCGAACATGCGCGGGCTTCCGGGCGGACAGGTAAGTGTACACACACTCACTTTTCTCATCGAGAAACATGCCGAGGAGAATCTCGATGAGAAAATAGAGAGCAGGTTCTCTATTTTCTCGTCGAGGTTTCTTGTCGGTTTTCTCGACGAGAAACCCGCTAGCAGCGTACACACGACCGATTTACTCGGCAAGACCTCTCTGCCAGCAAGTTTCTTGCTGGTTCTTGCCGAGAAAATCGGTCGTGTGTACGAGGCCAAAGATTGTTTTATTGCTTGGCAAGAAGAATAAAACTGAGTTGTACCTACTCACTGTGTGGAACTTGGGTTACTAAAGCAAAGGAGTCAGGGACGAAGGACTGGACTTGACTCTAGGACACCTACACAAAAGCCCAATCTTCTGGCCTTCACCTCCCAGTTACGGAGGACATGGGGCGTGGTGTGTTTTATCTCTCTCTCCCAGGTACCCCTAGACAACAGCCATATAACCAATAGAGCAAGAGAGAGAGGTGAGGCCGCTACATAAGCTTTTAAAATTAGCACTTTTTTCATGTTCGTGTCCCATAGACGTTAACGGTGTTCACGTGTTCGAACTAATTTTTTGCCTGTTCGCAAGTTCTGGTGTGAGCCAAACCGGGGGGGGGGGGGGGGGGTGTTTGGCTCATCCATAGAATCCAGTTGTAAGTAGTGCTATATCAAAGAAAACAGGCACCAAACTAGGTAGTAAAGGCAAACTTAAAATCTTGTCATCCAATATGGTTGGTAATAAGGCAAGCATAAAATGGATTAACAATGGTAGTAACACAATTTACCTTATAATGTAATTAACAGTACGGACTAGGCATAGGATGACATATGTTGTCCAGATCAGCATAAACAATAGCAAGGCCACCTCAAGTACAGCAGAGAGCAGTAGTAAAGTTTAATCTACCGAGTGCTGAAACTATGCTGCCAGAGCACATTTAGGGTGGTGATGCTAGTCCTGGACCGACTGGATATGCACTGTCCAAAAGAAAAGGAGGATGGTAGTGGAGGGGGTAGGGGAACAAAGGGGGCTTGCAGAATAATTGTTAGAGAAGGGGCAGTCCTTTGAGATGTTTTTCTGCCAGCTAACATTGGGGCCTTGTAGGAGTGTCTTTTCACTTAACGACAGTTCCAGTTAACATGCATGCAGTATAGGTACAGTGTAGGTATGGTATAGTCTCAGCACAGGTGCAAGGTAGATGTGGTTCAGATGCAGTAAAGGTTCGGTATAATGCAGTATAGGGTTGGTATAGGTGCAGTCTAGGTTTGGAATTAGGGTGCTTGTGTACACTTGGTGTCCTGCTCTCAGTCCCTGCAAGTAGTATCAGAAATGGGCGACTAGCCCTCTCACCAGACCCCAGGATGCTGCAGTGACCTCTTGATGTAGAAGGAGTACCCACTTGGTCTCTCCCAAAAGCCTTCGGTGACCATCGGTGGGAAGAAGATGGTGAGTGGATGCTCCATTCTCCCTGCTGCGGGTGCTGTGATGTGGATGGTGTTGCTTTGCCCCCAGGTGTCCTCACTACCATTCTCAGGCCCAGATCGCCACTGGTATGGTATCCTGCTGGCAGACGAATATCCAGAGGTGCTATCTCTATAACTCCCTCGATGCCAAGAGGAGGAGCTTTCCCAGGCAGTTTAATAAAAATCATCCCTCTACTCCTTCTACTGCACAGTGCATTGCATTGTAAGGAGTCCATTCGTACCAATATATGTCCGCCATCTTAAACTACAACTTCCAGGATTTTCAGTGCGCTGCATAGATGTCGATAGGCTTGCTTGGCTTTAGCTCTCCCTCTGCTGGTGTGAGGAGAATGATGCAGCATAAGATCAGTATTACAGTAGAGGGAGAGAAGAATAAAAAGCAATGTCTCCTTCTCCATATTGCTGTAGCCCAGCACCTGGCTGCATAGGGAAGCCAACAGGTTTGCAATTATGCTAAGCCACTTTTATAATTATTGCTGGGCTTTCTTTTATTCTACCTCCCTTTGTGGTCATTTTCTGTGTGGTGCCACAGCCATTTATTGCTCTGAATTTGTGCCATTACATCAGATCCCATGCCCAAGTACAGGGTAGTTATCATTGCAGGCTCGACAATCTGAAAATCAGTTTTTAGCCTAAAATTCTGACTTACATAACCAGCATATTAGCTCCCTGCAACCAACCCAGAAAAATTATAAAACGCCTGCAAACTGGGAAGACAAATGCTAGTGAATGAGGTCAAATCAAACTGCAAGAATGTGTCTGAACAAAACCTTTCTTCAATAAAGCTGACCCTTTGGTTTCTGCAAGAAATGTGCATGAATGTCAATGCAGATGACATTCATGGGCAGTATTGTGTGTGCTGTATATGTATTGATTCTAGAATCCCGTCTATTCTCTGACACTTTGTAAATATATAAGCACAGGTTTAACCTCTGTCTGTTGTTGGAGACTGATCTGTATTCACATTGAAAAACAGGGGCAGATCCTAATCAAACCAGCTGGTCGGTATTCTGCCTGCATTCCCCTCTAAATGCTAAGCTCGAGCAACCTAATGAACAGAAAAGATCTGTATGTGACAGTGTCTGGTACACTGACCCTGTCACTGTACCTGTCCACTGCTTTCACTTTGGCCATCACTCACCACGTGTTTGATCTTCAGCAAACTGCATTAGCAGAAATGCATTTCATTTATTTGAGCTACTTATATAGTGCTGACAATTTATGCGGAACTTTACATATACATGTAGCGGGTATTTAAATTTGGGGGGGGGGGGGAGCATCTGGGTCATTTAACCCAGATGTACTAATTGTTAGGGAATCTGAGAGTCCCTTTTGTGGTTCTTGGAGGACTCTGGTGGTGCAAGGTTCCCTGTGGCCTGCAGGTGGCGTTGTCGCCCTGGGTCGGAGTTGAACCTGCACCGCAAGACTGTTCCTTTTTGTCCTTTCCTGGCGCCGTTACAGTGGGGCGGGGAACCCGCTGTGACGCAAAGGAAGAGGAGATAAAAGGGGCGGATGCCCTGACCTCTGGGTTCAGAGTTGGAGGACGCGGCCGCACCCAGGCACTTTCAGCCTGGGTGCTGGCGTTCCGGAGTTCCGGGCCCAGGTGCCCTTGACCTGGCCGGAGCGAGGGATAGAGTCCATCCCAGGCACCTTAAGCCTGGGGTGAGGTACTACGGCTAAGGCCTGGAGCCCAGGACTTCGACTGGGTTCCGCGGGGGTGGAGGAGTCCGAGGGGCCCTAAGGTGTTGGGACCCATATCTGAGGCGAGGAGGCCGGGGAGTGTAACCCTTCCGAATAGCCCGGTACAGCATTAATTCGGTGACGGCGGGGCCTCTGGTAACTCCCGTGGAGGGATGTCTTCCCCCTGACAGGGGCTGCAACGTAGCGAAGGTAACTCCAGTTCCTGTTCACTAGAGTCGCTGGAAGAGACTCTGCAACTAAAAAGTCAATTTAACAGCCACTGTGCTTAGCAACCGTTGGTGAAACCTCAACGGTTTAGTTTCTTTGAGGATTGTGCCTTGACCTACTCCCCACCAATACTGGACTGTTCTATGGGTCTCAAACTGTCTGCTCGCAAAGGACTATTTGTTTGCCGTTATGGAATAAATACGTGTTGGACCTTTTTCAGTGTGTGGTACTCCAATTACTGGGAGCAAAGGGGGGTTATCAGCAGAACAGACTTGGCTCTGAGCGTATACACAGCCCGAATGTAATTTTATGCTGGCCTTCATCTCTACATGCTGCAATCTAGAGGACATGGGCCATGATGCACCTCGCTCGCCCCTTCAAGGTACCCCTAGACCGAAGCCAAAGTAACCGCTAAAGAAGAGAAAGAGGGTGAGGCCGCTACATACAGTATCTCACAAAAGTGAGTACACCCCTCACATTTTTGTAAATATTTTATTATATCTTTTCATGTGACAACACTGAAGAAATGACACTTTGCTACAAAGTAGTGAGTGTACAGCTTGTATAACAGTGTAAATTTGCTGTCCCCTCAAAATAACTCAACACACAGCCATTAATGTCTAAACCGCTGGCAACAAAAATGAGTACACCCCTAGGTGAAAATGTGCAAATTGGGCCCAAAGTGTCAATATTTTGTGTGGCCATCATTATTTTCCAGCACTGCCTTAACCCTCCTGGGCATGGAGTTCACCAGAGCTTCACAGGTTGCCACTGGAGTCCTCTTCCACTCCTCCATGATGACATCACAGAGCTGGTAGATGTTAGAGACCTTGCGCTCCTCCACGTTCCGTTTGAGGATGCCCTACAGATGCTCAGTAGGGTTTAGGTCAGGAGACAAGCTTGGCCAGTCCATCACCTTTACCCTCAGCTTCTTTAGCAAGGCAGTGGTCACCTTGGAGGTGTGTTTGGGGTCATTATCATGTTGGAATTCTGCCCTGTGGCCCAGCCTCCGAAGGGAGGGGTTCATGCTCTGCTTCAGTATGTCACACTACATGTTGGCATTCATGGTTCCCTCAATGAACTGTAGCTCCCCAGTGCCGGCAGCACTCATGCAGCCCCAGACCATGACACTCCCACCACCATGCTTGACTGTAGGCAAGACACACTTGTCTTTGTACTTCTCACCTGGTTGCCGCCATACACGCTTGACACCATCTGAACCAAATAAATGTATCTTAGTCTCATCAGACCACAGGACATGGTTCCAGTAATTAGGAGGAAACACATACACAATAGTGGTATAATGTTCAGCGCTAAACAATCTGATGAAAAAGATTAAAGTTTAAAATTTAAATGAAAAGGCATGCATCTGCATGATGATACAGGAGGGTGCAACCATGTGAATGGTGAGTGTATTGAAAGCTCTGGGGGATAAACTAAAAATTTGTCTCTAATAAAAGTTTCTAAATGGAGGCTGTAAAGGGAGCAAGGCTGCTTCAGGAGCGGGCTGGGGAACCCGATCACTGTGAACAAAAGGAAAGCAAAAGGAGGAGAGAGAAGCGCCAAGCCAATCCTTTAAACAGCTTAGTATATAAGTATAAAACAACACTATAAACTTATGTAAAAAATATTGGAGCACTTGCAGAGTGCTAGAGCGGGTGGGAACTTCCACGTTCAGTGTCACAGGAGCACAGGAGGACCACCGGGAAGTCTCTATTGTGGGATCCACGAGCACTGTGTGTTAGCTGCAGCTGGAGCCTCGGTAAGCCTCAGTCCTCCTATGCTCCTGTGACACTGCACATGGAAGCACCGTGCAAGTGCTCCAACATTTTTCACGCAAGTTTATAGTGTTGTTTTATACTTATATACTGAATAAGTGCCATGGTTCCAGTAATCCATGTCCTTATTCTGCTTCTTTTCAGCAAACTCTTTGCGGGCTTTCTTGTGCATCATCTTTAGAAGAGGATTCTTTCTGGGACGACAGCCATGCAGACCAATTTGATGCAGTGCGGCGTATGATCTGAGCACTGAAAGGCTGACCTTCTACCCCTTCGACGTCTGCAGCAATGCTGGCAGCACTCATACGTCTATTTCCCAAAGACAACCTCTGGATATGACGCTGAGCACGTGCACTCAACTTCCTTGGTCAACCATGGCGAGGCCTGTTCTGAGTGGAACCTGTCCTGTTAAACCGCTGTATGGTCTTAACCACCGTGCTGCAGCTCAGTTTCAGGGTCTTGACAATCTTCTTACAGCCTAGGCCATCTTTATGTAGAGCAACAATTCTTTTTTTCAGATCCTCAGAGAGTTCTTTTGTCATGATGTGCCATGTTGAACTTCCAGTGACCAGTATGAGAGAGTGAGAGCGATAACACCAAATTTAACACACCTGCTCCCCATTCACATCTGAGACCTTGTAACACTAACGAGTCACATGACACCGGGGAGGGAAAATGGCTAATTGGGCCCAATTTGGACATTTTCACTTAGGGGTGTACTCACTTTTGTTGCCAGCGGTTTAGACATTAATGGCTGTGTGTTTAGTTATTTTGATGGGACAGAAATTTTACACTGTTATACAAGCTGTACACTCACTACTTTACACTGTAGCAAAGTGTCATTTCTCCTAATGTCCCTAACTCACATTCATACATACACATACTAGGGTCATTTTAGACAGAAGGCAAATAACCTACCAAAATGTTTTTGGAGTGTGGGGAGGAAACTGGAGGACTCAGAGGAAACCTATGCAGACACAGGGAGAATATGCAAACTCCAGGCAGTCGTGGTTGGGATTCAAACTGATGACTTTAGTTCTGCCACGCAGAAGTGATAACCACTAAGCAATGTGTTAATGTATTTTAACAGAATAGGCAACAACCAGTCAGTACCACCAACCGTTGAGACGATTTCTGAACAAAAACAAAACAAAGAGAAAGACAAGAACTGCAATGCCAGTTCTCTTTACTCCCCATGTAAAAAAATAAAGCTGTTTACTGAGCAGTGAATAGCATATTAAACACCATGACCAATTTAGTGGCCAAGCAGGATCCTTCTGTCACAGAACTGTGAACTGAACTACATTTTTCTTGTGAGAAAATAATCCCGAATGGCCTCAAAGCAGAGTTTCTGTTTAATGTGCAATATCAGTCACAGTATGTAACTTGGCTGTCTTCATTCTTCCACAGAATGGGTAATAAAGGGCACCTCTCACACACACCAAACTGCTACAGTTGCAGCTGATATACATATATAGGAAGCACTACATACAGGGCACTGGCTTCTCTGTACAGTGGAACCTTGGTTTACGAGTAACGCGGTTAACTAGCATTTTGAAAGACAAGCAACTTTTTTTTTTAATTCTGACTTAGTTTGCGAGTGTTGTCTCGCAAAACGAGCAGAAATCAAGCTAATGGGGTAGAGGTGCGGGGGAGCCGGAGCCGAACAGAGTCGAGCTGAGCTGATCGGAGCCGTTCGGAAATACTCAGAAAAACTCGGAAATACTCCGAAATACTCAGTTCCAGGGCGTTTCCGAGCCTTTCCGAGGTCAGCCGAGCTGTTCCCGATCATTTCTGAGGCTTTTCGGCCCCCCTACCTCTGGCCACATGCGGTATTTCATGCCATTGAAGTCAATGCGGAACAAATTATTTAAGTTTCCATTGACTTCTATGGGAAAACTCACTTTGATATGCGAGTGCTTTTGATTATGAGAATTCTCTTGGAATGGATTATGCTCGTAATCCAAGGTTCCACTGTACTGGGTTAAATTTTCATACAACGTCAGTTGGGAATGGTATGCAATGGCCTGGGCATGTGGCATATCTGGATTTTGCCAGAGCATTTGATACAGTATCCCATAAACACTATACTTACAAATTGAGGTCTGTTGGCATTAACAATTGTGTATGTACCTGGATAGAAAACTGTAGGGGAGAAGTAGAGAACATGTTTGGGACTTTAAATACACCTCAACGTACACTCCATTTAGAATGTAATTTTATTTCACATAATTAAAAAAACAATGCATACTGTACTTAGAGAATATCGCAATCCTCCAGCCTATACAACGTGATCATCCTACTCCCCCCCCCCCCCCTCCACCGAAAATGTATTATTCTGCACTTTTCCCGAGAGGACCCAGCTCATAACATAATATAAATTGTCGTCCTAATGCCTTTCTATGACATAGTGGTGTACCCTCCCCTCCCTTTATCTCCCTCTATTCTGCATCCCTACCCTGCTGTTCTTAGGGATCCTTTGCAGATGATCCATCTAGTTTTCTCTGCAGAAGAACTCTCTTATATGATGTTGTACAGCAGTACCATTGTTACACATCCCACCTATACCTAGGATATTTGGTTTTATGATTTACGTCAAATGTTACATGAAAAATGTATTTCATCCCTTTTGTCATATCTTGTAATGCAAATTCCTTTAATAAAATCTATGAAAAAAAAAAAAAATGCAGAAAAAGCTGCATAAAAGTACATTACAACAATAGGTGCACTAATGCTTAGAATGGGTCAATGCATTTAGTGGGTACCCTGCTTCTTCAGGACCAACAAGGTAAAGTACAGTAGAAAAGCCTATTGGTAATATGAAAAACAAATTTTTAAAAAGAAAATTATACTCAAAATATATACATATCAATCACATATTGGTACAGGTCAAATGGTAACATTTAAGTATAACACATCCATATAAGTTACATAGTTACATAGTTAGTCAGGTTGAAAAAAGACACAAGTCCATCCAGTTCAACCGTAAAAAAAAAAAAAAAAAAAAAAAAATATATCGTACAATCCCATATACCCAATTCTATACCCACAGTTGATCCAGAGGAAGGCAAAAAACCCCAGCAGAGCATGATCCAATTTGCTACAGCAGGGGAAAAAATTCCTTCCTGATCCCCCGAGAGGCAATCGGATATTCCCCGGATCAACTTTACCTATAAACGTCAGTACCCAGTTATATTATGTACATTTAAGAAAGAATCCAAGCCCTTCTTAACCACTTCAGCCCTGGAAGAATTTACCCCCTTCCTGACCAGAGCACTTTTTGCGATGCAGCACTGCGTCGCTTTAACTGACAATTGCGCGGTCGTGCGACGTTGAACCTAACCAAAATTGACGTCCTTTTTCCCCCACAAATAGAGCTTTCTTTTGGTGGTATTTGATCACCTCTGCGGTTTTTATTTTTTGTGCTATAAACAAAAGAAGAGCGACATATTTGAAAAAAATGCAATATTTTTTACTTTTTGATTTAATAAATATCACAATTTTTTTTTTTTAAAACAATTTTTTTTCTAAGTTTAGACCGGTACGTATTCTACATATTTTTGGTAATTTTTTTTTTGCAATAAGCGTATATTGATTGGTTTGCGCAAAAGTTATAGCGTCTACATAATAGGGGATAGATTTATGGCATTTTTATTTATTTTATTTTTTTTACTAGTAATAGCGGCGATCTGCGATTTTTATTGTGACCGTGACATTGCGGCAGACACATCGGACACTATTGGCGCGTTTTTGGGACCATTCACATTTATACAGCGATTAGTGCTATAAAACTGCACTAATTACTGTGTAAATGTGACTGGCAGGGAAAGGGTTAACACTAGGGGGCGATCAAGGGGTTAATATGTTCCCTATTGAGTGATTGTAACTGTAGGGGGAGGGGACTCACAAGGGGAGGAGACCGATCTGTGTTCCTCTGTACTGGGAACACACATCGGTCTCCTCACCTCTGACAGGAGGTGGATCTGTGTGTTTACACACACAGATCCACACTTCTGCCGTGATCGTGGGCAATCGCGGGTGCCCAGCGGACATCGCGACCGCCGGGCACACTCACCGGGTCACGAGCGTTGCCGCGGGTGCGCGCGCGCGCCCCATAGACGGCCGGGAAAAAAGGACGTCATATGACGTCCGCCCGGAGGGAGGGAGGGTTCCTGCCGGCGTCATATGTCTATGACCCGGTAGGAAGTGGTTAAAGCAATCTACTGAGCTGGCCAGAACCACCTCTGCAGGGAGTCTATTCCACATTTTCACAGCTCTTACTGTGAAAAAACCTTTCCGTATTTGGAGATGAAATCTCTTTTCCTCTAGACGCAAAGAGTGCCCCCTTGTCCTCCTCTGTGTTGACCGTAAAGTGAATAACTGAACACCAAGTTCACTATATGGACCCCTTATATATTTGTACATGTTGATCATATCCCCCCTTGATCTCCTCTTCTCAAGAGTGAATAAATTCAGTTCCTCTAATCTTTCCTCATAGCTGAGCTCCTCCATCCCTCTTATCAGTTTGGTTGCCCTTCTCTGCACTTTCTCCAGTTCCCCAATATCCTTTTTGAGAACTGGGGCCCAAAACTGAACTGCATATTCCAGATGAGGTCTTACTAATGATTTGAACAGGGGCAAAATGATATCTCTCTCTCTGGAGACCATACCTCTCTTAATACAAGAAAGGACTTTGCTCGCTTTGGAAACCGCAGCTTGGCATTGCATGCCATTATTGAGCTTATGATCTACCAAAACCCCCAGATCCTTCTCCACTACGGATCCCCCCAGTTGTACTCCCCCTAGTATGTATGATGCATTCATATTCTTAGCCCCCAAGTGCATAACTTTACATTTATCAACATTAAACCTCATCTGCCACATAGTCGCCCAATTAGACAGAGCATTGAGGTCGGCTTGTAAATTGGCGACATCCTGTAAGGACGTTATTCCACTGCATAGCTTGGTGTCATCTGCAAAGACAGAAATGTTACTTTTGATCTCAGACCCAATATCATTTATAAACATATTAAAAAGTAAGGGTCCCAGCACTGAACCTTGGGGTACACCACTGATAACCTTAGACCATTCAGAGTAAGAATCATTAACCACTACTCTCTGAATTCTGTCTTTTAGCCAGTTTTCTATCCATTTACAAACTGATATTTCCAATCCTGTAGACTTTACCTTGCACATGAGCCGTGTGTGGGGAACTGTATCGAACGCTTTTGCAAAATCCAAGTATACCACGTCCACAGCCACCCCTCTATCCAAGGTCTTACTTACCTCTTCATAAAAAGAAATCAGGTTTGTTTGACAACTTCTGTCTTTCATGAATCCATGCTGTCTGTTGCTTAAATTGTTTTTTTCTAGCAAGAACTCATCTATGTGGTCTTTTATTAATCTCTCCAGTATTTTCCCAACTATAGAAGTTAAACTAACAGGTCTATAGTTACTTGGTAAAGACTTAATTCCCTTTTTAAATATAGGCACCACATTGGCCCTGCGCCAATCCAGTGGTACTATTCCTGTCATTAATGAGTCCCTACAAATTAAATACAATGGCTTTGAAATTACAGAGCTCAATTCTTTTAGGATCCGTGGGTGCATGCCATCTGGTCCAGGTGCTTTATCCACCTTTATTTCATCTAAATATTTCTGGACCATATCACTTTTGAGCCATTGTGGATTAATACATGCCTCATATGTGATAATGTAGAAACAACATTCCCCTAAGCGGGGTAGAGAACTCGACAAACGAGACACTCACTCACCCAAAGGATGAAGACGCATGCAAAATTGATTGGAGGGAGGGAATGAAGGTCTACTAGAGCCCACCGGCCCATGGGAGAATAACAAACCAGTATGTAAGTAATGTCTAACCAAAGTGGTCACACAGGTATAAATTTCTATCAAAAAGAGAAAAAAAAACGAAATTTAAATCATATGTAATCGTTCACTGATGGACTGATACCATAGTGTGCAAAGACTAAATATATGGGCAGTAAAAATTCATTCAAGGACATTAGTCCAAAAGGACTGATGCTTACTATAGGAATAATCTACATGTAATGCTGATAAAGAAAGTAAGTTGAATTCAAGATGAAGCAAAATGCCTAAACTGAAAAGCCAATTAACCTCGAACTGAAATCAAAAGAGACAAAATATCTATATGTAAGTCAGAGTGTAAAAGGTAAACATAGAGTCAAACTGGTTGGACAAGCTGGCCAAAGACAAGGAACTGGGCTTACCCTTAAATTAGTGCATCAGCTGTGTAATGTTGACTGGAATCCAGAGATTGGGATTCCAAGTATGTTAAGGATGCATGGAGTCAGCAGGACAAATAAATGATAACCAAGCATGGATAAGGCATCTAAAGTACAAAGTACAGAGGATAAAGTAGTAAAGGGTAAACCCACCTCAGCAGTATATATATATTTATGGTCGGAGCCCTCTGTCCGAAGAGATATGGATCACATAAACACGTCACAAGACCAACAACACAAATAAGACCTGGAGTGTGGCCTGGCCTGCTGTACGGTATGCCAAAGAAGGGGCCATACCTGAGATAGAAGTAATAAATAATTCTGTTGAGAATTGTTTGTAGAGGAGTGCCCTGTAAAGGGGGATATGGGTGGGTGGGTACCGCGCACTAAAGCCGACACTGACCATCGTGGATGGTCTGTTTAAGTACCCTTCAAACTCCTCCCATAATTTCAGGCTAGCATACTAGCCTTCCTATTTATGGTCGGAGCCCTCTGTCCGAAGAGATATGGATCACATAAACACGTCACAAGACCAACAACACAAATAAGACCTGGAGTGTGGCCTGGCCTGCTGTATGGTATGCCAAAGAAGGGGCCAAATGTCACACAAGGTTAGGGAGGAATTGTTTTATTACGTCAAGTAAACAACTACAGAGCGAGACTGTTAAAGGCTCGTGATATCTCTAACTGTGGATCGGGAACGTATCGGGCGAAACACGCGGATTTCCACCTGCCCATTGTCTTGATGACATGGTCCGGGACTCCGTTTCGTGATGCCGCTGAGGCTGCTCCTATACGGAAGGAATGTCCTGAGTATCGTCCTGGGTCATGGCCTAAGGTGCTTAGAAGTGTCCTGACATGGTTAATGAACTGATTCCCGGTTAGGGGTTCAGTTGGAAAAGGTAAAAGCGGGCTGTCCCCGGGTAGGTCGGATAGAAGTGTCACTAGACGATCTAATACGTCCACGGGGCACCAGGCATTACGTGTCTGGAAGAGTTTGATATCTACCCCGGGACCGGTTTGTTGGGTTTTTGACACCGTTAGGTGCAGGACAAAATGACTCTGGTGGCGAGTCAGGTGGTGCTTCCGTAGTACCTGGCCATTAGGGCTGGTGACCGTGAACTCGCTAGGGCGAAGGAAGCCGTAGAAGGCCAGATATATGGCTGCCTGGATAACCAGGCTAGGCCGTACACCGAAGGGAGAATGTGAGAGGATTGTGGACATGCCCCGGAATATGGAGCTGGTAACTGGTAAGCGCTTGATGCTGGTATGCGGTTGCTGCTTTTGGATACCGCGTAGTATGGCTTTGACCGCATGAGCGGCGAACAAGGAAGGTGTGGTCGGGTCTTGAAGGGACGTGAAATGTTGGATACCGGCTAGGTACAGCCTGATAGTGTTGGGTGACAGCTTGAGTTGGGTGTGACAGTGGGAAATGAAGGCCAAGACGTGGCTGAGATTTCCTGGAAGTGCCCCGGGGTTGGCGGCTAGGAATCTGTTATAGTTCTTCCAGGCGGAGCGGTAGGCTTTTAGCGTATTGGGAGACAAGGGCGCGTTGATGAGGGAGGTAGCACCCTGGAGGTGCTGTCTCAATCCAGGGTTAATTGCGGGATGTGTGGCATGGTCGGGTCGGCTCCAGGCTCCTGTGAAAAAACGCAGCAAAATTAAATCGTGATAGAGCGTCGGCTAAGGTATTGCAATAACCGGGGATGTGGACACAGAGGACGTTAAATTGGTGTTGAAGGGAGAGTAGCACCAGCCTGCAGAGGAAGGACATGATGGCCAATGATTTGGACCTTCCTTTGTTGATGATTGCGGCTGTGGCCTGATTGTCTGTGACAAAGGTGACGGTCTGTCCCACCCAGGTGCTGCCCCATACTTGGGCTGCAGCAACTATGGGGTATATCTCGAACAGAGAGGAGGACTGACTGAACCCGGGGATTGCGAGTATCTCCGACGGCCACGGCCCCGCAAACCACTGATGGCCAAAAATTGCCTGCAAAGCCTGTGGAAGCTTCTGCGTCAGTGATAACTTGTGGAGAGGAAGGAGACGCTGAAGGAATGAACATGGATCTGCCAATCCAGTTCTCGAGGAACTGGTCCCACATGTCCAGATCTGCTATAGCGGCTGCGTCAAGTTGGTCGGGGTCTTGCGCCTGGGACAGAAACACTAAGAGGCGAGAGATGAAAGATCGCCCTTGGGGGATGATTCTCATTGCAAAATTAAGCATGCCGAGCAGGGATTGCAACTGTCTCTTGGTGCACCCTCGTGTAATGGTAAACGTGTGAACGACTGTCCTGATGCGGGTCAACTTATCAAGAGGTAGGCTGGCCTGCATGGCGCGAGTATCTAGATTGATTCCCAGGAAGGTGATGAGCTGTACTGGGCCTTCTACTTTTTTCTCTGCTATTGGCACGTTGAGGTTCTTAAAGACCTCTCTTAGGCTTTTTAGGTCTACCGGGGGCTTGCTGGGTGTCTCGATGAGTAGAAAGTCATCTAAGTAATGGATTACTTTCTGACAGTGAGCATGGTGTAAGAGAATCCAGGATAGGGATTGGGCGAATGTGTCAAAGAGCCGGGGACTGCTTTTGGAGCCGAAGGTCAGCTTGGTTGCAAAATAGTATAGACCTTTCCACTTTATCCCGTGACACCTCCATAGGCGTGGACAAATCATAGACTAATCGTAGTTTATTGGAGAACTTGCCCTTCACAAGTCCAATAGGGCTGACTCTCCATATAGTAAAGGGTGACTGAGAAAAGGCGCCGATCATATATCCCCGATCCAATTTGACCTGTAGTAGGGTGGAGATGGCTTCCTCGTTGGCGGCAGCCGAGATTAGGTTTTTGCGCTCGTACATGGAGTCAGGTAGTGCGATGAGTCCAGTGTGGAACCCTGTACTGAACCCCTGTACTAAGAAGGCTGCTAGGGATGGGTTTGGGTGTGAGGAAAGATAGAAGCCAAGCCACCCGACGTGCACCCGGCCTAGTCAGGATGGGCCCAGCTGCTTGATGCTGCAGGCACTCTTTGGATGAGCCTTCTGGCACAGGAGGCAGATGTGCAGAAGTCTGCACTGGGGGTAAAAGCAACCTTTAAAATTGAAATTGTTGCAAATGGCTGCGCCCCCTAATGCTCGGATGCTCGGATGGGTCGACCTAGCCTGTCAGCCTGGGATGACTGTGTAGCTGTTGGCAAATTATGAGGTGCGTTGGAGGTGGAAGGGAAGGTGGGGGGACGTCTGCCACTCGACTCGGAGCACCAATTTGCCGTGTGAGAGGCAGATTGGCAGATGGTACACAGAGGGGAGCGGAGGCCGGCAAAGTGGCGGCAGAACAGCTCAGTGTCTATGGTGCTCCAGTTAGTGTTGAGCTGGAACTGAGACAGTCTGGCTGCGGCTTTTGCAGAAAAAGAGCGATGGTAGTCGTAGAAAGAGCACCCGCCATATTTGTGGCCTAGACCGACTACTGCGTGGAGGTAAAGATCGAGTTCTTCCCTCCTGTTGGGGTTGGCTGAGCATATCACGTCTCTGAACATCCCGAAGGCTAAGACAAACTCTGTGACCGAGAGTTTGCGGTTGAGCCTGGGATCTTTGGCCTTTAGGACAACGGAGACGTCCCCCCAGGAATAAGATTTGTTTTCTGCCATGTCGTGTACGGAGATAAGTAAGGACGCTAGGTTTACGTCCTTACCGTCCAGGATGTCCTTCCTGATGCCCGCTGGGACAAGATGGGAGGGGAGGATGGTGGTGCTAGCGTCGGGCATACCTGTGGTTGGAGGTACGGCGACGACCGTGGAGACTGGGGTTACTGGTGGTGTAGCTGGACGTGTTTCCAGAGCCCATACTCTAGTCTGAACGTCCATGACTGAAGTAGCTAGTGAAGCCACTAAGTCGTGCAGCTTGGTGATGGCGGAAGATATAGACTGCAGGGATGCTTGGGAATCTGGTGGAGTTGCCGCTGGTGGTGGGAGCATCAGCCGGAACAGTTCGGCTTTCCTGGCCGTGGCAGGGTAGGGGATGCCCCTACGGCGTAGTTCGGCCGTAAGCCTGGGGATGGTCCAAGCCCTGAGAGACTGCGTGAAGCCGTCCGCTGAACCCACGAGGGGTGATGGTGGGACAGAGGCGAAGTCTTCGCTGTCGGCCTGCGACATGTTGCGGGCTAGGAAAGGGGGAATGCATATGTTTTAGAGTAAGACGCCAGGTTTGGAGGGGATAGAGCAGTTACGGAAAGTGGGGAGGAAGAAAGAAGAGAGGATGGACAGGACAAGGAGTGATAGGCGTAGATGACAGTTTAGTTTGCGTACGAGCGCTGTTGAGTGAAATTTGGAAAACTCAAAAGAGTGCGTGGCAACCGGGGTGAGCCATGAGGTGACTGGCTAGATAACCGATAGCTCAGGTGCCGACTGTGCTCGGCACAGACTGATGAACCAGAGCCCCCAGGGCGTACTGGGGCGGGTAGCTGACATCTGGTATGCTAAGTAGGAATGTTTCGATCTGTAGTTTGCTGACGTGTGGTCGGTCTGCTAACCCTTGCACTGCCAGTAAGGTGGATGTTAGGCGACCTTGTCTGCGCTGGTGAAGGATCTCGGATCGCTCTTTGAAAACAGAGTGTAGTGCGCAGAGGTATGTGGCAGTCACTAGCGCCTCGTGAGCAGGTCGAATTGTGTATGTGAAACAAATATGTCGTGAAAGAGTGCGAGGAGAAAGAAAGGAGGGGCTTTGCATTTACGCACCTGTCTTGTGCCCTAGTAGTTGAAGTCTCGGTTGAGGTCGAGACGTGGGTCGACCGGGAACCTGTGATGAGGGTGACATGGAGATATATGTGTTTTTTTTTTTTTTTTTGAAGGGTAGGTGTAGAGAGTTGTTTGGAGTGGTAGGTAGCTCCCTGGTGAAGAAGTGTTCTAAAAAAAAAATATGTTTTTTTCTTTACCTGAGGGGAATACTGTCCAAGCTGGTGCGGGGTAGACGAACTGGAACTCAATCTCGAACTGACCTGTGTGGGGAAAGTGACAGAGAAAACGGTGAGTAGCCGTGTTGCTACTGGAGATGATGAGTGGCTGATGTTTGAACCACTTGTCGAATGCTCGCAGCGATTGCGAGGAACACAGCCTTACTGAGAAGGTGAAAGAAGGAAAGTTTGTGAATTGCGAGTATGTAGGGATGACCGTCCGTGACGAAGCGGGAGTAGTTAATTAAAGCGTGTGTGTGATGCTTGAAGGAATTTAAACGAAAATAATAATTTAACTATATAAATGTTTTATTTTTTTATTTTTTATTTTTGGGGAATGATTCGTACTTTGACAGTGCCGTTTAATGCGAACGGTAACGGGCAGGCACTTCGTATTGTGGATGAACTGAACGTCTGGCTGATGCTATGACTGAGTTCGGATTGTTGAATTTGTTGGGGTACTGAGTCGTTTGAGCCGGTGGTGCGACTGGACTCGGAACGATTGTGATTGCTGAGGTCCCGAATCTATGAGCCGATGCTACGACTGAATACGGACCGGTTAAGGGAAGTTTGATGCTGGAGATCCGAGCCGATTGAGCCGGTGGTACGACTGTGCTCGAATCGGTTGGGTTTGCTAGGGATCCGAATCTTTGTGGCCGATGCTACGGCTGGATTTGGATCGGTTCGGAGATGTTTGATGCTATGTATCCGAGCCATTTGAGCCGGTGGTGCGACTGTGCTCGGATCGGTTGTGTTTTATCGAGGATCCGAATCTTAGAGCCGATGCTACGACTGGATTCGGACCGGTTAGAGAAGTTTGATGCTAGAGATCCGAGCCGATTGAGCCGGTGATGCGACTGTGCTCGGATCAGTTGTGTTTGTCTAAGGTTCCGAATCTTAGAGCCGATGCTACGACTGGATTCGGAACGGTTGTGGCTGCGTTGTGAGGAAGGGGTAGTTGATGCGCCGGATCCGAATTGCGGCGCCGGAGATGCGACTGGACTCGGATCGACTGTCTGGTGTTTCGAAGATGAAGGGGCTTGTGATTGCCGAGGGTCCGAACTGTAGTGCCGATGTTTTGCGACTAGATTCGGACCGGCTGTTCGGTGTAAGTAGTATGTAGTAAGAGGTGTGGGGCATCAGTTTGGTGAAGGGAGAGTATCGTAGGAGGTGTAGGGCGTCAGTGGGGAAGGGGTAACGATGTGTGGGACGTGGGTTTGGCGGCCATGCATCGTATGGCAATTTGTAGTAAGTGGCTTGTGTAGCGCGAGTGATTCGTAGAAGCGGGTAAGCTCCGAGAAACGTAGTATCTTTGCGGGCCGCTACGAATAGTAACGTTGAGTGCGACTGGCTCTCAAGAGTCGCCGATTATGCCGTAGAGTGGAACTGCTCACTCGCAATGGAGGAACGGAGGACGACTTTGCTGGAACACAACGACAGAGTACATCCGGGTCGTGGGGTCAGCGGGGAGGATGCGCGCGTTCGAAGCATCCGTGCTTCTTCATCAGTTCCTCCATTGCGAGTGAGCAGTTCCACTCTACGGCATAATCGGCGACTCTTGAGAGGAGGTCCAGAGACACCATCTCCCCTCCACCTCTGGATACACAGCTTCACATGCCCGGGATGAGCGGATGATTCCAACTATCCCAGTCTTCATACAGATAAGCTCACTTATATTCTCTTCTTGTGAGTTGATTACCTGTTATTGATTTTATGTTTCAATAAATTTTACTGATTGCTACGCTCAGAAGGCGCTGCTTTTTTGTTTTTCTTGTACTATTTCAGATCCCTTCTATCGGTCAGCCGGCAGCCTTCTTTGTGGACTAGTCATTCTTATAAGTATGGACTAATATGACATTGATCTTATGAGTTTATTCCTCCTAATCATTTTACCGCTGTTCCCATATTAGTTTTGTATATACACCCTTATCCCGAGTGCGCTTGATTAACCCCTTGTGCTGTGTGCATGTGTGTGTCTTTTGGTACTCATACACACATATATATATATACAGTATATATATATATATATATATATATACTGTATATATATATATATATATATATATATATATATGTGTAGCGGGTGGTTACATTTAGGGGAAGCATCTGAGTGGTAACTAGGCTCAGATGCACTAATTGTTAGGTTTCATGGACCATTTCTATCCCTGGGAGATGGTACTGGTGTGTAGTTCCCTGGGGCCTATAGGTGGCGCTGTTGCCATAGGCCCGGGTTGAACCGCAGTACAATGTTGTGCCTTTTCTTGTCCCCTCTTGGCAGCAGTACGGCGGGGCGGGGAACCTGCTGTGCCTGTCGGGAGAGGATATAGAAGGGGGCGGCCATCTTCCAGTGGGATTTGTCTGCGCTCAGGCACCTTAGGCCTGGGTGCGTGTGTGTCGCCTCTGGGTGCCCTAGGCCCGGAGGCCTGGTCGGGTTGTCTCCGGGTGCCCTAGGCCCGGAGACAGAGCTGCTGTTCCATCCCAGACACCTTCAGTCTGGGGTGAGGTACTTTGGAGAAAGGCCCGGAGCCCAGCAGCCTTCGGCTGGGATCCACCAGGGATCGAGGCTCCAAGGGATCTGCCTTGCGAGGAGACCCGTATCCAGGATTGAGGAGGCCAGGGAGGTGACCCTTTCTGAAGACCCAGCGCAGAGTCGTGGTAACAGATGGGGCCTCTGGTAACTCTCCGGAGGGATGTTCTTGTCCTAAAAAGGGGCCAAGTTACTAAAGAAAGGAAGTGCATGTTCTGTATGTCACAGTGGCAGTGACACTACGCACACAAGGTCAGTGGCAGTGGCTTTCATCTTTTCCACCCGGTCAGTGGCAGTGACCAACCTAATGGTCTGTGGCAGGGACCGTGCGCCAAGCCTGTTCGTGCTAATCAGGACAGGAGAACACCCAATTCAAGTTTGTGCCTGGACCTCCTCCCACCTTATCTGACCTGTGCCTTGTCCCAACCTGTCTGCTCTCAAAGAGACTGTTTATTGTGCTGAAAAAAATAAATAAGAGTTGGACCTTTCAGTTGGTGTGGACAGTTGCTTACTGGGGAGAACTAAAGGCTTGTTTCTGACTACCACAGAAACGAGGTCAGCACTGGAGGTTTTTTAACACTGGCTGCAAGCAGGCCCGAGAAACTAACACCGCTCAACCTCCCCATTCAGGTGGGTACGGGCTTGTGGTGCGGTATGCCTCATTCTTTCCTGCAGAGGAGCCAAGCAGAAGAAAAGCAGGTAAAGTCTGGGGTTGGTGCGCTACATATATATATATAGAGAGAGAGAGAGATTTTTCAAGTGTAGTGATTTCACTTAAAGTGTAGAGCGGCTGCAATTTTGCACTTGATTAATTATTAGGGTGACACTGATTGTTTTACACATTTGTACATCTCAACAGTATAGCTTAGAGGCAACAATGTCACAAGGACATAATTCAAAACAAAATAAAAGGTTACCTTTATATGAGCCGACAGCTGGTATATCTCTCCACTCCAGTGTGTGTCTGACGAACTCACACTGAAGGGGAGGTTCTATTTATACCAAAGGTGGGGTCCTCCAAGGGTCACCGGGTATGTCGTGGGCGGGGTCCCACAGGTGGTCCCAATGTTGCCCACATCATCATGGCAGGCCTCTGCCTCTTCCCACGTGTATAATCTCCGCCAGGGCTCAGGGAGTCTCCCTATGCAGCGGGGATCGCCAGAGATTAGGAGCCATCATATTTGAAAATTACACCCATGGCTCACACGGGTGTACTAAGATGGCATCCAAACCAGAAGTGAGTTCACATGGACCGGAAATAAGCTAATAGTCTGGTTCTACACCCAAGAAAAGGTGTAGCAAGATGGCATTTTGCCGGATTGAAAACCCCCAAAAATATATGGCAGTCCAAAAAAGGCAAAGAACTACATGTTCTATCCTGCTATATATACCGGGATGACACCTCTTTGTCACTTTTCATTCATTTACACCAACTCCGCTCCACAAGCAATCCCCTTATACCAAGCTGTATAGAAAACTGGTTACTGGGGCGTGTTCAGAGGGTGGTAATAATAAGCGTATCTTCTGAATGGTCTGTAGTGGTAAGGGAGGTACCCCAAGGATCTGTCCTGGGACCAGTTCTGTTTAACTTGATCATAAACGATATTGCGGATGGTATAAATAGTTCAATCTCAGTGTTTGCTGATGACACAAAGCTAAGCAGGGTAATAACTTCACAACAGGATATAGCAACTGTACAAGAAGCCCTCCATAAAATTAAGGAGTATGCAAACTACATAGCAAATTAGGTTTAATATTGAAAAATTTAATGTAATGCACTTGGGGACTAAAAGTATGAATGCAATTTACTTGTTAGGTGAAGAACCTCTGGGGGAATCAAGGATGGAAAATTATCTGGGGGTCCTAGTAGATCATAGGCTCGGCAATAACATGCAATAATGCAATGCTAGCAGACTGTTAGCATGCATTAAAAAGGATATCTAGTCAAGAGATAAGACTATAATTCTACCAATTTACAAAACTCTCCAGAGAAGGGCAACAAAGCTAATAAGGGAGGGTGGAGGACCTTAGTTATGAAGAGCAACTACAAACATTAAACTTATTCTCCCTGAAGAAGAAACGCATAAGAGGAGATATGATCACAAATACACATATCTGAATAATGATTCTAGCATAGGGAGAAAACTATTTACTTTTAAAGTGGAGCTCCACCCAAAAGGTGAAGCTCCTCATATCTGCCTCCTCTCCCTCTCCACTGCCACCTTTGGCACATTTGGGGGGGAGTGGGTACCTAGTTTTGACAGCTACCCGTGAACTGAGCCAGAGGTTGCCCCCCTCCCCTTAGCCTTCTGGGACACTTCACAGGTCCAAGAAGACTGTGGCCCAATCACAAAGCGCAACACATTTTACACATGTGCAGTAGAAAACCGACTGTGAAGCTGCAAGGCTTTACTGCCAGTTTCCATTAGTCAGGATAGCGGCGCCAGTACCTGATAGTCGATTAAAGAATTGGCTTGGGCGAGGACACTGCTGGATGCCTGGCAGGTAAGTGCCCTAATATTAAAAGTCAGCAGCTACAGTATTTGGGGGGAGTGGGGTAGGTTGGAGCTCCCCTTTAGTCTCTTAAGACACATGGCCACTCAATAAAGTTGCATGAGAAGCAGTTTAACTGTAAACTGCGCAAGGGGTTCTTTACAGGGGTACAGAACATTGCTGTACCTAAATGTATATTGATCCGTTTTATGCTTTGCAATCATATTACTCACTAACAGTGAGTGGATCACAGGTATAGAAGCATTCCATTATCTTTGGGCAGTTTGAACAGTTTATGTCGAATAGGTATTAGATTCTACCCCTATATACGTATTTCGCCTGTGTGTTTCCATGAGGCTCCAGTAGATCCTGTGACCTCATAATAAAAGTCTGACCTCCTAGTTTGTGAAGAGGACATGTAATGGCACTGTCACATTCCTATTCATTGAAATGACCTTCAGCGTGACATTGGCGGTCCACATTCCAATCCAGCTTCTCTAAGTAAAGGACATTCAGTTGTCCAAATGATCCTTCTTTTTAATGACTGGTATGTACAGCGTGTTCTTCATAAAACACAGATAAAGAGAATCTAGTTTTATTTTGTGTGAGTCAGGAGGACTCTGTAATATGAAATCGATGTGGCCTCCTCTCTGACCTTGACCAACAAAGGTCAGAGGAACGGATTGGTTGTCATCTGAACATTGGATGATTAAATGTGATGAAGCCTCTGTCATTTCTCTCAGACACACACTATCAATCTTTTAACATTAGCTGACGCATACTCTTTTTGCTGACTAGCAATGAAGGTGTTACTGTATAAACTGTCCAAAGAATACATAAAATTTGCATCACACAAGACTAAAAAAACCTGACCTAGTAACACTTAATTTTAAAGATGCTTAAAATCTGTTAGTATTATTTACAGGTACTGGTGAGTGGTCCCATTTAGGTCTCATTATTGGCCACTTCATTAGGTAAACTGGTAAAAAAAAACCTTGGGACTGCTTAACAATACTACTCAATACTGAGGGTGGGTCCTTCTCCTGCATTGACTTTGGAAAAGGATAGCTCTCCTGCCCATAGGCCATGACCTCTGTTCAATATGTGAATAGGTTGATATGCTCATTGACCACATCTTATATTATGAGTTATCCTTCAATTGTGTGTAGCACCCTGGGGTTTAGTCAGGGAGCTCCTCACAAATTTACTTGCCAAGAGTAGTCATCTTGGTCGATTGATAGAGATCTATTGATTTCACCCTAAGTTTGGCCTTGTTGCACTTTTCTCTTCTACCACTAGGTGGTACTAGATAAAATATGAGAAGGGCAACCCAAGGTCAGTTTATGGGTATATGGGTATATGGGATATCTCAGCCAATGGGCAAGGGTTTTCTTGAATCCCTTGGCCTGCTGGGAGAACCTATATATTCGGGTGAGGTCAGGCGATCGCTGTTCTGTGCCACCTGGATGGCTGTCTGGGTGGACGTGTGTCTTACGCCCCATGCTGCTAGGCCAGAGATTGGGCATTTCCCGGGGGCAATTGGCTGCCAGGCTGTGTGCGGGCCTATCCAGAAGCAAGACGGTTCTGTCAGCCGGAGAATCTGTCAAGCCATGTACACACAATAGGTTTTACCGATGAAAACAGTCCGATGGACTGTTTTCATCGGACAAACCGATCGTGTATGGGCCCCATCGGTCTTTTTTCCATCGGTGTTTAAAAATAGAACATGTTTTAAATTTATCCGATGGTTAAAAAACCGATAGCAAATTACTATCGTCTGTGGGGAACTCCATCGGATAAAAAACCCACGCATGCTCAGAATCAAGTCGACGCATGCTCAGAAGCATTGAACTTTATTTTTCTCGGCTCATCGGAGTGTTTTACGTCACCGCGTTTGAAACGGTCGGTTTTTTGACTGATGGTGTGTGGGCAAGACTGATGGAAGACAGTTTCATCGGATTTCCGATGGAAAAAACCATCGGATTAGAATCCATAGGATATCATAGGAACCATATTCTCACCGAACGGGCACGGTGCAGAATCGGGAAACTTCAGGCGGTGATCAAGTCAGGGACCCAACCCACCGAGGAGACGCTTGCAGGGCAACCTTGTAAGTCAAGCCAGGGACCTTGACGGTTATCAGGGGTGAAGCTTGGGAAGTATCTGGAGTGCTAAGCTAGGGACCCAGCAGGGAAGCATGGGTGATGCTTGAGGAGATACCACCGCAAACCTTGGAGGAGCTGAAGGGATTCAGAGCCAGTGAATCAGAGGGTCTAGTGAGAGACCGGGAGCTCAGTGTTGAAGAACTACAAGAGGCAGTTGTAGTGGAGCTGAAAGAACTGTTAAGTTTGCGTTAGGAACTGTTAAAGGAATGTTGCCATAGGAGACAGCATTCCTGCATGTGCAGAAATGGCGCCTTGCTGGGGCCTTTCCCTGCACGGCTGTCCTCGTATTGAAGTCTCTGAGTTTGCCAATTGAATCTATAACTACTTAAGGGTGTCCTGGCCCTAACCCTCTTTCTTCCAAAAATACAAAAAGTACTGTCAAAAGAAAAAAAACTCTTTTACATCCAAAAAGTGTCTGGTGCCCAATGACTTTCACCATCTTTGCACCCACTATGCCTTACAACCCACTACATATTGAAGGATGTCAGCTATCTTTGGCCTTTGAAGTCCTCATTAGAATGGACAAGGCCGGAGACCTTGCTACATGTGTGTGGTCATGGGGACAGAAAGTGAGGAAAAGTGTTCCCACTGACAATGTAGCTAGTGACAACAGCAAATAATAACAACCTTAAATGGGTTCTAACTCTTTTTTTTACTAAAAATAAAACAATAGCATTCATCTAACAAGCAGCTAGTCCATAATCAGGTGGGATTTTCAGTAGTCTTTAACCACTTCTACACCGAGGGCGTCATATGTAAACGCCGTTCAAACACCACATGTGAGGTATCGCCGCATGCGTTAGAGCGTGTGCAACAATTCTAGCACTAGACCTTCTCTGTAACTCAAAAATAGTAACCTGTAAAAAAAATTAAAGTGTCGCCTATGGAGATTTTTAAGTACCGAAGTTTGGCGCCATTCCATGAGTGTGTACAATTTTAAAGTGTGACATGTTAGGTATCTATTTACTCGGTGTAACATCATATTTCACATTATACAAAAAAATTGGGCTAACTTTACTGTTTTGTTATTTTTTAGTTCATGAAACCGTTTTTTCCCCAAAAAAGGCGTTTGAAAAATGTATGCGCAAATACCGTGCAGGATAAAAAGTTGCAATGACCGCCATTTTATTCTCTAGGGTGTCTGCTAAAAAATATATATAATGTTTGGGGGTTCTGACTAATTTTCTAGCAAAAAAAAAAAAGATTTTTACATGAAGGAGAGAAGTACCAGAATAGGCCCGGTGCTGAAGTGGTTAAATGTTAACCTATGTAACCTGGAGCCAGCTCTTACCTGCAATAACAGAAGACATTTTGAAACATTGCTGCAGTGGCACGCTAGTGGCTGCAAAGACTGTGTCATCACATCCTGCCAGCAGAATGATTAACACCAGGAAGCAAAGGATACAGTTCCAGGACTCAAGTTTTACATTGAGATTGCAATGTTTTAGTATTTCAACTTCCAGTCTGCTATGGGGGCAAAGGAACTAGAGACTCCATCTTGCTGATCTTCTCAGACTACACGAGGTAGAGGAAGAGGAAGAGATTGGACCTAGGGGAGAGGTATTGCCTCCCAGGTCAGTCCACCTTGTGATTTCAGGCATCCACAGCCAGTCGGGACATCCAGCCTGTGAGAGGGGGATCCCAGGTGCATATCCAGACGCACCTGCATTGATGGTGTAGGGCATTCCAGTGTGAGTGGACCAATCGGGTCAGTAGAAGAGCCTGCCTGTTCCAGGACGTTTGTTTGGGCCTTGACTGCAGGATTAGGTGAGAGGGCTCTTGCCCGTTTGCAGGAAACAAGGACACTGCACACAGATAGATTTGTATGGACACTGTATACAGACATCATTGCTCTTAGTCACCCTGTTGACACCTGTAGTGCCACAGGGCACAAAGCCATTCAGATACAGAGACACTGTATACAGAAACCATTGTCCTTTCATCTTGCGGAGAAAGATCCTGCATTCTTTACTTGATAATCCGGGTCAGTTGTGTTGTTTGGCTCTGCTATTCAGGAGTTTAAGTGTACCAACGAGAGTGGCTAGCTGAAGATACAAAGCCTCATCTTTCTTCAAAGGGACTGAAGTTACTAGTGCCATATGGGTCCGCATACACATACTCAGGGTTCTGTATATGAAGTGGGTGTGCGGGAAAGTTTATCTGGGAAGCTAATCCATTGAATGTTGATATGAATATAGTGTTTGTAGTTGGGCCTGGGGTGTCAGGAGACAGAAGAGAGAGGTCTGACATAAAGAGAGTCAGTCTTCTGCTCTCCTCCTGCCTGGACTCATAGAGACACATTTGAGTTGAGGTAACAAATCTGATATAAAGTGTCATATTGTGATTTATTTGCTATTTATATGTGCCTCTGCTCTTGGGCATAATCTTAGGTTTGGAATCCCCTGAAAGCAGCCTGAATATAGTATTGAGCTATATTGTTTTTAATCTCAGTTATTGCTCTCCAGTTGATTACTTGAATATATACATATATACTGTTATGTTATGCCACTTTTAGACCCATGTCATATGGGCGATTTTGTAGTAGCTACAGAATTACTGTCCTTGGTATTTTTGTTGCTTCAAAAAAATTTGTTGCTAATAATGGAATGTCTGTGTGTGGGCGGGACCAGTAAATGGGGTACCCAGTAACAAGGGAATGTGCACAAAGACAGACCAAACGTGGTATAGTTTCTTGTATTTGGCTAAGGGGTTAACAAGATAAATGGCAGTAACACTTGCGGGCACTGGAATTATACAAACAGCAGGTATTTAGGTATTGCAAAGTTACAGTCATTAATGGCACAGTTGCAGCTTTCAGTCATTCAATAAGGCACTGATCGGCAACTGCATATTATCCAGCAATGATACAAATGGAGAGGGAAAAAACTGTGCCAACCCTATTGGGCTTTATCTAAACCTGATCCCACTTGGGGATCTAAAGCTTGTTAATTACACAGGTGACGGAACTAACAAATATTGACAAACTAAGTCCAACAAATAATGTTCAAAAGATTGGAAAAAGTCCACAATTCTCTATGCCAGGAAAACCAGAAGTTTCGCACCACAGTGACTAATCAAATCCTGTTGTGAGGTATCCACCACCAGAGAGAGGGGAAGCAGCTTACCAGAGGGCAAGCGGTTTGGGACATTTGACTGTAACCCAGCCGCGGCCTTTAGTGTTGTATCAGCAGTCCTCCCCTAGTATACCAGTGTATTCAGTTCAGATGGTTCATACATCCATACATCCAGATCGTAATTCATTGACATGGAATGAAAGGGGCAGGCCAATAGCGTAATTCCGTATGACAAAAATTTTATTTAAAAACGTAAGTTGTACTTACAAATAGAAAGACGATAATTCAGCATAACAGTAGGTGCCGGCCGGCAACCAGGAGCCTCACTCCTCGAACGTGGTGACGTCACTGAGTGTCCTCCTAGACGCGTTTCGTCATCACGTAGACGTTTTCAATAGGAGTGGTTTTCAATTGTGTGATACAAATGTTGCCACTTCTCGCACAATATCAGTAATAATGTACTTCTCCAGGAAAGGCCCATTATACAAAGGAGGGCTTCTTTTGGAGGGGTGGCTGACTGGTTACCCAAAGAGGCTCTTTAGTGAAGAATAGGGAGCTGCTGCAGCTATTCAGGCAACCGGAATGATGATGTATGTAGCACACTCACCCCCTTCACCTGCCTTTGGCTCCCCGCAGGTAGAGAGGGCACACCATGCCACAAGCCCGAACCCTCCTGTGTGAAGAGGTTGAGCGGTGTTGTTGGTGGGTCTCCACAGCCAGAAAAACAGAATCCTCCAGAGAATGGTTCTCACCTCTGTAGCTAATAGAGACAAGTCCTTGTTCCCCCCAGTGACTTGAATGTCCACACCAGCTGCAACTCCAACGTAGAGTTTATTTCTCATAAATAACAGTCTCTGATAAGTAAAGGTTGGAGGGAGAACAGGACAGCATAAGGTGTGGGAAAGGTCCAGGCACAAACGTAATCACTTAACTGCTTGGCTTCTCAAGCAGACTCAGCCCAGATGGATAGTCTCCGTAGGTAGGGACTAGCAGCCAAATGCTACTTTAAATTAACCGCACAGTCTCTGCCACAGACTGGGTGAACTTGGTCTCTGCCACAGACCTGATGAACTTGGTCTCTGCCACAGACCTGGTGAACTTGGTCTCTGCCACAGACCTGGTGAACTTGGTCTCTGCCACAGACCTGGTGAACTTGGTCTCTCAAAGCTTGACCTCTTTGTAAGGAGAAGACATCCCTCCAGAGAGTTACCGGGCCCCTTCCTTCACCGTGACTTCTCACTGGTCCTTCGGAATAGTTCCTCCCCCAGCCTCCTCGTCTAAGATGCGGGTCCCCTCGCAAGGCGGCACCCTGGGATTCCTCGATCCTTGATGGGTCCCAGCCGAAGGTGCTGGGCCCAAGGCCTTTGCTGCAGTCCCAGGGCTAAATGTGCCTGGGACTGATTCACCGACCTCTGCCCCTGGGCCAAAGGTGCCCAGGGCGGATGGGAACACACTCCCTGGGGTAGGACCCCCGGCCATGACAGAACGGACAGAACCCCGAACAGGCAGCATCTGCCCCTTTTATATCCTCTCCCAGCATGCACAGCAGGCCTGCCACACCCACCGTACGGCTGCTGAGAGGGGACACACAAGGCACAGCACTGTATCAGCGGTTCAATCCTGGCCTACCATGGCAGCGGCACCTGCAGGCCACAGGGAACTATACACCGATACTCTCCCTGCGGACAAAAATGGTTGATAGAATCCTGACAATTTGGGTGTTTGAGCATAACTACCACTCAAACACTTCCTCTAAATTTAGGACCCCGCTACATGTAAAATTTGTAACTCAATTGCTGAGCAATTAAATTCTGTTGCATTAGCTGCATAGATAAGCACTGTAGCCAGCTACAGCAAAAACTAGCTATAAATCGCCCGGGAAAGTAAGCAACATAAATTTGTTCTTGTTACAAAGTTGTACTGTCCCATGAATTTGGGTGCTTGTAACTCCTCAGGCACAAAGAGTGGAAGAGAGATGATACAGAGTTGTGGCAGAGTGTTAGACTGTAGCCCCATTGGGAAGTTTGGGGCTGGTTTAGCTCAGTGTGGAGCTCACCAGTGAGTATAGTCCACACCAGTCATGACGTTTGAGGGCTTTTTGGCCCAAGTTTATTAAAAGAAAGAAAGAAAAGGTCAACACAGGATCATTGCCCACGCAGGGGTTTCCACCATCAACACAAAGAAAAGTCAGATTTAGCCTCCTGGCTCTCTTTAGCAGCCCCGCTGCTCAGGCTTTGTGCCTCGGTCCTCCTGGACTTGTAACACAGCATCTCTGTGTTCCCTTTACGAAAGCTCTACCTCTGTCAGCTCTTTTCTCGCAGCTTCCCTGCTGCTTCGACCCTCTGGCTTGGGCCATCTGTCTCTTCTATCACAGATTGCACTGTGCAGACATGTACACACTTGGGGCTGCTCCCTTGCATCCACATGGACTTCTTGGGAGGGTGAAGCTCAGAACCCTGGTCCTGAGTCTACAAAAAGCCCCACACACACTTGCACAATCATTGTGCTTGCTATTCCCAAAACCTGGTCCCAGGGCTTGAGATTTCATCCCACCCAGTTCACCAACTCTCCAGGTTTCAGGTCCCAAACAGCATTTTACCAACCAGTGAGGAAACTGAGAAAACAGTATCCGCCAAATGAAAAAAGAACCCTGGAGCCCCTCAACCTGCCTAGGTGAGAATCCTGGGTGACATAACAGCTTTTTTTCACCATAACAGGGCACCGCACTGTCACAGCACTCAGAGTCCTGTTTTATGGAGAACAGCAACCCTAAAGAAATAATGCGAGCGACTACGTTTGGTTTGAAGTCTAACTCCAATCTTTTTTATCTGTCTTAGATGGGGAAGAGTTGTTATTTCTCTCAGTTCTGACCCTTCCCTATTCTACTAAAAACGTTAAATGAGATGTAGACACTTGCTTTATGCCCCCCCTCAAAAAAAATAAAAAACCAAAACACCAAACGCAAACCATGTTTTTTTTTTTTTTTTTCTCTTTAAAGATTTTAATTTTATTTTAAATCAAGGAATAATAACAATTACAGTATATCGAATGGCGGCAATACAATACAATGTTGAAGCATGGATTTATACAAAAAGAAGCAATATAACATATCCTCCCTTAATAAAGATAAACTCAATGTGTAATAGGGGCTGAGATTCAATTTGAGAATAAGAAAGTAATGAGCGCAAAGTACTCCATGCCATAGTGAAATATAACTAGACTCAAAGAGACAAAATTATTTACAATTTGCAATTGAGAAGTTTGGTTCTGCCATAACTCGGGGAATCTAAAGACTAACTATTTAAAAAGTTAAATTTACCCAAATCAAAGCTATGACTTTGATTATAGATTGAAAACATATGCTGTAATTTAAAAAAAAGGGATGAGAAAAATTTGATGAAAGTGCTTGAAGGAGGAGCAAGGACGGAAATAATAAAGGAGGAAGGGGGCTAGTGGGGGGAGAATAAGACAGAACTCCGAAGGCTAATTCCATGTAAACTATTTGAATTCGGGACTCCCTGAAAAGGCATCTGTGACAGATCTCAGATACCCCAGGTGGGCACATCCACCAGACCTGTGTCTCCTGTCCTCCAAACGCAGCCTGCAGATTCGCAATTAACCAGCCCTTAACCCCTCAATCACGAGACAAGCCACACTGGTGTTGAGGGTTAGACATGCAGAGCATCAACAGTTTATTAAATACAAAACATACACTTTTACACACAGTTAGGGACACTCCCCTTAGCCTTGTCATAAAGGGGGGTAGGGGACAAGGAAGAACCAATGGGAACTCAACACTTGTACATTGAAACCTAAAGGGATTATGATAAGCAGGCAGACCCTCAATACACATCCCCTGCGGAGAGATGTCTCCAGTCCAGACCATTGTCTACGTGCCATGAACCAACACAATTAAACACAGCAACAAGAGGGGGGGGGATGGGGGAGAAGGGATGTAGCATTACATTACAGTATCTCAATGCCAACTTGTCCCCAAGTCTCCAGTCTCTTTTGGGCCATAGTCTGTGGGTAGGAGGCCAGCCCACAGTCCCTTCCAAAACACACAGTGACAGTGGCTTCTGTCACAGCATCAGTCACCAAGGTGAGAGAATTAGTGAATCTAATTGGCAGGCAAATAGTATGTGATCCATGGTGTCCATATGCTGTCGAATTTCTTCAATTTATTTTTGTCTAGTGCATCAAATTTAGCATGAATAAAGGCTTGGTTCATTCTCTTTTTGGCTTCTGCCACGTTCACTACGGGTGATTTCCAAGCGCTAGCTATTTTCTGCTTTGCGGCTGTCATGAATGTAAGGAATAACTTGTGTTGATTTTGAGAAAGTGGTTTTGGTTTAATATTGAGAAGATCTGCCATTGAGTCTGGTATAACAGTACAATTAAATAATTTAGAGGCAATACGGAAAATCTTTTCCCAGAATATATGCACAAGTGGACAGTGCCACCAAATGTGCAGATAAGAACCTTTATCCAGGCAGCCGCGAAAGCAGAGATCTGAGCTATTAATTGCAAATTTGGATAACCTGGACGGAACCATATACCAACGAGAGAGTACTTTGTATGATGTCTCATATGCCACTAAATTAGTAGAGGAGGAGCTAGTATTTGACCAGTTGGTTGCCCATGTCTTGTTGTCAATCTTACAATCTAGGTATTTTTCCCACTCACCAACATATGATGGTAAGATTGTATTTGACTTGGTGATCAATTGAGAATAAAGTACAGAGATATGACTTTTAGCATGTGGTTCTTTTAGACAAATTCTCTCGAATTGGGATAAACTATGGAGATTATCTCTAGAATTGAGGAGAGGATCGTAAAAAAAAAAAATTATTTACAAGTATCTGAAGATTTCTGATTGGGGTAGCCCAAAGGTTTCGCACAGTTCTGGGAAGGGTCGTATGGAGGTTGTTGATACTATATGGTATAAACACGTGATGTCAACCTTACACCAGGCTTTAAAGGTTCTAGGGAATATCCAAGCTGGATAAAAGGCTCGCCTGATTAAAGGACTAAATTACAGAGAACACGTCACAAGCTCTCTTCGAGAGCTTCACTGGCTACCCATTGCTAAAAGGGCCGAATTTAAGGCCCTCTGCCTTGTTTTTAAGGCATTCTGGAGTCAAGGTCCAATTTATTTATCTAGTATAGTTTCCCACTATACTCCCACAAGATCTTTACGCTCGGCGAATCAAAACCGCCTTATGCCTAAACTATATAATTTTGCAGCAGCTGGTGGAAAAACTCTTCAAGTCTTCAAGTATTTTTATGGAATAATCTTCCTGAGAATATGTGAAAAATCAACTCGCTAATTCACTTTCGCAAGGTACTGAAGACTCATTTACTTTCTAATGTATATGGATAAGGGACGTCTGGTACCTTACTACTAACCAGCTGATTAGCCCGCCCGGACTTGTTGCTGCTTACCTAAATGTGGACTGTTACTCTGTTTCTTTTACTTTTTATTTTTCCCTCTGTTGTTATTTATTATTAAGTTATCCTGTATGTGTTATCTGTTATGCTTATTTTTGTGGTCAGTATATGTATTTGGTCTATCTAGCGCTTAGGCGCAGTTCTTGAGCTGTATTTGGCGCTTTACAAATAATAACATCAAAATCAAATCAAAAGACAGAAGTGGGTTATGCAGGGATTGTAAACCATGGGAGCTTTTGTGCCTATCCCAAATTGATAAGGAGTGTTTAGATATTGGATTCTGTAAAGCTCTACGATCTGAAGGGCGTAACCATAAAATATTATTAGTAGGGAGTGGGTCCAAGTCTAATGCTTCAATAAATACCCATAAGGAAGTTTCCACAGTCGAATAATACTGTGATAGTTGTGCTATTTGAGCTGCTTTATAATAAGTTGCAAGGTCTGGAAATCCCAAACCACCCATTAGTTTGGGAAGAGATAAGGTTTGTTATTGGTATCCAAGGCTTTTTCTTTCCCCAAGTGAACTGTATTACTTTTTGTTGGATCAATCTAAGAAAATAAGCAGGGATATGAATTGGAAGAGTTCTGAATAGGTATAAAAACTTGGGGAGTATGGTCATTTTTATTATGCTAATTTTCCCGAACCACCGAACCAGGAGATCGGAAGTTCTGACCAGTTAGATAACAGACTTTTCAATAAAGGTGGGTAGTTGGCAGCAAATAAATCTGATGAGTTAGCCGTTAGTTGAATATCCAAATATGGTAGGCTATGATCAACCCATTTGAATGGTAGCGAATTTTGTATATTCTGTTTGTCCATTTCGCTAAGCGAAATGTTCAAAGCTGAGGATTTTTGGGTATTAACTGTAAGGCCTGAAATATTTGAGAATTCATGTAATACCAACATAAGATTTGGGGCCGAAACTTGTGGCGAGGATAAAAATAAAGGTATGTCATCCGCGAATAGGTATATTTTGTGATGACATCCACCTAATTCAAAACCCGTGATTGTTGGTTCCATCCGTATTCTCTGTGCCAAGGGTTCGATAAGTAGCGCGAATAATAGTGGCGAGAGGGGACATCCTTGACGTGTTCCTCTCTGTATATCAAATTCTTCCAATTTGTAACCAGCATATTTGATAAATGCTTTGGGCTTATGATATAACGCAGAAATCCATCCCATAAAATGTGGTCCAAAGCCCTATTTTTTGAGTGTATAATGCATGTAAGCCCAAGATACTGTTTCAAACGCTTTCTTAATGTCAAGAGAAAAAAAGCACGAGGGGATTCGGCGCATTTTAGCGGCATGAGACAAAAGGGCAGCGCGTCTGATATTATCTCCAGCTTGCCGAATAGGGATGAAACTGGTTTGGTCACGGTGTATTAGGCTACCCATATTCTTATTTAGTTTGCTATCAAGGATTTTGGCTAAAATTTTTACATCTATATTTAACAAAGAGATGGGACGATAGTTTGACCAAATCAAATCATCTGTATGTGGCTTGGGAAGCATGCAGATAATCGCGGTCAAAGTTTCTTTCCTAAAAGACTGGTTGTCCAGAAGGGAATTAAAAGTCTTTGTTAAAACTGATGTTAGAATATCTGAAAAAGTTTTGTAATAAAGAGCAGAGAATCCGTCAGGGCCGGGTCGTTTGTTAACTTTCAAATTCTCAATAGTCTCTGTTACCTCCTCGCCCGACACCGGTTCCTCCATCATTTCTAATTGCGTTTTGGACAATATAGGGAGGAAGATATGAGAAAAAAAATAGTTTGCCTTAGATTGATCCAATTCATTATCAGATGAGTATAATTTTTTTAGCTGCGTTTTAGATTTTTGTAAACTTTTTACTGGGTTAGTGTCACGGTCTGGAGTCAGGCTCAGAAACCAGTAGCTATAGCAGCAGAGCAGGTATTCACACAGGTCACCCTGGCTGATGACACGGGTTCACCTGAGGTGCGGGGTCTAAGCACTGACCGGTATTCACCAGGGCTCCTAAAGGTGGAGATGGGCTTCACTGCGTGTCAGTGCCAGGTCGCGGTCCTCAGATTAGCCCCACCAGGGGGTGAGCAAGCCGGGGTCCAGAAACAGATAACACAGGTAGGGATCAAACAGAAGCATAGTCGGGATGAGCCAAAAGTCGGTAACAGATAGTTGCAGGTTGGGATTCAGCAGAAGCGTAGTCGGGGACGAGCCAAAAGTCGGTAGTGAGTGGTAGCAAAGATGCGGTCGGCAGCAGTAGACAGGAGCAAGATATTGGCTGGTGAAGACACAATATTCTGGCAACCAGGAAGTGCAGGGACGTGGCTTAAATCAGGAAGTTCCTGGGAGGAGCAAAGGGTTCAAGGTTCAAGGCAAACAAGATTCAAACAAGAAAGATCATTCAAGGAATTGGCTAATGAACTATCCAAGGAGCTGTCCATCATTCCAGGTGGCTCAGCAAGTAGAGTCACCACCAGACACACCAGAGGTCCCAGGTTCAAGCCCAGGTCCTAACAGTACTCCCCTCCTTCCAGGATGTCCCCTGGATGTCTTAGGGCCAGGTTTCTGAGGAAACCTCTGGTGGAATTCCCTTGTTAATCTAGGGGCATGAACATTCTTTTCAGGCTCCCAAGAATTTTCTTCTGGCCCATATCCTTCCCATTGAACCAAATATTGCAATTTGTTTCTAGAGATCCTGGAGTCAAGAATTTTTCCCACCACATATTCTTCTTCACCCTGTACCTCAACAGGTGGAGGAGGAGGATGAATTCTTCCAGAAAAAGTATTTTCATGAAACTGCTTGAGTAGCGATATATGAAAAACAGGGTGAATCTTCATATTGTCAGGAAGATTTAGGCGAAAAGTGACCGGGTTGATTTGAGCAGAAATCTCAAAAGGTCCCATAAACTTTTGACCCAACTTAGCACATGGAACCTGAACCTTTACATTTTTGGTAGGTAACCAAACGTTGTCACCTACCTGAGAGGTGGGAATAGACCTACGGTGTCTGTCAGCGGCCTTCTTGTAATATTCCTGTGCCTCCTTCAATGTATCAGTCAATCTCTCCTGGATCTCATGTAATGAAGTTAGTCTGTTGGTAACAGCAGGAATTGAAGTTGAGATAGGGAGATCAGGAATAAAAACTGGATGATACCCGGTGTTTAAGAAAAATGGGCTTTGGGAAGTGGAGCTATGTTTAGAGTTATTATAAGCAAACTCTGCCGTAGAAAGGTAGTCCACCCAGTCATCCTGGAGATAACTCACAAAACATCGAAGGTATTGCTCCAGAGTTTGATTGGTCCTCTCGGTCTGACCATTAGACTGTGGATGAAAAGCTGACGACAGATTAATTGTTACACCCAAAGCTGAGCAAAAACTTCTCCAAAATTTTGAGGTAAACTGTACCCCTCTGTCAGACACCACATCATCAGGAATTCCATGAAGCTTAAAAACTTCTCTAACCATTACCTCAGCAGTATGTTCGGCGGAGGGTACCCCCTTAACTGGAATAAAATGAGCCATCTTAGTGAGATGGTCAACGACTACCAGAATGGTTGTCATCCCTTTTGAAAGAGGAAGGTCGACCACAAAGTCCATAGAAATTGACCCCCATGGCCTAGATGGAACAGGCAGTGGTAGAAGTAACCCCAGAGGAGAAGATCGGGGTGTCTTATTGCGAGCACAGGTTAGACATGAAGCCACATATGTCTTTACATCTTTCTTGTACCCAGGCCACCAAAAGGAACGTGATAAGAGTTCTTCTGTCTTAGAAACCCCAAAATGACCAGCAAGTTTAGAGTTGTGTACCAACCTGAGGGCTTCTACCCGAACTGATTCAGGTACATAGAGGCAATGCGCTTGAGTCCAAAAACCATTATTGTACTTGAGGTTTATGTCTTTAGGAGGGATATTAAGAAGCAGGTCATTCTCATACCCCTCCTTGAGGAGATTAAGAAATGTCTTTGAACTTGTGGCCCCTAGAAAGTTCTTTGGAGACAGGATTGTACATTCAGAGTTGCTTTCCTGGAGAGGCCCAGGCAACATCCATGATAGGGCATCAGCCTTACCATTCCTTGACCCAGGGCGGTATGAGATAACAAAATTGAACCTGGAGAAGAAAAGGGTCCAACGTGCTTGTCTAGATGACAACCTTTTAGCAGACTTAATAAATTCTAAATTTCTATGATCGGTGAGAACGGTTACAGGGTGCTTAGCCCCTTCCAGCAGATGCCTCCACTCAGAAAATGCTTCCTTAATTGCCAGCAGTTCCTTGTTTCCAATGTCATAATTCTTCTCAGCTGGAGACATCATTCGAGAGAAATAAGCGCAAGGATGAAGCTGCATTTTTTCTCCAATTCGCTGAGAAAGGATAGCTCCCACAGCAGAATTAGAAGCATCAACTTCTAGGATGAAAGGTAGTTCTGGATCTGGATGTACCAGTATTGGTGCAGAAGTGAAGAGTGTTTTCAGTTTACTAAAGGCAGCCTGTGCCTCAGGTGACCACAAAAAGGGTATCCCTTTCTTTGTCAGCTGTGTAATTGGAGCAATTACCTTGGAGAAATTCCTTATAAATCTTCTGTAAAAGTTGGCAAATCCAACAAATCACTGTATCTCCTTAACATTCCTAGGGACAGGCCAATCCACCACTGCTTTGATCTTATCAGGATCCATGCTTACCCCTTCAGAAGAGATTATGTATCCCAAGAACTGGATCTGAGTTTGTTCAAACTCGCATTTCTCTAGTTTGATGCAAAGTTGATTCCGCCTTAGTCTCTCGAAAACAATACAGACATGCTTGCGGTGTTCTTCCAAAGTATCAGAGAAAATGAGAATATAATCCAAATATGCTATTACAAACTGATCAAGCAAATCTCGAAAAACATCATTAATAGAATTTTGAAAAGTTGCAGGAGCATTGCAGAGCCCAAAGGGCATGACCAAAGACTCAAAATGTCCATATCTGGTTCTGAAAACAGTTTTCCATTCATCTCCGGGACGAATGCGGACAAGGTTGTATGCCCCCCATAAATCTAATTTAGTAAAGAGCTTGGCGGAGCGGAGTCTCTCAAGCATTTCTGGAATCAGTGGGAGTGGATAGCGATTCTTAATTGTGATCCTTTTTAAATCTCTGTAGTCAATACACGGACGCAGGGTGGAATCCTTTTTCACCACAAAGAATAAGGCTGACCCAGCAGAAGAGGTTGAGTGTCTGATAAAACCCTTCTCTAGATTCTCATTAATCCACTCCCTGAGCACCTTCAGTTCAGGTTCTGATAAAGAATAAAGGTGCCCAAATGGTATTTCTGCCCCTGGAAGCAATTCAATGGGACAATCATAAGAGCGATGAGGAGGCAGCTGATCTGCGTTCTTTTTATCACAAACGTCACGAAACTCAAGATATTGTGGAGGTAGCTTGTCGTATGGCTTGGTAGTTGCCAAAACTGCTTGTAAATCTTGGGTTGGTGGAGGGCTTATTTAATAAGATTCTTTGCAATGTCTTTTGCAATGGTCAGATGTAAATCTTAAAGAACGTGTTTCCTAGTTGATGGAGGGGTTATGGATAGAGAACCAAGGGATAGGATAATAGGGAACTTAGGTGATGTGATCAGCTCAAAGCTGATAGTCTCCTGATGGTCAGTCTCGATTAGGAGTTTAAGCGGGATGGTCTCGTGGGTAACTGGACCTGAAGACAAAGGTGAGCCATCCACAGTTTCCATATCAATAGGGGCAAGCTTATTTCTTATTTGAAGGTTATTACTTTGGGCAAATTCGATGTCCATGAAGTTTCCCCCGGCCCCTGAGTCCAGCATAGCAGCGCAAGATATTTCATTGCTTTCCACAATAAGCCTTATTGGGATGACAAAGTGAGTTGATAAAGAATTAACTTTATTTGCTTTCTGAATCAAAGGAGAGACGGACTGAGAAATTGAGTTTATTTGTTCAGATACTGTAACATCCATTGCTGCAAGTGTTCTTTTAAATTTATTGGGACAATTAACTGCATAATGTCCAGAGTCTCCACAATAAAGACACAAGTTCTCTGAACGTCGTCTTTCTTTCTCCTGAGTGGTAATAGATCTTTTAATAGCATCCACCTGCATAGGTTCAGGAGTGTCAGAATCAGGAAAAACTCTTGGACCCTTAGGAGGATACTGAGTAGTAGAAAAACGCATGCCACCATTTCTGCCTAGGATTCCCAGTCTCTCCTTTCTCCTTTCAGTAAGTCTCTGATCAATTTGAATACATAATTTAATAAAAGCCTCAAGGTCGTCAGGACTTTCTACTCTGGCAAGCTCATCTTTTACTTGCTCTGAGAGTCCTTGATGGAACTGACTTTTTTGTGCTGCTGGATTCCAATTGGTATCTGAGATCCAACGTCGGAATTCAGTTGTGTACTCTGCAACCGAGCGTCTACCCTGCCGTAAATTGTGCAATTTTGCCTCAGCAGTAGCACAGCGGTTAGGATCATCGAAAACTTGGTTCATCGCAGCCACAAAAGAATCTAAATCATCCAGGACGACATCATCTTTCTCCACATAAGGGGAGGCCCAGGCTAAAGCTTCCTCAGTCAGGAGGTTGATAATAAACAGCACCTTTTTCCTGTCAGAAGTAAATGCAGTAGGTTGCATCTGAAAGTATATACGACATTGATTAAAGAACCCTCTATAATGGCGGCGGTCTCCATTAAACTTAAGTGGTAGGGGCATTTGTGCATTAGTATCTACGGCAGTGGTATCTCGGGCACGAAAATCCCGCAATTGTTTATTCAGATCAAGGATTTCCTCTTGTAGTGCTTTCACTTCAATCCGTAACTCAGAACATTTTCCTGGTAGTTAACACCAAATGTCTGCAACTCAGCGATTTGCACCCTGAGAGGAGCTACAGCAGCTGCTACAACGGCCTCCATGTTTTGGGCCAGAATATTCTGTCATGGTCTGGAGTCAGGCTCAAAGACCAGTAGCTATAGCAGCAGAGCAGGTATTCACACAGGTCACCCTGGCTGATGACACGGGTTCACCTGAGGTGCGGGGTCTAAGCACTGACCGGTATTCACCAGGGCTCCTAAAGGTGGAGATGGGCTTCGCTGCGTGTCAGTGCCAGGTCGCGGTCCTCAGATTAGCCCCACCAGGGGGTGAGCAAGCCGGGGTCCAGAAACAGATAACATAGGTAGGGATCAAGCAGAAGCGTAGTCGGGGACGAGCCAAAAGTCGGTAACAGATAGTTGCAGGTTGGGATTCAGCAGAAGCGTAGTCGGGGACGAGCCAAAAGTCGGTAGTGAGTGGTAGCAAAGATGCGGTCGGCAGCAGTAGACAGGAGCAAGATATTGGCTGGTGAAGACACAATATTCTGGCAACCAGGAAGTGCAGGGACATGGCTTAAATCAGGAAGTTCCTGGGAGGAGCAAAGGGTTCAAGGTTCAAGGCAAACAAGATTCAAGACAAGAAAGATCATTCAAGGAATTGTCTAATGAACTATCCAAGGAGCTGTCCAGCATTCCAGGTGGCTCAGCAAGTAGAGTCACCACCAGACACACCAGAGGTCCCAGGTTCAAGCCCAGGTCCTAACAGTTAGTGGAGTGTACATCCCTGGAAAGTTTAAGACGGATGGGTTTGGTTGACTTATGACAAGATTTTAGTGTTTGGGCTAAGAGTGTATTTGGTTTATTCGCATGCATATAGTAGGTATGTTTTAATCGTTGAATTGATTTATCCGTAGACTCAGTAAGGAATAAATTGTATTCCAATTTGACCTTGTCTAATTTTATCCTGGATGATGGAGAGGGATTTTGCTGAAATGCCATGTGACAAGAATCACATTTTTTTTCTAGCGTATGATACATGGCTTTTCTTTCTCTATTACATAGGCTTAACGTAAAAATGTTCCACGGAGAACAGGTTTATGGGCTTCCCATAAAGTAGTTGGGAAAATGTTGGTGTAGAATTGAATTTTAAATACTCCTTGAGTGCTATTTCGATATTTTGTTTGTATACTGGGTTTTTGAGCAGAAAATCTCGAAGTGTCCATGATGAGTCACGTGATTTCGGTATTATAGATGCTATAGTATTGTATATTGCACTATGGTCAGACCATGGGATGGGAACTATTTTTAAATTTAAGATTTCGGGCGTCATGCCTATAGACATAAAAATATGGTCAATTCATGAGAATGACCGGCATGGGTGAGAATAATGTGTATAATGTCTCTTGGTTGGCTTTAGTTCGCGCCAGGTGTCTACTAGATTATATTTTGCAATTAGCCTAGAAAAAGATTGTTTATCTGACGTTTGGGACTGAGGAATCAGTGATTTATCCAAAAATGGGATCATAGTCTGGTTGGAGTCTCCACTTAATATTACAGTACCTATTTTATGGGAATCAATGACATGTAGCAGGTGGGACATGAAAGAGTTAGGCCGCTTATTGGGGGCATAGTATGACACAATGGTGATAGCGGAATCCAATAATTGCCCTGTAAGAATCAGGTAACGGCCTTCTGGATCTTTGATCTCTTTTGTTATTGAGAATGGGGTACTACGGTGGAATGCTATAAGCACTCCATGTTGCTTTGTAGAGGCCGTGGCCATAAAAACTTGTGGGTAAGATCTGCTAAAAAATTTAGGGGTTGATGTTGGTGTAAAATGGGTTTCTTGGAGACATATTGTGTGCGGTTTTTTTTGCGTTGAAAGTGCGAAAGGCTTTAGTGCATTTTTGTGGAATATTTAGTCCCTTTACATTAAGGGAGAGTATAATTAGTGGAGCCATGGTATTAAAAAATCTATAGTTCTAATGATGCCTGAACATGGAATAAGTAAGGAGGTATTTGCCTTCGGAGTATAGGAAAAAATGGTATTGGAGGGAAAAAACCAAGAAAAAAGAGGACTCAGAGAATAAATGCAATATAGGAGTATCCTAGTGATATAATAAAACATATAAATGTACATGACATATCCGTTGAGGGGAGAAAAAATCTCCCTCCAAGGGCACGTGCTACAGTCAGCTGCCCACTGAATCTCTGGGCAGCTGAGGGCAGAAAAAGGGGACGCAAGGAGCAGTCCCACAAAACCTGTAGAGCCAACCATTTAAATTACAATCTCATAAACAATGAGCAAGGTAGAAACAAAGGTAATAGCCCAAAAATTAATAACTAGCAACTAATTGGGGGGTAGTGGAATACCAACCGTACTTAGAGGGCACAAAAACGGGTAAGGCTAGCCTGTAGACGTGAAGATAACTTGAATTCATCTTCAGCAGTTGCTAGTAGTAAACTGTAGAAGAAACGTAAAAACTATACTTAACCTAAAAAATGGATGAAAAATACTAGTTATTAACAATGAACGAGTTACTGAATTGTCTTAATTATAAAGAATAGCAGGCTAGACCTGGTCAAAGGAAGAGGAAGAGGAAGAAGAACTGTCTCAACAGCATATACATATGATATAAGGGAATTAGAACAAAGGGGATTTTGGTGGTGCATAGATAAACCAATGAGAGAAAGTTTTCTAAAAATACAATTTTTATTATTACAAATTTAAACAATGAATATAAAAATAGATCCTGGATAAATTCAATACATGATACGTCATATAAGAATGGTGGTCACAAATACACGAGATTTAGATGGAATACAAAAAGCTTGCATAAGAACCCGACATGTTTCGCTTTAACAAGCTTCCTCAGGGGTATGCGGTGACCATCAATATTTGTCAAATACGACTATACAAAAGAAAAAAGGGATACAAAGTTATACATTTACATAAGTAAATGGTAAACTATATATGAACAGATTGGATATAAACAGGTTTAAAATGCGAAGCTGGATCCCTCCCATTGTAACTTACCAAGCCTCCCGTAATGTCTAGAACGCACCACCAGGAAACACAGGATCAAGAGCGACGGTCACCCCGTATATAGAGAAGTGCGGATGTGTGACCACAGCGAACACTAGATAGGGGACCGGCTGTGTGTCAAGGACAGAGATAGGAATGAGACAAAAAAACAGAAAAAAAAAAGAAAAATAATCGCTTGACAAAGATGGTAAGCAAGTAAGCAAACCGTAGAAGACAGAAAAATCCTTCTACCATGAAAAAAATTATTTTTAAAAAAATTACAGTACATAAAGTAGAATGTACTTACATAAGATTAAGTGAACAGGGTTCTGTTCACTTGCAAACGGTGTAGGGCTGTCTGCTTGAAGACAAGCACAGATGTTATAATGTGGAGGCCACTAAAAGAAAACATATTAAATTAAATTGGATTTTATTTGGGTATAATTGATATAGCATGCCTATATCCTCCATAAATAGGCATGCAAAAACAAAATAAATTTTTTTTTTTTTTTAAAGATCAAAGGAATTAAGAGACTGGGTATATAAAGGACATATGTAGCATATTATGCAATATTGTTATAGATATGTATTTAATAAAAAGTGGTTCCATATAAAAGTGGAACATATTGGACAGCAGTCTCCATATATCAATACAACTAAAAATTGTGTTGTTGGGACAAATAGTGATTGCAGATCCCACAGTCAAATATAGAGTGGGACAATGGCCCACTGTAGCCAATAAAAAAGGGGGGGAAAAAAAAAAAAAATATCATATATAGTTGATTAATATAGTCCTGCATTATCAGTGCGGACTATGGGGAAAATAATAAACCAAAAGGTAAGAATTAGAAAAGCTAAAGTAGCTACTTACCTGTGAAAGTCTAAGGCTCCAGCTCAGGCTCCACCAGCCCACACTGCTGCAAGGAGCGTGTGAGCTGGTTATATAGTGTCCACCATTGCGGTCGGCGTCTGACATCGCCGACGGCAATGCGGGCTGAGAGCGCATGACGTCACTCCATTGGGAAAGACACAAGCTGAGGACTGCAAAGACCAGAATGCACCAGGGGCGGGGAGGAGCCGCTCGCCGCCACTGACTGACAGGGCGGACAAAGCGCACAGCCCCCGCTGGAACAATTGGTCAATAGAGGATGTGTGAACACATCCTCTGATAGGATGGTAAAAGGCAGCCAAAAGGACAAAGTGCCTGTCACCAAGGACTGCGCTGCGCTAAAGATGGGTCACCATTGGAGGGTAAATGATGACCCTGGGCGCCCATGTGGTCACCCCGCACGAATCAAGGGGGGATCATAGCCTGGGTGAGATGGTGGCGCGTGACAGACAGGGCAGGTGGCTGATGTAAAAGGATAAGCACATATAAACAGAGCCGCGAGCCCAGCCGAAGGATCGGCTTGCATGGCCCGATGCTCCGAGGGAGGGGAGGGGGGGGGGGGGAAGAAAGTACCAGCAACGCAAAACAACCTATAATGATCTGTGAATACTTTTACCAAAACAGAATAATACAGTTTACATAATATCAAATAATAATACAATACATTATGGAACAGCATGAACTTTAAATAAAGTTAAGACTAAAATGTCCGTGGCATAAAGGGCCATGAGAAATTACTCATGACTATTGATGCAGGGACATGCGCCATTTCACTGTGGCAACAGTAGGCAACCAATTGGCCATATAAGAGAAATGAATTAAATAAATGGGAAAGGGGTGGATATACAAAAAAGATGGCTACAGTGGGCCATTGTCCCACTCTATATTTGACTGTGGGATCTGCAATCACTATTTGTCCCAACAACACCATTTTTAGTTGTATTGATATATGGAGACTGCTGTCCAATATGTTCCACTTTTATATGGAACCACTTTTTATTAAATACATATCTATAACAATATTGCATAATATGCTACATATGTCCTTTATATACCCAGTCTCTTAATTCCTTTGATCTTTAAAAAAAAAAAAAAAATCCTTTTGTTTTTGCATGCCTATTTATGGAGGATATAGGCATGCTATATCAATTATACCCAAATAAAATCCAATTTAATTTAATATGTTTTCTTTTAGTGGCCTCCACATTATAACATCTGTGCTTGTCTTCAAGCAGACAGCCCTACACCGTTTGCAAGTGAACAGAACCCTGTTCACTTAATCTTATGTAAGTACATTCTACTTTATGTACTGTAATTTTTTTTTAAATAATTTTTTTCATGGTAGAAGGATTTTTCTGTCTTCTACGGTTTGCTTACTTGCTTACCATCTTTGTCAAGCGATTATTTTTCTTTTTTTTTCGTTTTTTTTGTCTCATTCCTGTCTCTGTCCTTGACACACAGCCGGTCCCCTATCTAGTGTTCGCTGTGGTCACACATCCGCACTTCGCTATATACGGGGTGACCGTCGCTCTTGATCCTGTGTTTCCTGGTGGTGCGTTCTAGACATTACGGGAGGCTTGGTAAGTTACAATGGGAGGGATCCAGCTTCGCATTTTAAACCTGTTTATATCCAATCTGTTCATATATAGTTTACCATTTACTTATGTAAATGTATAACTTTGTATCCCTTTTTTCTTTTGTATAGTCGTATTTGACAAATATTGATGGTCACCGCATACCCCTGAGGAAGCTTGTTAAAGCGAAACATGTCGGGTTCTTATGCGAGCTTTTTGTATTCCATCTAAATCTCGTGTATTTGTGACCACCATTCTTATATGACGTATCATGTATTGAATTTATCCAGGATCTATTTTTATATTCATTGTTTAAATTTGTAATAATAAAAATTGTATTTTTAGAAAACTTTCTCTCATTGGTTTATCTATGCACCACCAAAATCCCCTTTGTTCTAATTCCCTTATATCATAAATTATCTGGGATGAGGTGCCTATTTCTATGAGTGTTTCACCAATGAATGGACAAACCAAATAGCATATACATATATGCAACCCTAGAGAAAGGGCTACCAGGGAGTGGCTAGAGGGCTAAGGCCAGACCAAGACGGTCAAGCAGACTCCCAGTAAAGGGTAAAAGCATGATACACTGCTCTAATGAGTCCATAGAGTCACTCGGATCCAAAACAGGAGACAATTTGCGACTTCTTTTGTTGGGACTCTGGTTCTCACTTTTCCTGAAGGCCGAAGGAGAATTGTCAGGAAATGGGGATGATCTTCGACGCGAGTCAGCGATGTCCTTGGTTGCATTCATCAATCCCATATTCTGCAGAGTAGTTAGCAGGTCTTCAGCATTACGGCACGTGTATTTGTGATTTTGATAGGAGAATCGCACAGAGAAGGGGAAACCCCATTGGTAAATTATGGCATTGTGTTGCAATATTTGCAAAAGTGGTTTAAGTGCTCACCTTTTGCTGATAGTTGTCTGTGAGAGATCAGCAAATAATTGGTAATTGTGGCCTTGGAAGCGTAATTCATCTTTGTGTCTTGCTGTATTCAACAATAGTTCCTTAGTTCGGAAGAAATTAAATTTTGCGACTATGTTGCGTGGCAGGCCATCAGTTTTTTTTGGAGCGAGGGTTCTGTGCACCCTATACAATTCAAGGCGTTCTACCGGAATACCTGGATGCAGTTCCTGAAAGAGGGCTGTCATTGTGGCTTGCAAGTCAGTTATTGATTCAGGGATTCCTCTAATACGTATATTGGACCTTCTTGCCCGATTGTCAGGGATCGGATGGGAGACTGAATTGACGAGGTCGGCCTCTCTTATATCTCCTGTCCTGGCTCCGCTGGAGGTGAGACAGAGGAAGCCGCAGGACAAGAGGGACACGAGTGCCTGGAGCAGGAGGTCCCGGGAGAACAGTTTGGCAGGGTTCAGTAGACTGGAGTTGGCTGTGATGTGCTGAGCTGGAACAGGTAACAGCCAGGCAGGTAGCCGGGGGTTAACAGCAACCAGGAACAAAGACAGGAGCAAGGTCTCAGGAATAGCCAGGTTCGTCAGCAGGCGGGCAGCGAGGTACAAGATCATAGACAGAGCCAGAGTCGGGAACGGAGCCGGGTCAGAAATGGACATCAGTACAGGAACAAGGTCAAGAGCAAGCCGGGTCAAAATACTAGGGAGACACACAGGATCAGAGCAGGATTCAGGAACACAGCTGAGATCAGTCAGCAAAGCACAAGAGCCCAGACTCCCTTTAAATAGGCTGTCTGGCGCCAAAGAAGAATTAGGCTCGTGCGTGTGCGCTCGTGTGCGCGCACGCGCGCGCCTGTTTGCCATTCTATGGCAAAGACTATGTGCTTGTGCACGTCTGTGTGCAAAATGGCTCACAGGAATTCCCTGACACCGATTCTCGTAGTCTTCCAATCTTGATTGTAGTATCATATTTTCCTCTTTAAGGTTGTCAATTTCTGTAGGGAATTTTGCTGTTAGTTTCTCCATATCATCAACTCTTATTTCGAGTGCTGAAGTACGCTGGCCCAGCTCCCTAATTTCCCTGGTGAGACTTGTAGTTATGTGGTCTGAGGTAGCCTTTAGTGATTTTTTGATCAGCTGTTCAATTTGTTTCAGCGTTATATGAGGTGATAATTCCTCATGTGGAGAAATATTAATGTTCTCCATTTCTACTCTATTATTCTCAGGGAGGGAATTAGGCTGGTTGTATGCCTTTAATGGAGAAGAATCCTCCCCATGAGATGACACAGAGGGGGCTGGCTGCAGGTTCTTCTCCCTGCCTGTCACTACAGCATACGACGGCTTCAGCGCCATGACAGGGACTCTGTAACATTGAGGGGCTGTGAGGCGGCGCTCGTTTGCCGGTTTTTGACCCCAAAGAAGCTCTAAAATCCCCCAGATATGTGTCTACTGTAAGGTAGGGAATGCTGGGCTGTATATTTTGTGCTTTATATGGCGGAGGGCAAGTTACCTAGGCTCAGCCGTCCCACGGGATCCGGAGCTCTAAGCCGGAATTACCTCACGGCTCAGCTCCGCGCATGCGTCTTGCAAACCATGTTTTTTAAACTAGCAGAAAATATGTGTATAAATGTGAAAGAAAGGAAGAAACTCACCCCCCCCCCCAAAAAAAAATGCAAGAGGGGCCAAGCAGCCAACAAACAGAAACTACAGCTGTTGCTAACACACACACATACACAAAAAGGTATTCCCTAAAAGGACTGTTGCTTTTTAGAACTGTGAACACAGGGGTGTATACTAAATTATGTAGCCAATCACATTGCAATCCACAGTAACTAAGCACAATATGGCAGAGTATAGCAACTAACTTTTCCTACACAGAAAACTCTCCTTAAATTACTCCAACACACACAAATGCCTTTTGGGACACCAACCTTTTAAAGTGAGAAGACACATACCAAAGCCACCCTTTTTGGCTTTTGCAACCCTGCTGACCAAAGTTGTAAGGTCAGACAGTGCTCATGGTCATAAAGAATTCAGTCTGATGACTTTCCACATCAATTAGCTGGGACCTCAGATTTTGTACCCACTTAATCTAGGTCAAAACCATGGTAACTGTGAACCTGACCCCCATCCCTAGTTGTGAGGACAAATAGAGAGGGTGAATCTTTCCAGCGAAGACACAGGTAGCAATATGAATTTGACAAGGAAGCTATTCTTCCCAACTCTAACCAAATTATAAAAAAGAATTCTAAAGATACACTTTAGTCACCTGGTGAAAACTCTTCTTGCCTCTTTGTGCTTACTAAGGCCACTACCTGGATGTAAATAAACATGACTGCAGGGTACTGGGGTTACTGAAAGATAAATTGAGGGCCAAGTGAGCATGTTTGACAGGTCAGGATCTTCACAGAATGAGATCAGACTTATTACAGTCCTACATGGTTTGCACAGTGAAGCCATGTTGCAGATCCCCTCAACCCCACTTTATATTGCACCCCCATATCTGAAATTACAGTCATCTTTCTGGAGAAATGCACTGTCCATAGTGAACCTTTAATCCAACTAGATTTACTCATAAACATGAAAATATGCTCTTTTAATGCACCATCTTGTGCTGGACGTTTGTAAGTAGATTACAAACCCCCATATTGCCTGCGTATTTACACAACAGGATTGCATTGTTGTGGAAACCTCCAATCCTAACTCCTCACCAGCAGCACATTTTACTGGTAAAACCTTTTTCTTTGCTTCTAGTATTATCAATTTCATCTGTTTAAGTTAAGTGATGATGTAAAAAGCCCCTGAATGCTTTGCCCGGGAAGAGCTTTTGATTTATCTGCTCTGTTGCGGCTGCTTCGATCAGATTAGTTTTAATCTAAAAGGCAGGATTTAAAAGCCAAAGGAGATTTCATTCTAGAAAACCCATTGATGAAAAAAATACTTAAAAATAAAACCCTAAAAGTGGTTCAGTGTTCATCAGGATGATGAATAGTTTTGGAATGCCAAAATGCCAAATCCTTATTCGTGGGCCTGGAATTTCCTATCAGAGCAGGAATTATTCAGAAACATATTGCCTTCACCAGCCACAAAAACATAAAAGTTGATAGATAGGCCTTCTATTAGTTTCATCAATTGTATTTTTTTATTTATTTTGTTTTTACAGTGGGAACAACAATTATTTGATCACTTACAAAGAAATGAAGGGTCTATAATTTTTATCATAGGTGTATTTTAAATGATGGAGACAAAATATCAACCAAAAATCCAGAAAAAACACATGATACAAATGTTATAAATTGAGTTGCAGTTCAGTGAGTAAAATAAGTATTTGATCCCCTATCAACCAACGATAATTCTGGCTCGCACAGACTGGCTAAAGTATGTGCTCATGTGGTAAACAGATTAGTCCTTGCAATTTAAGAAGGTGCTCCTAACAACAACTCGTTTTGTGTATAAAAGACACCTATCCACATAATCTCTTTCTTCCATTCAAACCTCACCATCATTTCTTAAATTTGATAAGATTTGGGGGGGATGGATGGCCTCACCTCTCACTGTAACAGATTAAGTTTCACCATTGTTTGAAGTTATCCTTTCTCTCCTACTAGCGGTTACGATATGCACCACATTGCCTTTGAAGGAGCGGATACACAGTCCTCCTGTGCTAAAAGTATGGTGGGTTTTGTTTGTTATATCCTCTTGACAGATCGCGTGGTCTTTTCACATGAATCCTAATATTTTGGTTAAAGTATGTAATGAGGGGTCGAGGGAGTGGTATAGGTTGAGTTGACAAGCTTCGTGGGCAATGTTTATACTGGTGTCTTAATGTAATGCACTATTTATTTATTTTTTGTGTGTACAACCCCCCTTTTTTTTAGGACAGCTGTGGTGTGTGGTCCTTACTGTTTGTTTGTATATTATAAGCATTTTTCGAAAACAATAAAAAAATAATAAAAAATAAAAAATAAAAACCTTACCATCATGAGCAAGACCAAAGAGCTGTCAAAGGACATCAGGCACAAGAGTGTAGACCTGAATAAGGCTGGAATGGGCTAGAAGACCATCAGCAAGAATCTTGGTGAGAAGTAGAACTGTTGGAGCGATTATTCGCAAATGGAAGAAATGCAAAATAACCATCAATCGCCCTTGGCCTGGAGCTCCATGCAGGATTTTGTCTCATGGGGTCAGGATGATTATGAGAAAAGTAAGGGATCAACCCAGAACCACACGGGAGGAGCTTGTGAATGATCTCAAGGCAGTTGGAACCACAGTCACCAAACAAACCACTGGTAACACAATACGTCGCCGTGGATTGAAACCCTGCAGCGCCCGCAAGGTCCCCCTCTACAAGAAGGCACATGTACAGGCCCATCTGAAGTATGCCAAAGAAAGTGCTGTGGTCAGATGAGACAAAAATTTTGCTCTTTGGCATTGACTCGACTCGCCGTGTTTGGAGGAAGAAAATGCTAGCTATGATTCTAAGAACATCATCCCTACAGTCAAGCACAGAGGGGGAAACATTATTCTTTGTTGCTGTTTCTCGGCTAAAGGTACAGGCCGCATTGCAGGGTCAATGGACAGGGCTATGTATTGTAAAATCTTGGATGAGAACCTTCTTCCCTTAACCAGAACACTGAAGATGGGTCATGGATGAGTCTTTCAGCATGACAATGACCCAAAACATACTGAAAAAACACCTCAAAAACCAGCGCACAATAGGCTTCAATGCAATTATGAAAATGGCAGATGGCCCTTTATTATATAAAAATCAAGTTAGTCAAGCAGGGGACTTGGCAAGTTCCTGTGTAAATGTACAACATACAAAAAAGTCAAAAACTGAATGAATATAAAAACAGGAGATAATATGTAAAAAGAATGTATAAAATTGGGACCTGACATCCACTGACGAGAGGAGCTGAATGCAGGCTGTAGAAGATCAGCATATGTGCCTGCAGCGTGCGGGGGAAAGGGAGAATGAGAAGATGTCAGGTCCCAATTTTATACATTCTTTTTACATATTATCTCCTGTTTTTATATTCATTCAGTTTTTGACTTTTTTGTATGTTGTACATTTACACAGGAACTTGCCAAGTCCCCTGCTTGACTAACTTGATTTTTATATAATAAAGGGCCATCTGCCATTTTCATAATTGCATTGAAGCCTATTGTGCGCTGGTTTTTGAGGTGTTTTTTCTGTATGTTTATGTTTGCGTTCCAGCCATAAGTTATCATGCAGCACTGGGCGGTCTGACTATTGACTATTTTTTATTTGCCACACCACACTTCCCATCCATTTGACATTTATTTAACACTGTCATTGGTTCTTAGCGCTGATGATTTTTTGATCTGGACCCAAAACATACTGCCAAGGCAACAAAGGAGTGGCTCAAGAAGAAGCACATTAAGGTCATGGAGTGGCCTAGCCAGTCTCCAGACCTTAATCCTATAGAAAATTTATGGAGGGAGCTGAAACTTCGAGTTGCCAAGTGTCAGCCAAGAAACCTTAAGGATTTAGAGAAAAGCTGTAAAGAAGAGTGGACCAAAATCTCTCCTGAGATATGTGCAAACCTTCATGCAGTGTATTTATATATAGATATACATATATATATATCTATATATATGTAGCGGTTGGTTGCTACGGGTTACAACATCTACACATTTCACCCTGCTGCCAGACATCCATTAGACACACTCTTTTAGTCAATGAAAAGTCTCTTGCTTGTTTTTGTTATTTTATTAGGGGATTGAACTTGGTTGGGGAAAGGGACATGGGATGCCCATAGAACAAATTAGTACTTCAAAGAGTATAGTAACTGCGTCACACTTCTTAGAAAGGACAAGATGGCTGACCCTAAACTTGACAGACTTTTACCTCAGAACACTTCTTCCTCCAGCACACAGCTTGACCGACTTTTACCTCCATACACTTCTTCCTGTCACAGTCTGAGCCCTCGTACACACGGCCGAGATGCTCGTTGAAAAAAACATGTCGTTTTTTTCGACGAGATTCTTGGACAAGAAACTTGTCCCGGCCGAGTGTACACACGCTCGTTTCAAAGAACCCGCGGTTCTTTGAAAGGAGCGTACGCGGTGACGTCATCGACTACGTCGAGCATGCGCTCGTCACATTCGATGCCGTCGCCGCCATCTTGGTATACCCTACGTATGCCTAGGAAGCTACCGCGCATGCGTCAAATTCATTTCGAACATGCGCGGGCTTCCGGGAGGACAGGTACGTGTACACACACTCACTTTTCTCGTCGAGAAACATGCCGACGAGAATCTCGACGAGAAAATAGAGAGCAGGTTCTCTATTTTCTCGTTGAGGTTTCTTGTCGGTTTTCTCGACGAGAAACCCGATAGCAGCGTACACACGACCGATTTACTCGGCAAGACCTCTCTGCCAGCAAGTTTCTTGCTGGTTCTTGCCGAGAAAATCGGTCGTGTGTACGAGGCCTTAGTAATCCTGTCACACCATCAGAAAATTACTAGGCCTCACTGACCTTAATAAGTCCCACTTAATTTTAGAAGATGAAACCATTGTAGGCTGGGGCTTGCAGTACCCCTCATGGCAGCAACCAGTTAATTGAGAAGATTCAATGGTGATGGACTACTGATTCCAGCAAGTCCGACTTGCAAATCCTGCCTGCCCTCATGGCTGCATCAATTTGACACGAACTCCACAGTCTCTCCCTCTGGCTCTGCATCCAGCTCCCCTGGCATGCCTCTTCCAGATCTCTCCACTGTGCTTTCACTCACTGACACCTACCCTGGATCCTTCCTGAAGGACTTACTCCGGACTTGCGGACCAATTGTCTCTCCTGTTCCAGGACACCTCTCCATGACCATGTAAGGAGAGGCTCCCTCCCAGCTCCCGAGCTCCTCCTCCTGAGTTACACCCCCCCAGATGGGGGTGTCCCTCCTGCACGACAGTCTAGCACTCCATCCTTCGGTTCACCCAGCTGACAACTCCTCCCTTAGCCGGCTGACCATGGGTATATGTAGGAGGCCTGCCCCCTGCCAATCCTAGTTGGGGATTGGTCAGAGCTCCTCGCATGTACCCCATGTCACTCTAGCTCTCAGCCCTGACCCTTTTCCAGAACATTCTCCCTTGAAACAGGGGAGGTGCCCAAGAACCAAAATACATGTCAGTCACCTACTGCTACACTAAACCAAACTGCCCCCAGATCAAAAACAAACAGGCCTAGCTCACAGCATAGGCCTGCTTAAATTTACCTGCACTGGCAGCTTACACAAAAAAAAACTACATTTAGCACCTACCTAAGGTAGAGGGTGCTACACTTATATATATGTACTCTGCATTCAGTGTAGCGTATATATACAGTGCATTCAGTGGTGTATAGTTTCTTATACACTTTAGGTGGTGTACACAGTATATAATACACTTCAGGCAGTGTATCAATATATATATATATATATATATATATGGAAGAGGTAAGTGGTTGGTGTGTCCTCTGAGAGATACAGCACCTCATCCCTTTTAAATTTGTGAAAAGGGAAGTAGGGAATATGGGATTATGACGGTGCCAGAAAAAATATCAAATAATGTTTTTTTTTTAAAAAAAGGTAATTTTATTAATACATCCAAATATTGACACAAATATATATATAGACAGAGTTGAACATGTCATACTGTACACATGATGCACTAGATCACAAGGCTAACCCAACATGTTTCGCCAATTCATTGGCTTCATCGGGGGTGAAGAGAGGTACAGTACAGTTACAAACAAATCTACAAACAAAACAAAAATCCATGTTAGTAAATTGCACATCATTGCCCGGAGGGGGGGGGGGAAATTATGTGGCCAAAAGTGGAAAACGTGACCAGCAGGCAAAAAGAAGAGGAACAAACGTAGGCCACCAACCTGACAATTCTCATAGGAAGGCGCATCAAAATGCCACCGGGGTGCCTAGTGGGAGTCCACCGATCATAGGTGCCTGTAGGTGGTTATTTAAAATAAAAACACAAAATTGAAATGAAAATTAAAATATATTAACAAAGGGTGACTATTGCAACACTTAACAGTGCCGCAAATAATAGACAACCCATTGGGGGACTAACATAGTCTCCTATACCTACCAGAAATTGTATTGGTAAAACCAACAAAAGAAAATATGTAGTGGGGCGCTATTTTAGGAGGTATGTGTGAAAACCCAATCACATTAAGGAACTTCCGTGATCATCTACAACAAAATAGAGATACTTTATTGACTGATATAATAAAATAAATAAATATTTATGTCATCCAACTAAAGAGATGAACCAAATGACCAGATCCAAAAAGTGAATTATATGATATATAGGCTTACCTAATCAAATATAGCATGTTGAAAAATGTTCACCGTTAAAAAAGTTGATTCATCAGAGATGGACACCTGAATGGTGTCTACTAATTATCTCTGACCAGAGACAAAGAATGGCCCTGTATGGAGCCAAAGATCCCGTGGATGAGTTAATTAAACTGAAGATCAATGATGCTGACAAGAGGCAAAGAAGCCTAAACAAAAAATAATAAGAATGTATCAGACAGTTGATCTGAAATACAACTCAAGTGGCCAGTAAGCGCAAAAACAAAGTAGCAATACAAGTGTAAATAATTACCTAAAGTGATCACGTATCCAACAGCAGCGCCCCACAGCCATGGACAACATAAGCTGTCCTAGGCTGGTTTAAATAGACCACCCAGCCACCTGACGTAAACGTCGCCCGGCGGCAGCGGACGTAGAATAGCCAATGCGCATGCGTCGCAACGCCAGAGGCCTACATTGCCCATAGTGCTTAGCACTAGAACGTCGAGGACATGGTTGCATCATGCGCACCAGGCCGGGACGGACGAGATGGAATAACGGGGATGTGGGGATACTAAGGCGGCGCTAAAGACGAGGTGGCTAACAAGCGGGCAAGGTGTGAATACACCAGCCCTTGGGTGTCCATACAGACACTAATCAGAGGCTCCAAGGGACCCCCGATGGCGATGAGAACCATCCAAGAGGATAATGCCAAAGAGCGGCCCACATCCTCAACCATTATCTCCACAGATGTTAAAGGGGCAACGTATTCCACAAAAGGCCACATACCATCCACGCAACGATGTGCATACCTAGAAAAGGAGGGGAAAATTCTATGAATTATAATAATAATAATAATATTCCAGTAATAGGAAAAAAGGAAATTATTAGAAACAAAAATAGTCTATATGCCTAGCAAATTAAATACAAACTAAGTAAGGAAAAAGTTCCATTATTCAATAATAAAATAATTACTCAAAAACAATGATGGATCAATAATGAATATTAGATAAACAAATAAAATAACTCGGTGGTTCCCTAGTTATTAAAAGGGACATTGTCAATGGTCAAAATAGGGAAAAGATGGCACAGGGTGAGCAATGGAAAAATCGTAGACCAAAAGAAGAAAGAAAGAAAATTCTATAGAAAGGATTTGTAACTAATGTATTCATTGAGTCTCGGGAATTTGACTGCATCAAGAGTATGAATCCACCGGGTTTCCAATTGTAGAAGTGCTATGTCTATATTCCCTCCACGCACATGCGGAGGCACATGTTCCAAAGCATAAAAGGTAACAACATGAGCGTCGTAGTCATGCTGATATCCAATGTGACGATTGAGTGCCGTAGTTGTGAGTTTCTTGTAGGTCGGCAAGACATGGTCCCTTATTCGCTTGAAAAAGGGCCGTTTGGTCTTGCCGACATAGAAGCAACCACAACGGCATAGAGCAAGATAAACCACTCCGATGGTCTTACAGTTTATTCGATGCTTTAAAATATGAGTATGACCATTGGGTAGTGGTACAACATGAGAATTGGGCAGAAAACAGCAAACATCACACCTGCCACAGAAAAAGGTTCCACCCTGATCTCGTTTGGGAGAGCACAAGGGATCAAAATGACTAGAGACCAGATGGTCTTTGAGTGAAGGAGCACGGCGGAAGGTTTCTGTGGGTAGGGTTTAATATATTTTTTAACAGTTTTGTCAGCACAAAGGATAGGCCAAAATTTTTGAAAGATACTGCGAACTTGACCGTGTTGATTAGAATATTTCATAATCAAACGGACTGGGTTATTGGGCTTAAATTTTTTATAAGAATGAATGAGGTCAGTCCTATTGAGCTTAACCGCTCTGTTAAATGATTTCTTCAAAAGTGAGCGACTGTACCCACGGGCCAACAGCCGGTCACGCAAGTCATTAGCTGCCGAAAATATATTAACAAAGGGTGACTATTGCAACACTTAACAGTGCCGCAAATAATAGACAACCCATTGGGGGACTAACATAGTCTCCTATACCTACCAGAAATTGTATTGGTAAAAACAACAAAAGAAAATATGTAGTGGGGCGCTGTTTTAGGAGGTATGTGTGAAAACCCAATCACATTAAGGAACTTCCGTGATCATCTACAACAAATAAGAGATACTTTATTGACTGATATAATAAAATAAATAAATATTTATGTCATCCAACTAAAGAGATGAACCAAATGGCCAGATCCAAAAAGTGAATTATATGATATATAGGCATAGCATGTTGAAAAATGTTCAGCATTCAAAGTTTCCCTTCCCTTTTTGTCCCACTTTCCCTCCCCTCAGCCAATCTTACCAACTCTCCTCCTCAGTTGCACACTTACCTAAATCTGGCGCTCTATCCAGCCGTGGCCTGCTCTGATGTTCAACTGGTTGGCTGAGTCTCTTCTTCTTGCTGTCTGCATGTGGACTTTAAATGAGCTCAGTGAAAGTGAAGGAGAATGGTAGGGTAACTTTCAGAAAACTTTGTTTGAAAGTTTCTTTACCCTATAAAATAACTTCTTTCTGAATTGTGGAGCTCCAGATGTGGAGTAATTCTTCCTTAAAGTGGAAATAAACTTCACTTTTGAACATATACCTACAGGTAATCCTATAATAAGGCTTACTTGTAGGTACAATGAATATCTCCTAAACCTGCACTGTTCACATGGAATGCATCCAGTGACGTCACTGGAGCATGCGTTCTGAAGGGATAGCATAACGCGCTAGACAGGAGTGGTGTCATCGCGGCCCCGGCCATTCATACAGCTCAAGCCCGCGAACCCGGAAGGAAGACTGGGGGAGCCATGACAGTGCTGCTCTGGGAGGCTCCGTGTACAAGTAAGTCTGTCATAATGTGCTAGTATGCAGTACAAACTAGTACATTATGACTTAAATCTGCAGGGGGGGCCCATTTTTTTTTTCTGGAGGTTTAGTACCGCTTTAAAGGATAACTTAACCTTTGTTCACCTTTCTTTTTTTTCCCCTAAATTCCAGCTCCCCTATGTACCAATATACCATTAATGTACTTCTTTTGCAGAAATAAAACAATTTTCAATTATTCTACACATGCTTACCTCACTCTTCCCATGGCTGTTTTAAAACACTTCTCCATTACTTCTGCCTTACTTCCTGGACAGACTATAGGTCATGACACAGGAAGGAATTGACCAGCTGACCTCATTAGCGCACCCCCTGCATCATCTACCCTCCTACCTACCACCCACTTCCAGCTACATGTTTTTTAAATACATTGCAACCAATCAGTGATCACTGTTCTCACTAAATACAGAGGTACTGATTTTTTCTTGCTACATTAACTTTCATCTTGTATAAATTGTTCATTTGGCAGAGTGTGCTGAGCGATCAGATAACAGCCTATGTGAACAGTAGGGATGAGCCGAACACCCCCCCGTTCGGTTCGCACCAGAACCTTCGAACGGACCGAAAGTTTGCGCGAACGTTAGAACCCTTTTAAATACAATGGACGCGAACGTTCGAAATCTAAAGTGCTAATTATAATGACTAATATGCATGTTATTGTCCTAAAAAGGGTTTGGGAACCCGGGTTCTACACCAGGGGACATGTATCAATGCAAAACGAAGTTTTAAAAACGGCCGTTTTTCGGGAGCAGTCATTTTAATGATGCATAAAGTGAAAAAAAAGTCAAATATTCCTTTAAATATCGTACCTGGGGGGTGTCTAAAGTATGCCTGTGAAGTGGCATGTGTTTCCCGTGTTTAGAACTGTCCCTGCACTGTAATGTCTGGTCCCGGTAATATGGATGAAAATCTTTGAGAAAAATGGCATAGCTACCCCATCACAACCCCCCCCCCCCTACCCCAGCCCATTACCAGCCCATTTGGGTCTTGTATGGATATTAAGGGGAACCCCGCACACAAAATAAAAAAGGCCCTATATACTCTGAACAGCAGTATACAGGCGGTGCAAACAAGACAGGGACTGTAGGTTTGTTCTTAAGTAGAATCAATTTTTTTATTTTGAACAAGTACATTGTTTAAGTGTAGCTCCAGCCAAAAAATATATTTTTAAGCTTTTTGGAAAACAAAGGGAAGGGTTATCACCCCTGTAACATTTGTTTTGCTGTCTGTGCCCCTGTTCAGAACATTTCACCTCACTTTCCGTCCCAATGACAACTGTTTTTGAAAAGTGTTTTTTTTTTTAAACAAGGATTGGTGATAAAGCATCAGTAGAGAGGAGACACCTTTTTCCAATATTAACTCTTACAGGAGAGAATTTCCCTTCCTAGGGGTAGATTTCCTCTCACTTCCTGTTGTCTCCTTCCGTTTGCAAGTAGGAGTCGTTTGTAAGTTGGATGTTTTAAAGTAGGGGCCTGCCGTATATATTCTGCTGAAATTTGCCCCTTACATGTTGGTGTTGCCACAACACTGTGAGCCCTGCATGAATGGGCCCTGCTGTGAATTATTAGATCAAGAATTGTAATTGCATGCCCCTGTTGAACAGGGGCTGAAAAATTGGGCTTATTGTGGTGGTGGTGGTGGTGGTGTTGCCACAACACTGTAAGCCCTCACAGTTACTCTTGGTGGGTGCAGGAATGGGCCCTGCTGTGAATTATTAGATCAATAATTGTAATTACATGCCCCTGTAGAACAGGGGCTGAAAAATTGGGCCTTAGCCACTGGTGCCACAACACTGCAACCCCTCACAGATACTGTACTTGGAGCACAGCAATGAGCCCTGTTGCAAAGTATTGCATCAAAAATTGTAATTACACGCCCCTGTTAAACAGGGGCAGAAAAATTGGGCCTTAGGCACTGGTGCCACAACACTGCAACCCCTCACAGATTCTGTACTTGGAGCACAGTAATGAGCCCTGTTACAAAGTATTGCATCAAAAATTGTAATTACACGCCCCTGTTAAACAGGGGCTGAAAAATTGGGCCTTAGGCACTGGTGCTGGTGCCATGACACTGCAACCTCTCCCAGATACTCTAGTTGGAGTGCAGGAATGAGCCCTGCTGCAAAGCATTGCATCAAAAATTGTAATTACATGCCCCTGTTAAACAGGGGCTGAAAAATTGGGCCTTAGCCACTGGTGGCGGCACCCAGAAACAAAAATGCTCTTCCAAGCTATCATCATGAATCGGATCATTGAGGAGGAGGAGGATAGTCAGTCAACATAACAGGACAGTCACTCAGCATCAGCATCAGTCTTGAAAGGATGTGACATTTGAAAATAGATTATTCTGTTATATCAGCTTCAGGTGCTTGGTAGCTGGTGGTGATCCAAGACTGGTTCATCTTTATGAAGGTCAGTCGATCAACCGAGTCGGTGGACAGGCGCACCCTGTGATCCATGACAAATCCTCCAGCAGCACTGAATGTGCGTTCCGAAAGAACGCTGGATGCAGGATAGGCCAGTAGCTCAATTGCATACTGTGAAAGCTCTGGCCAGTGATCCATCCTCAAGACCCAGTAAGCCAGAGGATTTTTGGTGGGAAAGGTGTCCAAGTCTGACCTTGCCCCTAGGTATTCCTGCACCATGTATATCAGACGCTGGCGATGGTTGCTGGAACCGATCATACCTTGGGGCTGCGGACTAAAGAATTGTCTGAACGCATCGGTCAGACGGCCACCTTCCCCACCGCTCCTTCTTTGACTGACTGAAGCCTCAGCAACTCGTTGTCCAGGACCAGGAGTTTGTAACCTCCCAGTCTCTGGGAACGCGTTGCACAGACCTTTCTGCAAGGCCTCCCGGAGTTGTCTCATCCTCTGATCCCTCTGCGACGGTAAGATAAGGTCCGCAACCTTACCCTTGTACCGTGGATCAAGGAGAGTGGCCAGCCAGTAATGGTCCCTCTCCTTGATCCGAAGAATACAAGGATCCTTCCGCAGACTTTGCAGGATCAGGGAGGCCATGCAGCGTAGGTTAGCTGAGGCATTCGGTCCGGAGTCCTCTGGGTCACTAAAAAGAAAAAGGGAAAGGTCTGGTGTCCCCAGTGACACACTTCCATCCCTGTAACATATAATAAAACAAAGGATTCGCCCTGGGACTTTAAATGAAGTGGGTAACGTTTCCGCCAGTAAACATAAACAGTAGTAAATACAGTATATGGTTTATTCAAGTAAAATTGTTTACATGCATAGATAACACCAACAGTTGCCAATTAAAAAGGATACATAAACAAGGAATATTGGTACATAAATGTAGTAACAGTCAGAGTACACGGGCATCATACTACCCGACTAGTTTCGCGAGATCCAGCTCGCTCTTCAGGGGTGGATGTGTGTAACAATGTACCACTGAGCTTGACCATGGCTACAGATGTGCGGCCCCAAGACCGCGGCAGCAGGTGCCTCACCAGGGAGCTGAGGGGGCGGAGTCAGATGGAACCCCACCAGGAGCCAAACGGAGAGCAGGCATGGCATAGGTGTAGTGATGTATCCATAAAGACCTCATTAGTCCATAAAAAGTATAGGCTGAGTATGGTGAATATCCCAAGTATAAAAGGTAATGAGACACAGCAAGCAATCTCCACAGCTGTGTGTGTCTTCAGTGAAGAGTGAAAAAATGTAATTGGCAACTGTTGGTGTTATCTATGCATGTAAACAATTTTACTTGAATAAACCATATACTGTATTTACTACTGTTTATGTTTACTGGCGGAAACGTTACCCACTTCATTTAAAGTCCCAGGGCGAATCCTTCGTTTTATTATCTGGGTCACTAAGGACGACATGATCCGCAGCCACCTCCTCCCAGCCACGTACAAGTCTACGTGTTTCTTGGGACTGTAAATCATCCCTAAAAGACTGCTGCTGTTGATGCTGAGTACCAGGCTCCACCTCCATGCTGACACAATCCTCCTCCTCCTCCTCCTCCTCTTCCTGTGGGATGGGTGGGACAGAAGGAACACTGCCTGGGTAAAGGGGGCCTTGAGAGGCAAGGAAGTCCTCCTCTTCCTGCCTCAAGTGCCCTGTCCATTATTCCACGCAGCGTATGCTCCAACAGGTGGACAAGAGGTACAGTGTCACTGATGCATGCACTGTCACTGCTACTGCTCACCATCCTCGTGGCCTCCTCAAATGGTGCCAGGACAGTGCATGCATCCCTGATCATGCCCCACTGGCGTGGTGAAAAAAACCTGAGCTCCCCTGACCCTGTCCTGGTGCCGTAGTCGCACAGGTACTCATTGATGGCCCTCTGCTGCGTGTGCAGCCGCTGCAGCATGGCCAACGTTGAGTTCCACCTGGTGGGCATGTCACATATAAGGCGGTTCTTGGGCAGGTTCAACTCCTTTTGCAGCTCAGCCAGCTGAGCACTGGCATTATATGATCTGCGGAAATGCACACAGACTTTCCTGGCCTGCCTCAGGACATCCTGTAAGCCCGGGTACCTGCCCAAGTACCGCTGCACCACCAGGTTAAGGACGTGAGCCACACAGGGCACATGGGTCAGTTGTCCCTGTCGGAGGGCGGAGAGGAGGTTGGTGCCATTGTCGCAAACCACCATTCCTGCCTTAAGCTGGCGTGGCGTCAACCACCTCTCGGCCTGCCTCTACAGAGCTGACAGAACCTCTGCCCCAGTGTGGCTCCTGTCCCCCAAACACACCAGCGCAAGCACGGCATGGCATCTTTTTGCCTGCGTACTTGCATAGCCCCTTGAACGCCTACGGAGCACCGCTGGTTCCGAGGACAAAGCACAGGAAGAGGCCATGGAGGAAGAAGAAGAGGAGGGGGTGGAAGAGAGAGGTGTGTCACAACAACCAGTAGTAGCATTTTGGAGGCGTGGCGGCGGAACAACCTCCAACACTACTGCACCTTGTCCTGCATCCTTCCCAGCTGCCAAAAGAGTGACCCAATGGGCCGTGAAAGAAAGGTAACGTCCCTGTCCATGCCTGCTGGACCATGAGTCAGCGGTAATATGCACCTTACCGCTGACCGCCCTGTCCAGCGAGGCATGGACATTGCCTTCCACATGCCGGTAGAGAGCCGGAATCGCCTTCCGTGAGAAAAAGTGGCGTTTGGGAACCTGCCACTGAGGAACCATACATTGCATAAACTCACGGAAGGGGGCCGAGTCTACCAACTGAAAAGGCAGCAGTTGAAGTGCTAGCAATTTAGCCAAGCTAGCATTCAACCGCTGGGCATGTGGATGGCTGGGAGTGAACTTCTTTCGACGGTCCAGCAGCTGGGGCAGGGAAATTTGCCTGCTAGAATCGGACGTCGGTGTACTGCTAGCAGAGTGCCCGCAAGTACTTGGCTGTGACACACCTAATTCTACACCTTCATTCCTCTCAGTGCAGGTTTCAGAGAGGACTGAAGGTATAGTGGGGTTGGAGATCCCAGCTGATGCGGAGCAAGGAGAGGTCCGCTTTGTTCTTTGGTGTGGGTCTTTAAGGTAGGCTTGCCAACGAGCTGCATGGCAGGTCAACATATGTCTGGTCAAGCATGTGGTGCCCAAGCGGCTGATGTTTTGGCCACGCGAGATACGCTTGAGACATATGTTGCAAACAGCAGCGATGCGATCTGATGCACTCGACTCAAAAAAGGCCCACACCAAAAAACTTTTGGAATAACGGGCAGAGGCAGCGCCCTGCACAGGCGGAGCTCTGCGGTATGATTCAGTCGGTGTGCTGCCCTTACGCTGGCCCCCGGAGGGCATCATGCCTCGTTGGAGATGTGCCTCCTCCTCATCCTCCTCCTCCTCTCTCCTATCAGGCACCCACGTGGAGTCAGTGACCTCATCATCCCCTCCCTCCTCATCACTGGAACCAATCTGGCAGTATGCTGCAGCTGCTGGAACATGACTGCCAGATTGGTGTCCTTCTTGAGCATCCCCTCTCTCTGCTCTCACGCTACTGCCTTCCTCTAGCTGGGTATCATCTTCAGACCCTACGAAACGCTGGGCATCCTCCTGGAGCATGTACCCAACACTGTGCTCAAACAGTTCGGGGGACTCCTCAGGAGGACACGGTGGGTCTAGGGAAGCAGTGACTGATGATGACATTGAGGACGCTTTGCAGGGACTGAAGGAAAAGCTTAGACAGCCGCACTCCAAAAATTGGTTGTTTTTATAAAAAAAAAAAAAAGGAAAAAGTCACATCAACACAAAATCACAGCAAAACACAGCAATGGAGCTGACACGTTTCGCACTACAGATCAGTGCCTATTCATAGCTTTGGCAGCTGCTTTGTCAGTACCCTGAGCCTGGGTGAGAGAGGATGAGGAGGGCTTGGTCATCCACTCTACCAAGTCTTCGGCATGATGCGGCTCAACACGTCCAGCTGCCGAAAATAAGGACAAGCGTGTCCCCTGGCCACATGCTGATGACGATGCACCGCATCCACGACCAGCACTGTTGTCTCTATACACAGAGCCTGCTTGCCCTCTTTTATTGGCTCCTGACTGTCTGCCTCTCCTTGTTTGCCTTCCAGACATTCTAAAGGCCTGCAGGGAGATGTGAAAACCAGCAATAAGGGGTAGCTTCGGGTGTATATTTTGCAAGAAGCACACTACACCTGCTGTAAGTGCTGCAGATGCCTGCCTGTGTTACACAACAAGAAAACACAGCAATAAGGGCTAGCTTCTGGTGTATATTTTGCAAGAAGCACACTACGCCCGCTGTAAGTGCTGCAGATGCCTGTTAGTGTAGCACAAAAGAAAAAAAACTACGAGCAATAAGGGGTAGCTTCAGGTGTATAATGTGCAGGAGGCACACTACGCCCGCTGTAAGTGCTGCAGATGCCTGCCTGTGTTACACAACAGGAAAACACAGCAATAAGGCCTAGCTTCAGGTGTATATTTTTTGCGGGAGGCACACTACGCCTGCTGTAAGTGCTGCAGATGCCTGCCTGTGTTACACAACAGGAAAACACAGCAATAAGGCCTAGCTTCAGGTGTATAATGTGCAGGAGGCACACTACGCCTGCTGTAAGTGCTGCAGATGCCTGCCTGTGTTACACAACAGGAAAACACAGCAATAAGGGCTAACTTCAGGTGTATATTTTGCAGGAAGCACACTACGCCTGCTATAACTGCTGCAGATGCCTGCCTGTGTTACACAACAGGAAAACACAGCAATAAGGGCTAGCTTCAGGTGTATACTGTGCAGGAGGCTTAGCAAAAATATCACTGACACTGTCCCCTGCCTATCCTTCTCTCTCCCTGCACACAAAGTCCCCTGAGCTATAATTTGCCACAGGCATCCTGCCTGTGGCCAATTATGGCTCTCCTCGCTGCCGGCGCTGTGATTGGCCAAGCATGCGGGGTCACAGTGCATGCTTGGCCAATCACAGCGCCGGGATTGCACTGCGATGGCGCAGTGTATTGTGGGCCGTTCGCGTCACTCGAACGATCGAACAGCCGATGTTCGAGTCAAACGTATGTTCGACTCGAACACCGAGCTCATCCCTAGTGAACAGAGCTGTAGTACTGAAAACAGGAGAATTGTGTTCTGGGTTCTGTAAAGTTCCTCATACACTACACAATACGATTGTACAATCTCCTTTAGATCTACCATCAACTATTTAGTACAAGAGCCTGCCTGTTTGGATACAGAGTGAGTGTGTAGATAGGTGTTTTAAAAAAATCTAAAGGAAAGTGTACAGAGACTGTACAATCAGATTGCATAGTGTATGGCCATCTTTATACAAGTACATAGGAGGTAGTGGACGGAAACACTCAGCTGTCAAGCCCCATTCAAATCTCTGCATAGCAGCAACTCACATTTCCACATGTTTTTTTCTTTTTTTTTTTATGGATGTTTTGGAGCATTTTCACTTGTCACACATAGGAAAGAAGCTCCAGAACTAATTTTAGGGTGGAGCGTGGTACGTTTTTAACTGTAATTTGTGGTGCATCACATTTCTGAAATGCAAGGCAGAGCACACATTTTCTATGCAGTTTGCATTGTGTTTGGAAACGCACAGATATGAATGGAGCCTCATTGTTCTTGTGTAAATGTACCGATTTCACTTTCAGGCCCCATTCACATCTAGCATAGTGGGAGTACATGTTTTTTGGCAAATTTTTTCCGTGACACACATAGAGCAGCTCGTTGATTTCACTGGGCTGCGCTACATATGGCTCATGGGACATTTTGGACATTTTGGCGTGTTGTGGGTTGCGTGTTTTTTACTTCTCATTTACAGCATTTGCCACTTGTTTTTTTCACATGGCAAAATGTATGTTTGCTTCTGTGTTTGGTGTGCCGTTAACAATTAATGGCAATAAAAGCGCAACTAGTTAATGTTAGGTGTATAAAGATGGCCATACACTATACAATCTGATTGTACAGTCTCTGTACAATCTCCCTTAGATTTACCAAAACTATATAATAAGAGACACCTATTAAGCCAATCACTCGGTATCCAATCAGGCAGGCCCTTGCACTACATAGTTGATGGTAATTCTAAAGGAGATTCTACAATCAAAAAAATCAATGCCTGTGTATTTTGTGAGAACAGTGATCACTGAGTGATTGCATTCTATTTAAAAAACATGCACCTGGAAGTGGGTGGTAGGTAGGAGGGTAGATTATGCATGAGATGAGGTCAGCTGGTCAACTCCTTCCTAATGCCTGTCCAGGAAGTAAGGCAGAAGTAATGGAGAAGTGTTTTTAAACAGCCATGGGAAGAGTGAGGTAAGCATGTGTAGAATGAATGGAAAGCTGTTTTATTTCTGCAAAAGAAGTACATCAATGGTATATTGGTGCATAGGGGAGCTGAAATTTAGAAGAAAAAAAAGAAAAGGTGAACAAAAGTGAACTTAGCCTTTTTATGCAAGGAATGCATTAAGGTATAAAATGTTTAGGCTTTAGAATCACTTTCAATTCTCTAGGTTTGTGACTGGTTCACTTTAAAGGTGCAATTTAGAAGTACAGTAACTTTGCATTGCAAAATATTTCTATTTATTAATTAGAAAGAGTTCTTAATAATACAAATCTATCTACTACCCTAACTTAAAAAAACAAGCAGAATTTGTATCTGAATCAATTGTGTTTCTGATTTGCAACAATCCACTTCATGCAAATGTATTCTTCGCTCGGGGAAAAACAGAGCGTAAATTCCACTTGTGTTCAATTTTCTTGTCAATATTTCATTTAAAGCAAAAAAAGGATTTTTGAAAAATATGGATTTCTGAGAGACTTTTTTTCCTGCATCAAATACCCCAGCAGAACTTCAAATGACAAACCAATATCTTCTGGTGGAACATTTAAAATGAAGTGGGAGAAGGCCGCTTCTCTTCTATAATCCAGAATTACTAATTAAGTAAGTGATGCAAAATGTCAAGGATATGCTCAATACATCTAATGCGGCTAAGAACGGAGGAATTAAAATTCTATTTTCTGAAGCAAGGCCAAAGATTTAGTGAACTCCATAAATATTCATTTTTTTCTGACCAGAAGAAAAGGAAAAAAAGATTGATTAGAGAATTATTTAAGTTATGTTGCTAAAAAGGCTTTTGAAAAGTCCATTAAAATGCCATGTAAAGGGCATAGGGTGGTAGGGAGTCGACACTATGATGCCACCAAGGCTTCTTCTCACAATAAAATATGTGATCATTTTTATCGTTAGGTACAGAGGACAAGCTTGTTCAAATTCAGTATGAATCTGTCTTAAAAGTAATGAAGCGTGCTCTTTTCTTAAATTGCGCATCTGTTTTAATATCTTCTTTTAAAGCGAGTCATAAAAAAAAAGCTGATTTAAGGGGCCGTAAACGTGCCTTGATGTCTTTGCTAAAGGATTCCAGAAAACATTTTCGACAAAAGTGTTTATTAACAGGATACTAAAAGAGAAAGTTGTTCTAAGGGAATGGGGTTGTTGGGTAACCATAAATATGTGTTTAAGTTTCTCATGGAAATCAGGAAACTTTACATTGCAGCACCCCATACTTTGCAGGAACAGCTGTTATATAAAACTGTAGGGATGTGGTCTGCCATTGGTGGATTAGAGTCACAAGATGCTCCCAGCATCCTGTGATTTTGGCGGCCCTTTAGAAAATGTTTGGCTGGTGTATCCCTAAGATCCTTGTGCTTTATATACTTTTCAAAAGCATGAATCATACAATTCACAAAACCAAGATCATTCATGTTTAGGGTCAGGTCACACTGCAACGCAGAGCCAGAGGAGCAATTCACTACTCTGACCGCTTTACATTGATGGCTGAGCTAGGGGCAGTGTGATGTGCAATTCAGTGCATCACAAAGCTCCCCCTTTTTGTTTTGTTTTGAACAAACTTTTTATGAAGTGTACAAAACGTACACTTCATTCACTTCCATGTCAGGGCAGCGTGCTGTGCTGCGCTGCCTGACATTGCAGTGCAATTCGGCCTGGCGCACTGTAATAAAATGCAGCATGTCTGCATTTTACCACAGCACGCTGCAGTGCGGCTGCATTGCTGTGTGAATGGGACACATGGGTAACAATTGTTTCCTTTTTGTTCATAGGGTGACAGATGTTTTTACCATGCGGTAAAATGTCGGTCACCTCATATAGTGTAAATTGGCCCTCAAAGTGGAAATAGAGGTCACAATTAAAGCCTGACAGAAGCGCTAAACCCATTTTTATTTCTATGTTCCCCATTGGACAGAATTTGTTCACTTGTCATGGCGACACAGCAGGAAGTAAAAATCTCTCACTGATATTTTTTAAGAGGAACAATTAATCTGTTAAATATTTCATTTTTGTCACAAAGTTTTGAAAAATGCAGAAAGAAAAAGATTTTGTCAATTTAATAAGATATTTTTCACACACAGCAGGGGCATACTAAGACTGTCACCCCCAAAACCATTCTGCCACTCATCCTGAGTATGGGGGTACCACAGCTGTGAAACTTTTTCAATGTTTGTACTGATTATGTAGCAGACATTGCGGACATTGTATCTTGTGTATCAGAAAAATCAAGCAACATTGTATCAAAAAGAGTGTCCTGTAATGCTCGCCTCTGTCGGTATACATACACATGAAAAAAAGAATTATAAAAACCAGACTAAAGCTTAACCTCAATATATAAAAATCTATAATGTATCCCTAAATGAGTTCGAGAAGCAGCAACTCACATGACACATGTAAAGATTAGAATAAGAATGACTGCTTTATTGAGAAACCTAGAACATACAAAAACCTACTATCTTACTTATAAAACCATAATTGGCCAATTATTAAAAAACCCAACCATAGCAGCTGTTGGGACAAATTATGTATGTGTTAAGCATTACCCCCCCCCCCCCACAAAAAAAGCAACAAAATGGCATGGATGGAATCCTAACAGGTATATACACTCCAGTGGGTGGTATAGTCATTATGAACTATAGCTATAGCTGTATCACAAGGAAAAGACCTCGCCCCCATATTATTACCCAAAGATATGCCACTTTATATGACTAGATGACCACTCAGAGCCCATGGTGAAATCTTATAGTTGAATGTATTGTAGAACCAACCCACATATGGAAGGTGTAGAACCCAAAGCAAATTATGGCAAATGTGTCAGAAATTGCTAAAGGCTCCCAGGGAAAAGCACCCATGCCATCACATGTATCCTTGTGTGTAACTCATAGCATGTCCACTTAAAGTGCATGTAAACCTGATTCATAAAATTTGACCTAGGCACATATATCTGTAGTGTTTCCTTATCTCTCTCCAGAGCACTAAGTCCCGTGTCTTTCTGCTGCTCTGTTCTTCTGTTATCAGCATGATAACTTCTGTTCTCCGACAACTAAGATAAAACCAGCCTGAAATTTGTGTTGGGGTGGGTGCTATAAATAGATTAGCAGAGAGCTGGTCTATTCACAGCACAGCTCTGCACATTCCTTACTTTGCCTATGTGGAGTGGGGATGTGTGCCTTTCCTCCAATCAGCTGTCACACAGTGTATGCCAAGACTTCACTCCCAGTGCTGAACAGGAAGAAAAAAATCTCTAACACTATGTGCACTTTCTAAAGAAAATAGCCGGCTGGAGACAGCAGATATACCGTACATGTAAAACTTATGTTGGGAGATTTGCAGTGTCGGAATTAGCATAGTTGCAACAAACGCACTTATAAAATTCTGTAGTTTAGCACAGCGTTTTATTCATTGATCTGCTGATGAGCTAAGGGGTTACTGAGAGCCGAGGCATTACATGGCTTGACAAAATAAAAAAAGGGAAGGTTTTCTTACAGATAGAACATTTCATTTTTCCAAGCAATCTCCACATGGCAAAATTGTATGCCAGTTTCATCTAAATTTTGGTTAAGGCAAAACTGACAATGTTTTGCCAAAATAAATGTAAGCAATATCATTTCACTCATCCCCACTCCAATGAGGATGAAGATTCTCTCAAAATGGTAGCTGGGATTTGCAATACTTAACTGTCAGTGAAAGTTGTGTATATAAAATGTCCCACATCTTACAGACCATGAGAAATTTGATATTTCTGTAACTTGTTTTAAACTTCGGTCTGCTTGATCAAGTTAGGATCCAGAGTGGGCTAAAGAAGGCACCAAATGGCAGTTGGCCTTGTTATTGTGGAGTTACTCAAATGAAAGACAGCTGTATATTAAAAAATGTCACCTCTCTATTTATATTTTAAAATGTACTGCACCTCTCAAACATGAGCTCATGTACTTGTTAGATGAGCTGCAAAGCCTTTGTTTCTGCAGGTCAGAGCCAGAGACAGCTGCTGAGGATATGCCTTGACATTTCAATGACAAGGCCCAGAAGGTGGATACCACGGGGAAACACGCAATTTCCCTTCAGCAGATGGTAGTATAGCTGCCCAAGCAACTGGCACATCTTCCTTGGCATCATAAGTCCATTCTACAGTCCAGCAACTGGAAAGATAAGGAAGACATTGTTCTTCCTCCTTTATCCATTTTAGTGGATTACATAACTGTGCCAGCTTTCATGTACTCTGCCTTTCTGGCACAGAAATACTTGATGTTATTTCATCTGCTTAAAAGACGAAGGCACCTGCAGTGCCAACAGAAGACATGATCAGACAGACTGTGGAATGACATTAACAATATCTGCACATATGTGTGACTAGAATTATCACAATTCACAATCCATTCTGCAGCTTTCTCAATCCCAACAATGGGAACCAGCAATCTATACCACAATATACTGTAAAAGAATAGAACAATAAGGTGTTTTTTAACTTGCCAGATTTAAAGGCTGATATCCATTGCACGACTAATATATATAATTGTCATATGATACTGTGACACTGCAGGTATTCCAGATAAATTTCCAAGAAACTATCTAAAAATAAACTTGCAGTAATCTTTGTCTCTGCCCTTCCCACAAGAGTGAAATTTGCCTGCAGTATTTTTTCCAACACCCGAAATGAAGTGAGATTTCCCAACAGTAGTTTGTCCTCGCCCAACCTACAATGGTGAGATTTCCCAGAAGACGTTTGTGTCTCTACCCCTCCCACAGTGGTGAGATTTTGTCCCAGTAGTTGTGTTTTTTCCCTTCCAATAAAAGTAAGGTAGACCACGCCCACTGTATGGCCGCCAAGAGAGGACACCCAATCACGGTACAATGCCACCTGTGGCTGTGGTTCGACCCAAGACCTGGGCAACAGCACCACCCACAGGTCAAGGGGAACTATAGACCCAGGCAACACCACAGCAGAGCAGAGTCCAATCCAAGAATCAGAAAACCCGAGCCAAACTATTGTCCAGGCTGCCCTTAAATTTAGGGCACAGCGACCCCAATTTTGGGGGTCCGCTACATACACATACAGTGCAGTGAAAAAGTATCCATACCCCTTGAAATTTTCAACATTTTGTCATATTACAACCAAAAAATGTAAATGTATTTTATTGGGATTTTATGTGATAGACCAACACAAAGTGACACATTATTGTGAAGTAGAAGGAAAATTATAAATGGTTTCCAATTTTTTTTACAAATAAATACAGTGTCTTGAAAAAGTATACATACCCCTTGAAATTTTCCACACTTTGTCATGTTATAACCAAAACATAAAAGTATTTTATTGGGATTTTGTGTGATAGACCAACACAAAGTGACACATAATTGTAAAGTGGAAGGAAAATTATAAATGGAGAGTGTCTGTGAACAGCAATTTTGAATTGTTGCCACAGATTCTCAATTGGATTTAGGTCTGGGCTTTGACAGGGCCTTCTAACACATGAATATGCTTTGATCTAAACCATTCCATTGTAGCTCTGGCTGTGTGTTTAGGGTCGTTGTCCTGCTGGAAGGTGAACCTCCGCCCCAGTCTCAAGTCTTTTACAGACTCTAACAGGTTTTCTTCTAAGATTGCCCTGTATTTGGCTCCATCCATCTTCCCATCAAATCTGACCAGCTTCCCTGTCCCTGCTGAAGAAAAGCATCCCCATAACATGATGCTGCCACCACCATGTTTGGCGGTGGCGATGGTGTGTTCAGGGTGATGTGAAGTGTTAGTTTTCCACCACACATAGCATTTTTCTTTTAGGCCAAAAAGTAAAATTTTGGTTTCATCTGACCAGAGCACCTTCTTCCATGTTTGCTGTGTCACCCATGTGGCTTCTTATGGTTTCTTCTTATGGCTTTTCTACAACAATGGCTTTCTTCTTGTCACTCTTCCATAAAGGCCAGATTTGTGGAGTACGCAGCTAATAGTTGTCCTGTGGACAGATTCTCTCACCTGAGCTGATCTCTGCAGCTCCTCCAGAGTTACCATGGGCCTCTTGGCTACTTCTCTGATTAATGCTCCCAGCCTGTCAGTTCAGGTGGATGGCCATGTCTTGGTAGGTTTGCAATTGTGCCATACTCTTTCCATTTTCGGATGATGGATTGAACAGTGCCCTGTGAGATGTTCAAAGCTTGAGATCTTTTTTTATAACTTAACCCTGCTTTAAACTTCTCCACAACTTTATCCTTGACCTGTTTGGTGTGTTATTTGGCCTTCATGATGCTGTTTGTTCACTAAGGTTTTCTAACAAACCTCTGAGGGCTTCACAGAACAGCTGTATTTATACTGAGATTAAATTACACACAGGTGGACTCTATTTACTAATTACTAGGTGACTTCTAAAGGCAATTGGTTCCACTAGATTTTAGTTAGAGGTATCAGAGTAAAGGGAGCCAAATACAAATGCACGCAACACTTTTCAGATATTTATTTGTAAAGAAAATTGAAAACCATTTATCATTTTTCATCCTCTTCAATTATGTGCATATATGTGCCACTTTGTGTTGGTTTATGACAACAAAAAATCCCAATAAAATACATTTACGTTTTTGGTTGTAACATGACAAAATGTGGAACATTTCAAGGGGTATGAATACTTTTTCAAGGCACTGTATCTGAAAATAGAACCACCTTTCGCTGCAATTACATCTGTAAGTATTTTTGGGTATGTCTCTACCAGTTGGCACATCTAGAGTGTAATGTTTGCCCATTCTTTTTTGCAAAATAAAAGCTGGCCATAAACTTATAGAAATTTTAGTCAGTGTGTGGCCATCTCCACTTGACAAAAGCCATTTGTTTGATCAACTTCTGTCGAAAGGACACGTTGGAACATTTTCTTCGATCAGCAGCTGCTGATTGGTGCTTTCTGACAGCTGGCAGAGCCGCTATCAGAATATAATGTCCCATTGGGGGGAATTACTCAATCCGCCTGCTTTGTGTGGATGGAGTAATCTGTTCAGAAGGCTGAACAAAACAAATCTAACAGTGTTAAGACAGAATATCGGGAGCCTGGAGCTATGAAAACTTCTGGAGCGCTCCCTTTAGAGTTACCCTTAATTACTATTTTTGTCTTCTAATATAACTCCTATTATAGCTTGGATTTGTTCTTAATTCTTTAGTATTGTGTAATTCCCTGTGTCGGGCCATATAGTGGTTTGCCAAGTGACCTGTACGAGTTGGCTGGACATTTTCCTTATATTCCCAGAAAATAGGAAGATGTCCTTGGCAAGTTTAGCCTGTTGTTGTGACCCCTAAGACGTGTCTTTTTGACTGCATCTTCGCCTTCGGCTCTCTTCCCACTTCAGGAGGGACAACAAAACGGCCAAAGGTCAGATATTTCTCCCATATTATTATTGTCTTTGCTGTGTGGGAATGAGGTGCCGGGGGAGGAGTGCAGCTACAGTGCAGCTACAGAAAGTAGCACGTTTCCTTTATTTTGAAAATGCATTCTGCTTGTGCATGTTTACTGGGAATGTTGATTTCTGGAATATGCAGATAAAATATAGAGTAACTAATTGCATGTATTAATGTGTCAGAATAAGAAGAGTACTCATTTTTCCTTACCCTTTGAAATTACAATATACTATATATACTTCGATTAAGGGATGTGTACTAACGCAGGTACCACAATTTCTGAGAGTGAATAGAAGTTGTTGGATGTTGAATTTTTGTATGATTTTTTTGTACATCTGTGGTTCTAGGGCTAGTAGTCCTCAGCAGAAAGCCACAGTGAATGTATGACCTGCTGTGTGTGCTTTTGAGTAGGGAGTCTAGTCATGGACTAGCCTATTGCAAAACTCAGAGCAGAGACGTCCCTCTGGGCATAGAACAAGTGAGATATCACAAAAAATATTTCACTGCTGGTCATTGAGTTATAAAAACGAGGAATTTTTTGGTCCCGAAGTTCCAAATGTTGTAATTTCTTAAAGAGGTAACGAAAAATTTATAAAAGCAGATAACAAGAAGTTACAAAATTGTTCACGTGATAAAAGTATACATAATCAGAAATGGGAAATTTGTTTAACAAAAGTGTCCTATCTATACTAGCAAGCTGTGGGCTAACTAGGGAAAATGCTAAACGCCCTCTAAAAATAGCAAAAGCTACAGGGTTACGCATTGCTAAATTACAACCAAGTGCTCCCATAGTTAAAATGATGGCAAGCAGAGAGCCAGAGGCTCTTAAACATCATGTCAAGTGGTGTAAAATCACCCGTAAAGAGTACAAAAAGGAGCCGGCCAAATGGTGGCCATATGAAGGCTCCCTGGAGGCTACAAGCATAGATGCATTGTTTAACTTACTTTACTGATTGTGGAGGAATTGAATGTCTGGCTGCATGGGAAGAGGTGTCTAGAAAAGATAAGAAGCCCACTCCTTATGAAATGTGTTCTGAGAAAGCTTCTTTGCAATTTGAGGAGGAAGAAGTATTGCCAAATGCATGGGCTTTCCCTTATGTCGCATCAAGAAGAGAGTTAGCTGCTGCAGCAGAAACCTCAGCCTAGATGTTAGCAGTCAGGAGCAGTGGAAAGGGCGCCTAAGATCTCTTACCTGCATGATACCCCTATGCATCAAGAGAATGATCAGGAAAGAGCACCTCTGAGGACAGAGTGTGTGCCTAGAGCTGTGCCTAGATGTGTGCCTAGAGCTGTGCCTAGATGGCAATGGAAAACTACCGTATACAGGAAATATAGGCAAAATTTAAATCCCCTGGAAACCCCATGAAATTAAAGCAATTATAGCAGATTTACCGAATCTTGAAAAGTGTAATATCTGTGTGCGTGGGACAGCGAGCAAATTGCAGCTGTTAGTCCGTTTTCCGAAAGGGAGGGGTTAGGATATGTGTCAGTGAGTGAAAACACAATGCAGGCACACGCTGCTGCAGGTTCTGAATCTTCAATATAGTTTATTGAACAACAAAAAAGAAGAAATAGCGTAGATGATGTAAAGATTTGTGGAGCTATGTTGATATGTGGAAGCAATAAAGAATGGCACTACTGAAAATGGTTTAGTGAAAATAGAAAATTATCTTATGGAAGATTAAAGAAGGAATAAGAAGGTGTGAGGATATATGTGGATGTATTTGAATACTGGAATAGGTTCAAGGATGTGGATTGGATCCCAGTAGATGAAACTGATTTGTCCAGACATGATCTGGTTAACAGTTTCATAGGGGGATTGTTAAGCCCTGTACACACGACCGAGATACCCGTCGTAAAAAAAAACGACGGTTTTCTCGACGAGATTGTCAAGCTTGATGGGATTCTTGCCAAGCTTTCCTTGCATACACACTGTCAATCAAAAATCTTGTCGGTGTAAAGTGCGGTGATGTACAACACGTACGACGGCAGTATAAAGGGGAAGTTTGATTCCAATGGCGCCACCCCTTGGGCTGCTTTTGCTGATCTCGTGTTACTGCGTGTTAGTAAAAGTTTGGGGAGAGACGATTCGCGCTTTTCAGTCTTCGTGCTTTCAGTTCATTTTCTGCGGTTCTATTTGTGTTTGTGGGTTCGTATCTTGTCTTTCCGGGCGTGTAGTCAGGTCGTATCTGTTTTACAGTGCGTTCTTGTCCGCTCGTTTCTGATCTTCAGGTTGTTCTTCATAGGCCTTGCTGTTCTTAAGTGCGTTCTGTCTAGTACGTTCTGATCAGACGACCGTTTCCTAGCCATGTTACGTTCTCGTCGTAGAGTTCGTGCTCTCAGGGCACTTGGTGTTGGTCTGCTTGTCTTGGACCAAGACCAGTCCATGAACAGGGTGAGGAGGAGTTCATGGACCAAGAATTGGTTGCTCCAGCGGGACCAATTCTGTCATATGCCTCTGCTGCTGGAGATCCAGGAGAATACTCCTGATGACTACAGGAATTTTCTCCGGATGTCGGACCCCGTTTTTCAGCATCTGTTGGCTTTGGTGTCCCCCTATATCACCAGGCAGGACACCGTTATGCTGGAAGCCATCACTGCTGAGCAGAGGTTCATCGCCACGTTGCGATACCTGGTGACTGGGAGAAGTCTGCAGGACCTGAAGCTCACGACAGGCATCTCCCCCCAGGCTCTGGGACTCATTATCCCAGACACCTGTTCTGCCATCATCCAAGTCCTGCAGAAGGACTATATTAAGGTAAGTTTTCTCCTTTAAAATCACATTCTATGTAATTCATGTATGCTAATGTATTGTATTTCTTTCATCCTTCCCTAATTACCATGATTGTAATATGCTGTGAATGTGCCATTTGTCCCCATGCATGTTATCTGCTTTTAATGCTCCTTTTTTGGCCTACATGCATATTTCCCTTCAGCTACCTCTCCAGCATGCGATCCTGGGCCCATACACACCTAGCCTAGTCACTTCCCAATGTATTTTGTCAGCTTCATTGTAGTGCCTTACCCTCCCCCCCTCCTAAACACCCCTAAAATGTCTACAAATGTATATTTTCATAGTAAATTCTGAGTGTTTTTATTTTTTTATTTTGGGTTCCAAACTCATTTAGCCCCCCCCTCAAATTTTTACAATAGGCCATCAGAGGGGGTGATGAATCTGATAATTGGGCCTTCTATTTTTGTATTTAAAAACTCATTAAAATAAAAGTTATGATGATGTTGGCCAAGAATGTATTTTTGTGTAATCTACTAGCAATGTTATGTGCAAAAGTACTAATATTTTTTTGTCTCGTTTCACTCCACAGCTTCCTTCCACGCCACAGGAATAGCAGACTGTGGCATCCCATTTTGCCGAGCGGTGGGACTTCTCCAACTGCGGAGGGGCAATAGATGGGAAGCACGTCCGCATCGTGCCACTACCCCAGTCAGGGTAGTTTTTCTACAACTACAAGTGGTTTTCATTGCATCGTGCTGATGGCGGTGGTGTCAGCACAGTATGAGTTCCTCTATGTGGATGTGCGGAAGAATGGCCAGATGTCGGATGGGGGAGCCTTCGCCCAGACGGAGTTTGCTCTTCGTCTACAGAGTGATGACCTTGCATTGCCACCGGATGCAGGGAATGTGAAAGGACTCCCCTTTGTGTTTTTGGCTGATGAAGCCTTTGGACTGGGACCGCATCTCATGAGGACATTCCCCCAAAGGACCCTCACCCCGGAGAGGAGGTTATTCAATTACCGGCTGGCCAGAGCCCGAAGAGTTGTGGAGAATGCCTTCAGGATAATGGCCAGCCGGTTCCGCCTGTTTATGACTTCGATACACATGGCGGAGTACAAAATAGACAATATTGTTTTTTGTTGCTGCGTTCTCCACAATTTCTTGCGCAGAAATGCGCCAAATTATATGGCCTCAATTGGGCCTGAGGCCGGACTTTCAGGGGACAATGTTGGCTTATATGCAAGTTATTGTCATAAAAAGTGTTTGGGGACCTGGGTCCTGCCCCAGGGGACATGTATAAATGCAAAAAAACGTTTTAAAAACGTCAGTTTTTTCTGGAGCAGTGATTTTAATAATGCTTAAAGTGAAACAATAAAAGTGAAATATTCCTTTAAATTTCGTACCTGGGGGTGTGTATAGTATGCCTGTAAAGTAGCGCTTGTTTCCCATGCTTAGAACTGTCCCTGCCCAAAGTGTAATTTCTGAAGGAAAAAAAGTAATTTAAAAGTACTCGCGGCTGTAATGAATTGTCGGCTCCCGGCAATACAGAGAAAAGTCATTGAAAGCCATTGATAAAAATAAAAAAAAAATGCGTGCGGGTCCCCCCAAATTCAATTACCAGGTCTGGTATGGATATTAAGGGGAACCCTGCGTCAAATAAAAAAAAAAATGACGTGGGGTTCCCCCCAAATATCCATACCAGACTCTTCAGGTCTGGTATGGATTTTAAGGGGAACTCCACCCCAAATTTAAAAAAAATCGGCAAAGGAGTTCCCCCAAAAATCCATACCAGACCCTTTATCCGAGCACGCAACCTGGCAGGCCGCAGGAAAAGAGGGGGGACAAGATAGTGCCCCCCCTCCTGAACAGTACCAGGCCACATGCCCTCAACATGGGGAGGATGCTTTGGGGGTCTGTGACCCCTCAAAGCACCATGTCCCCATGTTGATGGGGACAAGGGCCTCATCCCCACAACCCTTGCCCGGTGGTTGTGGGGGTCTACGGGCAAGGGGCTTATCGGAATCTGTAAGACCCCTTTAACAAAGGGGACCCCCAGATCCCGGCCCCCCCTATGTGAATTGGTAAGGGGTACATTGTACCCCTACCATTTCACAAAGAAAGTGTAAAAAAATGTAAAAAAACACACAGACACCGTTGGGATAAGTCCTTTATTAAAAATAAAAAAATAACAATAAAAAAAAGATTCCAGTGGTGGTAATCCACTCTCGGTCTCCACTCTAATGCTGTCGGTATCCTGCAATGGATGCTCTCCTCTCGGGGGTCCAGCGGTGGATGATCTCCTCTCCATCCAGGTCCAGGCTCCAGCGATGAAATGTCCAGCGCAGCACATCCTGTCTCCACCGGAGACACCTCAGGAATATCGTCACCGCAGCCTGACAGGTCTTATGTAACTGAGGACGGGGCCACCCGTCACGTGATCCCATCCCCCTCTGACGCAAGGGAAACCCGGGCTTACCCAGTGACGTGTGGGTGACCCCACCCCCCTCTAATGCAAGGGAAACTTGCGTTACATCAGAGGGGGCAGGGTCACCCGCACGTCACTGGGAAATCCCGGGTTTTCCCTTACGTCAGAGGGGGACCGTCCTCAGCTACATAAGACCTGTCAGGCTGCGGTGACGATATTCCCGAGGTGTCTCCGGTGGAGACAGGATGCGCTGCGCTGGACATCTGTTGTTAAAGGGGTCTTCCAGATTCCAATAAGCCCCCCGCCCGCAGATCCCCACAACCACCGGGCAAGGGTTGTGGGGATGAGGCCCTTGTCCCCATCAACATGGGGACATGGTGCTTTGAGGGGTCACAGACCCCCAAAGCATCCTCACCATGTTGAGGGCATGTGGCCTGGTACGGTTCAGGAGGGGGAAGCGCTCTCTCATCCCCCCTCTTTTCCTGCAGCCTGCCAGGTTGCGTGCTTGGATAAAGGGTCTGGTATGGATTTTTTGGGGGAACTCCACGCCTTTTTTTTTTTTATTTGGGGTGTAGTTCCCCTTAAAATCCATACCATACCTGTCCCTGCACAAATTACACTTTGTGCAGGGACAGTTCTAAGCACGGGAAACAAGCGCTACTTTACAGGCATACTATACACACCCCCTAGGTACGAAATTGAAAGGAATATTTCACTTTTATTGTTTCACTTTAAGCATTATTAAACTCACTGCTCCCGAAAAAACTGCCGTTCCTAAAACCTTTTTTTGCATTGATACATGTCCCCTGGGGCAGGACCCGGGTCCCCAAACACTTTTTATGACAACAACTTGCATATAAGCCTTTAAAATTAGCACTTTAGATTTTCATGTTCGAAACCCATAGACTTTAACGGTGTTTGGATGTTCAAACTAATTTATTGCCTGTTCGCATGTTCTGATGCGAACCGAACTGGGGGGTGTTCGACTCATCCCTAGTAAATACCAACCATTTCACTGGTAACACCAAAACTAAACACAAAAAAGGTTATAGCGGATTTGATAAAGAAGCCACACTTTGTTGTTGTTCAAAAATTTTACTCTGTGCACATTCCCACATGGTCTTTAAAACATTTTTTGTTGTATAAAAGATATACATTTTTTATTATTTTTTGGGCCATAAACAGGCATGTTTTTTTTTTAAGAAAATACACAACTCTCAATAATATACAACAAAATACAACATTGTAAACCTCTAGGCAATATCAGACATTCTAGTTTTTGTAAAATGTCTCTATCTGCCCTTCATAATATGGGGTGGTGTCACTCCTGAACAAGCCAAAATTTGAAGATGCACACAATTTTAGGGTTTTTAAAAAGGGGTATTTCCCTCCTGATCCCTATTGTCAACATGTGCTATCTGCCATCATGGGTGATCAATGGACGTGTTTTGGGGGTGCAACCTTTTCTTCCTTTCACCTACTTGAGTTGCGAGGAAGGGGTTTCACCCACAAAACACGTACATGGATATCCCCTGATGGCAAATAGCACATGTTGACACACTGTGTGCATCTTCAAAATTTGGGTTGATTGAAAAAGTGCATTTTTTTTTGAAAAACTTAAAAATTAGAAAAAGGGGGGGGGGGTTTGTGTTTCATTCAATTCGCCCCAAAACATCAATGATGTCCTTAAATGTTTGCTCCATAACATTCATCCTTTTCTTCATTATGTCCAGTTCACTACTACACTCCATTACTTGCTGGATGATTCTTTGGGCACTATCACTTGAGAAACGAGGACTTTCTTCCTCAACATGTTCATCCCCTAAAATGTAAAAAAAAAAGTATTATAAATCTGCAGGCCTACATCTCTTACCTGAATCTATGGTGACAGACACTGACCTGTTGTGGTGACAAGTTCCACCACGTCATCCACATCTCCTTCCTCCACTTCTCCTTCCTCCACTTCTACTTCCTCCACATCCTGGTTTTGGGGTTCTTGCAGAGGTTGGTGTTCTTTCTGAAGGTGTGGAGTTCCTGTGCTCCCTGGAGTGCTGTCCTCCCAGTCTTCTCTCCCCTATGAGAATGAAACAAAAGGTATACTTAGCACACTGATATTTTATGGAAAAAATAGGAACATGATACATTGCTTGGAAGTGGGGTACAAGTGTCTGTTTGGGAAGAGTTACAAGCTGAAGACATTATTTTTAAAAACCCAAATCTTGACTACTCTTTTTGGGACAAGTTTCACACATGGAGACACCCCAAGAATACACTGGAGCACCTGTGTGGGACACCCTAAAAAGGTTGTTCTGGTAGCTCACACTATAGTGCTCCAGAGTGCAGATGTGTAAACAGCTGGTGAGTGTCCTCTCCTTTACACTGTGAATCAAGTTTACATTTCATTCTAGTTCCAAACACATAATCTAGACAAAAATTTAATAACATTTATGGAATACAAACAGGCATGTCAAAATTATTTTAACCCTGTATCTTCAAAAAACTTTGTATGTAGTGGGTGAAAGATGTGTCTGTAACGACCGATTACTGTGCCCACTAAATTTTTTCAGATGACATTTTCTAAGGTCCAATAGTAAAAAGCAACAACATGGAGCAACATGCAAGTTCTGAAATACAATAATAGGAACACTTACTTTTTTCTAGCATTCTCTGAATACTCCTTAATTGCTCCGGCTCCCTCAGTTTCAGGTCAGACCACCTCTTTCTAAGCTGCTCCTTTGATCGTCGTACCTTGAAATACTTCTTCAGACTTTTGACTACTTTCTTCATAATTTTGGCCTTCCTTAGATTAGGGTTGGTGTACGGCCCATGCTTGCCATCATAATCCGACTTTCTCAATATGTCCACCATCTCCGCCATCTCCACGAAGGACATATTAGATGCCTTGTATCTCCTCCTTGATCGTGACGTTTCACGCTCCGGGCTTGTCTCATTGTTAGAGGAATTAGCAGACACCTGCTGTGACTCCGCCATATCGTCTGCGCGCCGAAAGAGAAGGGGCGGGGAAAAGTCGATAATGTGAACGTCATGGGCGGGCGACGTATGCGGAGTTTCACGCATGCGTAGTGTATATGAAGCTAACACACACGTGACGTTACTACGTTCTATGTGCGAATATAGGAGGAAAAGCGACGAACATCGACTGAAGGTATGATTTTTAACTTGGGAAAACAGTGGCCTATACTGCATAGAGATTGATTGAGGATATATATGGGGATAAAGATTACTCGAGTTTAGACTGACTGACATTACTATTTTTGTCTTGTGTTTTGTCTTGAAGAAATAACAAATCCATTTCTGGATAGAGATTTTCTGTCAGAATTTATAGATAGATTAAGGGAGTTGCCCGCTCTGTGAGTGACTATATTCAAAGTGAGTGGAGGGGTAAGGACAGCAGCGCTGGAGACCCTGCACCCATTTGTGCACACCAGGATGCCCACAGCAACCATCCAACAGGTGGATACTAAAATTGGGACCTTGAGAGGGACATACAGGAGTGAGCGCTTTAAGGTCCTGGCTTCTCAGAGGTCAGGAGCAGCAGCAGCAAAGATATATGTCCCGACTTTGTGGTACTACAACAGATTGTCCTTTCTGAACGACCACCTTTAGGCAAGGCCATCACTGTCTAGTCTTCCCTCCAGACTTCCCTGCAGCCAACCTGAGCCTTCTCTGGAGCAAGAGGAGCCTTCCATCCTGGAAGAACCTGATTTTGACATCTGGAGCCAGGTATAGTATTTTCTAAACATTTATTGTGATAAAATGAATGCTGGAAAAAAGATGTTAATATGGAAAGAAAAAAAAAATGTTTGATCAAAAAGTGTTTTACATATCAATAGACAGTAGTGGCCCAAAAAGTTGGAGAGAAGAATAAAAACTGCTGGGGTCATAATGATAGTCTTTTACATTTATTTACATTCAATTTGCAACAGTCATGAGCTGAAAATTGTGTGTGATTGTGTGCGATTGATGAACCAAAAACTCAAACTATGTCCCTTTTTCATACACAGGAAGACATCAGCCAAGATGAGAGGCAGGAAAGTGTCAGGCAGGAGGAGGCAGGGCCCACTGTGTGCCAGGAGGAGGCAGGGCCCACTGTGAGCCAGGAGGAGTGAGTGAAAACTTGTATAGTGCTACAAATGCGAACCAAATCGCCTCAAGGTGCTTGTATCCATTGTCGTCATGATCCTTCAGAAGAGATGGGTCTTAAGTTTTTTCCTGAATGCCCATTTGGTTTTCTTCCAAGCGGATGTTCTTTGGTAAAGCGTTCCATAGCCGTGGTCCTTGGACTGCAAATCTTCGTTCTCCTTTAGATTTTTAGCGCGATTTAGGGATGTGGAGGAGGTCTTGGTTAGTTGATCGTAGAACACGATTGGTTATGTAGTGTTTTATTTTCTCGCATAGGTATTGAGGAGCCTTTTCTTGTGTGCATTTGTGAATGAGACAGAGGGTCTTGAAAGTCACCGATCCTTTATGGCTAGCCAATGGAGGGATTTCAGAGATGGGTTGATTGATTCCCATGGTTTTTTTCCCGTTACCAGTCTTACCGCTGTGTTCTGGATGACTTGTAGCCGAGAAATCTGGTATCTGGGTAGTCCAAGGTAGAGGGAGTTTGCATAATCAAGTCGGGAATTGATGATTGCTCCAACTACTACTGCTGTATCCTCTTCCGGGATAAAGGGGATGAGTCTTCGTAGCAAGCGGAGAAGGTGGTGAGATCCGCTGACTACTGATCCAATTTGGGCGTCCATGGTCATGTCTGAGTCAAAGATGACTCTGAGACTTTAGACTTTTGTGCTTGGGCTGTTGGTTTGTCTAAGGATGGTGGGTGGTGTCCCTGTCGTCCTAGAGTTCGTCTTCTGGGTTTCCGTGAAGAAAGAGAAGTTCTGTCTTGGATCCATTAAGTTTGAGGGAACTCTCCGTCATCCAATTGTCTATCAGTGTAAGGCATTTCTCTAATCCGTGATATTGGTCTTTTTTGTTGGTGATGCGTAAGTAAAGTTGAGTGTCATCAGCGTAAGAGTGGTAGAGCAAATCCTGTTTGTTGATGATTTTGAGGAGTGGGCGCAGGTAGATGTTGAAGAGCACGGGCGACAGGGGTGATCCTTGAGGGACTCCGCATGTAATGGTCCGTGCTTCCGAAGTGAAGGCTCCTAGTTTCACTGTCTGGGATTGGTTCTCCAGGAATGATGCGAACCATGGTAGATCAGAGTCTGCAACTTTGCCTACTTCTGTGAGACGAGTGAGCAAAATTTTGAGGTCTACTGTGTCGAAAGCTGCTCTGAGGTCCAGCAGCACCAGGAGACACGATTCCCCGTCATCTGCTGCTTCGAGGGCGTCATCCCATATTTTGAGAAGTGCAGTTTCTGTCCCGTGGCCTAGGCGGAAACCTGAGGAGGCAGGGCCCAGTGGCACACAGGAGGAGGCAGGGCCCAGTGGCAGACAGGAGGTGGCCGGGCCAAGTAGCAGAACAAGATCTCAGGTGCCTCCCATCCACCTTACAAGAAGGACCAGGAGGGAGAGGAGCACAAGCCAGGCAGCAATGGCCCTTATAAGAGAGGCACATGCCACACTCCAGGAGCCAACCACAACGGAAGAGGCCTATGCCACCCTAGTTGGGGCAAAAATGAAAAACATGGCGATGGACCAACGCCTACTATGTGAGCCCCTGCTTCTCAGCTTACTTAATAAGGGGTTGATGGGGACAATTACCACCAATACGGCGATTTGTGAGGCCGCCCTTCCTCCTCAACCTCCTCCTCCTCCTCCTCCACCTCCTTCTTCTTCTCCTCCACCTCCTTCTCCTCCTCCTGACACAAGTACACCTCCAGTGCCACAGCCTCCAACCACACGCAGAAGGAAGGCTGCAGAGAAGGCTGCAGGGAAGGCTACCAAGAAGACCAGGAAGTGATGGCCTTGCTTCAATGTGGTCTGACAGAAGGTAGGCTGTTGTAGTACCACAGTCTTGGGACATATATCTCACCTGCTGCTGTTCCTGACCTATGGGAGTTCAGGACCAGATTGTGCTCACAAATGGATGTGCTTCTCAAGGTCCCAATTTTAGTGTCCACACAGAGTTGATGTGTGCTCTGGGGTCCCATGGATGCACAAATTGCAGCAGGTTCTCCAGCGCTGCCTTCTATTTATTTTCGTAGATACCATAATAAATGGATTTTTTTTTTTTTTTACAGTTAATACTTGCCTATGTGTTTTTATTAAACTAAAAATGTAGCTTTTGAGTAGGCAGATACATTTAAAAAAATTCAAATAATAATTAAAAAGGGACAGATAACACCAACCAATCTCCTTGAAGGTCAAAAAATACAAGATAATAATGTTAATTTTGGTAACTTGACACAATAAAATTAAAAATCAAATCATGGAGATCACTAGAAATTAAATAATCATTTAAAATAATATCTGTATTCAAAATTTCGAAAAAAAAAAAGAATATTAAGGAGGTCTTGCTCTATATAATAAAAACAAATATTCATGAGATCAGCATGAAAAATATTGCAAAAAGTTAGTCAGAACTCTGTGTGAATATCAGCAGCAAAGCAAGTTCATTATTTTCATTATTGTACCATTCTAAAGAAGATTTTAATGCGCACCATTTAAACGATGCAATAATTTACAGCGTGACGAATGTGCTATCTCCATTACGAACGCTAGTTTTACCAGAAGGAGAGCTCCCGTCTCATACTTGATTCTGAGCATGCACGTTTTTTTAAGACTCGGAAAAGCATACACACGACCGGTTTTCTCGTCGGGAAACAGGCCGACAAGAATCCCGACGAGAAAAACGAGAATCCTGACAAGAAAATAGAGAGCAGGTTCTCTATTTTTCTCGTCGAGATTCCCGGCAGTTTTCTCAACGAGAAACCATACACACAAACCGGTCGTGTGTACGAGGCTTGACAGGAAGTTATAGATGAAAGTGAGCTTCACACTCCTGAATGGAGAAAGAAGCCAGCACCAGAACTAATGGATATGTGCTCAAAGAATCTTTGAGATTAAAGAGAGAAAAATAGAGAAAGAAGGATATTAAAAATAAAATAGTGAATGTACAACAAGTTCCCATATCTGAGAAAGCAGCACTGCATATGGAGAGTATTGAGGTGCAGGTCTCAGCTGTTCAGGTTTCTCCATAAGGGATGCCTGTGGCTACAACCACATACCCACCTTCAAACTATTTTTAATTTATGCAAGCTAAGCCTAGCAGAACTAAAATGTATGTCAGAAATGCCCCAAGGGTGGGGGCTCAGTTTCAGCAGATGATCCCACACAGAAGTAGGATGGGTTATCTGGCATGTTGTTTCTGCTGAGATCAGGTGGAGTGTGGTGATCTGATAGATGAAAATTTCATTCCTTCCCCTGAGCTTGCTGTCTTGAATTTGGGGACAAAATACAGAACCAATGATTGATGTGTCAGTTAATGGTTTATCTATCCTGTGTTTAACCACTTAAGGACCGCCTCACGCCGATATACGTTGGCAGAATGGCGCAGCTGGGCACAAGCACGTACAGGTACGTCCTCTTTAAGAAGCCTGGCCGTGGGTCGCTCGCGACTTGGTCCTGAGCTCCGTGACCGTGCCCGCGGGAGAGAGGTAAGAGCTGAAGAACGGGGAGAGGCAAGTGTAAACAAACCTCTCCCCGTGCTTCCTAGTGTGAGTGTTACTGATCGTCTGTTCCCTGTCATAGGGAACGAAGATCAGTGACGTGACACGCCAAGCCACGCCCCCACACAGTAGTAATCACTCCCTAGGAAACACTTAACCCCTTCAGCGTCCCCTACAGGCTAACCCCTTCACTGCCAGTGTCATTTTCACAGTAATCTGTGCATTTTTATATCACTGATCGCTGTAAAAATGACAATGGTCCCAAAATAGTGTCAAAAGTGTCCGATGTGTCCGCCATAATGTCGCAGTCACAATAAAAATCGCTGATCACCGCCATTACTAGTAAAAAAAAAATATGAATAAAAATGCCATAAAACTATCCCCTATTTTGTAGACGCTATATCTTTTGCGCAAACTAGGGTTGTCCCGATACCGATACTAGTATCTGTATCGGGACCGATACCAAGCATTTGCGCGAGTACTTGTACTCGCGCAAATGCTCCCGAAGCCCAGTCCGATACTTTATTTTTTTTTTCCAGAGCGGACGCAGAGAGGGGGTGGATAGCGGGGGGCGGAGAGCAGGGCGGAGAGCGTGGCGGGGGGCGGAGACCAGGGCAGAGAGCGGGACGGAGAATGCGGCGGGGGGCGGAGAGTGGGGCGGGGGGTGGAGACCAAGGCGGAGAGTGCGGCCGGGGGCGGAGACCAGGGCGGAGAGCGAGTCCCTCACCTGCAGTTGAAACTGGTAAGCTGGCAGGGGTGCAGGGCGCAGCCGCATCAGGATCGGTGACCGGTGATGTCGCATTCGGTCGCCGTCAGCGGCTGAACGTCCCCACACCCATCTTGGTACACCCTGCACTTGGCTGCAGTAAGCAGCAGCAGACATCTTGTTACACCCAGCCCGAGCTATATGGGCTGGGTGTAACAAGATGTCTGCTGCTGCTTACTTCAGCCGAGTGCAGGGTCTACCAAGATGGGCGTTGCAGCAGTTTTTTTTATTTTAAATCCTGTGTCATTTTTTTTCCCACAGCATTTCAGTGCCAGCCACCTATCAGTACCCACAAGTGCTACCTATCAGTGCAATCAGTGCCATCTACCAGTGCCACCTATCAGGTGGCACTGGTAGATGGCACTGATTGCACTGATAGGTGGCACTTGGTGGCACTGATATGTGGCACTTGTGGGCACTGATAGCACTGAAAGGTGGCACTTGTGGGCACTGATATGTGGCACTTGTGGGCACTAATATGTGGCACTTGTGGGCACTGATAGCACTGAAAGGTGGCACTTGTGGGCACTGATAGGTGGCACTGATAGATGGCACTTGTGGGCACTGACAGCACTGATAGTGCAATCAAGTGCCACCCATCAGTGCTATCAGTGCCCACAAGTGCCACCTTTCAGTGCTATCAGTGCCCACAAGTGCCACATATCAGTGCCCACAAGTGCCACATATCAGTGCCCACAAGTGCCACCTTTCAGTGCAATCAGTGCCATCTATCAGTGCCCACAAGTGCCACCTATCAGTGCTATCAGTGCCCACAAGTGCCACATATCAGTGCCCACAAGTGCCACATATCAGTGCCCACAAGTGCCACCTTTCAGTGCAATCAGTGCCATCTATCAGTGCCCACAAGTGCCACCTATCAGTGCCACCTATAAGTGCCACCTATCAGTGCCCATAAGTGCCACCTATCAGTGCAATCAGTGCCATCTATCAGTGCCAGCCACATATTAGTGCCCATCAGAGCCAGTCACCAGTCAGTGCCCATAAGTGCCACCTGTCAGTGCCACCTATCAGTCCCCATCTTTCAAACTGTCACATGACATTGAAAAAAAAGTATCGGTAATAGGTATCGGCGAGTACTTGGAAAAAAGTATCGGTACTTGTACTCGGTCCTAAAAAAGTGGTATCGGGACAACCCTAGCGCAAACCAATCAATAAACGCTTATTGCGATTTTTTTTTACCAAAAATATGTAGAATACGTATCGGCCTAAACTGAGGAAAAAAAATGTTTTTTTATATATTTTTGGGGGATATTTATTATAGCAAAAAGTAAAAAATATTGTTTTTTTTTCAAAATTGTCGCTCTATTTTTGTTTACCGCAGAGGTGATCAAATACCACCAAAAGAAAGCTCTATTTGTGAGGAAAAAAGGACGTCAATTTTGTTTGGGAGCCAGGTCACAATTGTCAGTTAAAGCGACGCAGTGCCGAATCGCAAAAAGGGGCCTGGTCCTTTAGCTACAAAATGGTCCGCGGCTTAAGTGGTTAATAGATGAAGGCAGTAAAAAGGAGTTTGCTAAATATATGTGATGCCGATTTTCCCACTTCGAATCAGTAGGGATCTTTGGTCAGGGTAGGGGTTCAGTGATTTTGGCAGTACTTACATCACTATGTAAGTACTGCCAAAATCACTGAACCTCTACCGGTAAGAATGGGAGGTCAGTGTCATAAACATTCATTTGTTGAATGCATACGGAGAATTGCAGAGATTCACAGCGCTGGTCAGGGCCGGCGCTCCCACTAGGCTAACTAGGCAGCCGCCTAGGGTGCACTGCCACCTAGGGGCGCAACCACAGCCGCTGGGTCCCTTCCAGAGGATCGGATTCCTTGGCGGGTGGTGGCTGGTGCGTGAGGAGTGTAGCGGGAGGCGGCTCCTTCGGGGCTGGCTGCAGAGTCGCTGGGCGGGGAGAATGTGCAGTCAGATCCCCCCCCTTCCCCGGAGCCAGGGGCGACCATGCCGATGTCCTGCAGCAGCTGTGGGTTTCAGCTCTCTGGGGGGAGGAGCTGGACGAGGTCTCTCGTGCGTGATCCTGGGACTGATGACAATGACTGCCGCCTGACATGTGGAGGGAGCTGGAAAGAAGTGCCCCAAGGTAAGAACTTGTCAGGTGGTGGGAGAAAGCGCAGGGGATGAGGGCTTCCAGTCAGACCTTATCACTGGGGTGTGACCCCCTCCACTTGGCTGCACCCCCTCTCCTTTCCACCTGGCTCCATCCATCCACCTGGCTCATCCCTGCACCTGACTCATCCCTGCACCTGGCTCATCCCCCACCTGGCTAATCACTGCACCTGGCTAATCCCTGCACCTGGCTAATCCCTGCACCTGGCTCATTCCTGCACCTGGCTCATTCCTGCACCTGGCTCATCTATCCACCTGGCTCATCCCCCCACCTGACTCCATCCATCCACCTGGCTCATCCCCCCCACCTGACTCCATCCATCCACCTGGCTCATCCCCCCACCTGGCTCACCCCCCCACCTGGCTCCACCCCTCCACCTGACTCCACCCCCTCCACCTGACTCCACCCCCTCCACCTGACTCCATCCCTCCACCTGACTCCATTCCTCCACCTGGCTCTATCCCCCCACCTGGCTCTATCCCCCCACCTGGCTCCATCCCCCCACCTGGCTCCATCCCTCCACCCCTCCACCTGGCTCCATCCATCCACCCGTCTCCACCCCCCACCTGGCTGTACACCCCCTCCTGTCCACCTGGCTTCATCCCTCCATCTGGCTGCATCCCTCCTCCGGGAGTTCTGGTGCTTAAATTATTGCATTTATTTCGATTTTTTTCTTTGGGGGCGCAAGTAGCTGGTCTCGCCTAGGGCGCAAAAATGTCTAGCACCGGCCCTGGCGCTGGTCCACATCTCAATGGGGTGTGGCACCGATACAAATATATCACAAGCTTTTATAACAAGTTTTCATAGCATCATATTTAGGGCTGTGGAAATTAACTATTAATTCCTCGATTAATCGATTACGTTTTTTGATCAATCAAAATTCTTTTGATCGATCAAAATTCTTTTGATCCGTACTCACCTCTCCGCCGGCTTCCGGGTCTTCAGGGAGTTCCGTCGGAGCTCCGGTGACGCCACAGACACCGGCGGGGCTTGCTGTGTCCATCTGAAGGGCTCCTTTGCTGTGCCTTCATATCTGCATGCCAGCGGGACCTCACTATCTGCCACACGCAAGGGCTGTTACACTTCCCTCTATCACTTCCCTCTATCACTTCCCTCTATCAACCTGCTGGGATTCTACAGCCATCCACTGGGAGTTGTGATGGTTCCCTTCACGGGACATCTACATGCCGACGGACTGATGTTAACCCCTCCTCATCTGGATTCAGCAGTGGTATCGTTGTACACATTTTTGTACCAGTATCATACTTGGCTACATGTTTTTATGACTGCTTTTGCTACCGTTTGGTATTACTCGCACCATTTTTACAGTTTATGTAGCTACATCGATTTTATCTCCAGTGCAATATTTATTTTGTTACCTACTTGAAGACTATAAAAGTTTTAATGCTATTCCCATCGTGCGCTGCCTTTGTGTGTTTTTTGTATCCTGCTATCCATTTTTCCAGTGGTTGGGAGCTGCACTGGGAATCAGCCTGCAAGGAGATCAGCTAAAAGTAGTTGGATCTGTATGTGCGTTAATAATTAATCGAAATGAGTCGATTTAAAAAAAAAATTGATTAGTCGAACACGAAAATTTTAATTAGTAACAGCCCTAATCATATTATCTGCATGGAATAGTCCCAAATCACTAGCCCTCCCCTCCTAATTACTTCAGTGTGACATATGGTCATCCTGACATTTAGATTATAAACAAATGTTTTTGGTCAGGACTCGTGAGTACAACAACAGGCTAAACTTGCTAAGGACATCTTCCTATTTTCTGGGAATATAAGGAAAATGTCCAGCCAACTCGTACAGGTCACTTGGCAACCCACTATATGGCCCAACACAGAGAATTACACAATACTAAAGAATTAAGAACAAATCCAAGCTATACTAGGAGTTATATTAGAAGACAACAACTAGTAATTAAGGGTAACTCTAAAGGGAGCGAGCGCTCCAGAAGTTTTCATAGCTCCAGGCTCCCGATATTCTGTCTTAACAACAGCATAGCTCCCAACTGTCCCTGATTTCGAGGGACTGTTCCTGATTTGGAACAATGTCCCTATTTCCTCCTCATTTGTCCCTTATTTTGGTCTGATAAAGTTGTATATAAAAAGCAATTTTTATCTTTCAAAAAGTGTTTCCCAGTTCTAAACCTTTCATCCAATTTCTAAATTGCAGCATTTGTAAAAGCCAGTATAAAGGAATAATAGTGGTAAAAGAAAAAGCACTTGTGGGTTTAACTAATCTTTTGTATAATTCTCTTTTAAGGGGGCATGGCAGGGGGTTTGTCCTATGCCTACATACTTTTGCTAATAGGTGTCCCTCCTTCCCATCGCAAAAAGTTGGCAGGTATACAACAGTATATGGCCCGCTTTACCCTCAGGATGATTTACTGAACACCTCCTTTTTAGTTCTGTGTGCTGAGGCTGGGGGTACAGGAGACAGTACAAAAAAACAGGTTCAGCACCATGCTGAGTTCAAGCCACAGCACAGAACGGCCCAGGTCACGGACAATATGATTGACTGCACAAGCTGCATACATGAGTTTATTTGCCATCATCACTATACAGAAAAGCCTGCGAATATCCCTGTACACTACAGTCACAGGCCCAGAAATTTTCTGCTGACAGCCAGACTATCACACTGCAGTAGAAAGGCTGAATATAAACCAGCAGTCTGTTCCTCTCAGAATGGATTATGCAAAAATTCTATAACGTTTAGAGTCGAAAAAAGTAATCATGTATGTGCATAAATAACAGCACAAGAGATGTCTCGCTCCTGGAAGCGGCTCATCATAGCCAAAAATGAATGTGAACGAAAGTTGTTTCAACCTTCTGAAAGGACTGGAAACTTTTCATCGTATTTGCATAAAGATTACAATTCATCTCTCGGTGCAGAACTTGCATGACAGAATAAATTCAGCATGTAGATCGGATAAATTTCTGCTGCTACATCAGACTCTGATTCATTTTAATAAGTTACAAGATTAACATTTATTCTGTTTAACCATTTAAAGGGCAGTTCTGGTCAGAGAGTTAAACTCACAGAGGAACCACGTGCAGCAGAAGAGCGTTACTTGCCAAATGATCTGTAAAATAATGAACAAATTCCTACACAGCATTGTAAGTAGAGAGCATATATATATATTTTTTTTCAATTAACGTTTTTTTATTTATTTAAAGCAGTTCACAGGTCATAAAAATACAGAGATACCAAAAGATCAAAAAGATAATGGACACATGCCAAAAGACAGCAGCTTATGTTATACAAGGGGTAAGCATAGTGGGGCAAGGGCCCGTGGGCCGGGAAATGCAAATAGGAAATGAAAGGGCCCACACCTTCAATGGCAATGTCTACAAACATAATACAGTGGGCAGTATCTAACAGTGAGGAGCACCAACACGACTGCATCAGTATTCTGCAACATTAGAAAAGGAAAAGATCAGAGGAGAAGAAAAAGAAAGAAGGGGGGAGAAAAGAAAGAGGAAAAAAAAGGGAGAGAAGGTCTAGGTTACCGCGTCTGCCCCTACGCCCGCTCCCGGCACGTCCTCCCTCCGACGCCCCTCCCTCTAGACCTCATCATGGTCCTCTAGCCCATCACGTATCCTGGCCGTCATCCTCTCCATGAGCTCCACGTCTTTGATCCTGGAGTACAGGGCCTCTTGGGACGGGGGTACGGACTTCTTCCAGTTGAGGGCTACTAGGCATCTGGCTGCCGTCAAAATATGTCTAAGTAGTTTTTTGTAGGGCTTGGCAACTTTAGGCTGCTCAAGGCCCAGCAAAAACAGTTTGGGTGTCAGGGGAATTGGTACCTCCAGGAGGCGGGTCAGTAGTTGTTGTGTGAATTGCCAGAACGGGACCAAGAGGGGACAGGACCAGTACACGTGGAAGAGAGAGCCTCTGTCCCGCAGGCAGCGCCAGCAGCGATCGGAAGTGGAGGGGTAAATTTTATGGAGTATATCTGGGGTCTGGTACCAAAAAAAAAGAATCTTGTACGAGTTTTCCCTGTACAGGGTGCACAGGGAGCTTTTAGCAGCTTGCCTCCAGACGGCCTGCCATGCCTCCTCTGACAGCACCTCTCCCAGCTCTCTCTCCCATCGCAGCATGTAAGCATGTTTCCCGTGAGCCGGGATGTTAAACTCATTCAAAATCTGGTACATGTCTGTGATCTGTCCCCTCCTGTGGCGTCCCTCCAGAACAATATGTTCAAACGTGGAGGGGGGCGAGAATTGAAGTTGCGGGGCTATGGTCTGGGCGAAATGCCTGATCTGCAGGTAACTATAAAACACCTGTCGTGGCAAGTCGTGTTTGGTTTGGAGCTCGGAGAATGTCAGCAGTCTACGGGATCTTGGGTCAACCAGATGATCGAAGTGGAATGAATTCCGCGAGGCCCAGGGCCAGGACATCTGATGGGTTAGGCTGTCTGGTATTTTAGGATTGCAGATGAAGGAGTTCATCAGTGAACATTTTGACATGAGGTCTGTTTCACGGGACAGCTTGCGCCAGAGCCCTCGAAGCAAGGACATGGAGCCCAATAGGCGATCGGGGTCCACCTCCACATTTGCATTCCATAGGAGGCTATTAGGGTGTACTGGGGCTAACCAAATCTTTTCCACCTCCGTCCCCATTTATTGTAGGACCTCTGGGGAAACCAGGAGACAACCACACGTAGCTGGGCTGCTTGGTAGTAGCGGACAAAGTTAGGGAACGCCAGACCCCCCTCCCTACGTGATGCCATCATGACCGAGCATGGTATCATATGCTTTTTATAGTTCCATACATACCGGAGGATATCGCTCTGGAGCCTGCGTAGCCGGGCGTATGAGATAGGAATGGGTAACGTCTGAAATAGATAGAGGAGCTTGAGGAGAATGACCATTTTTATGGACGTTATTCGTCCCAAGAGGGAAATACGATGGCTTTCCACTTTTGAAGGAGCTCTCTGATTGTTTGATACAAAGGGGGGAAGTTGGCTTGGTAAAGGGAGCTAAAGGATGGGGTCAGGTGGACCCCCAGATATCTAAGAGAGGACTCTTCCCACTTATAGGGAAAGTTCAGCTTTAACTGCTGGACCCCCTCTACCGGAATGTTGACTGGGAGGGCCGTGGACTTTCGACGCGTTCGTTTTATACCCCGAAAGCAACCCGTATTTATCTAATTCAGCATGGAGGTTAGGCAGGGATATCTCGGGGTGAGTCAGGGTAAGGATGACATCATCCGCGAATAGGGAAATTTTAAATTCCTTCCCCCTCACCGAAACGCCCTTGATGTCTGGATTCCCCCTAATGGTCGCCGCCAGGGGCTCCACACACAGGGCAAAGAGCAATGGTGAGAGCGGACAGCCCTAGCGTGTACCATTAGCTATTGAGAAGGAGGGGGATGAGGCAAAGGGGGTTTTGACTTGGGAGGTGGGATTTGTGTAGAGGTGTTGCACCGCCTGCAGGAACGGCCCCTGAAACCCATATGTCGCAGAGTGGCCAACATAAAGGGCCAACTCAAGCGATCGAAGGCCTTCTCCGTGTCGAGACTGAGGATCAGGGCTTCTACTTTATCTCTGTTAGAGACATCTATTAAGTCAATGACCTTCCTTGTGTTGTCACCTGCCCGATGTATGGGGACAAATCCCACCTGATCCAGATGTATCAGGGAGGGGAGTATAACATTCAGCCTGATCGATAGAAGTTTAGTGAAAATCTTCAGGTCTGAATTCAGTAGGGCTATAGGCCTGTAACTGGCGCATGAGGCGGGATCCTTATCCGGCTTCGGGATGAGGGTCAGAAAGGAACCTTGCATGTCACTCGGAATGGGAGTCTGTTGGAGAAAGGCGTTAAATAACCTGGTCATATGGGGACTCAAGAGAGGCAAGAAGGCTTTATAATATTCGTACGGCAACCCGTCCGGGCCGGGGGACTTGTGGGCTGGTAGGTCCTTAACGGTCGCCGCTAGTTCCTCTGCCGAAATTGGGGCGTTAAGGTCCCGTATGTCTTCCTCGCGGAGTCGGGGTAGTCCAGCCCGTTCTAGGTATTGAGTCATCCGGTCTGTTAAATCGGGTGAGGGGGGATAGTGGGGGATCTCTGCTTTGTTGTAGAGGTCTGTGTAAAAGTCAGCGGAGGTATTGGCTATGTCCTGGGGGTGGGTGATCAGTTCGCCCCCTCTGTTTCGTATCTGCGGAGGGGTAGATGCTAGGGCCCGGTCTGCCAATTTCCGAGCCAAGAGTGATTGCGCCTTGTTGCCTTTATAGTAGTAAAGCTGTTTTAGACGTATCAACGCCTTTTCCACTTGGCCCAACGCAAGGTCTAGAAGCGTCATGCGTACTCGCACTATACGACGTAGGAGTGAGGTGGTCGGTGAGCGCTGGAGTTGGGCCTCAAGGTCCCTCAGTTGTTTTTCTGCAAGCAGTCTAGCCGCGTTGGCATCCCTCCTCATAGCTGAGGAGAGAGCCAAGCATTGTCCCCGCATGACAGCCTTGTGGGCAGCCCACAGTATGGAGGGGGTGACGTCCGGGGTGTAGTGCCGTAGGGTGGTTTCTAACTCAACTTTCGAGGGGGTGTGCTGTAGGAGGAAGGTGTTCATCCTCCAGTTGCAGGGTTGGCGTAGGGGGGTGTCTAGGTCCAGTGAGAGCGTGATGGGGGCATGATTGGACCAGGAGATGGGCAGTATGCGTGCCGATTTCGTGATACACAGTGTGTTATTATTCACAAAGAAATAGTCTATGCGCGAGTGGGTGCGGTGGGGGGCCGAGTAGAACGTGTATTGGCGGTCGCCCGGGTGAAGGGCCCTCCAGGCATCAAACCAGGCGTGTCTCCTGGTAAGCTGGCAAAACATCTTTGAGTCCCTGAGGGTACGGGGTTGCGGTGCACGGGGACTTGCCACTAGGCGGTCGTAAGTTGCGGAGTGGGCCAGGTTAAAGTCTCCCCTGATCACCAGGAAGCCATGGGGCTCTCGGAAGAGGCGGGCTTGGACCCTGTTGAGGAAGCGGTTTTGTCGCGCATTCGGAGCAAACACGACGCAGAGGGTAATGGCCTGTGTCCGCCAGAGACCTCGAAGTATGAGAAAGTGTCCCCGCGGATCCAGGTAGGAGGAGGAGCAAGTAAAGGGGGTTCCCTTCCTAAACAGGATGGCAACGCCCACCCGCTTTGCTGGCCGAAGGCCTGGAATACTTGAGGGAAGTGTCTAGAGGCAAATGTGAAGGAGTCCCCCTTGTTAAAGTGCGTTTCCTGCACCATAATAATGTCCGCCCCTGACTGCCTGAATTCCCGGAGCACCAAATGTCTTTTTTTGTTGGAGTTAAGTCTGTGTATGTTCAGTGAGGAAATCCTAGCCATCGTACAGTGGGGGGTGTGCTATATCGGTGCTTATCTGGTGAGGCTGATGGTTCGACCAGGCTGAGGAGGGCGGCGTCCACACGAGGAGGGCCGGGAGCCAGCGGGGCCGGGAGGCAGACTGCGGGAGAGAAGAGCAGAGAAATCTACAAAAAAGAGAAAAAAAGAGGGTAAGAACATTAATAGCAAACAAATCAAACATTTCGCAAATAGGCATTAATAGACCGAGGGGTCACAGGGCCTAAACAGTTCCGATTGGACTCCCCGACTGCGGGTCAGGAAAGTTCAGGTCGGGGAGACTCGGATGGACCAAGGTCCAGGAAGGAACTAACTGGTGGTAAAACCACGGGGGGGGGGGGTCTGTAACCGTAAAGTCAACCAACTAGGAAGGGCTGAACCAACACAGCCCAGGCATCAAAAACAAAAATAAAGCAAGGGCCATCGGGGGGATAATCACATAAAGAAGGCTTCCATGAGCACTGAGTAGCTCTCAGCATTGCCTGGCCAGGCAGAGAGAGGGGCGTGGGCAGATTAACTGGGTGCCTTTTGTTTGGGTGATTTGCGCAGGGGCTCCTGTCCTCTGGAGCGCTTGGTCGGCAGGACCTTTTGCCATAATACCGGAGGTGGTGTGGGGGTGGCCACCAAATCCCAGTCCGGCAGTTGGGGGACGGGATCCCCAAGGCATCACAGAAGGAGTCCAGATCCTCTGGGTAGCGTAGGGCAACAGATTTTCCTTGATGCCGGGCGCTCAGGCTGAAGGGAAAGCCCCATCTGTAAGGAATGTCATTTTCTTGCAATGAGCGCAACAGTGGTTGCAGGAGCCTGCGCTTCTGGAGCGTGATCCACGATAGGTCTGGGTAGATCTGCACTTGGGAGTTGTCAAAGACCAGATTGCGGATAGAGCGTGCTTTGCGCATTATGTCCTCTTTCAGCGGGTATGATTGTAGCCGGCAAATAATGTCTCTTGGTTTAGAGGGAGGGCCTTTCGGGCAGAGGGCTCTGTGGGCTCTGTCCATACCGATATGCGTGTCCGCTGGGGCTCCCAAGAGGTCGTTGAACATCTCCTGTAGCGTGGTCTGTAGATCTTCGGCCTCCTCTGACTCGGGTAGGCCGCGCACTCGGATATTGTTCCTGCGCCCCCTATTGTCCAGGTCCTCTACGTGGCGTTGCATGTCACGTAGCAAGAGACGATGGTCTGAGCCCTGGATTTGGGTGCAATGGACTGCCAGCTTGGTCTCCTGTATCTCCTCCTCTGCCATTTCCACCCTGTCCGCTAAGTGTTTGAGGCCTGCTTGTATTGTCTGGATTTCTGTTCGGCAGGTGGCCTTTACATCTGCTATCAATTGTTTAAAGTCCTCTTTAGTGGGAATTGCTTGAAAATATGAATGCCAGGAGGGGTGTCCCCCTCCATCCTGATCCCAGGGTGGGTGAGTGTACGAGAGATGTAGGTGGTGAGCCACAGCAGGGGCCCCCCGGGCCTGGGCAGCATGCTGCACAGATGGCGGGTCCCAAGGCTCAGACCACAAAGTAGCGTGAGGGGAGCTCAAGGTGGGTGCAGGGGAGTCCGGCCTTGAAGGTGGAGGCCTGGTCTGCGCCACCTGGGCCCCAGAGAGGGGTGACGGGGCCATTAGGTGTCCCTCGGCGTGGCTACTGTCCCCCGAGTGGGAAGGCCTCTGGGCCTTTGGCAGCACCGGATCCCCCCGGAGGTGGGAGAGGGCCCCCTGTCCCCCCCAAGCCCCGGGCCTCCGATGGATGTACGGGGCTCCGGAGCACCGGAAAGTCATGTGAGTCACCCAGGGGGGAAGGGGAGAGAGAGCCGGCATCCTGCGATTCCTGGTCCAGGGCTGTTCTCAGCAGCTTGGGGAAGGCCTCGGTACACTGCGTGTACTGCGATGGAGGCTGAGTTGCGGCCTTCTCTCCGCACGGAGCGGGCGGGGCGTGTGTGGGGGATTGGCGGGCACTCACCGCTCGTGGGGACTCAGCGGAGCCCGGTGCCCAGGAAGAGGATGCAGGCAGATCCTGAGGTTGGTGGTGATTCTGTGGAGAAGGCGGTGTGGAGGCTTTGTGGCGTTGTGCCTCGGCGTCCGGCGCCATTTTGCTGTGTCCGCCCGGCGGCATGTCAGGGAGCCTGAAATAGTCCCTGAAGGACGTGGAAGCCCCTGGCGGCGGCAGAGATGATCCCCTGGCTGAGGAGGAGCGGGTGGTGCGGGTATGGCTCATGGATGGATATAATTTCCCCCGAAATTAGGCCTAATAGCTGCGGGCTGGAGGAGAGCTCTCAGGCTGAGCATCCATCCAGGTCGGCTTCCGGTCACGCCCCCGAGCATATATTTTAACTGTATAGGGACATTAGAGTGTAAGATCCTTTGGTGAGATACTCCCAGTAGGAACACATCTAAAGGGATGCAGGGCCAGCAGCTTTCCTCATTAGTGCCCTGCAGCAGGTGCACACCTGATAGATAATTATGAAACCACTCCCATTAGATCCACTCATCACTGAGGCTCAAAGGAACATACAGGGATTACTTCAGAACAACAAAAGGTAGGAATCTGTAACAAAGGTTGTTATAATCCTTGCAATGTACATAGAACACCCAGAGGGCAAGGTTTTTTTCTCAAAGTAGAGTTAGTCTTTAATGGCTGTGTGTTGAATTATTTTGAGGGGACAGCAAATTTACACTGTTATACAAGTTGTAAACTCACTACTTTACATTGTAGCAAAGTGTCATATCTTCAGTGTTGTCACATAAAAAGATATAATAAAATATTTTCAAAAATGTGAGGGGTGTACTCACTTTTGTGAGATACTGTATATCTGCTGTCTTCAGTTTTATATACTGTTTAGAAAGTTCAGATCATTTAAGGAGATTTTCTCTTCCTGTTCAACACTGCAGTGAAGTCTGGGCATACAGCCAAGACAGCTGATTGGAGGAAAGGCACACCCTAGTAGGTAGAGACTTTCAAAGCCGATCGTTGAATAGTTCAGGGCTCTGCTAATCTATTTATAGCATCCTCCCCAACACAAAACATAGGCTGCTTTTATCATATGTAACAGAGAACTTGTCAGGAGGAGTTATTAGCCTGATGAGAACGGAGCAGGAGACAGCTACGGAACATAGTGCTTTGAAGAGAGATAACAAAACATTGCAGATATAGTTGCCCAGCTCAAATTTCATCAATCGGGTTTACATCCACTTTAAGTAAATAATCAATAAATGCAAAGTGTAAAAAAAATATATAAAAAGTAATAAAATAATTAAAAATGAAAAATTTTAAATATTAAATCACCCCTATTTTATGATAACACAAAAACATTCATTTCGCTCATGGTTAGTGTTTGGCTGAAGATTTATTATCAATCAACCGTGTTTACTCTTTTTAAATCATAATGGTAACAGAAACTACCCAAATGGCCCTGATCAAAAGTTTACATACCCTGGTGATTTTGGCCTGATAACATGCACACAAGTTGACACAAAGGGGTTTGAATGGCTATTAAAGGTAACCATCCTCACCTATCATCTGTTTGCTTGTAATTAGTGTGTGTATAAAAGGTCAATGCGTTTCTGGACTCCTGACAGACCCTTGCATCTTTCATCCAGTGCTGCAATGACGTTTCTGGATTCTGAGTCATGGGGAAAGCAAAAGAATTGCCAAAGGATCTGCGGGAAAAGGTAGTTGAACTGTATAAAACAGGAAAGGGATATAAAAAGATATCCAAGGACTTAAGAATGCCAATCAGCAGTGTTCAAACTCCAATCAAGAAATGTAAAATGAGGGTTCTGTTGAAACCAAACCACGGTCAGGTAGACCAACTAAAATTTCAGCCACAACTGCGAGGAAAATTGTTGGGAATGCAAAGGAAAACCCACAAATACCTTCAGGTGAAATACAGGACTCTCTGAAAACATGTGGTGTGGCTGTTTCAAGATGCACAATAAGGAGGCATTACTACGCAAATACCACAAATTATCCCGCTTACAATACGCAAAACAGCACAGAGACAAGCCTCAAACCTTCTGGCAAAAAGTCATTTGGAGTGATGAGACCAAAATGTTAGCTTTTGTAGAGGAGTTAACAAGGCCTATGATGAAAGGTACGGAAGTGGATCGCTGATGTTTTGGGGATGTGTGAGCTACAAAGGCACAGGAAATTTGGTCAAAATTGTTGGCAAGATGAATGCAGTATGTTATCAAAAATATCGGAGGAACATTTGCATTCATCAGCCAGGAAGCTGCGCATGGGACGTACTTGGACATTCCAACATGACAATGATCCAAAACACAAGGCCAAATCGACCTGTCATTGGCTACAGCAGAGTACAGTGAAGGTTCCGGAGTGGCCATCTCAGTCTCCTGACCTCAATATCATTAAGCCACTCTGGGGAGATCTCAAACGTGCAGTTAATGCAAGACAGCCCAAGAATTTACAGGAACTGGAGGCTTTTTGCCAAGAGGAATGGGCAGCTTTAGCACCTGAGAAGATAAAGAGCCTCATCCACAAATACCACAAAAGACTTCAAGCTGTCATTGATGTTAAAGGGGGCAATACACGGTATTAAGAACTAGGGTATGTAAACTTTTGATCAGGGTCATTTGGGTAGTTTCTGTTGCCATTATGATTTAAAAAGAGTAAACACAGTTAATTTATAATAAATGATGTCAGACAAACACTAACCATGAGTGAAAGAAAAGTTTTTGTGTTATTATAAATTCTGCCAGGGTATGTAAACTTATGAGCACAACTGTATGTATGTAAATGCCATACATGCAAAGTGTCACTGTGAATATCAGAATAATCAGACACTCTTATGATTGGCACACCTCTAATTTACTGTATATCCAAGCAGGTAACATAAGCATCCAGTACAGCTCAAAAGCTTGCTATGTCACTCTATGAGCATCATTACACTACAGTACTAAGGTGTTCTCCATGCTCCCCTTGTAAGTTTCCCAACCACCCCACCCAGCTAGCAGTTCCTAAAACATTATACAAACCTACTGAACAGAAATATAGGGGTGTGTATACATGCAACTGCAGGGGCAGGGAATGCCTTAGCAACTAATGATTAACCCAGCACAGTGACAGCTTCCTGGCGGGATTGTTCAGGTGGGTGTAGACTAGGATATGAAACACACCTAGCTCATCCCTATTCACCAATAGAGTATCCAAGAGATAAAACAAACTGTCAAGAAATGTACTTTTCCATTAACTAATAAATACTGAAATATAATTTCTTGGTGGACTGACCCTTTAATACGATGTCTAGAAAACTGTTCCAGGGAACAGAAGCAGGCAAAGTGCAGACTCAGACAGCAATATCTTTGGATTAGAAGAGAGCATTATCTGCCAAGCTCTTTGCGACCAATCAATATTAAGAACTTTGTAATGTATCTGTAGATGTATTTATAGGAGCTGTGATAAGTGAACATATTGCTGTAAATCTGAACACAGCTGCAGTTCCAAACAAGAGCAAATGTTTGGGATCACTTACCAGTCTGTGCGGATGATGAGAAAAATTGCTGACATAAGCAGAGTATACTTTATGAAGCAAACTGTAGAAAATGCTGAGTCAGGCAATGTAGGTGGAAGGCTGGGCCATACCTACGACATCCAGGGAAAACATAGGGTATGCTTTTCACATATTACAAAATGTGAAAAATGCTCTTTCACCTTCAATTTTTAAAACTGTTCCCTGTAAACTTTTCAGTGTGGAACCATGGGCGTCCGCTGAACTTTTTTCAGGGGGGGGGGCATCATTTTAAGGTCATCCATGCTCGGTCCCTTTTTGACAATGTCACGAAGGGGAGGGGCTTAGTCATTATGACATAAAGTGCAGGCATGCAAAGAGAAACCTGATGCAAAAGCTTAACCACTTAAGCCCCGGACCATTTGGTAGCTAAAGGACCAGAGGTGAATTCAGAATTTTGCACTGCGCTGCTTTAACTGTAAATTGTGCGGACATGCAATGTTGTACCCAAACGAAATTTGCGTCCTTTTCTTCCCACAAATAGAGCTTTCCTTTAATGGTATTTGATTGCCTCTGCGATTTTTATTTTTTGCGATATAAATGGAAAAAGACCGAAAATTTTGAAAAAAAATGATATTTTCTAATTTTGTTATAAGAAAAATCGAATAAACTCAATTTTAGTCATACTTTTAGGCCAAAATTTATTCAGCCACATGTCTTTAGTAAAAAAAATGTCAATAAGCGTATATTTATTGGTTTGCGCAAAAGTTATAGCGTTTACAAACTAGGGTACATTTTCTGGAATTTACACAGCTTTTAATTTATGACTGCCTATCTCATTTCTTGAGGTGCTAAAATGACAGGGCAGTACAAACCCCCCCAAATGACCCCATTTTAGAAAGTAGACACCCCAAGGAAATTGCTGAGAGGCATGTTGAGCCCATTGAATATTTTTTTTTTGTCCCAAGTGATTGAATAATGACAAAAAAAAAAAAAATTACAAAAAGTTGTCACTAAATCATATATTACTCACACATGCCATGGTTATATGTGAAATTGCACCCCAAAATACATTCTGCTGCTTCTCCTGAGTACGGGGATACCACATGTGTGGGACTTTTTAGGAGCCTAGCCACGTACGGGACCACGGAAACCAAGCACCGCCTTCAGGATTTCTAAGGGCGCAAATTTTTGATTTCACTCCTCACTACCTATCACAGTTTTGAAGGCCATAAAATGCCAAAATAGCACAAAACCCCCCCAAATGACCCCATTTTAGAAAGTAGACACCCCAAGGAAATTGCTGAGAGGCCTGTTGAGCCCATTGAATATTTTTTTTTTGTCCCAAGTGATTGAATAATGAAAAAAAAAAAAAAAATTACAAAAAGTTGTCACTAAATGATATATTGCTCACACATGCCATGGTTATATGTGGAATTGCACCCCAAAATACATTCTGCTGCTTCTCCTGAGTACGGGGATACCACATGTGTGGGACTTTTTAGGAGCCTAGCCACGTACGGGACCCCGGAAACCAAGCACCGCCTCCAGGATTTCTAAGGGCGCAAATTTTTGATTTCACTCCTCACTACCTATCACAGTTTTGAAGGCCATAAAATGCCAAAATAGCACAAAACCCCCCCAAATGACCCCATTTTGGAAAGTAGACACCCCAAGCTGTTTGCTGAGAGGCATGGTGAGTATTTTACAGCTCTCATTTGTTTTTGAAAATGAAGAAAGAACATTTTTTTTTTTTCTTTTTTTTTTTCAATTTTCAAAACTTTGTGACAAAAAGCGAGATCTGCAAAATACTCACAATACCTCTCAGCAAATAGCTTGGGGTGTCTACTTTCCAAAATGGGGTCATTTGGGGGGGTTTTGTGCCATCTGGGCATTCCATGGCCTCCGAAACTGTGATAGGCAGTGAGAAGTGAAATCAAAAATTGACACCCTTAGAAAGCCTGAAGGCGGTGATTGGTTTTTGGGGTCCCGTACGCGGCTAGGCTCCCAAAAAGTCTCACACATGTGGTATCCCCGTACTCAGGAGAAGCAACAGAATGTATTTTGGGGTGTAATTCCACATATGCCCATGGCATGTTTGAGCAATATATCATTTAGTGACAACTTTATGCAAAAAAAAAAATTGTATTTTTCCGCAACTTGTGTCAACATATAAAATATTCCATGGACTCGACATGCCTCTCAGTATATAGCTTGGGGTGTCTACTTTCCAAAATGGGGTCATTTGGGGGGGTTTTGAACTGTTCTGGCATTTTATACACAACATTAGGAAGCTTACATCCACTCTTCTAACCACTTGAAGACAAAGCCCTTTTTGACACTTTTTGTTTACATGAAAACATATTTTTTTTTGCAAGAAAATTATGTTGAACCCCCAAACATTATATATATTTTTAAAGCAAAGGCCCTACAGAATAAAATGGTGGGTGTTGCATTTTTTTTTCTACACAGTATTTGCGCAGCGATTTTTCAAACACATTTTTTGGGGAAAAAATACACTTTTTTTAATTTTAATGCACTAAAACACACTATATTGCCCAAATGTTTGATGAAATAAAAAAGATGATCTTAGGCCGAGTACATAGATACCAAACACGACATGCTTTAAAATTTCGCACAAACGCGCATTGGCGACAAACTACATACATTTTTAAAAGCCTTTAAAAGCATTTACAGGTTACCCCGTTAGATTTACAGAGGAGGTCTACTGCTAAAATTACTGCCCTCGATCTGACCTTCGCGGTAATACCTCACATGCATGGTGCAATTGCTGTTTACATATGACGCCAGACCGATGCTTGCGTTTGCCATTGGGCAAGAGCAGGGCAGGACAGGGGTGCTTTTTTTTTTTTTTTTTTTTTTTTATTATTAATTTTGCTTTTTTATTTTATTTTTAAACTGTTGCTTCCATATTTATTTATTTTTATCACTTTTATTGTTATCTCAGGGAATGTAAATATCCCCTATGATAGCAATAGGTAATGACAGGTACTCTTTTTTGAAAAAACTGGGGTCTATTGGACCCTAGATCTTTCCTCTGCCCTCAAAGCATCTGACCACACCAAGATCGGTGTGATAAAATGCTTTCCCAATTTCCCAATGGCGCTTTTTATATCCGGGGGGGACATTCCCTCCCACTGCTTGTAAAAGCAGTCCAGAGGATAATTAGCCACTAGGATTGCTTTTACATGAAAGCCGGCCGCTGGCTGAAAAGAATGATACCAAGATGATACCTAAACCCGCAGGCATCATTCTGGTATAAACATTCAAAGTCCAGCAACATACCAGTACGTTGCTGGTCCTTGTTGGACATGTATTGTAATCTTTTTTTTCATGCAGCCTGTTGGCTGAACGAAGAAAAAAGATTGATCGGTGGGTATGCCCACCATTAGAATACCGCCCTTCATCCACCCACTTCTTTCGAAAATATATTTTTATTAGTTTATAAAAATACAAGTACAGAGCTTTAGAGTACATATTCAGGGATACAATTCGCATTTATATAAATCACAAGCTGCTGAGTTCTTCCATGACAATCATCCATACGAGTGTATAAAGCAACCATCTGATCACGCACTCAAAGTTGGCCCGTAACCGTTTAAACCGTTTAAAACATAAGAAATAATGATAGAATGAAAAATTACGTTCATCTATTAAACATTTAGTAACTATTGACCAATTTTTGTTCCTTACTCCTTTACCTAAATAAAGTACCTGTATAATATTGACTTGCCTGAAGTACATATTTTGTGCAACAAATTATCTAGTAGGTCTGTAGGTTCCTCATAAGTTCCAGTTATTTGTGAATTCCTGTAATTTCCCCTCCTTAACAGCAATGGATTTTTCGTAAGAATAAGAGTCATCAACTAAATTTAATACTTCCCCAACCCGCGGGGGTTCTGTCGATTTCCATTTACGGGTTAATACCAGTCTGGCTGCATATAGGATGTGCATTACAAGTAAGCGGTATTGCTTCGGGTAGATATCCATGTCTACACTTAATAAAGGTTGTTCCACCCTCAGTCTATTAAGTATCCCTGTTATATTAGCTATTACCCGAGCTATTGCAGCCCAGAAGCTACGTAGAGATACACAGAACCAAAGCACATGGGCCAAAGTGCCCACATGTCCACACTCCCTCCAGCACAGGTTGGATGTATGGCCTTGAAATTTAGCCAATACATATGGGGTTCTGTACCATCTCAGTTGTATCTTCTGTGCTATTTCTCTGTAGTTAGAGCATTTGGTATGAGAGTGGTTCGCTTTTATCGCTCGCATCCACTGTTCTTTAGATATGGTTATATTCAAGTCCGACTCCCATTTCATGAATTGTTTTGGGGTTACAAAATGGAGTTTACTTTGCAGTAGGTTATAGAATAGTGTTATTCCTTTTTTGGGCTTGGGAAAAGAGTGCCATAGGTCATAGATGGTTTCCGGGATGTCTATATGTTGTGTTTTAATGGCATTTATGATACCAGTAATCCTGGCATAGTCCATAAATTCTTTCTCAGGGACAAACTTTGTATTTTGTAGTTCAGAGAAAGGAATGAGACGTTCCTGGACAAACATATCAGAAATATGAACTATACCATACTTCTCTCAGTGTCTTACCTGTAGATTCGGAGATAGAAATGATAGTGCTGTCACTGGGATCGGTATTTTTTTATGAGCAATATTGGGATTTTTATTTGCCAAGAAATATTCCCATGCCGATACTGTGGCTGCTACTGTTGGGATTTTCTTACAGGGTGAGTGTTTATCTGAGAGTGTGATCAACAACAGGTTTTGAATCTCCCCATGTCCTATCTGAGCCTGCTCTGCCCTACACCAATGGATTGGGTCTGAGGAATGAAACCACGCTTTAGCCTGGTCCAATATTGCTGCTATATGGTAGTCCTTGATATTGGGCACCCCCATTCCTCCTGCCGTTCTGTGTTTCATAAGTAAATTATGAGAGCACCTGGCTTTTTTCCCTTCCCATATAAATTGAGATAAGGTCCTTTGCATAGCTACATAGAATGAGCTAGGTATTTGGAGTGGCAGGGCTCTAAAGTAGTATAATAATTTGGGAAGTAAAAGCATTTTATACGCTGCTAGCCTACCAGACCAGGTGAGATAAAACTTCTTCATTCTAACCATTTCCTGTGTAAATTTGTTTATTAAGGGCTCAAAGTTGCAGTTGTAGAGTTGGGAGACTGATTGGGTCAGTGTAATACCTAGGTATTGTATCGTCTTCTCTGCCCAGGGAAATGGTAGCTTCTCTTGAATGAGAGATTTTGTTTTACTGTCCACCCCTACTCCAAGTATACTGGATTTGGTCGCATTCACTTTGTAATAAGACACCGCATTGAACAACTCTAGTATCTCATGCACCACAGGTAGGGAACGAGCCGGATCGGAGAGTGACAGAATCACGTCATCTGCGAATAATGTAATTGTATGCTCCTCTTTGCCCAATCGGATACCCTGAATTTGGGGGTTTGTTCTTATTTTCTCAGCTAAAGGCTCCATCACGAGAGCAAAGATCAGGGGTGACAAAGGGCACCCCTGTCTTGTGCCGTTCGCGATAGAGAATTGCTCCGAGAATATGCCCTCTGTAAAAACCATAGCTGAGGGATTTGAATATAAAGCAGAGATGGCAGAACATATGTGCCCTGAGAAACCAAATCTCCCAAGAACTCTGGACAGATATCCCCAGTGGATCCTGTCAAAGGCCTTCTCCGCGTCCAATGACAGGAGAACTGAGGGCCTCTTAGAAGTGGAAGAGGAGTGTATTAAATTTATAATTCGTCTTGTGGCATCCGTGGCTTGCCTACCCGCCACAAATCCCACCTGATCTGGTTTAATCAAAGTGGGGAGCAGTTTCGCAATTCTATTGGCCAAAATCTTTGCATATACCTTTAAGTCAACATTTAAAAGCGAAATAGGCCTGAAATTCTGTGCTCTGTCTGGCTCCTTCCCTGGTTTAGGCAATGTAACCACTGTAGCTTGTAGCATTTCTGCAGGAAATGAGGCAGAGGAGGCAGCAGCATGGAACACTCGCAGCAGTATAGGTGATAATATATCAGTAATTTTTTTTGTAGTATTCCGAAGAATACCCATCAGGGCCAGGTGATTTATTATTTGGGAGGTTTAAAATGGTACTAGTAATTTCAGAAGTAGAAATCGGAGAGTTTAAGTATCGCAAATCCTCTTGGGATAGCTGGGGGAGTGATATGTCCTCTAGAAAGCTTTCTATCAATTGTGGGGTGGGTTGGGGCGTTTCAGAATCGTTCTGTAGGTTATACAAACTGCCATAATAGCTACTAAATGCATCTGCTATCTCCTTAGGGTTGGTCAGTTTGGAACCGCTCTTGGGGTGGTATAAGTGTGGGATTTTTTGTTTCATCACTTTCTCCTTAATTTGATTCGCTAGTAATTTGCCAGCTTTGTTGCCATGCGTGTAGAAATTGGACCTAAATCTATGGGTGATACGAACATGCTGTGAGATAAGTAATGTCCTAAGGTCATTTCTAGCTGCTGCTAATTTATTGCTAGTATCCATGGTAGGGTAGGCTTTGTTTTGAATATCCAACTTTGTAATATTTTCTAGAATAGAGTTCATGTGCTGCCCCCTCTTTTTTCTCAGAGATGCACTATGTTTCATTAGCAACCCTCTTATAAACGCTTTATGGCTGTTCCACAAAATAAACGGGTTTACACCGTGGTGTCGTTTTTGGCAAAGAATTCTAGCAGAGATGTCTCAATGTCTTTGGCAATATTTGGATCTGAAAATAAATGGATATCATTTTTCCACCTATTTGCCCGGGTAGTGAATCCCCGGCTTCCCACTGTAATGGATACAGGAGCGTGGTCAGACCACGTAATGTGACCAATGTCCGTATGTGAGATTTTTTGTAGCAAAAATTTGTCCGTTAGGAACATATCAATCCTCGAATAGGACATGTGTACTGGGGAGAAATAAGTAAAATCCTTTTCAGTGGAATGTTGCCACCGCCAAATATCATAAAGATTATTTGCTCTGATATAGTTCGATAAAGTGTGCCTGATGCTTTTCCTTGCATTGGTGCTGGATACATCTAGGTGAATATCAGATATGGAGTTCATATCGCCGCAAAGTATGACATGTCCAGAACTGTGCTTTTTAATTTTTTTCCACATTTTGTTCAGAAAATGTAGTTGCCTATTATTCGGGGCATAAACATTGACTATGGTGTACTTAACGCCATTAATTTCGCAAGAAAGTATAATATATCTCCCTCCTTCGTCACAGTGATTAGATATCAGCTTAAATCCCACTGTATTCTTCACCAATATAGCCACTCCTCTCTTTTTTGAAGGGGCACATGCTACAAAAGTGTGGGGGTACAATCTGTGTGATAAATTAGGATGATTTTGCGCTTTGAAATGTGTCTCCTGGATACAGAACACATCACAGTTTTGAGACCGAGCTTCCTTCCATAGCATGTGTCTCTTCTGTGGGCTATTTAGGCCTTTCACATTCAGTGAGGTGATTTTAAACGCCATCGTGTGAAGATTAGGTTTGTTGACTAAGGGAGGAGTATGTCAGAGCTTGCGGGGTTGACGGTAAAGGTGTGTTGTAACACGTGAGAGAGGATGTAGATTTATACCTGTAGTAGGAGAAGTTGTTGATGTAGTATATTCGTGGGTCTCTATGTCAAATGTCGCTGAACGTCAGAGATCCGGCTCTGTAGTACCTTTTGTTTTGCTGGGTTTTGCAGAGTAGAAGCCTGGTTGGAGATGCAAGTTTGCTGCTTGACAGGAGAAAAATAAAACTAGACAGAAGACAAAAACTGGTCAAACTTCTTGGCAAAAGAAACAATATGCGCAAAGCGAGGCACACTTTAAAAACGTACGATTTCTATTTTAATCTGGGCAGGGATAATCCTGCTAACTTGGGGGTGTAAAGAGATTTAGAGTTTATGCCGGTAGAACATCCGAAGCATGTTGAGGTGAACTTTTATGATAGAGCAACGTATGCTGTGTTGACTAACAGTCATTTAGTGCGGGTGTGAAAGGAGGCATGCGTTTGCCGATCATCCTCTGTCTCATCAGGGAGAATTTTCCATCTTTCCAACAATTTGATGCCCTCCTCCAAGGATCTCACCAAAAATTCCTTTTCTCCCTTAGTGATCAATAGGTTAGCGGGGTAATTCCAGCGATATGGGATCTGGTGGTTCCTGAGAGGTTTGGTTATGGTCATGAGGTTTCTTCTCCTCTGCATCGTATGTGCAGAAAGGTCCGCAAAGAAGGATAATCCTTGCATGCATTCGGGTAGATTGTCAGCTCGTCTTGTCACAGACATCAGTTTTTCTTTAACTGTATAGTAATGGATTCTGGCTATAGTGTCCCTGGGCAGCTTCTCAGGGATGTGTTTAGGTTTGGGCAGTCTATGTATCCTATCAATGACAATTTCCTCCAGAGGGAGGTCAGGGAGGGCTTCTTTTAGTATATTAGTGAGGAAGGCATTCAATTCTGGGTTTTTTACTGACTCTGGGATTCCTCTAATTTTAACGTTGTTCCTTCTGGAACGATCTTCGAGATCCGCGACCTTTGACTTGAGCCAGACAATGTCCTCCTCGTGGTCATTATGCGCATCCACCATTGCGTTAAAAGTCTCAGAGAAATCTCCCATCTTGTCTTCTATGTGAGCCACCCTATCTCTGACTTCAGTGACTTCTGCTTTGCATTGGCTCACAAGCTGCAGCATGTCCGTATGTATAGCACCTCTAAGGGACATCAACATGTCCTTCAGTGTGGAATCCAGTACAGGCTGGTTGTTTGTAGGGAAAGTTGCTATGGCATCTTGAAATTCTATAGTGTCATCTATCCGCACTCCTCTCTCCCCTTCAGTCATTGACCCAGAAGCATGCCCAGATATTCGTTGCTTAGCTTTAACAGGGCTGTTAGTTGTGGAGGAGGACTGTGAGCTTGGTAGTGTCTGGTCAGGGAGATGTAGGGGAGAAGTACCTGCCATCTGGTTTCTGGGATGTTTCAGGCTGTATGTGTGTGCAGAGCCCTGCACGCTGCCAGCGCCATTTTGGCTGCTGCGGCGGTCTGATAATGCAAAAACATCCGTCATCTTACCCGGTCGCAGATCTTTCTCTTCTCCTTCTCCCCATGCTCCAGAGGTGTCCCCGCTCTGATACGGCCCAAAACCGCCGTTCCTGCGTGCTCTATGTGGCTGTGAGAAGCTCCGGTGTGTTCAGGTGGCCGGGAGCTATGATCTCATGCGGCCATACTCGTTGCTTGCCGGCTCCGCCCCCCCATCCACCCACTTCTAATGATGGGCATACATGCACCATTTATATATGCCGAAGCATGGGGGCATCTTCTCGCAAAAGTTATGCCGCGTACACATGGTCAGACTTTTCCACGGGCAAGCCTCCGTCGGAATTTCGACCGTATGTACGCGGCATTAGGAGCAAAATCGCTCCTCCGCTCCTGCTGCCCCAATGCTTCGGCATATTTGCTTTTTTTTTTTAACTGTGGTGGTGAAATCACCTCCTACAGCACTGAAGTCGCAGGGATCAGGCCTGTCTCTGCGAACGCTGCAGTTATGTGTGTTGTGTTTTGCAAGTGACAGTGATCGATCGATACTGCACTTGGGTGGCCTGGGCTGGACGGAGGGGCAAAACGCAGGTGCTAGCAGGTATCTGGGCTGATCCCGCTAACACTGCGTTTTTGGGAACCCTAAACTGCTGGGGACGCTAGTATAGATCTGATCAGATCAGATATTGATCTGTTCAGATACTATACCACTAAGGGGGGTGTATGCTTCACGCGTGGGTGTTAGTGCTACTGGCACTAACCTGACGCTGCCTGGGGTGTGACACAGACCCTCTCTGACGCTAAAACCTAATTGATATCACCCGTCGGGAGATCAGGGGGTTAAACCTTTATTGGGTTATATACGGCGGGTGCCCTGACACTATAAAAAGCAAACTAACTAACCAGCGTCACCCGTAACACTTATATGATGATCACTGGTGAAAGGGTTAACTAGGGGCAATTAGGGGGTTAAAACCTTTATTAGGTAATATATGGGGGTACCTGACGCTATATAAAAACCTGACGGCGAACCTAAAAAAAAATTACTGGCTACCTATCGGCATCACCGACACTAAGACAACGATCATAAAAACGATCGCTTAGCGACAGTGGTGATAGGGGGTGAAAGGGTTACCTGGGGGGCGATCAGGGGGTTAAACCTTTATTAGATAATATATGGGGGTACCTGACGCTATAAAAACCTGCGGCAAACCTAAAAAAAATTACTGGCTACCGATCAGCATCGCCGAGGCTAAGACATCGATCAGAAAAATTATTGCTTAGTGACAGTGGTGATAGGGGGTGAAAGGGTTACCTGGGGGGCGATCAAGGGGGTTAAACCTTTATTAGGTAATATATGGGGGTACCCGACGCTATAAAAACCTGCGGTGAACCTAAAAAAAATTACTGGCTACCGATCAGCATCACCGACGCTAAGACATTGATCAGAAAAATGATCGCATAGCGACGGCGGTGCTAGGGGGTGAAAGGGTTACCTGGGGGGTGATCAGGGGGTTAAACCTTTATTAGGGGGGGTTAGGGGGCTACACTGGACCTAAAACTAAATGTAGTGACACTTTTACAGTCACAAATGTCACTGATTGCAGTGATCACTAAATAAATGGTCACTGCAATCAGTGACACTGTGACTGGGGGCTGGGGGGTGATCTGGGGGTGTCTGGGGGGGCCTGGGGGGGCGATTTATGTGCCTATGTGTCCTGGTGTCAGTGTGCTGTTTTGTGTACTAACCTGTATCTTCTCCTGTACGGCGCTCGGTATATGTGAGCGCCGCAGGAGAGATGACATCACTTCCTCCAGCCTGTGTAAACAAGCACACAGGCAGGGGAAGCTCTCATTCGCCGGGAGCGATCGAGAGGGGGTGGCCGGAATCGAACGGCCGTCCCCTCATGCCGGATCGCTCCCGAAGGTAAAACGACCACCCACTGTAAAGAAGGGGGGTCCAATCGGACCCCCCAACTATACAAAGGCAATCACGTACATATACGTGATTCTGCCTGTCGGTGCCATTCTGCCGACGTATATTTACAGTGGGCGGTCGTTAAGTGGTTAATAGAAGGATCAAGCTGCCATTGTCTGATTAGCAATTTCTAATTTTTTTTAAACCCCCCCCCCCCCATCTCTAGCCGCCGAATAGCCCCACTAAAACGATGGTATAGCGCTGCTAAAACTAGCGGCGCTTTACTGATAACGTGGCCAGCTGGCAGTGTGAAATAGCTCTTGAGGATAATTCCGCTTCACTCCATGTCCATATAAATATAGTGTGTCTCCGGGGGGGGGCAATTGACCCCCCTTGCCCTATGGAGCGGACGCCCATGTGTGGAACACATCGTGAGAAAAGCATGGGGCTTCCACTGCTAGTTGCCTGGCTTTAAATACCTAGTCAGGGTCGGCGCTACTGCTAGGCGAACTGGGCAGCCGCATAGGGCACAGCCACAGCCGGCTTCCTAACACTCCGGTGTCTTCTCTACACTCTGCGCTGACGTTCCGCATAAAGCTGCAAGTCGTCTTCTGCAAACTTCAGCCAATCCGTGAACAAGAGATATGCAGCCAATTAAGTGTCGCACAAGTTGTTTTGCACGCAACATCACTTCTTCCCAGCTCCCCCAGTCAGTCTACACATGGAGCTAACGTTGGCAAGGAGGTGAGAAAGCATCACTGCACAGGCTGCATTTGCTGATATGTTAAGAAATGTATCAGTAGTTGGACTTGGACTGCAAATCATATGCTTTTTTAATATAATGATATCATCATGGTGATATGTTTTTTTATAATGGCACACAGTAAAATAATAAAAAGTGCCATTATAAAAAAAAAAAACTGGGTGACAGATCACCCTACCCCAATTTTTCCTGGCAGGGAGGTGAAAAGCAGCCCCGCATAGGCTGCATTTGCTGAGATCAGAGATCCTTAAAGTGATTGTAAAGGATCGTTTAAAAAAAAAAAAATAACAAACATGTCATACTTACTTCCACTGTGCAGCTCGTTTTGCACAGAGTGACCCAGAACACCAACTTCCCCGGCAGCTCTCGTGGCTCCTCCTCACTTCAGATAACCCTCTAGGAGAAGCGCTCTCCCGGGGGTTTACCTTATGGGTGCGCTCCAGAGTCCAGCATTCTGCATCTATATACATGAATGCCGGACTCGGCTCCGCCCCCGGCGCCCGTGTCATTGGATTTGATTGACAGCAGCGGGAGCCAATGGCTGCGCTGCTATCAATCTATCCAATCGGGGCACGAGACACCAGCTACAGATGGTGTGCTCGTTCCCGAACAGAAGATAAAAGCGTCCAGGTAAGTAAAACTGGGGGGCTGCAGCACTAAAAAAGGTTTTTCACCTTAATGCATAGAATGCATTAAGGTGAAAAACCATGAGGGTTTAAAACCCCTTTAAGGCATTTGTATGTAAAAATATATATATTTTTTAATAATGATGTTATTATGTCAATATACTTTTTCTAATTGCACACAGTGAAATATTAAAAAAGTTTCATTCTAAAAAACAAAAACAAAAAAACCCCACTGACAAACAGGTTGCCCTCCTCCAATAATGCTTATATTTGATCATTCAGGCCTGTCAAAATAAAAAAAATAGAGTGGCCCCCCCCAAAATCCATACCAGGCCCTTCAGGTCTGGTATGGATTTCAAGGGGAACCCCGCACCAATTTTTTTTTTAAATGGCGTGGGGGCCCCCCCAAAATTCATACCAGGCCCTTCAGGTCTGGTATGGATTGTAAGGGGAGCCCCGTTCAAGTTTTTTTTTTTTAAATAGCGTGGGGTCCCCATAAAATCCATACCAGACCCTTATTTGAGCATGCAACCTGGCAGGTCACCTGCCCTCAACATGAGGAGGGTCCCCCCAAAGCACATTGTCCCCATGTTGATGGGGACAAGAGCCTCATCCCCACAACCCTTTCCCGGTGGTTGTGGGGGTCTGCGGGCGGGGGGCTTATCGGAATCTGGAAGCCCCCAGATCCCACCCCCCCCATGTAAATGGGTATGGGTACAATGCACCCCTACTCATTCACCAAAAAAGTGTCAAGAAAGAAAAAACGACAGCAGACAGTTTTTGACAATTCCTTTATTAAAAAAAAAAAGTGTCCCGCGATGTAAATCCATCGTCAATCACGGACTCAACGGTCCAGAGAAGATTTTTTTAAAACTCCGCCTCCATGGGAGGCGTCCCACCGACTGCAGTCTTTTCGCTGTGACAGCTGTTATATAGCCAAGGGCAGGGCCACCGGGTGACGTCATGTGACATCAGAGGGGGGCAGGGTCACCCGTTTACAACAGGGCATGTGGCCTGGCACGGTTCAGGAGGGAGGCGCTCTCTCATCCCCCCCTTTTCCTGCAGCCTGCCAGGTTGCATGCTTGGATAAGGGTTTGGTATGGATGGATTAAGTGTTCCCTAGGGAGGTGTTTCTAACTGTGGGGGAAGTCTACTGATAGGGAGTAGAGAGAGATCGCTGTTCCTGAATAATAGGAACAGCAGATCTCTCTCCACTTCCCTGACAGAACGGGGATCGGTCTGTTTACATTGACAGATCCCCGTTCTGTTTCTCTGAGGAGCGATCGCAGGTGACCGGTGGACATCACGGCCGCTGGCCAAGCGCATCTGCTCTGGCATTGCGTCGCGGGCACGCGCCCTTTTACCTCTTAAAGCAGCCGACATACACCTACAGCCGTGCCAACCTGCCGCCTTTTAAAAATGGCTGGTTGGCAAGAGGTTAAAGTCCAGGTCCCCCAGAAGCCTTGACCAGCACCTGGCTTAGCCTCTCAGCGACCCCTGAGCCAGCTTCTCCCACCCCCCTTTTCTGAAAGCAGACACCCTAGAGAATAAAATACTGGTAGTTCCAATTTTTTACGTAAAACGTTCTTACTGCTAAGATCTAGGAAATGCAAAATTTCACTAAAAACACACTAAAGTAAATTCTGGACAAACAAACGCAATAAACTACTACCCAATTTTGGTAAAATTTTAAAGACGAGGTTGCACAGAGTAAATAGATACCAAACATGTCAACTCTAAATTTGGGTGCGCCTGTAAAAAATGGCGCACACAATAAGTACCCTATATTTTCTATAGGCAGTGCTTCAAAAGCCCCCTATAGGTATCAGTTTAGTGTAACGGTGGAGGTCTCGTGCTAGAATTGTTGCTCTCACTCTGGCGTGCATGGCGATATGTAACGTGTATCGCAATCAATGTTTTCACATTTGGTGCCCCCACCGCGTGCACACGTATATGTGGGGGTGGTAGGCCGAAAAAAACAAAAGTCCCCTATGTGATGATTTTTAGGTGACAGGTTCTATTTATTGAGACATGGAGGGTCTAAAAGACCCTCCATGTCTCCTTTGGGTTCCACTAGTCTCCTTTGGGTTCCACTCCTTTGGGTTCCACTGTTTTGCAATGCAGACCGCATTGCAAAACATTACTTCCTGGATAAGTTAGCCGGACCACGGAGAGGCTGACCTGAAAGTGATGTCATAGACGGCGCTTTTCAGGTCACAACAAGAAGAGGGGAGAGCGGACGTGTGTCTGCTCTTCCCTATCCCCTCCAGCCGGCGGCGTGGATGGGCGTCGGTACCGGGGATGTGTGTGAGCAATGCTCACCTGACAGGCAGGAGTCTGCCTGTCAGTTTCACACACAATCCCGGTGGTTGCAGCCACCAGATTGTGTGTGAAACCCCCCGGCTGTCAGGTCTGTACGACGTACAGTCCTGGCAGTGAAACGGTTAAATATAAATTCTTTTAGCTTCTAATAGGAATTTCTGTCTTTATTTTCTTAACTTAATAAAAATGTATTTTGAACATAGTGTAGCAAAATAGTGTGGCAACTGTTTGTAATGTGGGCAGTGCAATATGTATGTAGCTGGGGCTTTACATGGGTGTGGCTTGAGTGTGGGCAGGGACACAGGGGGCCCCATGAGTTGTCAGTCAGCCCCTGATACTAGCCCATTATGCTTTTACTTTGCCGGGGAATAAATTGGAAGTAAAACCCATCAGGGTTTACTTCCTCTTTAAGAAGCGATTGATATTGTGTCTTTTGTATCACAATAATAAAACAACATTGTATCATACATTGTGTTTATTAAACAGTGTCTCTGTGTGATATAACAAATACAACCACAAAAAATATCACAGAGCAAAAAACTAAACAGTTCAAATGTTTGTGATAATTAGTTCAACAAACTGGAAACTCTGGCGCATGCTGTAATCAGCAACACTTGAAATTAATAATTTACCCTTGCACCCCTCCCCCCCTCTCCTCCAACCACAGCTCTCACTTTTGCACGCTGCCCTCTCCCCTTGTCCAAGCCATTGTTCCCCCTTCTGCATCCACAGCTTTTACCTCTGAACCTCCCCACCCACAGTTCTCAACTCCAAATCCCCCCTCCCTCTACATCCCTCAGAATTGCATCCCTTCCCCTTTCTTCTTCCTCTCTTCTATGTACACCCCAACCCTCCCTCTTCCAAGCCTCTCCACTAGGGATGAGCTGAACACCCCCCTGTTCGGTTCGCACCAGAACCTGCGAACAGCCAGAATGTTCGCGTGAACTTTAGAACCCTATTAAATACAATGGACTCGAACGTTCAAAATCAAAAGTGCTAATTATAAAGGCTAATATGCAATTTATTGTCCTAAAAAGTGTTTGAGGACCGGGTCCTGCCCCAGGGGACATGTATCAATGCAAACAAATGTTTTAAAAACGGCCGTTTTTTCGGGAGCAGTGATTTTAATAATGCTTAAAATGAAACAATAAAAGTGACATTTTCCTTGAAATTTCGTACCTAGGGTGTGTGTATAGTATGCATGTAAAGTCGCGCTTGTTACCCGTGCTTAGAACTGTCCCTGCACAAAGTGTAATTTCTGAAGGAAAAAAAGTAATTTAAAACTCACTCGCGGCTATAATGAATTGTCGGCTCCCGGCAATACATAGAAAAGTCATTGATGAAAAAAAAAGTGTGGGGGTCCCCCCAAATTCAATTACCAGGCCCTTCAGGTCTGATATGGATATTAAGGGGAACCCTGCCACAAATTAAAAAAAAAATGCGTGGGGTTCCCCCAAATATCAATTTTTACACATCAAAAATTACTCAGAACCCCCAAACACTATATATATATGTTTTTTTAGCAAACACCCTAAGGAATAAAATGATGGTCATTGCAACTTTTTTTCTTGCACGGTATTTGCGCAATATTTTTTCAAACGCCTTTTTTTTTGGAAAAAAAATGGTTTCATGAATTAAAAATTAACAAAACAGTAAAGTTAGCCCAATTTTTGGGGAAAATATGAAAGATGATGTTACGCCGAGTAAATAGATACCTAACATGTCATGCTTTAAAATTGCGCACACTCATGGAATGGCGCCAAACTTCGGTACTTAAAAATCTCCATAGGCGACGCTTTAATTTTTTTTACAGGTTACCAGGTTAGAGTTACAGAGGAGGTCTAGTGCTAGAATTGTTGCACGCGCTCTAACGCACACGGCGATACATCACATATGTGGTTTGAGCGGCATTTACATATGTGGGTGGGACTTACGTGTGCGTTCGCTTCTGATCGCGTGCTACCGGGGACAAGGGCGTTTTAATTTTTTTTTTATTATTATTTATTTTTTTGATTTACTTTTTTTTTCATTTTTACACTTATAATAAGACCCCACATCTCTCCTCCAGGCTGGAAAGCATGAGATTGTGAAAAAAAATTCACTGATCTCATGTTTACTAGCCGCAATGGCAGCTTTGTTTACATCTGAGGACCCGGGCGTGACGTCATCACATCGCGCCCGGGCCTCTGACGGTCATAGAGATGACTGGTGACATCTCCATGCTCGTCACGTGACCCACCACCGGCACCGGACGATTCTCTCCGGGTCCCCGATGGCACGGGAGAGCCGGAGAAGCACCGGATGGCGACGGGAGGGGGGGGATGTCCCCTCCCACCGCCTATAAGAACGAACAAGCGGCGGAACCGCCGCTATGATCATTCGTATGGTGCACAGAATCGCCGGCACAACAAAAGGATATCTGAATGATGCCTCTAGCTGCAGGCATCATTCAGATATCCCCCTACAAAACCCAGGACATCATATGACGTCCACCCAGGATGGGAGATCCAATCTGTGGACGTCATTTGACTATGGCTGGGTAGGGAAGTGTTTAAAGAGGAGGTCCACCCAATTTTTTTTTTTTTAAAAGCCAGCAGCTACAAATACTGCAGCTGCTGACTTTTAAAAAATGGTGCGAATTCCAGCTCCGTTCTCTGTGCGAAGAGAAGAAGCAGCTGTTTAGCGCATTTCTCTGCATTGTAGGTGCAAATTAGATGAGCAGGGAGAGGGGGGAGGTGTAGTGAAGAGAGGGAAAAAATGCCTGTTCAGAACGCAATGCATATGCGAATCAGATGCGTGCCCATAGAAGACAATGGGCCTGAATTTGCACCTGAGCCGCACTGCAATGCCTAGAAAACGCACACGTATTTTGGGCAATGCGCAGTGCGAATGCATCGCACATATGTGAACCAGCCTCGCGGCTTCACTGCCCGGTTCCCTACTGCGCATGCGCAAGTAGCACGGCACGCCGTCACTGGTCCCTGCTCTCTCCTGGTTACAGTGTGTTTCCCAGAAGTCAGTGGGGGGTGACGCAAAGGGGCGTGACTCCTGCAGGAGTCAATACCCGGAAGTGGTGCTCCGCTTTAAGGTCTGTTATGAATTTTAAGAGGGACCCCACAAAAAACAAAAAGAAGACATGGTGTCCCCCCCCCAAAAAAAGTTTGGGTGTCCCTGGGTGACGTCATTGACCAAATATATATATAGGTATATATATTTCTAAAGGTGCTATTGACATGACATTTTCACCACATGTCGGTCACAACCCATGCAATCCATGCATACAAAGACACCAAAACAAATAAGTTCATAAATTGAGTTATGTATTGAACACATGAAGAAAGGAATGTGCAAAAAGGCATGGAAAGCCAAGACACCAGCTGAAATCTATCAGTAATTAGAAAGCAATCCTGCCCCTTGTCAGTGCAAATTAATATCAGCTGGTTCAGCCCCAACTGATGGCCTATAAAAAGATGTCTTATTACCAATGGGGGTTATTTACTAAAGGCAAATCCACTTTGCACTACAAGTGCAAACTACAAGTACAAAGTGCATTTGAAATTGCACTGAAAGTGCACTTGGAACTGCAGTCGCTGTAGATTCAGGGGGGCATGCAAGGAAAATAAAAAAACAGCATTTTAGCTTGCACATGATTGGATGATAAAATCAGCAGAGCTTCCCCTCATTTCAGATCTACCCCTCAGATTTACAGCAACTGCACTTCCAAGTGCACTTTCAGTGCAATTTCAAGTGCACTTTGCACTTGTAGTGCAAAGTGGATTTGCCTTTCGTAAACAACCCCTAATGTGTCACACAAGACACATCTCATGATGGGTAAAAGCAAAGAGCTCCCTCAAGACCTTCACAACCATATTGTTGCAAAACATACTGATGGCATTGATTACAGAGGGATTTCTAAACTTCTGAATGTTCCAGTGAGGACTGTTGGGGCCATAATCCGGAAGTGGAAAGAACATATTTTTACCATAAACCAGCCACGGCCAGGTGCTCCTCGCAAGATTACTGACAGAGGAGTGAAATAAAATTGTTAGAAGAGTTGTCCAAGAGCCAAGGACCACTTGTGGAGAGCTTCAGAAAGACCTGGAATTAGAAGGTACAATTGTTTCAAAGAAAACAATAAGTAATTCACTTAACCGCAATAGCCTGTATGCATGCTCACCATTGCTGAAGAAAAAGCACGTTGAAGCTTGTTTAAAGTTTGCTGCACAACCCCTTTCACACTGGGGTGTTTTTCAGGTGCTTTTGTACTAAAAATAGCGCCTGTAAAGCGCCTAAAAAAACGCCTCCCTTGCAGCCCCAGTGTGAGATCTCGAGTGCTTTCAGGATGGCAGGATGTTAGAAAAATTCCTGTAAGCAGCATCTTTGGAGCAATGTATATACCGCTCCTCCACCGCCCCTGCCCATTGAAATGAATGGGCAGCGCTGCCGAAGTGCCTGCAAATCTCCTGCAAAGCGATTCGACAGCAGTGCTTTTTGGGCGCTATTAACCATTTCTTCGGCCACTAGCGGGGTTAAAAGCACGCTGCTAAAATTACAGTAAAGCGCCGCTAAAACTAGCGGCGCTTTGCCGCTAACGCTGCTCATTGTCAATGTGAATGGAGTCTAAGACAAGTCTGTGAAATACTGTGAGAACATATTCCGGTCAGATGAGACCAAAATTGAACTCTTTGGATGCCATAATACACACCATGTTTGGAGGTCAAATGGCACTGCACATCACCCCAAAAACACCCCTAAACCAACAGTGAGGTTTGGAGGTGGGAACATCATGGTGTGGGGCTGTTTTTCAGCATAGGGTACTGTCAAGCTTCATATCATTGAAGGAGGAATGAATGGAAAAATGGACCAAGACATTCTTGATGAAAATCTGCTGCCATCTACCAGTGAAGTACTTGTAACATAATAAATATTATCCGAAGGTGGTTACGGATTCCCTTTATTTATTGCATATATGTATTAATTTGTCTATACCTATAATTAGCTAGTCTATTAAGACTCTGATAAGCACAATGATATAAGGTTAGCTATGAAAATAAACACACTGCTTAGTAAAACAATATCTTATTTATTTCCCAAGAAAATAGGGAACTGCTAACATGAAACCCTAATGGAAAGTATACAGAGCATATAACAACAGAACATCAAAGATACTTATCACATCCCCTAGACATGGCCTCATCAGCTGTGCTCAAGATGGTATAAAAAAAAGCCATGAGGCTCAGGCAAGAGCCAGGAGCGAAAAGGGACGATTTCCCTTCTGTGTGTACTTATTACACATTCATTTACACCCACTCGTAACCAACCCCACTTGCCTCCGGTCCTATAAGATATTGCCAAGAGTCCTTTTAATATATTATATTTATGTCCATCCTGCTTTATTGGCCTCTAGGGGCAGCATTGTCCATGTATCATGTCTATGTGCCCTGGGCCGTCTTCAGTGTTAGCTAGCCCTTGTTCTCTTTGAAGTCTGTAATCACGCATATCACAGCAGGTGGGCAGGAGCCAAGCTCTTGTTCTACAAAGCTTTGATGTGCAATTTGTTACATTAAAACTTGGGGCCATATGCGTGTATCAACCAGAAAGTGAAATTCCAGAAATATGATATTAAACCATGTTGCCTTCCAACAACTAAGATGATGAAAATTAAACTAGGGTGGACATTTTAACAAAACAGGATCCCAAACACAAAGCCATGTAAACTCCCAATTGGTTTCAAAGAAGGAAAATAAAGCTGCTAGAATGGCCCAGCCAATCACCTGACTCAAATCCAATAGAAAATCTATGGAAAGAACTAAAGATCAAAATTCATAGATAAGGCCTAAGGAATCTTTAAGAATTGAAGACCGTTTGTGTGGAAGAATGAACAAGCCCCTAGCGTTCATGCGGAGCTCCATGGGACGGTACAAAGTGCTGCTGTAATTCCTGCCATCTTCCACCCCCTGTTTCTTGTTATTTAGGTTGCTCCGGGTGATGGCAGGATTCAGAGCGGCATGGCAACGGCCCTCCATTGGCTGATTCAGGCGGGATTGAGCTGGGCAGTGGTTTTAAAAAGCCAGCGGCTTTCCGGCTCCGTCTCACAGCCTGAGGGGACGCCACAGAAGCAGGAACCGTGCTGCTCCCACCCTCCCTCCCTTATGAATAAAATGTTTTGTCCTGTCATGACGTTTGTTAGTGGGGTTTGTCATCCAGTTCAGTTCTGGATGGACTACGTGATATTAATAAAATTCAATAATTTATTGGTTATAAAATTTTAAGATTATATTTTTATGTTATTGGTGATTGTTTATCTTTGGGTAACCCCTTAACAAACGTTGTGGCCATTATTAGCCAAAATAAAGTTTGGTGTGTTGTTTATTTATTTAATTAGTAGTAAGTACTTTGTGCTGTCCCATGAATCACACCTAAACAATGCATGTGACTAATTTCTCCATACAGGAGGCATCTTGAAGCTGCCGTTACCAACAAAGCTACGACTTTTTATGCCGGCAAATGTAAACCAGTTTTTTTATGAACTTTTTGTACTCCCATGTACCTTGATGATTGGAATAAATCTTTTTTGAGGTAATACACTATCCGAGTCCCCCCCTCTTCTTTCTCTGTTGGTACCTATACCAGAGGTCTGTTGGGTCTTTTCAAAATATTTGATCACATCAGCCCCTAGAGGATGAAACAGTGCAACTAGAGGCAGAGGGAGCATTAAGATCTAGGAGTCGCAACACCCCCAGGATCAGCACCAATACCCCGCAGAGGGTGATATCTGCAGGCTTTTTCCAACCTTGCCACAGTGGAGGTCCACCTATTGCGGTAAGGTACCCACCTTGATTTTATACTCACCGTGGTGGATGCAGCTTCTCTACGATATCTGTGGATCTATCTTGGGCACTATTCCTTTCAACACTCTCCTACAGACTCCTGTTTTCTTCTCATCTGAAGCAATTGTTTTTCTGTATTGGAACCCCCTTTGGAACCTTTAAGGAATGGACTTCCCTACTGCTGTTGTTATGCATGTAATGATTTAGATCACTAATACAGTAGTGATTTGTGATAATGTTCAGTAACTTATGTTTGATATACATATATTAGTTTATTAATACTGTACAGCAGTATTGAGGTATCTTATTGTTTTTTTTTTTTTTTTAATAAATCTTTTTTATTGAATTTTTATAAAACATACACACAATTTGCCCACATCTAGGCACAACAGCTGCCCACGCATGGGCCATTACCCTGTGTCGGCATCAGACCGTCACAGGGCGACAAATAACAAAAAACTTAACTTAGTCTATACTACAACCCCAAACTTGGGGAGAGGGTTCATTCAATATACATCATGCTTTAAAGTGTTATTATTAGAGGAAGGTAGCCTGAAGACATTTTGGGTTAATAAATCGATATTTCGAAGATACAATATAAGTCTAGACCTTGGTCACTGTATCACTTGCCGTGCTTCTGTCATCTAACCAACAGTTCCATACCTTTTCAAATTTGTGCGGACAACCTCTAGACAAGTATGTGGCTCTATATAGGGGCAAACTGGCATTAATTAAGTTTTTCCAAAATTTAACAGAGGGGGGAGACGATTTTTTCCAATTCATTGTAATGGCTTTGCGTGCATAATACAACAACAGGGATATGAGTGTTTTTCTGGCTCTGAGTATTGGCAGTTGTTCAACCAGTCCTAGCAAACAGTGTATGGGCTCGCATGGGACGCAAGTCCCGGTGGCTTTATTGATCACCCGTATCACTTCACTCCAATACTGTACAATTGCTGGGCAAGCCCAGAAAATATGGAAGAAACCCCCTGGCCGGTAGGAGCAGCGCCAGCACTCCGGAGAATGCTCCGGTGACATCTGGTGCAGCCTGTGAGGTGTGCAGTGAGCCCTGTGGACAATTTTATATTGGACTAATTTGTCCCTTGCTGAGATCAGAGGGGAGAAGGGATAATCCCAAACCTCCCTCCAGTCGTCCGCGTCCAGCCCCGGTATGTCCTCCACCCATTTCCTGCGGAGGGAAGACAGCTCGGGGATAGCAGCAACCAGCAGGGATACATAAATCTGAGACGCGGGTTTTTCCAGGTCTTTCACCCGGATAGTAGATTCCAACTCTGAGTATGCCAGTTCGACTGGCCTGCCCAAAAATTGGCACCTGAAGGCATGTGCAATTTGGAGATATCTAAAGCGGGCTCGGTCAGGTACGTTGAATTTAGCACATAAAGTGTGAAAGGGAGTGAGATCTCCGTTGGTGATGATATGTTTGAGGGTCAGTATTTTATACTTGGCCCAGGCCTGCGGATCGGGGATAGTGTGGAATTGTGACAGGTTGGGATTCAGCCACAGGGGGGTGTGAGGAGACCAAGAGTTCGGCTGGGGTGCCCTTAGTGCCTCACCCGCCCTCCATGCCCGCATAGTGGTACGCATGGAAGGGGTGAGATTGTGGGGCGTTTTTTGCCCCCTGAATAGCAGTCCCTCCAGTGCCTCCAGGGACCCCACTATGGCTGCCTCCAGTACCGTCACGGAATTGGTCAGGTCCGGTCTCAGCCACCAGTGGGCGGTCACAAGCTGAGTGGCCAAATAGTACTTGTAACAATCAGGGAGAGCCAAGCCGCCACTGTCCACAGGCCTGGTCAAGGTGGAATATTTGAATCTAGGTGGCCTGCCCCCCCAAATAAAGGAGAGGAAGAGTTGCCTGAGGGAATTAAAGAAGACTTTAGTCAGCCAGTGAGGGGAATTCCGAAAAATATACGTGAGTTTAGGAAGGACTTTCATTTTAATCAGGTTAATACGCCCAATGAGAGAAAGGGGGAGGTTACTCCACGCCTTAAATTTGGCTTTAATGGTCACCAGGACAGGGTCGAGATTTAGCCGCACAAAATCCCCAGTCTCCTTTGAGATAACAATTCCTAAGTAGGTGAACTGCTCAACCCACTGAAGCGGGAGAGAGGAGGGCGAGGAGGACCGGGCCCCCGCATCCACTGGGAACAATTGCGACTTGTGCCAGTTCACCCTCAGCCCCGTGAAGGCGGCGAAGGTATCCATGATACCAAGTGCGCCCCGCAGAGAGTCACCAGTGTCATTCAGGAACAGGAGCATATCGTCCGCGTATAAAGCCACTCTCTCCTCCAGCCAGCCCACCCGAAGACCACGGACCTCGGCCGAGGTCCTAAGGGCCTCAGCAATAGGCTCCACGGCCAGGGCGAACAGAGCCGGGGAGAGAGGGCATCCCTGTCTGGTGCCCCTCTGCAGGGAGAACGGAGGAGACAAGGAGCCATTCAGCTTAATGCGTGCCGTAGGACCAGTGTAAAGTGTGCGTATCCAGCCTATAAATTTTAACGGGAACCCCATTCGTCTAAGCACCTCCCACAGATAGACCCATTCCACCGTGTCGAATGCCTTCTCTATATCCAAGGTGGCAATGGTTCTAGTACCCTGGTTAGTAAGGGGGGCATGAATATTAGTGAATAATCTGCGTATATTAATGTCCGTAGATCTACCGGGCATGAAGCCCGTTTGGTCGGGGTCAATCAGGGACTTTATCACTACGTTGAGTCTAATGGCCAGTAACTTGGTCAAAATTTTAAGGTCACAGTTGAGAAGTGCAATTGGCCTGTATGAGGCGCATAACTTAGGGTCTCTATTAGGCTTAGGAATAAGTACCACATGGGCTTCTCTCATAGAGGGTGGCAAGGAGTCTTGATTCAAGCAAGCTTGAAACATCTGAGCTAGTTTAGGGGCGAGCAATTCTGTGTGGGCCCTATAGTACTCAATGGGCAGGCCGTCCGGCCCTGGGGTTTTACCTGCCGGAAAAGATTTAATGGCCAGTGTGACTTCTTCTGGGGTGATCTCCGAGACAAGGAGTTGCCTCTCCGTGTCGGAGAGCCACCCCAGGGCCAATGTGTCCAGCATGGAGATCATAGGCGCAGGATCAAACCCGTCAGGAAGTGAAGAGACATAAAGAGAAGTGTAGAAAGTATTGAATGTAGACAGAATATCCTCCTGAGAGGTGGCTACAGCGCCATCTGCCGTGAGGATCTCCGATATAACCGCTGAGGGCCTGTCCTGCTGCGCTAGCATCGCTAGCAGCTTGCTATTTTTGTCACCATGTTCAAAGTATGCCTGTCTGCTACCCTGTATACCAAGACTAGTGGCATCTGTAACATAGAGATGTAATTCTCGCCTAAGCGATGACAGGTGTTCAAAATTGGACACCGTCGGCGAGGCTGAATATTGATTCATCGCCTCATCCACCCTACACTGCAGGTCAGATACCCCATCTCCCAGTTCCACCTTTACCGCCGCCACAGCCGAGATATACTGGCCCCTGCTGTGAGTCTTGGAGGCGTCCCAGGTCGTCTCCAGAGAAGCCGACCCCGCATTGTGCACCCAATACTCCCCCAGGGGGGAAAGAACTCTGTCATGGACAGCCTCGTTATTGATCCAATGGGGTTGCAACCTCCAAAGGGCATTGTTCCGCGACCTGGTGGTCCTAATGGTCAATTTAAGGGGGTGATGATCAGAGAGGCCAGAGGGGAGATAACATGCCTCCTGAACGTTAGCCAGCATGGTTGAATTAGCAAAAGCTAGATCAATGTGGGAGGAGGTTCTAAATGTGGCCGAAAAACAAGAATACGTTCTATCTTGGGGGTGAAGCCACCTCCATGCCTCCTGGAACTCCGTGGCCTGAGCCCACATTCCGAGATCAGAGTTAAAATTGGATTGGGGGGAAGGCCTGTCCAGGTCACGGGACAGCGTAGCATTAAAGTCTCCCATGAACAGAACCTGTGCTGGGCAATGCGGAGCCAACCTCTCGTAGAGAGTGTACAGAGCCTGTACCTGACCAGGGGGAGGCAAATAAACATTCACTATGACATACTTTTGGGTATATATACTCAGAACAACCATAACGAACTTTCCCTGGGGGTCCAGATGAACATCGTGTATCACACACGGTACACGTTTGCTAATCAGGATAGATACCCCACGAGAATATGAAGAGTAGGTCGCATGAAACGCCTTCTGTACCCAGGGCTTCTTCAGAGCCATAACCTTGCTGCCGGTTAAATGTGTCTCCTGCAGTAGCACTATGTGGGGATTATGTATTTTCAAATATTGAAATAAGAGTGACCTCTTAAACTTCGAGTTGAGCCCCCGAACATTCCATGACAGAACGGTCAGGAGCTCAGCATCCGGAGGAGCCATCAAGGAACACCAGGGGGAAATAGAAGCAGGATGAGACCATCAACCCAACACATATAAGTAAACACAGTAGTGGCACACTCATTCAATAGGGTCAGAGACCCATAAGGTAGTTGAGCAATACAGTAATTATCTGGACCTTCATAAAAATTGAACCCTTCTCCCCATAACATAAAACACCCTACCCAAACACCATACAAACCTAGCGTCAAGGGCCAAAAAAAAAGGGACCCAAGAGCTATAAAAACTGATGCAGGGTTTTGTCCCTTAACTGAGAAAAACATGTAATCTTTAGGTCACTGCGACCCTAAGAAGTCGGCCCGTAGGACCGCAGGTGAGGGATACGTTTCCGGGGAAGTCCGCCTCAACTCTGGGTGGAAGTCCAAGGTGTGGAAAGGGGGAACAACTTGAGTCACCTTGGTTCATGAGCGAGGCAGTTCGTTAGTTGCCATTGGAGCTCCTTAGACAGGAGTGAGTGGAAGTTCAATCAGCCGAAGTGAACATTTGTGTATAAGGAACAAAGGTGAAAGCCAGCAGGGATAAGCAGGATTAGGGGCATAGAAGGGGGCAGTGCTGGGATTCTTCAAAAGACAGGAAAGATGTTCATTGATGTGATAGTTGAAGCATATCTGTTCCCTGCCGGGTGAAAACCACCGTTGGTCCTCTGCTGCCTAAGGTTAACGGGCGTCTAGCCACGCCGCTGCCACCTCCGGGGTATCAAAGAAATGAGTGTCGCTACCGACAGTGACTCGCAGTCTGCTGGGATACAACAGGCCAAAGCGCAGACCCCTCTCCCGGAGCCGGCGTCTCACATCAGTGAAGGACTTGCGACGTTGCTGTACCTCCTGGGAGAAGTCCGGGAAGAAAAGTAGTCTGGTGTTTTCATACTTAATGTCTGGCATGGCTCGTGCCGCCGCAAGGATGCGGTCCCGGTAGTTCAGCATTCGTAGCAGGAAGGGGCGTGGAGGGGCCCCAGGTCTCGGAGGGAGCGGTGGAACCCCGTGGGCTCTTTCAACCACAAAGGTAGATGCCGGAGCACCCAGGTCAAACAGGGTGGTCAGTAATTGCTCAGTAAATTCAGCAGGCCTAGGGCCCTCGGCCCTCTCGGGCAGTCCAATTATACGGATGTTGTTCCGCCTGAGGCGGTTCTCGGTGTCTATCGCGCGCTCCTGCAGCGCTTTCACTTGAATTTGGAGGGCCCGTATCTCCCTGGAGTCTGACCGAACCGTATCCTCCACCACAGAGACCCTGTCCTCCACCTCTGTGATGCGAGAGCGAAATTTATCCATATCTTGACGGAGAAGACCGACATCCACTGTCAAAAAATCAATCTTAGATGTCAGAGTTTCTTTACAGGATGTGATGGCTGCCAGGATCTCCACTCCCGTGGGTGGCGCCGCCACCCCCGACTCCGCAGCCATCCGCGTATCGGCCGCCATTCCAGCCGAGGATCTCCGGGTAGACGGAACAACTGCTGACGGAGGTATGTGAGGAGCCTTCGGGCCCTTATTTGTATAGCTGCGGGTCCTAGGGCGGCCCATCCAATCCTAACCCCAAAATTAGGGAAAGTTCAGGGGGGGAGAGGGGGGCTCGCGGGCAGAGGGGCCCAGTCCAAATGGGAGGAGGGGGGGGCACAACAAAGACAGGATGGAGATGGAGAGGTGCTGGAGTGGGGGAGTCCCCCCCCGCAGTATTGTGGGGCAGTCGACCACCCAAAGGAACCCAGGAGGAGTGGAGGCGTACCTGCGTCCGATGGATGGGGCCGGTCAGGAGGCCGAGAGATGGCTGCGGGCTGCAGACGTGGATGCGTAGAAGCAGCTCCCCGAAAGTCGTCAGGCGCAGTGCCGACCCCCCCCGGCACGGATGGTAGCTCCGGAGGACGTGCCCGTCCGCCGCGTGTCCGGCGGCACTCAGAAACTGAGGACGGAGGCTCCCGGAATCGCGGTAGGCCGCAAGATGTGCGTAGGCCGCAGGCCTGGGCAATCAATTTCCCGAGGCCCCCAGGCGGTCGCAGCGCCGGTCCGGAACACCCTCCCCACCACTGGTGCCCCCGGTGTGCGTGGACGAGGCACCTCCAGCCCCGCGAACTGCGGCAATCGAGCCCAGAGGCTCCGAGAAGGACAGCAGGCCGCAAGATGGCGGCGGGACCCGGGAGCACAGAGCCAGCTGTAAGTCCCGGTAACGGCTCGATCGGGCGACCAGGGCCAAAAATACAGGATGTGGCCGAGGCAGAGGACCTTCAGTGACCCGCAGGGTAAGTTTGAGGGCTCACCCGGGCAGAGGGAAGGCAGGATGGCAGCAGATTTTGTCAGGATGTATGGAGCTCCTCAGCAACACGTCTTCCCTGCTCTACATCCGGACACGCCCCGAGGTATCTTATTGTTTAATTACAAATATGAGTATTATTCTTGCAGGCTCTGTATTCATTTATTTAAGTAGGGGTTTAGTCCCTGTATCTGCACATTTATCAGTTTGTGAGTATTTATTCACATGGTTTATTCACTTTCTATGTTTATTAATTTTTATATTCATATTTTTATATGAACTCTCACTAGAGTTATATTTTTCACATGTCTGTGCGCGACATGTTTCCTTAATTACGTTACCAACAAAGGACTTTGTACAAAGTATTAAATACATTTCAGTTAGCAGGTTTAATACTTTTCCCTGAGTCATTCCTGGGGTATACCTGGAGTATATATTGTTGGTAAATGTTGGTCATTATTAGAGCTAACAGGCAAAATGTTATTAAACAAGCATGGGAAGCTTGGCACTGCCTTGGAGAACAATAAAAAATGCCATACAGTAGGGAGATGGTCTTTTCATGCGACATTGAGGACAACATTAAAAAACACACAAATTTGGTGTTAGGGAATAGCACAATTTTCACAGACAATCTTATTGACAGCTTACACTGGCAGCACATACTGTATTTAGCGGAGGAATTGATTTTTTTTCCCCTTTTACAATTAGGTTGGCCTACATACAGCAGCTCCATCCAAATCTGATTCATTTCAGGACAGCAACCTGGGACATGACTGGCACCTCCCTCTACAGGAAAGGCAATGAATAACCCCTCACTATTGCACCAGTGAACATTACCATTAAGACTAACCAGTTTTGTGAGCACTAAGGCCCCTTTCACACTGAGGAGTTTTTCAGGCGTTTTGCGCTAAAAATTGCGCATAAATAACGCCTGAAAAAATCCTGCCCCAGTATGCTCAATGTGAAAGCCTAAGGATTTTTCACACTGAGGCGATGCGCTGGCGGGAGGAGAAAAAAATCTCCTGCAAGCCGCATCTTTGGAGTGGTGAAGGAGCGGTGTGTATACCACTCCTTCCATTTGAAATCAATGGGACACTGCGGTTATACCGCCCGCAAACCGCGGCTGTAGCCGCGGTTTGCAAGCGGTATTAACCCTTTTTCGGCCGCTAGCGGGGGTTAAAACCGCATCGCTAGCGGCTGAATATCGCGGTAAATACGACGGTATAGCGGCGCTAAAAACCGCGCCGCTATACCGCCACCACACCTCCTCGCCCCAGTGTGAAAGGGGCCATAGGGTTCTTTTCCTAGTAAACACTGACCTGGAGTGATTTACAAGTTCTGACAAACAAAGCAATTATTTTATCTCTAGTAAGCACTAGCAATATTATTAACACTTGAGAAGATATCTTCTTTAAAACTCTCTGCTATACCTATGTTGGACTCACTGTCATTTTTCATCTCTGAATTTCTATGTAAGATTTTGTACAGAATTTCCATATACTGTACCTTCTTTTAGTACTAGTCTTTTACATATCTGACTATTTTTTTTTTTTTTTCATTCAAGTTTTAGTTTATTATCTAAATAGAGTCAGTACAATCTTTACAGAAAAAAGTACAATGTAGTATCACAATATAATATGCAAGCGAACAAGTTAAATATCAGTAGATCTCAAAATACAATATTACCATGTTGGAATACATCAATGCAAAAATACCATAAAAACGGAAAATATTGAAATATATTTATCAAAAATAGGAGTAACCCCCTACCTCTATTAGGGAAGGAAAACTGCCCTAGGACTAGTTTACCAGATACACAAATGTAGGCAGCAGCAATAATGTGATAACCATAAACCAGATAAATAAGAAAAAAACTGCGCCAAGGAATGAAAATATCCTAATGTGGGATATGAAAGTCCAATGATGTATCTTCCAGATAGAGAGAATCCAAAGAAGGACAGTGGACTGTAGTAGGTCCAACAGTCCTGTATGTTAGCACATCCTGCCAGACATCAACACCATAAAGAGTGACTGCTTACCAGATAAAAGCCAAATAAACACAGTCGGCTATGACCCAGCCGCGGCCTTTAGGTAGAAGGGGGATCCAGGGATTATCACAGACACTCCTCCAATTATTAAGGACCTCTTGATGGCTCGATAACACAAATGGGAAAAAACATAGGATAATACCGTTTTGATAGTATGGAATAGTCAAGCACCACCACCGTGAATAAGTGAGTAGCACCCTGATAGTTAAGGCTCCTTACTTCACGATCAGCTATGACCTAGCCACGGCCTTCATCCTGCATGAATTGACCCAACTCAAAATCACGGAGCTCTCCTCAATGGTAACCACACGCCACCGACACTCCATATACGATATCAAAAAGAAGGAGGGGGGAGACCATAGAGTAATACCCTCAAAATATTTATTGAAAACAAAAGGTAGCGTACTTATAAAAATATAGTTTTAATATGCATTAAAACATGCCTGCCGGCATTAGACAGAAGCCCTTCCTTAGTCGAGCTGCATGGTGACGTTACTGCGTGTACCCCAGACGCGCTTCGTCACATATGACGTTCTCAATGGGATAGGGCACGCACTGACTCACCACAATAAATAGACAAAACCACGCCTCGCTCTGAGATGCCAGTACTAGGTTCGACGGATGCCATCTTGATTATGGGCACCATGCCAATACTCCTCAAAGCTGACAAGTAGCGGCATAACAATTAGTTTTCATTAAAATATGTATAAAATCATAATAATATCAAAAAATATGATAGTATCAAAAAACGGGCAGAGCAACCCTATTATTAAAAGACAGTTTGTTAAAAAGAAGCTACATAGGAAGCAAGGAAAACGGCGCCAGTGTCGTAAGTCCTCATTCACCTACTGTTTAGCACAAAAAACATTAATACCTATGTGCTAGTCCGTGAATAGATCTAATCTAATCCAAAAAATATATTAGTATATACCAATGCCCTTGTTGACCATAGGTGCATCATGTATATTTCATGTGTACAAAAAAGTGATTGAAATGAGCTCTGAGTGCCCAGAGTGAATTATAGGTGAAAAAAACAAAAAAAAAACACACAAAGTGTGATGGAGGCATATTACAACCCATGCCTCAAAAAATCCCCATGAAGGACAAGGTTATTATAAACTAGTGTACTCATGTGAAAAATAAGTCTTAATGAGTGAACATTAAAATTACTCTCAAAAAAATTTAAATAAATATACAAATAAAAATAAATAATAAATAATACAAATAAAAATAAAATTAAAAATAAAGATAATTATAAATGAAAATTAAAATGGAAAAAAAAGAAAATATAAATAAAAATGAAAATAAAATAAAAAATAAAAATAAAATTAGAAATGAAGATAAAAATAAATTGAAAATAAAAATAAATATAAAAATAAAATAAAAATAAAAATAAAAATGAAAGTGATGATAAGAATAGGAATAAGCAACAAACAAAAATATGCAAAATCAAAAGCAAAATGTGAAATAAAAAATAAAAAATAAACTACAAATGAAAAATAAAAATACAAATAATCACAATAAACCTAGATATATAGGATTTGGACACTATAAGTAGGCCAATTTAAAAAACATCAACATGAGGTCAGGAAGGTGATAGCCCCCCTATAGGAAAACAAGGGGGGCTCCTCCCCCCACCCCACATTGCCCTAAACCAATTCAAAGGAGAACCACTACTGGCATCCCACATTGAGTTTACATGAACCATAGGCACACACCACATCAAGAATTATTAATAAAGGCGTTGACGTCAGTCTCTATGTTAAGCCCATAGGGGGCATAGGTCTTAAGTCTGTATATCCACCCCATTTCCATTTTAGAGATCTCTCTAACCAAAAGGCTCCCCCTCCAGTGTGGCTTGTACTTATCAATCCCTAAGTAGAGGGTTTTTGAGGGCTCTCTATTGTGTACCAATCGATAATGATTAGACACCGAGTGGTTTTTAAACCCAGTTAGTATATTGGTTACATGTTCGTTGAGGCACACTTTCAAAGGTCGTTTGGTCCGCCCCACATATTGCAGGCCACAAGGGCACTGCAAAAATACAAACAATATTCGCGCTGCTAACACATGTAAGCAGCTACAATACCTGTGGAAAAAGTAACAACAAAGAATATACAAAAATGTAGCGCTATGCGTAATAACAATATAAGACACCCAAGTGCTCAAGGTGACTAGATCACAATGGATCTGATAATGAGTCCCAATATATGAAAATGCAAAACACAAAAGAAAAGTCTTTGATGACAAGACCGTGAATAAAATTGAAACTGTCCGGTTCAAAAATGGTGAATGTTCAAAGTATTGAGTGACTTGTGACGTGACCACCACCACATGAAAGGGAGGCTTACCGGATGTGTACAGGGTCAAACAGGCTTAGTATGTATATATCCGTACATATGAAATCCCAGCTAGCACTGCACACATATGTATCCGAGATCCAAACTCAACGATGACACCAGATATCCAAGCCCAATAGATGGATGAAAATGGCTCACATGGAAATCATGTAGAAGGAAGAAGGAGAGGGCACATAGCGTAATAACGTAAAGGATATTTAATAAACGTAGGTAAGTACACTTACATTCAATCCATGAACATAGCGCTTTGCAAAACACTCAGTGGCAGCAGTGGAGTCTCCCTACGCGTTTCGCAAAACCTTGCATCGTTATTACGCTATGTGCCCTCTCCTTCTTTCTTCTACATGATTTCCATGTGAGCCATTTTCATCCATCTATTGGGCTTGGATATCTGGTGTCATCCTTGAGTTTGGATCTCGGATACATATGTGTGCAGTGCTAGCTGGGATTTCATATGTACGGATATATACATACTAAGCCTGTTTGACCCTCTACACGTATGTGTACAGGGTCTACTCCATCCGGTAAGCCTCCCTTTCATGTGGTGGTGGTCACGTCACAAGTCACTCAATACTTTGAACATTCACCATTTTTGAACCGGACAGTTTCAATTTTATTCACGGTCTTGTCAATAAAGACTTTTCTTTTGTGTTTTGCATTTTCATATATCGGGACTCATTATCAGATCCATTGTGATCTAGTCACCTTGAGCACTTGGGTGTCTTATATTGTTATTACGCATAGCGCTACATTTTTGTATACACAAGGGCACTGCAACATGTAAACCACCCCTAAGTTTTCGCAAGTGATACAAGGCTTAATACTGAATTGTTTGTGTGTAGCCGTGGAAGAAAAGACAGTAACATGTCTATTTGTGCAGGAATTGAGTGAGCAAACCCTGCACCTCTTACACTTATAGTATCCAGTAGTGATGAGCCGAACACCCCCGGGTTCGGTTCGCACCAGAACCCGCGAACGGACCGAAAGTTCGAACGAACATTAGAACCCTATTAAATACAATGGATGCGAACGTTCGAATTCTAAAGTGCTAATTATAACAACTATTATGCATGTTATTGTCATAAATAGGGTTTGGGAACCCGGGTTGTGCACCAGGGGACATGTATCAATGCAAAAAGAAGTTTTAAAAACGGTCGTTTTTCGGGAGCAGTCATTTTAATGATGCATAAAGTGAAAAAAAAAAGTCAAATATTCCTTTAAATATCGTACCTGGGGGGTGTCTAAAGTATGCCTGTGAAGTGCCACGTGTTTCCCGTGTTTAGAACTGTCCCTGCACAAAATGACACTTCTAAAGGAAAAAAAAGCCATTTAAAACTGCTTGCGGCTTTAATGTAATGTCTGGTCCCGGTAATATGGATGAAATTCTTTAAGAAAAATGGCATAGCTACCCCATGACCCCCCCCCTACCCCAGCCCATTACCAGCCCCTTTGGGTCTTGTATGGATATTAAGGGGAACCCCGCACATAAAATAAAAAAGGCCCTATATACTCTGAACAGCCGTATACAGGCGGTGCATACAAGACAGGGACTGTAGGTTTGTTCTTATGTAGAATCTGTTTGTAATTTTGAACAGGTACATTGTTGAAGTGTAGCTCCAGCCCAAAAATCTATTTTTAAACTTTTTGGGAAACATAGGTAAGAGTTATCACCCCTGTAACATTTGTTTTGCTGTCTGTGCCCCTGTTCAGAACATTTCACCTCACTTTCCGTCCCAATGACAACTGTTTTTGAAATGTGGTGTTTTTCTTGAAACAAGGATTGCTGATAAAGCATCAGTACAGATGAGACCCCTTTCTCCCATATTTATTCTTACAGGAGAGAATTTTCCTTTCTTGGGGTAGATTTCCTCTCACTTCCTGTTGTCTTCTTTCGTTTGCAAGTAGGAGTCGTTTGTAAGTTGGATGTTTGAAAGTAGGGACCTGCCGTATATACTCTGCAGAAATAGGCCCCTTAGTTGTTGGTGTTGGCACAACACTGTAAGCACTCAGTTACTCTTGGTTGGTGCTGGAACGCCCTGCTGTCAACTATTATATCAGGAATTTTAATTACATATAATTGTTGAACAGTGGTAGTAAAAATTGGGGCTTTGATGGTGGTGCTGGTGCCACAACACTGTAAGCCCTGACAGTTACTCTTGGTGGGTGCAGCAATGGGCCCTGCTGTGAATTATTAGATCAAGAATTGTAATTACATGCCCCTTTTGAACAGGGGCTGAAAAATTGGGCCTTTCGTGGTGGTGGTGGTGGTGGCGTTGCCACAAGACTGTAAGCCCTCAGAGTTACTCTTGGTGGGTGCAGCAATGGACCCTGCTGTGAATTATTAGATCAAGAATTGTAATTGCATGCCCCTGTTGAACAGGGGCTGAAAAATTGGGCCTTAGGCACTGGTGGCACAACACTACAACCCCTCACAGATACTGTACTTGGAGCACAGCAATGAGCCCTGTTGCAAAGTATTGCTTCAAAAATTGTAATGACACGCCCCTGTTAAACAGGGGCTGAAAAATTGGGCCTTAGGCACTGGTGCCACAACACTCCAACCCCTCACAGATACTGTACTTGGAGAACAGCAATGAGCCCTATGGCAAATTATTGCTAAAAAAATTGTAATTACACGCCCCTGTAAAACAGGGGCTGAAAAATTGGGCCTTAGCCACTGGTGGCGGCACCCATAAACAAAAATGATCTTCCAAGCTATCATCATCAATCGTATCATTGAGGACTCGGAGGAGGAGGATAGCCAGTCAACATAACAGCACAGGCACTCAGCATCAGCATCAGTCTTGAAGGGATGTGACATGTTAAAATCAATTAGTCTGTTATATCAGCATCAGGTGTGTGGTAGCTGGTGGTGATCCAAGACTGGTTCATCTTGATGAAAGTCAGTCGATCAACCGAGTCGGTGGACAGGCGCACCCTGTGATCCGTGACAAATCCTCCAGCAGCACTGAATGTGCGTTCCGAAAGAACGCTGGATGCAGGACAGGCCAGTAGCTCAATTGCATACTGTGCAAGCTCTGGCCAGTGATCCATCCTCAAGACCCAGTAAGCCAGAGGATTTTCGGTGGGGAAGGTGTCCAAGTCTGACCTTGCCCCTAGATATTCCTGCACCATGTTTATCAGACGCTGGCGATGGTTGCTGGAACCGATCATACTTTGGGGCTGCGGACTAAAGAATTGTCTGAACGCATCGGTCAGACGGCCACCTTCCCCACCGCTCCTTCTTTGACTGGCCGAAGCCTCAGCAACTCGTTGTCCAGGACCAGGAGTTTGTAACCTCCCAGTCTCTGGGAACGCGTTGCACAGACCTTTCTGCAAGGCCTCCCGGAGTTGTCTCATCCTCTGCTCCCTCTGCGACGGTAACATAAGGTCCGCAACCTTACCCTTGTACCGTGGATCAAGGAGAGTGGCCAGCCAGTAATGGTCCCTCTCCTTGATCCGAAGAATACGAGGATCCTTCCGCAGACTTTGCAGGATCAGGGAGGCCATGCAGCGTAGGTTTGCTGAGGCATTCGCTCCGGAGTCCTCTGGGTCACTAAGGACGACATGATCCGCAGCCACCTCCTCCCAGCCACGTACAAGTCCACTGGTTTCTTGGGACTGTAAATCATCCCTAAAAGACTGCTGCTGATGATGCTGAGTGCCAGCCTCCACCTCCATGCTGACACAATCCTCCTCCTCCTCCTCCTCCTCCTCCTCCTCTTCCTGTGCGATGGGTGGGACAGAAGGAACACTGTCTGGGTAAAGGGGGCCTTGAGAGGCAAGGAAGTCCTCCTCTTCCTGCCTCTGTTCTGCCTCAAGTGCCCTGTCCATTATTCCACGCAGCGTGTGCTCCAACAGGTGGACAAGAGGTACAGTGTCACTGATGCATGCACTGTCACTGCTCACCATCCTCGTGGCCTCCTCAAATGGTGCCAGGACAGTGCATGCATCCCTGATCATGCCCCACTGGCGTGGAGAAAAAAAACCAAGCTCCCCTGACCCTGTCCTGGTGCCGTAGTCGCACAGGTACTCATTGATGGCCCTCTGCTGCGTGTGCAGCCGCTGCAGCATGGCCAACGTTGAGTTCCACCTGGTGGGCATGTCACATATAAGGCGGTTCTTGGGCAGGTTCAACTCCTTTTGCAGCTCAGCCAGGCGAGCACTGGCATTATAAGATCTGCGGAAATGCACACAGACTTTCCTGGCCTGCCTCAGGACATCCTGTAAGCCCGGGTACCTGCCCAAGAACCGCTGCACCACCAGGTTAAGGACGTGAGCCACACAGGGCACATGGGTCAGTTGTCCCTGTCGGAGGGCGGAGAGGAGGTTGGTGCCATTGTCGCAAACCACCATTCCTGGCTTAAGCTGGCGTGGCGTCAACCACCTCTCGGCCTGGCCCTGCAGAGCAGACAGGACCTCTGCCCCAGTGTGGCTTCTGTCCCCCAAACACACCAGCGCAAGCACGGCATGGCATCTTTTTGCCTGCGTACTTGCGTAGCCCCGTGAACGGCTACGGAGCACCGCTGGTTCATAGGACAAACCACAGGAAGAGGCCATGGAGGAAGAAGAAGAGGAGGGGGTGGAGGAGAGAGGTGTGTCACAACCAGTAGTAGCATTTTGGAGGCGTGGCGGTGGGACAACCTCCAACACTACTGCACCTTGTCCTGCATCCTTCCCAGCTGCCAAAAGAGTGACCCAATGGGCCGTGAAAGAAAGGTAACGTCCCTGTCCATGCCTGCTGGACCATGAGTCAGCGGTAATATGCACCTTACCGCTGACCGCCCTGTCCAGCGAGGCCAAGACATTGCCTTCCACATGCCGGTAGAGAGCCGGAATAGCCTTCCGTGAGAAAAAGTGGCGTTTGGGAACCTGCCACTGAGGAACCGCACATTGCACAAACTCACGGAAGGGGGCCGAGTCTACCAACTGAAAAGGCAGCAGTTGAAGCGCTAGCAATTTAGCCAAGCTAGCATTCAACCGCTGGGCATGTGGATGGCTGGGAGTGAACTTCTTTCGACGGTCCAGCAGCTGGGGCAGGGAAATTTGCCTGCTAGAATCGGACGTCGGTGTACTGCTAGCAGAGTGGCCGCAAGTACTTGGCTGTGACACACCTAATTCTACACCTTCATTCCTCTCAGTGCATGTTTCAGAGAGGACTGAAGTTATAGTGGGGTTGGAGATCCCAGCTGATGCGGTGCAAGGAGAGGTCCGCTTTGTTCTTTGGTGTGGGTCTTTGAGGTAGGCTTGCCAACGAGCTGCATGGCAGGTCAACATATGTCTGGTCAGGCATGTGGTACCCAAGCGGCTGATGTTTTGGCCACGCGATATACGCTTGAGACATATGTTGCAAACAGCAGCTGTGCGATCTGATGCACTAGCCTCAAAAAAGGCCCACACCAAAGAACTTTTTGAATGACGGGCAGAGGCAGCGCCCTGCACAGGCGGAGCTCTGCGGTGTGATTCCGTCGGTGTACTGCCCTTACGCTGGCCACCAAAGGGCATCCTGCCTCGTTGGAGATGTGCCTCCTCCTCATCCTCCTCCTCCTCCTCTCTCCTATTAGGCACCCACGTGGAGTCAGTGACCTCATCATCACCTCCCTCCTCATCACTGGAGGCAATCTGGCAGTATGCTGCAGCTGCTGGAACATGACTGCCAGATTGGTGTCCTTCTTGAGCATCCCCTCTGTCTGCTCTCACGCTACTGCCTTCCTCTAGCTGGGTTTCATCATCAGACCCTTCGAAACGCTGGGCATCCTCCTGGAGCATGTACCCAACACTGTGCTGAAACAGTTCGGGGGACTCCTCAGGAGGAGGACATGGTGGGTCTAGGGAAGGAGTGACTGATGATGAGTCTGACATTGATACCAGGGAAGAGGACGCTTTGGCAGCTGCTTTTCCAGTACCCTGAGCCTGGGTGAGAGAGGATGAGGAGGAGGAGGAGGGCTTGGTCATCCACTCTACCAAGTCTTCGGCATGATGTGGCTCAACATGTCCAGCTGCCGAAAAGAAGGACAAGCGTGTCCCATGGCCATGTGCTGATGAAAATGCACCGCGTCCACGACCAGCACTGTTGCCCCCAGACACAGAGCCTGCTTGCCCTCTTTTATTGCCTCCTGACTGTCTGCCTCTCCTTGTTTGCCTTCCAGACATTCTAATAGATGGCCTGCAGGGAGATGGGAAAAAAGCAATAAGGGCTACCTTCAGGTGTCCTTCTCTGTCCCTTGAAACAAGGACTTTGACAGTGAAAGAAACTGACACACTCTCCCTACCTACAGTTTTCTGTCCCTAGAAAAAATGTTTTTTTTAAGCACAATTTAGCACAAGGAGAATTACCTCACTGTCCTTCCAGGTCCCTGGAAACTAGGACTTTGACAGTGAAAGAAACTGACACACTCTCCCTACCTACAGTTTTCTGTCCCTAGAAAAAATGTTTTTTTTAAGCACAATTTAGCACAAGGAGAATTACCTCACTGTCCTTCCAGGTCCCTGGAAACAAGGACTTTGACAGTGAAAGAAACTGACACACTCTCCCTACCTACAGTTTTCTGTCCCTAGAAAAAATGTTTTTTTTAAGCACAATATAGCACAAGGAGAATTCACTCACTGTCCTTCCAGGTCCCTGGAAACAAGGACTTTGACAGTGAAAGAAACTGACACACTCTCCCTACCTACAGTTTTCTGTCCCTAGAAAAAATGTTTTTTTTAAGCACAATTTAGCACAAGGAGAATTACCTCACTGTCCTTCCAGGTCCCTGGAAACAAGAACTTTGACAGTGAAAGAAACTGACACACTCTCCCTACCTACAGTTTTCTGTCCCTAGAAAAAATGTTTTTTTTAAGCACAATATAGCACAAGGAGAATTCACTCACTGTCCTTCCAGGTCCCTGGAAACAAGGACTTTGACAGTGAAAGAAACTGACACACTCTCCCTACCTACAGTTTTCTGTCCCTAGAAAAAATGTTTTTTTTAAGCACAATTTAGCACGAGGAGAATTACCTCACTGTCCTTCCAGGTCCCTGGAAACAAGGACTTTGACAGTGAAAGAAACTGACACACTCTCCCTACCTACAGTTTTCTGTCCCTAGAAAAAATGTTTTTTTTAAGCACAATATAGCACAAGGAGAATTCACTCACTGTCCTTCCAGGTCCCTGGAAACAAGGACTTTGACAGTGAAAGAAACTGACACACTCTCCCTACCTACAGTTTTCTGTCCCTAGAAAAAATGTTTTTTTTAAGCACAATTTAGCACAAGGAGAATTACCTCACTGTCCTTCCAGGTCCCTGGAAACAAGGACTTTGACAGTGAAAGAAACTGACACACTCTCCCTACCTACAGTTTTCTGTCCCTAGAAAAAATGTTTTTTTTTAAGCACAATTTAGCACAAGGAGAATTACCTCACTGTCCTTCCAGGTCCCTGGAAACAAGGACTTTGACAGTGAAAGAAACTGACACACTCTCCCTACCTACAGTTTTCTGTCCCTAGAAAAAATGTTTTTTTTAAGCACAATTTAGCACAAGGAGAATTACCTCACTGTCCTTCCAGGTCCCTGGAAACAAGGACTTTGACAGTGAAAGAAACTGACACACTCTCCCTACCTACAGTTTTCTGTCCCTAGAAAAAATGTTTTTTTTAAGCACAATTTAGCACAAGGAGAATTACCTCACTGTCCTTCCAGGTCCCTGGAAACAAGGACTTTGACAGTGAAAGAAACTGACACACTCTCCCTACCTACAGTTTTCTGTCCCTAGAAAAAAAATTTTTTTTAAGCACAATTTAGCACAAGGAGAATTACCTCACTGTCCTTCCAGGTCCCTGGAAACAAGGACTTTGACAGTGAAAGAAACTGACACACTCTCCCTACCTACAGTTTTCTGTCCCTAGAAAAAATGTTTTTTTTTAAGCACAATTTAGCACAAGGAGAATTACCTCACTGTCCTTCCAGGTCCCTGGAAACAAGGACTTTGACAGTGAAAGAAACTGACACACTCTCCCTACCTACAGTTTTCTGTCCCTAGAAAAAATGTTTTTTTTAAGCACAATATAGCACAAGGAGAATTCACTCACTGTCCTTCCAGGTCCCTGGAAACAAGGACTTTGACAGTGAAAGAAACTGACACACTCTCCCTACCTACAGTTTTCTGTCCCTAGAAAAAATGTTTTTTTTAAG